>CM070572.1:0-600000 GCA_036346355.1 Rhipidocladum racemiflorum
CACTGAGGCCACAGGCCACTGGGCCCTGAGCCTGGGCCACTGGGCCACTGGGCCTGGGCCTGGGCCTAGGCCACTGAGCCTGGGCCACTGAGCCACTGGGCCTGGGCCACAGGCCACTGAGCCACTGAGCCACTGAGCCACTGGGCCACTGGGCCACAGGCCTGAGCCACTGGGCCCTGGGCCACTGAGCCCTGGGCCACTGGGCCTGGGCCACTGGGCCTGGGCCACTGGGCCTGAGCCACTGGGCCTGGGCCACTGGGCCCTGGGCCACAGGCCTGGGCCCTGGGCCCTGGGCCACTGGGCCACTGGGCCCTGGGCCACTGGGCCACTGAGGCCTGGGCCTGAGGCCACAGGCCTGGAGCCTGGGCCACTGGGCCACTGAGCCTGGGCCACTGGAGCCACTGAGCCTGGGCCTGGGCCACTGAGCCACTGGGCCACTGGGCCACAGGCCACAGGCCTGGGCCCTGGGCCCACTGGGCCACTGGGCCACAGGCCTGGGCCTGGGCCTGGGCCACTGAGCCACTGCAGGCCACTGGGCCTGGGCCACTGGGCCACTGGGCCACTGGCCCTGGGCCACTGGGCCACAGGCCACTGGGCCACTGGGAGGCCCTGGGCCACTGGGCCTGAGCCTGGGCCCTGGGCCACTGAGCCACTGGGCCACTGGGCCACTGGGCCACTGAGCCACTGGGCCTGGGCCTGGGCCTGGGCCTGAGGCCTGGGCCACTGGGCCACTGGGCCACTGGGCCCTGGGCCTGAGCCTAGGCCTGGGCCACTGAGCCCTGGGCCTGAGCCTGAGCCTGAGCCCTGGGCCACTGGGCCTGAGGCCTGGGCCACTGGGCAGGCCACTGAGCCTGGGCCCTGAGCCTGGGCCACTGGGCCACTGGGCCACTGGGCCACTGGGCCTGGGCCTGGGGCCACTGGGCCTGGGCCACTGAGCCACAGGCCTGGGCCACTGGGCCACAGGCCACTGGGCCTGGGCCACTGGGCCACTGAGCCACTGGGCCACTGGGCCACTGAGCCTGGGCCCTGAGCCTGGGCCTGGGCCTGGGCCACTAGGCCTGGGCCCTGGGCCTGGGCCTCAGGCCCTGGGCCTGGGCCTGAGCCACAGGCCTGAGGCCTGGAGCCACAGGCCTGGGCCACTGAGCCTGGGCCACTGGGCCTGGGCCACTAGGCCACTGAGCCTGGGCCACTGGGCCTGAGCCACAGGCCTGAGCCTGGGCCTGCTGAGGCCCTGGGCCACTGAGCCCTGGGCCACTGAGGCCACTGAGCCTGGGCCTGGGGCCTGAGCCTGGGCCACAGGCCACTGGGCCTGGGCCTGGGCCTGAGCCTGGGCCCTGAGCCACTGGGCCTGGGCCACTAGGCCTGGGCCCTGAGGCCTGAGCCTGGGCCTGGGCCTGAGCCACTGAGGCCTGGGCCACTGGGCCACTGGGCCACTGGGACACTGGGCCTGGGCCACTGGGCCACAGGCCACTGAGCCACTGGGCCACTGAGCCTGGGCCACTGGGCCACTGGGCCTGAGGCCTGGGCCACACAGGCCACTGGGCCTGAGCCACTGGGCCTGGGCCTGAGCCTGGGCCACTGGGCCTGGGCCACTGGCCACTGAGCCACTGAGGCCTGGGCCTGAGGGCCACTGGCCACTGCAGGCCTGGGCCTGGGCCTGGGCCTGGGCCACCAGGCCACTGGGCCACTGAGCCTGGGCCACTGGGCCACAGGCCTGGGCCTGGGCCACTGGGCCACTGGGCCACTGAGCACTGGGCCACTGAGCCACTGAGCCACCTGGGCCTGAGGCCCAGGCCACTGGGCCTCAGGCCTGGAGCCACTGGGCCTGATGCAGGCCTGGGCCTGGGCCTGGGCCTGAGCCTGAGCCCTCAGGCCTGGGCCACTGGGCCTGAGCCAGGCCACTGGGCCTGGGCCCTGGGCCTGAGCCACTGGCCTGACACTGGGCCACTGGGCCTGGGCCACACTGGGCCCTGGGCCACTGGGCCACTGGGCCTGGGCCACTAGGCCACTGAGCCTAGGCCACAGGCCACTGAGCCTGGGCCTGGGCCACTGGGCCTGAGCCACTGGGCCACTGGGCCACTGGGCCTGAGCCACTGGGCCTGGGCCTGAGCCTGAGCCACTGAGGCCCTGGGCCACTGGGCCACTGAGCCCTGGGCCACTGGGCCACTGGGCCTGGGCCTGGGGCCTGAAGCCACTGGGCCTGGGCCTGGGCCCTGACAGCCTGAGCCTGGGCCTGAGGCCACTGAGCCTGGGCCACTGGCCTAGGCCACTGGGCCACTGAGCCACTGGGCCTACTGGAGCCACTGGGCCACTGGGCCTGAGCCACACTGAGCCACTGGGCCACTGGGCCACTGAGGCCTGGGCCACTGGGCCACTGAGCCTGGGCCTGGGCCACTGGGCCCTGGGCCACTGGGCCTGAGCCACTGGGCCACTGGGCCTGGGCCTGGGCCACTGGGCCACAGGCCACTGGGCCTGGGCCACTGAGGCCACTGGGCCTGGGCCACTGGGCCACTGGGCCACTGGGCCTGAGCCACTGGGCCACTGAGCCTGGGCCTGGGCCCTGGGCCACAGGCCTGA
This sequence comes from Rhipidocladum racemiflorum, assembly GCA_036346355.1. Taxonomy (NCBI): domain Eukaryota; kingdom Viridiplantae; phylum Streptophyta; class Magnoliopsida; order Poales; family Poaceae; genus Rhipidocladum; species Rhipidocladum racemiflorum. Next base: position 2,578 of record CM070572.1, read on the forward strand.
GCCACTGGGCCACTGAGCCCTGAGGCCACAGGCCACTGGCCTGAGCCACTGGGCCTGGGCCACTGAGCCACAGGCCACTGGGCCTGGGCCTGAGCCTGGGCCACTGAGCCACTGGGCCACTGGGCCTGGGCCACTGGGCCACTGGGCCACTGAGCCTGAGCCCTGGGCCACTGGGCCTGGGCCTGAGCCACAGGCCTGGGCCTGAGCCACTGGGCCACTGGGCACTGGGCCCTGGGCCACTGGGCCTGGGAGGCCTGGGCCACTGGGCCACTGACCACTGAGCCACTGGGCCACTGGGCCTGGGCCACAGGCCACTGGGCCTGGGCCTGGGCCTGGGCCCTGGGCCACTGGGCCACTGGGCCTGAGCCACTGGGCCACAGGCCTGGGCCTGGGCCACTGGGCCTGGGCCACTGGGCCACTGAGCCTGGGCCACAGGCCACTGGGCCACTGGGCCTGAGCCTGAGCCTGGGCCACTGAGCCTGGGCCTGAGCCACTGAGCCCTGGGCCTGGGCCTGAGCCACTGGGCCACAGGCCCTGGGCCACTGAGCCACTGGGCCTGGGCCTGGGCCTGAGCCTGGGCCACTGAGCCACAGGCCACTGGGCCCTGGGCCACTGGGCCTAGGCCTGGGCCACTGGGCCACTGAGCCTGGGCCTGGGCCTGGGCCACTGGGCCACTGGGCCTGGGCCTGAGCCACTGGGCCCTAGGCCCTGGGCCACTGAGCCTGGGCCACAAGGCCCTGAGCCACAGCCTGAGCCACTACACAGGCCACTGAGCCACAGGCCCTGCACAAGGCCACTGAGCCACTGAGCCACTGGGCCACTGGGCCACTGACACTGACACTGGGCCCTGGGCCTGGGCCACTGGGCCCACTGGGCCTGACCTGAGCCCTGGGCCCTGGAGCCACAGGCCACTGGGCCACTGGGCCAGGCCCTGGGCCCTGGGCCTAGGCCACTGGGCCCTGGGCCTGAGCCACCTGGGCCACTGGGCCTGAGCCACTGAGCCTGAGCCACAAGGCCTGGGCCACTGGGCCCTAGGCCACTGGGCACTGGGCCTGGGCCACAGGCCTGGGCCACAGGCCACTGGGCCACCTGGGCCACTGAGCCTGAGCCACTGAGCCCTGGGCCACTGCCACAGGCCACTGAGCCCTGGGCCTGGGCCTCAGGCCTGGGCCACAGGCCACTGGGCCACCTGGGCCTGGGCCTGGGCCTGGGCCTGGGCCCTGAGCCACTGAGCTGAGGCCACAGGCCTGGGCCACTGAGCCTGGGGCCCCTGGGCCTAGGCCTGAGCCACAGGCCACTGAGCCTGGGCCACACTGGGCCTGGGCCACTGCACAGGCCTGGGCCACTGGGCCACTCACAGGCCTGGGCCCACCTGGGCCTGGGCCTGAGCCACTGGGCCTGGGCCTGGGCCTGGGCCCAGGCCTGGGCCACTGGGCCTGGGCCTGAGGCCTGACTGGGCCACTGGGCCAGGCCACTGGGCCACTGAGCCTGGGCCCACAGGCCACTGAGCCACTGGGCCTGGGCCACTGGGCCCTGGGCCACTGAGCCTGAGCCACTGGGCCACTGGGCCTGGGCCTGAGCCACTGGGCCACTGGGCCACTGAGCCACTGGGCCACTGGGCCACAGGCCACTGGGCCACTGGGCCTGAGCCTGGGCCACTGAGCCACAGGCCTGGGCCTGGGCCACTGGGCCTGAGGCCACTGAGCCACTGAGCCTGGGCCCTGGGCCCTGGGCCCTGGGCCTGGGCCCTGGGCCACTGGGCCTGGGCCTGGCCCTGGGCCACTGGGCCTGGGCCTAGGCCACAGGCCCACTGAGCCCTGGGCCACTGGGCCTGGGCCTGAGCCTGGGCCACCAGGCCTAGGCCTGAGCCACTGGGCCTGGGCCCTGGGCCACTGAGCCCTGGGCCCTGGGCCACTGAGGCCTGGGCCACTGAGCCCACTGGGCCTGAGGCCTGGGCCACTGGGCCCTGGGCCTGGGCCACTGGGCCACTGGGCCACAGGCCTGGGCCTGGGCACTGGGCCACTGGGGCCTGGGCCACTGGGCCACTGGGCCTGAGCCACTGGGCCTGGGCCACTGAGCCTGGGCCTGGGCCACTGGGCCAGGCCACTGGGCCTGAGCCACAGGCCTGGGCCTGGGCCTGGGCCCTGGGCCACTGGGCCTAGGCCTGGGCCACTGGGCCAGGCCTGGGCCACTGGGCCCTGGGCACTGGGCCTAGGCCCTGAGCCACTGAGCCACTGGGCCACTGAGCCACTGAGCCAGGCCTAGGCCACTGGGCCACTGAGCCACAGGCCTGGGCCACAGGCCACTGGGCCTGGGCCTGGGCCCTGGGCCTGGGCCTGGGCCACTGGGCCACTGGGCCTGGGCCACTGAGCCTGGGCCACTGGGCCACTGGGCCACTGAGCCTGGGCCACTGAGCCTGGGCCTGAGCCACTGGGCCCTGGGCCACTGGGCCTGGGCCACTGAGCCTGGGCCTGGCCACAGGCCACAGGCCACTGGGCCTGGGCCACTGGGCTGGGCCCTGGAGCCTGGGCCCTGGGCCACTGGGCCTGGGCCACAGGCCTGGGCCACTGGGCCTGGAGCCTGACCACTAGGCCACTGAGCCACTGGGCCACTGGGCCTGGGCCACTGGGCCAGGCCTACCTGGGCCACTGAGCCACTGGGCCTGGGCCACTGGGCCTGGGCCACAGGCCCTGGGCCTCAGGCCACTGGGCCTGAGGCCTGGGCCACTGGGCCACTGAGCCACTGGGCTGAGCCTGGGCCACAGGCCTCCTGAGCCACTGAGCCACTGGGCCACTGAGCCCAGGGCCTGGGCCACTGGGCCACAGGCCTGAGCCTGGGCCACTGGGCCACTGCCAGCCACAGGCCTGGGCCACTGGGCCACTGAGCCACTGAGCCACTGGGCCTCTGGGCCACTGGGCCACTGGGCCACTGGGCCTGGGCCTGGGCCTGGGCCACTGAGGCCTGGGCCCTGGGCCTGGGCCACTGGGCCACTGGGCCTGAGGCCTGGGCCACTGGGCCACTGAGGCCACAGGCCACTGAGGCCACTGGGCCACTGACCTGGGCCACTGAGGCCCTGAGCCACAGGCCACAGGCCTGGGCCACTGGGCCACTGAGCCACTGGGCCACTGGGCCAGGCCCTGAGCCACTGGGCCACTGGGCCACTGAGCCTGGGCCACAGGCCTGGGCCTGGGCCTGACCCTGGGCCACCAGGCCTGGGCCACTGAGCCTGGGCCCTGGGCCTGGGCCTGGGCCACTGGGCCACAGGCCTGGGCCACTGGGCCACTGGGCCACTGAGCCACTGGGCCACTGAGGCCTGAGCCACTGAGCCACTGGGCCACTGGGCCACTGAGCCACTGAGCCTGGGCCACTGGGCCACTGGGCCACTGAGCCACTGAGCCTGGGCCTGGGCCCTGGGCCACTGGGCCCTGGGCCACTGGGCCACAGGCCTGAGGCCCTGAGCCCTGGGCCACTGGGCCTGAGCCAGGCCTGGGCCTGGGCCACTGGGCCACTGAGCCTGGGCCAGGCCCTGAGGCCACTGGGCCTGGGCCACTGGGCCACAGGCCTGGGCCACTGAGCCTGGGCCTGGGCCACTGGGCCTGAGCCCTGGGCCTGGGCCACTGGGCCACTGAGCCACTGGGCCACTGGGCCTGGGCCACTGGGCCACTGGGCCACTGAGCCACTGAGCCACTGGGCCACTGGGCCTGGAGCCACTGGGCCACTGGGCCACTGGGCCTGGGCCTGAGGCCACTGGGCCCTGGGCCACAGGCCTGGGCCCACAGGCCTGGGCCTGGGCCTGGGCCACTGGGCCACTGGGCCCTGAGCCCTGAGCCTGGGCCTGACTGGGCCTGGGCCACTGGGCCACTGAGCCACTGGGCCACTGAGCCTGAGGCCACAGGCCACTGGGCCTAGGCCCTGGGCCACAGGCCTGGGCCACTGGGCCACTGGGCCACTGGGCCACAGGCCACACAGGCCACTGAGCCTGGGCCCTGGGCCACTGGGCCACTGGGCCACAGGCCTGGGCCTGAGCCCTGGGCCCTAGGCCTGGGCCTAGGCCTGGGCCACTGAGGCCTGGGCCCAGGCCAGGCCAGGCCTGGGCCACTGAGCCTGGGCCACTGAGCCTCAGGCCTGGGCCACTGAGCCACTGGGCCTGAGCCACTGAGCCTGGGCCACTGCTGAGCCCTGGGCCACTGAGCCACAGGCCTGGGCCTGGGCCACTGGGCCACTGGGCCTGTGCCTGGGCCACTGAGGCCTGGGCCTGACTAGGCCACTGGGCCACTGGGCCTGGGCCACTGAGCCCTGGGCCTGGGCCTGAGCCACAGGCCCTGGGCCACTGGGCCACTGAGCCACTGGGCCCTGGGCCTAGGCCCTGAGCCTGAGCCTGGGCCTGGGCCACTGAGCCTGGGCCACTGGGCCCTGGGCCCTGGGCCACTGGGCCTGGGCCTGAGCCTGAGCCACTGGGCCCTGGGCCTGGGCCACTGGGCCTGACCTGAGCCACTGGGCCTGGGCCCTGGGCCAGGCCAGGCCTGGGCCTGGGCCACTGAGCCACTGGGCCACTGGCCAGGCCCTGGGCCACTGGGCCACTGGGCCACTGAGCCACTGGGCCTGAGCCACTGGGCCTGGGCCACTGGGCCACTGAGCCTGGGCCACTGGGCCACTGCCTGAGCCTGAGCCCTGGGCCTGGGCCTGGGCCACTGAGCCACTGGGCCACTGGGCCCTGGGCCACAGGCCACTGGGCCACTGGGCCTGGGCCTGGGCCTGGGCCACAGCCTGGGCCACTGGGCCTGGACTGGGCCTGAGCCACTGGCCACTCACAGGCCTGGGCCTGGGCCTGGGCCACTGGGCCACTGGGCCACTGAGCCAGGCCACTGGGCCTGGGCCTGGGCCACTGAGCCACTGGGCCTGAGCCTAGGCCTGAGGCCTGGGCCACTGAGGCCTGAGGCCCTGGGCCACTGGGCCTGACCTGGGCCACAGGCCTGGGCCACTGAGCCACTGGGCCACAGGCCAGGCCTGGCCACTGGGCCCTGGGCCACTGAGCCACTGAGCCCTGGGCCACTAGGCCTGGGCCTCAGGCCTGGGCCACTGAGCCACAGGCCTGAGGCCTGGGCCTGAGCCTGGGCCTGAGCCACTGAGGCCACTGAGCCACTGGGCCTGGGCCTGAGGCCTGGGCCTGGGCCACTGGGCCTGGGCCCTGGGCCACTGGGCCTGGGCCACTGGGCCCTGGCCACTGGGCCTGGGCCACTGAGCCTGGGCCACTGGGCCACTGAGCCTGGGCCACTGGGCCTGGGCCACTGAGCCCTGGGCCACTGGGCCACTGAGGCCTGGGCCACTGGGCCTGGGCCACAGGCCACACTGGGCCTGAGCCACTGGGCCACTGAGCCTGGGCCACTGGGCCTGAGCCACTAGGCCTGAGGCCTGGGCCTGAGCCAGGCCTGAGCCTGGGCCACTGAGCCACTGAGCCTGGGCCACTGACCTGGGCCACTGGGCCACAGGCCTGAGCCACAGGCCCTGAGGCCACTGAGCCTGGGCCACAGGCCACTGGGCCTGAGCCCTGGGCCACTGGGCCTGGGCCCTGGGCCTGGGCCTGGGCCACTGGGCCTGGGCCACTGGGCCTGACCCAGGCCACTGGGCCTAGGCCTGGGCCTGGGCCCTGGGCCACTGGGCTGAGGCCCTGGGCCTGAGCCACAGGCCACTGGGAGCCTAGGCCACTGGGCCCTGGGCCACTGAGCCTGGGCCTGGGCCACTGAGCCTGGGCCACAGGCCACTGAGCCACTGAGCCACTGGGCCACTGGGCCACTGGGCCCACTGAGCCACTGGGCCTGAGCCACTGGGCCACAGGCCTGGGCCCTGGGCCACTGGGCCTGAGCCTGGGCCACTGGGCCACTGGGCCACTGGGCCACTGGGCCTGGGCCTGGGCCACTGGGCCTGAGCCACTGGGCCACAGGCCTGGGCCTGGGCCACTGGGCCTGGGCCACTGAGCCACTGGGCCACTGGGCCTGGGCCACAGGCCTGAGCCTGGGCCACTGGGCCACTGGGCCACTGGGCCTGGGCCTGGGCCTGAGGCCTGGGCCACTGGGCCTGGGCCACTGGGCCACTGAGCCTGGGCCACTGAGCCACAGGCCACTGGGCCTGGGCCTGGGCCCTGGGCCACTGGGCCACTGAGCCTGGGCCACAGGCCTGAGCCTGGGCCACTGGGCCCTGGGCCTGGGCCACCAGGCCCTGGGCCACTGGGCCTGGGCCACTGGGCCTGGGCCACTGAGCCACTGGGCCTGGGCCACTGGGCCACTGAGCCAGGCCCTGGGCCTGGGCCTGGGCCACTGGGCCACAGGCCAGGCCACTGAGCCCTGAGGCCACTGGGCCCAGGCCCTGGGGCCACCTGGGCCACTGGGCCTGAGGCCTGGGCCACCAGGCCTGAGCCTGGGCCACTGAGCCACTGAGCCACTGGGCCTGGGCCACTGAGGCCCTGGGCCTGGGCCACTGGAGGCCTGGGCCTGGGCCACTGGGCCTGGGCCACTGAGCCACTGGGCCTGGGCCACTGAGCCACTGAGCCCTGAGCCCTGGGCCCTGGGCCTGGGCCCTGGGCCACTGGGGCCACTGAGCACTGAGCCACTGAGGCCACTGGGCCACTGACACTGAGCCACAGGCCACAGGCCTGGGCCACAGGCCACTGAGGCCCTGGGCCACTGGGCCCTGAGCCTGAGCCACTGAGCCTGGGCCTGGGCCACTGGGCCCTGAGGCCCTGGGCCTGAGCCAGGCCACTGGGCCACTGAGCCACTGGGCCACAGGCCACTGGGCCACTGGGCCACTGAGCCTAGGCCACTGGGCCACAGGCCTGACCTGGGCCACTGGGCCACTGAGCCACTGGGCCTGGGCCCTGGGCCACTGGTGCACAGGCCTGGGCCTGGGCCACTGGGCGCAGGCCTGGGCCACTGGGCCACTGAGCCACTGGGCCACAGGCCACTGGGCCACTGGGCCACTGAGCCACTGGGCCACAGGCCACTGGGCCTGAGGCCACTGGGCCACTGAGCCTGGGCCTGGGCCACTGGGCCTGGGCCACTGAGCCACTGGGCCACTGGGTACTGAGCCACTGGGCCTGGGCCACTGAGCCTGGGCCACTGGGCCTGGGCCTGACCTGAGCCACTGGGCCTGAGCCCTGGGCCTGAGGCCACTGGGCCACTGAGGCCACTGGGCCCTGGGCCACTGAGCCTGGGCCACAGGCCTAGGCCACTGACACTGAGCCACTGGCCTGAGGCCACTGGGCCACTGAGCCTGGGCCTGGGCCTGAGCCACTGAGCCAGGCCTGGGCCACTGAGCCTGGGCCCTGGGCCACAGGCCACTGAGCCTGAGCCACTGGGCCACTGAGCCACTGAGCCTGGGCCACTGGGCCTGGGGCCTGGGCCACAGGCCTGGGCCACTGGGCCTGGGCCAGGCCTGGGCCTGGGCCACTGAGCCACAGGCCTGGGCCCTGGGCCACTGACACTGGGCCACTGGGCCACTGGGCCACTGGGCCTGAGGCCACTGGGCCACTGGGCCCTGGGCCACTGGCCACTGGGCCACTGGGCCCTGAGCCACTGACCTGGGCCACTGGGCCACTGGGCCTGGGCCACTGGGCCACTGGGCCACAGGCCTGGGCCACTGGGCCCTGGGCCACTGGGCCACTGGGCCACTGGGCCTGGGCCTGGGCCTGAGCCTGGGCCACTGGGCCTGAGCCACTGGGCCTGAGCCACTGGGCCACTGGGCCTGGCCAGGCCTGAGCCACTGGGCCACTGGGCCTGGCCACTGGGCCTGGGCCACTGGGCCACTGAGCCTGGGCCTGAGCCACTGGGCCTGGGCCACTGAGCCACTGAGCCACTGGGCCACTGAGCCAGGCCTGGGCCCTGGGCCACTGGGCCCACTGGGCCACTGGGCCCTGGGCCACTGAGCCACAGGCCACTGGGCCCTGGGCCACTGAGCCACTGGGCCACTGGGCCTGGGCCACTGGGCCTGGGCCACTGAGCCTGGGCCACTGGGCCACTGGGCCACTGGGCCTCAGGCCTGAGCCTGGGCCACTGGGCCACTGAGCCACTGGGCCACTGAGCCTGGGCCACTGGGCCCTGGGCCACCTGGGCCACTGAGCCTGCCTGAGCCACTGGGCCACTGAGCCTAGGCCACTGGGCCACTGGGCCTGGGCCTGGGCCACTGGGCCACTGAGCCACTGGGCCACTGGGCCTAGGCCTGGGCCACTGGGCCCTGAGCCACTGAGCCACTGAGCCACTGGGCCACTGGGCCACTGGGCCCTGGGCCTGAGCCACTGAGCCTGGGCCACTGGGCCCTAGGCCTGGGCCACTGGGCCACTGAGCCACTGGGCCACTGGGCCACAGGCCTGGGCCTGAGCCACTGGGCCCTGGGCCACTGGGCCACTGGGCCTGGGCCTGAGCCTGGGCCACTGGGCCACTGGGCCACTGAGCCTAGGCCTGAGCCTAGGCCCTGGGCCACTGGGCCACTGGGCCACAGGCCTGGGCCTGGGCCTGAGCCTGGGCCACTGGGCCCTGAGGCCACTGAGCCACTGGGCCACTGGGCCACTGGGCCTGGGCCAGGCCTGAGCCTGAGCCACTGGGCCACTGGGCCACAGGCCACTGGGCCACAGGCCTGGGCCACTGAGCCACTGGGCCACTGGGCCTGGGCCACTAGGCCTGGGCCACTGAGCCACTGAGCCACAAACCTGAGCCACTGGGCCACTGAGCCTAAACCACTGAGCCACTGAGCCACTGGGCCACAAAGGCCACTGAGCCACTAAACCTAAACCTAAACCACAAACCTAGGCCACAAACCTAAACCACAAACCTAAACCTGCCTAAACCCCAAAACCCAAACCCCAAACCCCAAAACCCTAAACCCTAAACCCTAAACCCTAAACCCTAAACCCTAAACCCTAAACCCTAAACCCTAAACCCTAAACCCTAAACCCTAACCCTAAACCCTAAACCCTAAACCCTAAACCCTAAACCCTAAACCCTAAAACCCTAAACCCTAAAAAGAAAGATGGAATCGTGATTAACATGGTGGTTGGTGGTGAGGTAGCACTCTCAAGGGTATAGAAGAAACAAGTGGTCTGCTCATTGTAGAGATGCCAATACATGTAAGATACACTATCTTTCTTTTTACTAATCATAATATAATATGCTCTCGTGGCCTATAAACCAAAAATATTTGCAATGTAGGTTTCTAAGATACTTTGAGTCTCAATTGCACCACATTTCAAAAGTTACGATTATACTTCAGCACTAACTACTCGAGGTTCTACTTGTGCTACTTTAATTAGTGGATTGCTTATTTGCTTCCCTTTGGATTGGTCTTAAAATTAGGTTTCAAAAAGAATTAGATTGATGTTCACTGCTTCTATTTTGCTGAGAAATTAAGGAATTTAGTCCAATTAAGAGGGCCTTCTAATGTGTCGATAGTTTTACTTCATGCATCATTCCTATGTTAATGTCCACTATTAATGGAACCACAATTTTCAGATAACTACTACGATGCAAACCTTTTTCTAAATAGTGAAAAGACTATTAGTGTTAGCACCTTGAATAAAATTAGTTCTAACCAAATCAATGGCAAAGAATCAGTCAATTGTTATTGCCATGGGATGCTCTAGCAATCACCTAGAGTTCGAAAATCACATAAGGTTGTACGATAATCCAAAAATCATAAATGATGTTTCAAATAACCCACACCTTGTTCTGTGCTCTAGCCAACTTCACATTTAAAAGAAACAGTTTTTTTGGTCTGTTATTGTGTAAAAGCTCCTAGCAGTACTGTCAGTTTTAAACATCTAAATTAACACTTGAATATAATTTTATTTTCATCATGCGCTACATACGTCTTACGGTAATTATTTCCCTCAGGCCAGTCTTGTGATGCACATAAAACTTTACATTGCAACCATTTTATGTGCACCTTGCAGCTATGCTTGATGAGAATGGAAAGTTCCTACTGGCAGCTAAAAGGAGTCGGCGAATGACATACACTGACTACGTCATTTCTATGGATTCTAAAAATATCTCCCGATCAAGTAGTGGCAACATTGGAAAGTTGAGGTAAAGTTTCCTTGACAACAATCAGCAAATTTGCGTAGAAACGCTTGTTATGTGAAATATAGTATGCCATAGGTTAATTGCAACTGAAATTGCTCTGGTAGCTGTGCATAAAAGTCTGAATGATGGAGGGGAGGAAATAAAAAAGCTAAAGAAAAATCTGCATTTTTGCATGGTTTTGGTTGTCTGGATTGAATTGGGAGAGAGAGGGAGACCTTTCAACACTATACCCAAACAAGAAAGTGTGCAGCTCTTATGTTTTTATTTGAATAGCGGTGAAGATTATTAAACAATCTTAATGCGATATTTGCTTACGAATAAATGTATTTGTCACTTGATTAGTTGATTCGTTTGATATCTACTAGTTACATGCCCGTGCGTTGCTACGAAAAACAAAATTGATAACGAAAAATAAAGATTAAAAAATAAAAAAATATTTCACAAGATCAAACATCTATCTTTATCGCTTCGTTTCTTGTGAAAGCTGGCTAATTAAAGCAACACTTCGTTTTTTACGTAGGGCAATTAAGCAGGGCAATTAATGACATGGGTAGAACTCACCACTGCCACCAACTGCTGCTTTATAATAGTAGAGATATAAAAGAAAGAATAGATGTGAAGAATCTGTAGCTGTAACCCTAAGAGACATCGGATTTGGTTCCGCCGCCGCTGCCGACACGGTGATGGTGGTGAATCAGGGTGGAGTTCCTGCCCTTTTTATGGGAATGTGAGAAGGAGCTAGGGTTCTGAAGCACCGCCGCCGCCGCCGTCAACTCCTTCCTCCCGCCATCCGCCGCGGCTGCTTCCTCCCGTCGGCCGCCGCCGTTGCCTCCCGCTGGCTATCGTGGCCTCGTGGCCGCCGTCGTTCCTCCCCAGCGCGTCGCCGCAGCCTCAAAGGGCTCCTGTTGGAGGAGCGCCGCCGCCGCCAAGGGCTTCTCCGGAAGGAGTGCCGCCATCAGCCGTCGCCAAGGCCGCCTCCCGGGAGCACATGATCACATCACCGCTGCCATGCGCCGGAGCACGGAGGGGATAAAAGAAAGGCCTCCTCGAACCGTAGTAGTGCCGTCCTCTGGTCGTCAAGATCTCCAACGACATAGGTAAACGCTCTCAAAACAAGTCTAAATCCGCCTCTGCTTGCACGAATACTAACCAACACACATGCCTGCCTATCAGAAATCGTGGGATATTAAGGACTAACTATGGATCCTGCCAATCAGAAATCGCGGGATATGAAGTACTAACTATGGATCCATTTCTGTTGGATAGCCATCACTGTCTGGTCGAGAACTCCAGTGCAAGGATGGAGCAAGGATGCAGCAAGACTCAAATGATTGAGTTGTTCCAAGCTGCCCACTGGATCAATTAATTTTCTTACTCGCTTATCGGGACACACTTCAATTACGGCTTCCAAGTTCTATGTGCTTACTCTACACATGACTCACGAAAACTAGATTCTTTACCTCACGCTGCCCATACAAGAACCATTTTGAGCAGAATCTATACTAAATTAATAATATTGTTGCTTCATTTGTAATGAGAATGAACCAAATAGATAACACAGTGGTCGATGCATGACACCGTATCATACCCTTGTAAACACAGCCAGATGTATTCAGGATAGATATAGCTAGGCTACGGGTCAGCTTTTAAACCACTGTAAGATATCTCAGATCTAATGACGTTTAGACTTAGGGCCTGTTTAGATCCATTAGCAGCTAATAGTTAGCTAGCTAATAGTTCCTAGCTAATATTAGCTAGCTAACTATTAGTTATGTAACTATTAGTTGGAGGGTGTTTGGATCCACCAGCTAATATGTGGCTAATAGATGCTATTGTCCAGAATACCCATGCTATTAAATGCTATTGGTGATAGACGTGAAGGGTATTTTGGTTAAATACCACCTATTAGCTGCTATTAGCTGGGTTTGGCTAGCTAATGAGATAACCATTAGCTGGGTGTCCAGCTAATAGTTAGCTGATCTATTAGCTGGGGGTGTTTGGATCCACTCCAGCTAATTTTTAGCAGCTAACTATTAGCTGCATGGATCCAAACAGGCCCTTAACCCGGTGTATTGCATTACGGTGGGTATGGATCCCTCACTTGCTGGACGCCTGGACGCGACGGCTGGCCGTTTCCTTCTACAGCCACAGGTAAGGCATTCCGTTCCGTACCTATCGATCCTCTTGATGGCAATTGGGCGGGTCCGGCGTGGGTAGAGATTACGGACCCATACCCACCGTGAAAAACCATATCCATAACCATCCACGGGTACACATTCGTACCCGTACTCGTACCCACGGGTATCTGATACCCATCGGGTACCCACCGCCCGCCACAATTTAGCAAACAACACTTATTCTTGTTCTACAAAATGTGCTTCAAATATCATTTCAATTTTAACCTTCACAACATGGAAAAATGGATGTCTTTGTCAAATAATCTAAAATTTATGATAAAGTTTGACAATGAAATGGAAACTTTTATACCATTCTCTTAAAAAAAGAGAAGGGAGCCGTGTGTTCCATGTGAGTCAGTTGACATACCAGACTCATATGTGAGATCACAGGTAACGGGTATGGATACCTTAAATCTATACCCGCGAAAAAATATCCGTGGGTGCTAAAATCTCTCATATCCATACCCATGGGCCGTGGGTACAAAAAATCCCCCGTACCCATACTCGACGGGTTTTTGCCTGCGGGTATTGAGCCTACCCATACCCATTGTGATCCCTAACCCTAAGCCGTCTCCACCTTCGCAAACAGCCGCCGCTGCCGCCCTAACCCTAAGCCTCTCCGCAAATAGTCGCCTAGGAGTGAAAATGGTTCAGATACAGTCAGGTAGTAGGTCATCCCATATCCTACCCTAATTATTTTTTACCAGATATGGGACGGGTACGAGTAGTGAAAAATCAGGTAAGGATACGAGTATTTACAGGTAGGTAGAAAACGGGTACCAGATAGTGTATGGGCGGGTAGAAAACGGATACCGGGTACTTAGTCGGATAGTATATAAATTATATAGGATGAAAATATGTTATGAGAATAATCTAACACATAATCTACTACTATGTAATACAAGACATAGAGTTCAATAAAGGCATATTTAATTAATTGCATCCATTAGTTCAGAAATAATAATAGTTGATAAAAAAGAATACAAATTGATTTGACATTCAATACTTAACTAGTGGCGGATGTGGGTTCTTTTCTAAATCCCAAGCTAAAGGTATAACCAAAAAAATAGAACACAGAGTGATTTGATATTTAATACTTAACTTTGTGTACTACTTAAAGAAGATATAAATAAAATAATTTAACATCTATAACAAATCACCATGCTTGTGATGGGCCGGGTTGGGTTTTGGGCTGAGTCAGGTCCAAAGCCCATCAAAATGCCTGATGCCCAAGCGAGCCCAATGGTTAAGCCCTGTCCCAGGTCAAGTTCCGACCTAATTTATTTCACGTATCTGTAAGCTATTTTGTGTAGATCAATATATACAGACAAACAGGTGAACATAGATCCTTTACAGAACCCAGATTAACCCATCTAAACCAAACCCGCGGGTTGAACCCACTTGAACCCAAAAAATTTCAACCCATACCAACCCACCCCAATCCATTTCTACTTAAACCCCACCCACCCCACCCCATTTGGTGCATCCCCCATTTCCACCTATCCAAAGCTAACCCCATTTATAACCCACCCTATTCAACCCATTTTAATACGAGAAAATTAATTATATGCCACTCCAAAGAGTGGCATTCCATTACATGCCACTTCAAAGAATGTCTTTCACTGTATGCCACTCTAAACAATTTCTACTCCATTATTTGCCATCATACCCCACAAAACTCATTTTAGCCACTGAAAATGACTAAACTACCCCTACCACTTCATCACTTCTAATCATCTCAGCTCTGTATCGATCTTCTATGCATCATTCTTTCCAGTTGGCTGTTAAACCATTTAGAGCAGTATGCGCTGTGCTTGCTTAGTTTGATAGGTTGCTTCGCTGTTTTCCTAGCCGGCATTGGTCGTGAACTCCCGGAAACGCCGTGCCTTCTCCGCCGTGTACCTGTAGGTGTGGCCATTCTCCACCATCCAGCGCTAGAACCTCGCCTGCATGTCCTCCGCCGCCACGAGGACGCGGTGATCGGAGGCACAGCTGATGGCTGCAGCTATGATCAGCGCAACTGCGGGGAGCAGCAACACCGGCACCGGCTGGAAGTTCTTGCGGTAGGGGGAGGCCATCGCCATGGCAAAGGCTGACGGAGCAGCGAGTCGGTGTCGGACGGTAGGATGGCTAGTTGGGGCGGCGAGTCCCTACTGCAGGCAAGCGGCGAGTCGGTGGCAGGGTAGGTGGCCAGCCAGGGCGGCGAGTCGACGGTGGGGCGGGCGGCTAACCAGGGCGGCGAGTCGGCAGTGGGGTGGCGGCCGGATGACCCCTGGTGGAAAAAGATCGATACGAGCAGAGCAGATGAAGTGACAGGGGTAGTTTAGTCATTTCCGGTGTCTAAAATGAGTTTTGAATAAAGAAAATGAATTTTATGGAGTAGGTTGGCAAATAAAGGAGCAGAAATTATTTGGAGTGGCATACAGTGAAAGACATCCTTTGGACTTGGAGTGGCATATAATAGACTAGCACTCTTTGGAGTGGCGTATAATTAATTTTCTGTCCGAGATCTCCCACATCCTCTAAATCCTAGCTTGTCTCCTTCCTTTTTCTAGACCTAGGAGCCGCCGCGATCCGACATCGCCCAAATCCCTTACCGCTCGGCGCTCGGCGAAGCTCGACCTAGGAGCCGCCGCTGCAATAGCAGGGCAACAGCCGCCGCCACCATCTGACATCTCCCACATCCCTTACCGCTCGGCGCTCGCCTTCGCCCCGAACAGTTGGAGATGGTTGATTAGCTAGATGTGACTACTCGTCTTTCTTTCGTTTTCTGATTCTTACCGAATGATCTCGCAATTCCTTATTTTTTGTGCTGTTGATTTTTTTTGTATGCGTCTCGTGTTGGGTCTGTGATTTCCTTCTCTTTAATTTCTTTTGTAATTCCTTGGATATTAATTTTGCTTTTAGGAAATAGCGTTACATGGGTTCCATACGTTCATGATCTCCAAGATGCGCTCAACCATTTGAGTGGGCATCACGACAAGTGAAAAAAAGTTGTCCTCGCTATGCTACTAAATTCAGATCACTTCGTCGGTGATGAGGAGTTGTACAATGATAATCATTTTGGGGACTTCTTTCAAGTCTTACGCGACGAGTTGCACCGAATTTCAACTTAACTCGATTCCTCCTTTTTGTATAAATTTGATTATTTTTTAAAATCTGTAGAAATATGTGGTTATGGCTATCGCATTTCATGCTGCGGCGGATGAGGGAATTTGGGCAGGGTATGCCGTTAATAGGAGAGCAAGGGAAACAGTTGTCGGGTGCATTAAACCCGGCAGCCATGCTCAGGTTGAGAGATATGAAGTTGCGGGGGAGCACAGGTTAAGGAGGAGGATGCGGCTTCCACCTGAGCTGATGCACTTAGCTCCAAGGAGGGATGTAGTACTGATGTACGTGAGGATACTGTTCGCTAAACGCATGTGTAGGCGGCATATTCTGGATTCACACCCTGAGCTCCTCGACAGTATTGTTGAAAATGAAGTTGGTATGGTGAAGTCTTATTGTCTAGTTGCTGACGTAGCACTGAGTGCGTATTTGGGTATGAACGCTGCGTTAGCAGCTGGCGCGGCGGCGGCTAGGGCGGTAGGATTGACCCGTGCTAATGCTGCTGCAGCGATATCGAGTTCATTAGTTACCATATTGGCATTAACAAATTTACCCGAGGGTCAAAAGTACGAAACCATATATTGATAGGACAGCTAGCAAAAAAACCATCTTACAAAATTGAGAACGATATCTGAATTGGTTTGTAAAAAATAGAAAATAAAGATACTACATAAGGGTGTAACAAAATATAGGGAAATGTTATGTGAGCACATCCATATGCTAAGGCTATTGGTGCATTCCTTTACAACCCAACTGAGAAATGAGTTCGAGAAAAACAATCATAACTATCTTCAACAATCATAGCTCTCTAAAATTCATGGAAACTCAAAAATAGTGACCATAAATGTCTAAAATTTCATGATACCAACTCGGTTGTACATCACTATGTATGAACAATGCTAATAGGTTCAGCAAGTGGAAATCAATGAGACCTACGAGAGACTGATTTACGGGAGGTGTGTACACAGGAAGTACCGTCACATTCAAGAAAAACAAAAAGAGGATTGATCTCTGAGATCGTAATGAACAAGGTTTTTAGATAATTTGAATTGCATGATCCTGCCACACATTGGATGCTGATTCTGAGGGCCAAAATTAGAAGACTTAATAGTGAGCAAATGTGCAATACATGACTATTAAACATAAATAAAAGGACTCAAATAGTGGTATGACAGATAAGATATGACCTTATTATGCCTAAAGAAAAGGAACAATGCTAGCATATAGCATACTCTGCCTGACATGTGAACTTACCTATCTCAAGTTCCTACGAGGTTGACGCACCATAACACCCCCACCACCGTCGATGAAAAAGGATCCCGCCAGAGAAGGGTCCTCGGCTGATGTACCGGGGATTAGGAGGGGTTCTCGTCGGCGATCTTAGTGAGGAGGAGTTCTTGGCGGCGATGGCGGCCGGAGCGAGGGAGGGTTCGTCGGCGACACCAGCCGTCGTGAGGAAGGAGTTCGTCGGCCAGCGCTGTTCGGCAGATCGGGGTGTGGGTTCGCGTCATCGCCACCGTGAGGGTGACCGCCGTCGTCGTCGTCGCCGCCGCCACCGCCTTGAGGGGGGTCGGCGCCGCCACCGTAGCTCCGTGTTTTGCGGGCCATAGCCATTGCCGCTTGCCGGCTCACCGTAGCGACATCGGCTCCAGGCTCATTGCTCGAGCAGATTGCGGCGCGTCTGCGCCGCGGCAACATCGGCTCCAGGCCATTGCCGAGCAACCACGCAGAAGACGCAGGTTAATCCTGCGCCGCTAGCTGCCGCCGCCGCCGCGCTTACCGCAGCGACATCGGCTCCCAGGCATTGCCGAAACAGCGCGGCACGGGTCAATCCTGCCGCCCTAGCCGCCGCTGCCGCGCTAGCTGCTAGCGCAGCGTTCATACCCAAATACGCACTCAGTGCTGCGTCAGTAGCTTGACAATAAGAATTTACCATACCAACTTCATTTTCAACAATATCGTCGAGGAGCTCAGGGTGAATCCAGAATATACCGCCTCCACATGCGTTTAGCGAACGGTATCCTCACGTACATCAGTACTACATCCCTCCTTAGAGCTAAGTGCATCAGCTCAGGTGGAAGCCGCATCCTCCTTAACCTGTGCTCCCCCGCAACTTCATATCTCTCAACTTGAGCATGACTGCCGGGTTTAATGCACATGACAACCGTTTCCCTAGCTCTCCTATTAACGGCATACCCTGCCCAAGTTCCCTCATCCGCCGCAGCATGAGATGCGATAGCCATAGTCACATTCCTACAGGTTTAAAAAGAATAATCAAATTTATACAAAAAGGAGGAATCGAGTTAAGTTGAAATTCAAGGAGGAATCGAGCTAAGTTGAAATTCGGTGCACCTCGTCGCGTAAGATTTGGAAGAAGTCTCCAAAATGATTATCAGTGTACAACTCATCACCGACGAAGTGATCCGAATTCAGTAACATAGTAAGGACAACTTTTTTCCACTCGTCCTAATGTCCACTCAAATGGTTGAGCGCATCCTGGAGATCATGGAGCGTATGGAACCCATGTAACGCTATTTCCTAAAAGCAGAATTAATATCCAAGAAATTACAAAAGGAATTAAAGAGAAGGAGATCATAGAACCAACACGAGGCGCAGATAAAAAAAATCAACAACACAAAAATGGGGAATTGCAAGATCATTCTCTAAGAATCAGAAAACGAAAGAAAGACGAGTAGTCACATCTAGCTGATCAGCCATCTCCAACTGTTCGGGGCGAAGGCGAGCGCTGAGCGGTAAGTGATGTGGGAGATGGCGGTGGCTCCTAGGTCGAGCTTCGCCGAGCGTCGAGCAGTAAGGGATGTGCGCGATGTCGGATCGCGGCGGCTCCTAGGTCCAGAAAAAGGAAGGAGACAAGCTGGGAGTTACGTGATGTGGGAGATCTCGGACAGAAAATTAATTATACGCCACTCCAAAGAGTGCTATTCTATGCCACTCCAAGTCCAAAGGATGTCTTTCACTGTATGCCACTCCAAATAATTTCTACTCCATTACTTGCCATCCTATTCCACAAAATTCATTTTCTTTATTCAGAACTCATTTTAGCCACTGGAAATAACTAAACTACCCCTGCCACTTCATCTACTCTGCTCGTATCGATCTTTTTCCACGAAGTCATCCGGCCGCCACCATACCACTCACCGCCACTGTTAGCCGCCCCTTGCCGACTTGCATACTGGTGCCAGCCGCCGACTATTGCCCTGGCCGCCTGCCCTGCCACCGACTCGCCACCACGACTCTCCGCCTGCCCGCAGCAGGGACTCGCCGCCCCAACTAGCCATCCTGCTATCCGGCACCGACTCGCTGCCCCGTCGGCCTCTGCCATGGCCATGGTTGTTAAGGCGACGAGGCGAGGCGCCAGCCCATCGCCTAGGCGACTAGGCGGGCGCCTAGGCGAGGATTAGGCGAAGGTTAGCATTTTCAGTATATCACATTATCACCAATACATATATACCTTGTATGGATGCAAATAAATAGCAGGATAAGATGCCAATTAAATAGAGAAGCAAATACAAGTAGATAGCAACATTACTACCAATAGCTAATATTGTTTAGAAGGACAAATCATGCATAGTCACCACAAGTCCATTAGAAAATCATAGTCACAAACACCAAAACAAGCAAACTCAAACATCTAGTTCTAATTCTAAACCATTCAAATCCTCGTTTGATCCATCTCCACCAGTCTCGTCGTCATAAAGACTAGGTGGAGCCCCATAATCATCATCAACATTCTCATCATCGTTCAGAAGAGGCTTAACTTCATGTTCATCATCTTCATTGTCCAAACCAAGCTCTTGAGCAACCCTTGATGTAGAAGTAGAACCACTTCCATGACGACGAGAGTAGGCTATGATTCCTTCATGCGCTCTCCTAGGAACATTACAACCCTCAAAGTTGCGTGATGCATCTATGGCGTCATTAACATGAGACCATAAAATATCCTCCCCACTGTGAACTTGTTGGGCATTTGCATCAACCCATTCATTGTCCCATTGAAACTCATCTAGGAACAAAGGGTTATAATTGGTTCCTCCTTCACGGCGCATTTTAAATCTATTGGCAATTTTTCGGTTGTATTGGACATACACCAAATCATTCAACCTTTGGTGTTCTAGTCGGTTCCTTTCCTTGGTATGGATCTACAAACGAGGTAAACAAGGATAATTTTAGATGGTTCAAAAATAAATAAAAATCTAAAGTATTGAGTAGTTACTTACAAACTCAAATGTGCTCACACCCCGAGGCCGAACAACAAAGACCTAAGATGCGCTTTGCAAATGCTTGAAGCTCGAATGTCAAACCACCAAATGCAATCCACCAATCAACTTAAATTTGAAACATAGTAAATTAGTAATCAATTCCTATGTTAGAATCTTAAAAGCTTAAGAAGAGATAGAAGCACTAACGGGGGTTCTTCGTTTTGCAAGCTCTAATGGCCATTGGCTTTCCAAAGCCACCTCTCAAATTGTCAAAGATATTCTTGGTCACTTATTTTGCAAAGCTTGTCTTCATCATCCTGGAAGATCTTCTCAAGCACATCATTGAACATTATCCTCAACCTAGACGCTTGTTCCGCATCTTTCTCCTTGATTTCATAGTGCTTTCCTGGGTTCAAGAATAATGCAGCCCCGTACAATTTTTGCTCCATTTGATCAGCCCATCACCGTTCAATAATTGCCATGACTTTCCTAAGCAATGGTTGCTTGCTAAACTGTCAGTGATCTTCCTTTTTGCAAAATCCGTACTTGCATAAACCTCGGCCATTGTCGGCCTCTCATCACCATCAACTATCCGTAGCACAACAAGAAGTGGTTGTGATGCTCTTATGCAATCCTCCACTGCATTCCAAAATCTAATAGCGATCACAATTTCTTGAATCTTTTTCCCAGCCTCTGCGCTTGAGAGATTGCACCGAGTCCAATCTTCACTAGTAAATAGATGCCTCAACACATCTCTGTTCTTGTACAAGCTCTGCAATGTGAGAAAAGATGTGGCAAATCTAGTAGCCGCTGGCTTTACAAGATCCTTCCCATTTGTCAACTCCTATATGTCCATCCATCATATATGAGTGCAACCAACAGCTTTCCAATGCTTCTCTTGCTCCAACCTCAACTTATCAGTCTCCCTCTTTGCCTTCTCAAGTAATGGCACCCTCAAATCATGGTATAAAATGTTATTGAAACCGGGTCCATATTGCCCTATGAACTCACATGATCTCAAAGCTTCTAGACTTGATGGCATTGAATGGAATGACACACTCATAGAAGAAATCAGCTATGTGGCCTCGCACCCTTTCTTTCTCCTCCACCGTCCTTACAAATTGCTCCATTGTGGTTTGCGAAGGGCCCTTGGCATGTCTCCCATCAACCACCTCTTCCGGTGTCTTCCGAATCAACCCAACAACCGATTTACTTTGTTTTGCCGACGGCTGTCCCAACATTTGGAGAGCTGATTGCTTTCTTTTCGCGGCTGTCCCAGAACTTGGACATGGGCTGGAAGACTTAGATGACGCTTCTTGGGAGCTTGGATGCCTCTCAGCACAACCCACTTCTTCCTCTCCTTGTTCTACTACCTTATCAATATCATCATCCAATTCAATGATTCTACTTCTTGACGTCTTCTTGAGATAGTCTTGCATCTCTCATTATTGCTGTGGTTGTCTTCGAACAATTTTGCACATATCTCCAAACCCTGCGGCAAGATTTGCTTCAATCTCTTTATTCCCGGGCACATTTGTTTGCCACATAGGGTATGTTGCTTCAATCTCTTTATTCCCGGGCACATTTGTTTGCCACATAGGGTACATTGCACCAAATCTTTGTTGCTCAAATCCGGCCAAAATCCATACTTCCATCCCGGATCATTGGACTTAGCCTTTCGTGCAGGATCTTTAGCCGGATCATATGCAGCATTGGCAACATCGCCGGTAGCAGCTGCTTGAGCATCAGCCATTTATCCCTCAGCCCTCACTCGCTGACTCCCTGTAAAAGCATCAAGCCTCCATCAACACAACAGAACAGCATCAACAGCGCAACAGAACAGTTGAGTTCGAGTAGCAGAGGAGGGGAGCAAGGCGGAGCGGAGGGGAGCAGCGCGGATGGGAGCAGGGCGCTGGAGGGGCCACACGGCCGAGGAGTCACTGGCGCGAGCAACATGTGTGGGCACGCCAGACGAGGTCGACGCAGAGGGGAGCCACGACGCGGAGGAGGTCGGCGCGGAGAGGGAGGAGGAGGGCGACTTACGGATCTGCAGCCGATGGCGGTGACAGAGGTGGTGGCGGGCTGGCGGCGAATGGCTGAACCTTCGCTTGTCCTCCGACGGAGCCAACCCTAGGCGACAGAGGTATGCTCGAGCGTCCCTAACCCAACATATGCGCTCGGCCTCCTCCCAAATCCCAGCCCTAGGCGGCCGCCCGACCACGCCTGGCGACGCCTGGATGGCCCGGGCGACGCTTGGAACGTCCAGGCACCCACCTTGCTCCGGCCAGGCAAGGCGACCGGCTCTGGCGAGCTCCCTCCGGCGCCGCAACGCCTAGGCGGCGTCTAGGCGACGCCTTGACAAGTATGATATAAATGTATAAATAGTACACATAATGGCCACATGAAATAGTCATACCAGAATCCCTGCCAGTTGATTATCAACACTTATCAATATATAAAAAGCGCCTAGATTGGCCGCATGAAATTGGTATTATTAGGTTTATTACCAAATACTTTTGTAATATATAAATTTTTCAATTTTAATAGTGTATTACGAAAGAAATAAGTGCTCAAAGTACCACCTAGGAGTCCATGTCAATGTACAAAACTCATGCAGTTTAAAAAATGAAGTTTTTAATTAAACAACTTATTTTAGGGGGGGAAATGAAGTTTTTAATTAATCCTCACGGTGAAATCTATCCTTTCCAAACTCCAAATTTACATTTTCTAATTCAAATATTTTTCAAGAAAGAGAACTAATGAGAAAAATTAACTCAAGAAAATAAAAAAGAACAGATAAGATAGTTTCCGCTTTAAGTGTCACTACAGATTGCTTATAAGTATTTTGAGAAAAAGTTTTGGCATTCAGTATTCTGTATGCAGGGAGCCACTATATGCAAGCACCAATATCATAAACACTTATGAGGTTGCTGACCTAATTAGCCAAAAGAAATTTGGCCGAGAATCTACGAGTATCATACATAGGACCTATGTAAAGGGGCTTAAAGGCAGTGGCAGAATCCACCATTCTCTACGATTTTTTTCCTGTTTAGTAAACAGGAGTCAATTCTTACTATCGAGATTTCACATAAATTTCTATAGATAATAGGCCTTTCAGCAAAAAAGTTGTGGGATAATTTGATCCTACAAAGCTCTACATGCATCTACTTCTGATTACTGTTAACCCACAAGTTTATGCCTTGGCTGGGATAATTTTTGTGGTTCTTGGCTTATTCTAGGAAATT
Organism: Rhipidocladum racemiflorum; assembly: GCA_036346355.1. Taxonomy (NCBI): domain Eukaryota; kingdom Viridiplantae; phylum Streptophyta; class Magnoliopsida; order Poales; family Poaceae; genus Rhipidocladum; species Rhipidocladum racemiflorum. Next base: position 25,395 of record CM070572.1, read on the forward strand.
TATCAGAAGCTTCTTTTTCTCGTTTCTCTTCTTGTTAATTAGTTAGTTTCGTTTGTGTCTTAAATGATGACAGTGTAAGGCCTTTGGCCTACTTTCTGGGATCTTGTGGACCCTTTTGTACATTACTCTGTTCATTAATATATATTATACCAATATAAGGCTCTTCCACTATCCCATCAAAAATGTTTATGCCTCTTCAACCAGATCTCGGCATATCATAAACCCACTTTTACACAAGTCTAAGCCTTATCTACCAACTTTTAAATGAGCCCATCTTAGATGGTTTCTTTGGCGGCAACATATCCAGTGCAATTAAAGTTTTCGTGCAATTACCGTGCAACCCTACTAAAAAAAGTTTCAAAAAATTCTGAAAAAAATCATGAATGTACATCTCAACTTTCCCCATCTACGTATAAAATTTCATGATCAAATACGTACTATGCTAGAAGTTACAAAAAAGACAAATTTTGTGTTGTCTACTGTAGCAAGATTCCAAGCGAAAATTTGTCTTTTTTGTAACTTCTAGCATAGTACGTAGATGGGGTAAGTTGAGATGTACATCCATGATTTTTTTCAGATTTTTTTGAAACTTTTTTTAGTAGGGTTGCACGGTGATTTCACGAAAACTTTATGATCGGTACCTGTGCCATGGGTTTCAGCCGCCCGAAAAGCGCATGGACCGAATCCAGCGCTTGGGGCCCGGCTACCTACGCTTATAGGAAGAACCGAATCGGCTAAATCCTCAAGCGATTTAAGATTTATTATGACGAGCGATTAAATGTCAAGCCGTAGGATGACGCTAACAAGACAAGTCCCCAACTCTCGATTTACTACGAGCAACCACGACCACAGAAGGCGCGGGGAGCCACGCCGCCAGCCCCATCACCGCCACTTGCGCTACTAAGAGCACGCTTTTTCTCTTTTTCGCTAACACAGTAACCTCCCTCCTCGCCTATATAAAGGTGAGGAGCGAGCATGTAAGACGACTCGACAACCGGAAATCAATACAATCAAACCCACACGAATCGGAGTAGGACGTCAAATAACCAAAGATACATCTTGTGCTCACCCGAGTAAGTTGCCGAGGAGAGGAGCGTGCACCCCCTCTTACCTATAAATTATCGCGCTCAAACACTGATCGGCTATGCGCGCTGTAGGGTCAGGTGCACGACGCTGTCGCTTATTTTTCCGCTTTTAGCTTCCTCGACGGTTTCCTTTTTTCTCCGACATCGCCATGCCGATAAGCTGCCGATCCGCTTTCGCTCCTCGACTCGTTACCACTACTATAGTGATCGCCCTCGCCATACTCCGCCGCTTGCGTTCCACCGAGACCTCGACGCCTCACTGGCTTTCAGAGACCTCCGGCCGAGGTCTCGGTGACGACCCCGACGCCGGCACGCCGTAGGCCCCATCACCCTGCGATGCGCCGGCTGGCATCGAGCGCTGGCGCCGCACCGCGCCGCGCTTGCAGGGCAATGGTCGCCACGACCATCTGACGACCACCACTTCTGGACAACTCCGACCACCGCCACGGAGGAAGAGATAAGAATGCACCACGCTATCACGACTTCGACATCATGCAAAGCGCCGCTACTCGGCCACGCTCAAGACTCTCCGCTAACACACCGAGGAGGATCATCAGTGCCACGCTACCGACCTTCACGGGCGACGACGAGCCGGAGGCTCAAAGGCCGAGCTCGACAAGCTCCAGCCGACCCGAGCAAGTACCTCGACCGCTCCTCCACTCAAGACTGGCATGGCGCTGGCCACAAGACGCCAGTCCACTCACCACCGGCCAGTGGACTGACGATTCCCATCGCTTTTTCCCCATCGGGCCTAAAACATCGCCAAGAAGAAGAATGCCGCCCGCTGGCATTCCCGAGCCAGACGATCCTCGCAGCCTAGCGCTACTTCCACCGTAACCTCCGGCCTGGCGAGCGAAAGGGCCAAGAAGACGCTGTGATGGCTACTGATCGCATTGCTCGGACGCTTCTTCTGATGGTTCCCGCGCTAACGCCAATGAGGCCGCTTCTGAGCTCATGGAACAAGGGCTGGGCTACCGACAACTCCTGTGCATCGCGCACTCTCGGCACCAACGCCGGGGACGAACGCGACGCCGCGACCACCCTCCAAACGCTGAAGAACGAGGAACGACTCCGATCGGCCAGATGGGCCGCCGACAATACTCGCTGACTGGCAGCTCGAGCTCCCGATGGCCTCGGCCACGGGCGTTTTGCTCAGGAATTCGCAGCCAAGTTCCTCGCCAGATTCGGCGCCGGCCAACATAGCTGGTCAGGCTACAAACTCCCAGGTGTGGTCGAAGATTACCTACCGTGATAATGTCGGCAGGTGAGCGACTTGACACCTTCTTCGCTATCCAATACTCCCATCTACTTCATGATCATTTCTGCATGGCTCGAATATTCCGCCTCGCCAACATCATCCGGATCGGGCCGACCAAGCACCACTTCGCTGGCAACTTCCAGGGCACCTACGTTTACCAGGGAATTCCTCGGGACTCAAAGGCTCGCAGCTAAGCAGCCTGTGGAGAACCTCCTCGACTACATCCGACGCTTTTCCTAACAATGCAACGAGCTCCCGACATCCGCACGCCGATGTCGCGGGGCATTCATCTACTGCACCACTTCCAAGACCCGTCCATAAACTGCGTAAAGCCCAGACCACCAAAGAACTCCCGACATTGCCACTAACCACGCCGGCGAGGAGGCCGTGGACGCTATCTTCGACAAAGGGAGGTCGGGCGAGGATCAAGCGCCAGCCCACTTACCTCCGACCGCCTCGAAGTTTAAAGCGCCACGGCGAAACAGGTCCGCGAGGACCGCCTGGTTGCACCACCGACAATGACGAAAGCCGCAAGGCTTCATGGCAACTCCCGACCACTTCTCGGAAGTCGATGAGAGAGTCCAACCACTGATACCCCGTCAGCACAAGTATCGGATCGCTGGTCCTGCCAAGCTGCTTTTTTCCGAACCCCCACGACGCCACGGGCAAAGGAAAGAGGGCAAGACTCGCTACGACCACCGAGATCGAGAGGCAGACGCCGGCTCGGAGACCGACGGTTGCCTCATGATCTTGGCGACCGGCCGAGCTACGCCGACCGGGAGGCACAAGCTCGCCGCCGAGAGGTGTTCAAGAAGCCCACCAGATCGGAATACCTTCGCGGCTGAGTCCTCGATCACCTTTGACCGGCCGACCACCCCACCACGCCCCGCAACCAGGGAGGTACTCCGCCGCCGTTGATCCCATCGTGGGAACAAAGCGCCGACTAAGGTGCTCATGGATTCGCCGCAGTTAGCCTCAACATCCTTTACGCTGAGACCTCGACGCCTACGTGATCCCCCCCGCCGAGCCTTCACCAAGCAGAGCACCCTTTTCACTGCCGCTCCTCGGCCGCCAGGCCCACCCGCCGGCAGTCGACTCGCCCGCCACGCTCGGGAGCCCGCTAACTCCGCACCGAGACCCTCACCTTCGAGGTCGGATTTTCCCGGCCCTACCACGCCATCCTGGGGAGACCATGCTACGCCGGTTCATGGCGATCCCTAACTACACCCACTAAGTCGAAGATGCCCGGCCGCATGGGTGATCATCAGAATCTGCTGGTTTTTTCCAATTACCGCCACGCGCGCGAAAGACGCATATGAAGTTGGCCTTTGGGCTGTCAGATTCACTGAGCTCGCCGGGCCTGAAAGAAGATCCAGTCCGCCTCCACTTAGTAAGTCCGACCGCTCCTTCAAGTCCGCGAGGACACGAAGACGACGAGGTCGACTCGCAGGACTCAATTAAACCGCTTGATCGGGACCACGCTCCTGGCCAAATAGGAAAGCGCTTCGCCGACTTCCTCCGCGTTAACCGACGCTGCACGGAAGCCTCCGACATGCCAGGGATCCCGAGGGAAGTCGCCGAGCACTCCCCGAACATCCTACTGGTCTAGACTGGCCGCCGCTTCGCGCCGCTTCGATTTAAGGAAAGCGCGTGGGCCATAGGAGAGGAAATAGCCAAGCTCTGGCCGCAGTGGTTCATCAAAGAAGTTCGCCACCCCGAGTGGTTAGCAAACCCTCGTGCTTGTAAAAAAGAAGACTCGGGAAATGGAGAATGTGTGTCGACTACACAAGCCTCAACAAGGCATGTCCGAAGATCCATTCCTCCGCCCGCATCGACCAAGCGGTAGACTCCACCGCAGGTGCGACCTCGCCCTTCTCGACGCCTACTCAGGGTACTCACCGATCAGCGATGAAAGAAGACGACCACCGCAACTTCCTTCATCAATTCGCACGGCTCGCTTTTGCTACGTGGACAATGCCGCTTGGCCTGAAAACGCTACATACCGTAGATGTATGCGATTCCGCTTTCCGACCAGATCGGCCGCAATGTCGAAGCATACGCCGACGACATCGCTTGTCAAGACCGTGAAGACTACCGACATCATCGACGACCGAGGAGACTCGCGAACCTTCGACGGCTCAAGATCAAGCTCAACCCCGGAAATGCGCGCTTTGGTACCCAGGAAGCTACTCGGCTTCATCATCTCCGAGCAGATCGGCTACCGAGACAAGATCTCCGCGATCTTAAGGATGGGGCCGACAAGAACCTCTAAAGGGGGCCTAAAGGTCGACGGATGCCTAGCGCCCTAAGTCGCTTCGTTACATCCCGCTTCGGCTAACGCGCTTGCCTCTATACAAACTCCCGAGGAAACCGACCACTTCACCGGACGGCGAGGCTCAGACGCCGACGCGCTTAAAGGTTTTCTCGACCACCCCACTGCCGGTCGCCGGGCCAGAAGAGCCTTCGCATTTCACATTGCCGCCACGCACTCCAGGTCGCCAAAGACGGTGACTTGTCGCGAGCGAGCGTATAGGGCAGGGTCCTTAAGATCCAATGCACGGGCCTACTTCATTAGCGGCACTCTCCGAAGTCCAAGGCGCGTACCCGCAGATTCGTAAGATGCTCGACGCAGCTTCCGATCACTAAAAGAAAGCCGTACACTACTTCAACCAAAGACCACATTTCGCGGTAACTTCCCTACCACTCGGCGAGGTCATCAATAACCGCGACGCCCTAAGAATTGCCAAGTGGCTGGCACTCGAGCTCAACGGGCACGACGTATCCTATGTCCTCCTGATCGCCATAAAATCTCAAGTTCTAGCCGACTTCGTCGCCGAAAGCGGATCGAACCAGGTCCCACTCTCCGCCAAGACCCCGAGTAATCGACGCATGTACTTCGACGGTCCTTCACCAAAAACGGAGCCGGCCGGGTCGCCATTCTTTCACCACTCGGAACAAGCTTCGTGACGCCATCCGCCACTTTTCGACGCAACCAACAACGCCGCCGAGTATGAAGCCCTCGTTATCGGTCTCTCGTGATCGCCGACTCTGAGCTCATGTTATGCGCAGGCATGGCGACTCAAACCTGGTCGTCGATCAAGTCATGAAGGTCGCAGAACTCCTGGCGACGATCGGATGGCCTCATCGCCGAGGTACGCGAACCGAGCAAAGTTCAAAGCGATTTGAGCTCCACCATAGCTACAGACGGAATAACGAGAGGCCGATCACCTGGTCGGGTCCTGGCCCCGGCAGAGGGCCGGCCCCGCCGGAGTTTTCGCCCTCGACCACACCAAGCATCCATCCGACCGATCGCCGGACGACGCCTAAGCGACCGACAAAGGCCGAAATGGTCGAGCCGGGTTGCAACGCCCCGATGACCAAAGACCGATTGAGGAATCCCTTCATCGACGGCCGATCGACTGCCTCCTCCCCGACGACCGATCGAGGCCCGCCGCCGGGGCAAAATCTTCACCGACGCAAGAACGACTCTACGTATGATCCTCCGGATCCTCCGTATGTGTCCCACCGACTAAGGAAGAGAGCTACTCGCGACATCCACGGCGTGGTTTGCGACACCACTGGTCACTTAAGCCCTGGCTCGGGAAAGCCTTCCGATTGTTTCATCGCCGACCGCGGGTCAATTCGAGCAAATCATCCCGACGCGCGGGGTGCCAATTCTTCGCGCAAGAACTCACCTCCCTTGCCAAGTAAGCCCTCCAAACGATCCCTATCACATGGCCCTCGCCGTCAGGGGGACTCGATCCGCTCTGCCCTTCAAGAAAGCGCCGGGCTTCACCCACCGCTGGTTGCGAGCAGACAAGTTCACCAAGTGGATAGAAGCCTGCCGATCACAACAATCACTTCGCCACAGTAGCCGGACTTCATCCGCACATCGTTTATGTGTTTGGAGTCCCGAACTCCATCATCACCGACAACTAACGCAGCTTCACGGAAAGGAGTTTCTCGAGCTCGCATGACACAAGATCTCGCGATGCGATTGGGCGGCCGCCGCCACCCACGGCAACGCCAAGTCGAACGCGCGAACGGCATGATCCTCCAAGGGCCTGCCGCGAATCTTCGATCGATCAAGAGGTACGCGGACGCTGGGCGTACCGAGGTACCTCCCGCATTTGGAGCTACTTGACCACCCCGACCTGGCCGACCGGTTCACGCCGTTTCCCGGCATTCTGAGCGTAAGCCATCTTACCAACCGACTTGACTACTTGCCGCCTTCAAAGGTTCAGGCCTTCAACGAGACCTGTACTGAAGTCCCAAAGAAGATCGTCGCCGACCACCGATGAAGCGAGATGTCGCCGCTGCTCGGCCAAATTAAATACTCAGACATCGCGACGCTACTAATGCACCGCAAGGTTGAGGGCGAAGCGCTCAACACAGCGACCCTGCTCGCGCCAGGTTCAAATTAACAAAGGCAAGCACAAGCTCTCCTCCTCTGGGAGGGCCCTTTCATCAGAGTAGAGGTCCTTCGACCCTAAGACTTACCTACTCAAGGATCCCGATGGCAACATCTTGTCAAACGCCCGAACATTGAAAAGCTAAGACGATTCTACCCTTAGCCTCTTTTTTCTACCTCGCTCATTACCCTGCTCACCTTTTATCTGGGCGTATGGCATTTTTTCCACTGTCGACATCCCGCTCAACCGCTATTCACCCGATCGTCGGCCTTCTTTTCTTCCGACCAGTACCACTGCTTCAATGCGCTACTGCCATAAGTGGTATCTCGCTAAGGAAAAAAGAGACGTAACAGATGGTATACTTCGCTGTTCTGGGAACTAACGCCGCGCTAAAGCCTGTTTTTCCTACTTTTTTCTAAAAACGCCGAACATGTCGATCATCGCCTGCTGGTCCCCGCACTAAGAACCATGACCCCGCGATATCTTACCAAAGAATAAACCAAAATAGCTTAAAAATACATGTAAAACCCGAACACCTTTATTTTCTTCCAATTCAACGGGCATTTACATTCTTTAGAACAAGAAAGTCTAAAACCTGAAAGCTTTTTTCGCTTTTAAAGGTCTTCCTCGCCGATCAGCTTGATCTCCTGACTTTCGGTCCTCTCCAACACTTCCGCTTCACTTTTCCCGCACAATTTTTGCCGCGACGCACAAAATAGCCGGGCCGAAACTCCCAGCAGAGAGCCTGATCCGCCTCGACGCACCTTCAAGAAGGCTAGCCTCGCTTCGCGCTTCTCTATGGTTCTCTGGGAGCTTGAGTCCGACATGTGGGGACTGGCCGAGAAGAGTACGGCAAAGACGATCGGGCGATCGGCAAAGACGGTCGCTTGCCAAGAAAGCCTAGATGTCGCGGCCGACTCCAGTTCCTGGCGAGAAGGAGCACGAGGACTCCGCCGCCTTCCCTCAATTGCTCAAAGCGCCATGGGCGGCGGTTCCTCACTTCTGACGACCACGGGCTTGTCGCGCTCGCTTCGCCTTCCTCCTCCGCCTCCGCCCAAATAGCCCCTAAATAACTCCTGCTGTCCGACGGCTGCCATAAGACGGGCCAAATTGCCGCCTCTAACTCCTCCTCATCCTCTCGCCTCGAAGGGGAGTCCTGGGCCGATCTCATCGACGGGTTCTCATCCTTAGAACGGGAATGAGAGAGCGAGGCACCATAAAAGCAAGTCGATGTTGCCTCAACGCCGAATGAAGTCCTGGCCGCCACCTTCCGCCTATTTATAGGCGATCCGCCAACGAAGCGACGCCGATACTCCGCCAAGATTCATGACGACCGCGACTCTTTCGGCCGATGGCGAGAAGCCGGGCACCGAAGCGACGCGGAACCGGCACCGCCAATTTCATGGAACAAAACCTCGCCACCATAAAGAAAGATAAGTGAATACCTTCTTCTTACACACTCGTTATTATTCTTCGAGTGGCGCGGCGGTAACAAACAAACCGCCCCGCCCACTGGGGGCTACAAGAGTCCCGCTGGTTTGTTGACACAACCAATCGCCTGTCCTCCCAAGACGCGCCAAACTTTCGACTGCCAAGTACTACGCCCATACCTGGCCGCTACTGGCCATGTAGTGCTTGATTTAAGAAAGGAAGTGCCTGCCGGTCGACCCACGATCGGGTCGTGAACAGCCTCCCACTGAGCTGCTGCTTCGATTTCCCAAAATCTTTAACTTTTGTGATACACACACCGACTCTATGCCCGACCCGTGGTCCCTAAGGCAAGAGACCGCGACATTCACCACAAAGAAAATGGGCAAGAGGCGAGATAAGGCGGCCTCGGCCGTTCCCTAGTTGGGCTTCGCGACGACTCCTAATCGCTTTAACTTCACGCCTGGATCACACTCACGCTTCCCGCTGAACCTGCCTGACGGTGGTGCTTACCGCGCTTTGATCGAACGATCCAAGGTCCGACACGGATCGAGTAAGGAAAGATTCTTTATGGATCGCTCCTGCGTGACGCTCGCTACGGATTGTTCATGCAGGGGACTCTCGCGAGGGGCCTGTGTTCCACCCGATCACTCGCCAGCCACGAGAGCGCGCCGAGCCAACGATAAGCGCGCGCTTTCACCTCCTCCCGTCCTCACCGACGGGGCGTAAAAGGGGATCGGACTCCACCATACTGGCTCGACTCTCGGCGCTCACGTGTCCGCTGTATGCGATCAGCCGCGCTACCTAACCTCGGCGCTACGATTGGCCAGTATGACAAATCGCATCATACGGCGGGCCGACCGGGCGCTTATCGGTTCTCAGTATGACGCCATTAAGGCTTGTTAACTCCGGGCGCCACGTGCTCGCCAGTATACAAACGCCATCACATACTAAGGCACGACTCCGGCGCCACGCAGGCCTGGGGTATGCACTCACCTGGCACACGCCACGTGCTCGCCAGGGCGATCGCCCATCACAAGGGCCGATGCAGACGACCGGGCGCCATGTGTTCGCCAGTATGCCCACCACTGAAAAATTGGCACGACCCGGCAGATATATACCGCGATCGGACTCTCTCGATACCGCAGCAACGACTGCTATGAACCCCGACCGCCCTCCGACCACCGGGGCTCTGGTTACACTCCATCAAGGCTTGGCCACCCTGGCCGAAGACTCTTCCTCACCAAACCCAAGGAAACTCCTCGACCGCTCCAACCAATGGGCTGGCTACACCTTGGCTTCGAGACTCGATCAAAGTGCTAAATCACAGATCACTAAGATTTGAACAAGACCCTGCACTCTCTCCGACCGCACGGGGCTCTGGCTACTGGACGGGTACCTGTGCCATGGGTACCCCTGGGCCGTCCCGGAAAAGCGCGATGGATCGAATCCAGCTTGCCGGTCTGGCCACTACCTGGGCGAGGAAGAACCGGACCGGCGAATCCTGAAGAAGCGACAAGATTTATTGGCGACGATTTAGCGATTAAATGGGCCGTAGTGATGACGCAGCAAAGACAAGTCCCCAACTCGTGATTTACTACGAGCAACTACGCCGACCGCAGGCAAGGGGAGCCTACGCCACCCCATCACCGCCACTTGCGCGACTAAGAGCACGCTTTTTTCTTTTTCAAGCAATACAGTAACCTCCTCCTCGCCTATATAAAGCGGGGAGGGAGCATGTAAGACTAAGACTGACAACCGGAAATCAATACAATCAAACCCACACGAATCGAGTAGGACGCTCACCAACCAAGATACATCTTGTGCTCACCCGAGTAAGCTGCCGAGGAGAGGGAGCGCGGCACCCCCTCTTACTCTATATTACAATTCATTGGGCTTGCTCAAACACCGACACTTTAATTGCACTGGATATTTTGCCTTCTTTGGCTAGGTACAAAGGAAGAATTTCCATTGTGTGGGTTCCCTAATTATATAACTAATTATAGAACACAAGTAAATCAAAAGAAAGATAGATACAACACGTTTGTTATTGAAAAGAATTTGCATCAAACCCTTAATGATGCATGGGTTTGTTCAAAATTTGAATATAAATTTATATTTTAACAAGGGTTATGTAGCACTACTGTTGGGTTTCTAGAATAAGCGGAGCCCATCAAAACAAGCATATTATTGGCATTATCCTACCTAAGTTTTAACAGTGCTAATACCAGGATTATTGTAAGTGATTAGCAAAAGTGTAAAACTAAATACTAGCTTTCTTCATTGCAGCCATATCATAAACATAAGCAGATAAATAGGTACCTCTCCAAAAGCATAGTTGTATCTCTTTAGTCGTTAAACCTGTATAAAAAAACATGTGATACTTAGTGCTTGGTTAAAAAAAGAAAGTTTGTCCTACACAGTTTGCCATTTAAAGCACAATCTAGTCCTTGATCTTATGTATAAGTATTGTACTGGACATGTAGCCCTACGTGGCTTTTGAATGTAATATATTTTCCATTCAATCTCAAATTATTGTTCTGTTCCAACACTCTGAACACGGTATAGTAACTGATAAAGTGTCGGGTGCGCTTGATATTTTGTTAGCTACTATGCCAAGATTCATGCAATTAACTCGGTGTAATGACAATACAACTGTTATTACCCTGGGCTAATTATGCGAGTCGCCACACTGCGTAAGAAAGGCCTATGTAAGGATAATTATGCGAGTCGCTACAAATGCAAGGCGTATGCAATATCATAAAATAGGAAAAATCCAAATTCCTAGTATTGTAGTCATCGTAGCATCCAACTCTTGAAAAACCAAGCCGATGAAGGAAAGCCGACGAAGAAGAGCCGACGGTGGAGCCGATTCGACGAAGAAAAATCGAAACCGAGTCGACAAAGGAGGCGAGCTGACAAAAGAAAAGCCGACAAAATGAGCTAGGCCGAGTCGATGAAAAGAGCCGAGCCAACCAAAGAGCCAAGATGTTAAAAACTTAGATGGCCATAACGAAAGACTCAGGCAAATACTAGTAGCAGCAAACCAAGCATTTTTTTAGATCCAACCGAAGAGCCAGAGCCGATTTGGAGCCGAAAACTAGAGTTGAGTCAGAGCCGAAAAATGGATTAAAGCCGACAAAGCAGCTGACAAAAGAGACCGATGAGCGTAAGCCGATTGAGAGCTAAGCCGGCGAAGGAGTCAACTAGTGTAAGCCAACCGAGAGTCGAGCCAACGAAAATATCTTAGCCAACTGATATAAAGAGCAGGAGCCAACTGAGTAAGCTGAGACGAAAACGAAGAAGCCGACTAGACGAAGCGAGCCAAGGCACTGAAAATGAGCCGACCGAGCCGAACAGAAGCTTCGAGAAGTCGGAGCCAAAGTAACGGAAACCGAAGCCGAGCCGGAGCTGGAGTCCAAAATACGATTAAAACCTAATTGTGGGATCCGAATTAATTCGGCTAAGGCTGGCTGGCGTCAGGCGGGTACTCGGGCAGGAGGCGCGTCGGGGACAGTGGTGGCGGGCATTGCAAGCCAGATCAGAGGCGGCCTGAGCGAATGCAGCCGAAGAGGAGGCTGGCCGTAGCGAGCCAGAGGCGTCGAGGCGGCTGTAGCGAGCCAGAGGAGTCGTGTCATGGGCAAGCGAGCGAGGCACCGACGTGGTGACGGTCTGTGCCGGATGCAGTCGCGGCTCCCCTTCCTCAGGATTCCAGATGGCCAGATCCGAAGGCGGCAAAGGCCGGTCGGAGCGAAGGGCCGGCCGGAGCGAGGCCGACAAGGACGAGTGGCGGCCTCATGGGGCTAGTGCGAACAACGGGTGTGTGGCCACTGGAGGAAGAAATGACAGCCAAGAAAGCGTCGCAGGTAGCCAGGGATGGCATCGCTGAGGAGAGCGACGACACGCGCTGAAGACCGGTGGCCGAGGAGGACCAACTGGAGGCGGCCAAGGCCATCGCTGGCTGAGGCGGCGGCTGGAGCAGAGGTCGCCGATCCCAGCCAGAGGAGGACGAGCGGCAGCCACAGGCAACCAAGGTGGCCACTCTCGGGAGTGGGGATAGCTCCTCCCGGTGGCAGTAGCAGTAGAAGTACGCATGTGGCGGCTAGGATGGCGCAAGTGCAACGCCGATAAACCCTAACTTTGCTCTGATACCATGTTATGAATTGCACTTGTATTCATCATGAGGCCAATGGCCAGAATATATACATACACAAGCAGGTATAAAAGGAAAACCTGTATAAGGAAAGCCTATATAAGAACTAGTGTTCAAAAAATCGGCTTTAGGCGCCGATTAGTCGCCGCTAGCGTTGGCGCCGCCAAACGCTTGTGCCGCCTCTAATCGGGCCGGGTTAGCGGCTAGCCCGCCTAGGCGGGCTTAGGCGGACCAAGGCGGCGAGGCAACGATTAGGCGTGGCGGGATTCGGCGGCGAGGCGGGAGAAAAGCGGCGACTAGGCGTTCGACTTCCAGAAGAAACCGAGCGGCAAAGATTTCAGAAGAAAACCTAAGGCTGTGTCTCCGGATCCGCCGCCGAATCCGTCGGCCAGCCGCCGCCGCTCTCCTCCCCTTTGCTCAGGTACACCGCCGCCGCTCTCCTCTCCCCTGCTCTCCTACCCGTGGCTCCTCCTTCCCTCTGCTCCCCTCCTTGCCGCCGCCGCTCTCCTCCCCTCTGCCCCCGATCGTGGCTCCCCCTCGCCCTCCCCTCTGCTTGCCCGGCAGGAGAGAAGCCCTCCCCTTTGCCCGGCGGGAGAGAAGCCCTCCCCTCTGCCCCCGATCGCGGCTCCCCCTCCCCCTCCTAGCCGATCTCGGCTCCTCCTCCCCTCTGCCCGGCTTCAATTATTATATCTTTATATATCATAGCGTTCCGCCTAGGACTTGCCGCCTAATTCCGATTAATCCCCGCCTAATCCGCCTAGGCGCTAGGCTATGGATCGCCGCCCGCCTAGCGCCTAGCGCCTTCTTGAACATTGATAAGAACCTATATAAGGAATATCCACGTCCTCTATTTTGAAAAGAAATATTAGCAAAATTTACTAGTTTGGTATGTTTCTAATCTAGTTGAAAAGCTCTTCGCTAAGCTAGAGTGTACTATTAATAAATTTAACAACAATTTGATAGGCTGGCAGTCCTAGGCAGTAAACCCTATTTAGCTAACTAACTTCGTTATACTGTCAAGAGATTGTTGTATTTTATTCTCCTTTTTTTTAAATTGTCTTGCTTACACTCCATATGGTGTAATGTTACGAAATTTGATATCCGGTAGTAGGAACAAATTTTATGCAATTTGTACAGAATCCAAACTCATGGCTATCATCTGTAGGAACAATACCTCTAAATATTGTAGGAATTGAGGTTCCAAAGTAAACTGTTCGTCTTGGAAGATTCCATATCCAATTTCGTGGAACATCAATTGGATTTTGGCTCGAGTAGTGGTCAGCAAATACCTACATCACAACATTGTACCACATAAATCTGATGTACCAAAACTATTTTCTTTTTATTAGTGGCAATGGTAAGAATTTATGAAAATTAATGTTCACCTCATTAACCTGAAAATATGTCCCATTAAGTAGGAAGCTTCCTCTCATAGCAGTCCGGCATGGTATCTGCATGAATTTGACCGAACAATGAAATTTTTTTGTTTATGAATCCATATAATTTAACTCGTAAATATTTATAGAACTCATAGGAAACTTGCCAGAATTGTTCCTCTGACTTTCTGAGCCTGCATTTCTCGTATACTGTTGCAACTAAAGCATTTTGAACTTTCACATAGTTTACCAGTTTCCTCAGAGTTGCAGAATGTCTCTGGCGCATCAGTTGATTGTGCTGTTTCGCCTGTTCAATTTTTCAACATCAGTAACCTGTACAAGAATAAAGTATCAAGCACATGATCTTGCCTGGAGTCCATATAGAAAGAAGATATGAACAGGGATCATCTGGCCGTCTTCGGTCGAACTGCTCAGATATAAGCTAACCCTAAATTTATTACATAATTGATTAATATAGATATGGTGTGTCGTTGATATCTGCTAGGAACTTACTCCTTCCAGAAGAGGTTGCGAGTCCGGCAGCTCATAGCTGCAAGCAGATGAAATTAAACAAGTCAAAAGATAATCAGCAGGTAATATATACATGTAGATATATGTGTCTGCTTCCTCAGGGATACAGATATTACAAGGAAACACTGAAGGGAGTTTTAGTTATTCTCAATGGCATTAATTTTGTCAAGGATGATATCATACACTTGGTGTTCCGTCCTCAGGCGACTGACATTCTTGAGCTTGGGAGTTGGAATAGAAGCAGCTTCAGGAGTTATCGCAACCAGGGCCTTTGACATGTCAGCATCTTCAATCTCAATATTATTTGCTTGCATATAACTCATCAAGTTTTGTGTAAACTTGTCAATATTAAGATTGATGGTAGGGATTTCATCAGGGTCTTCACTAAAAAGATCCTCTATTGCGCCCTCTTTTGTCTCTGCACTTTGTGGTTCAGGTTCTGGGCTTGATGGTTCCTCAATGATTGGCTGATGGTTACCAGAAACATGTCCACGATGGTTTGCACTCCATTCAAGTTGACCCACAGGCCTTGATTCTATGTATGTTTGATGGCAGCTCGCTGCAGCATTTGAAGCATCTGATGCAACCAAACTCTTCTCCTCGGGTCCAGGAAGAGCAAGCCTTGCACTGTATTAACACATTGTTATCATACCACGAAATTTCAAAATTCACCAAAAAAACACTGCTTTGACTTCTCCAATTAGTAGAATTGGTAAGTTCACAGCAGGAAAAATGCAAAAGTATGATATTCTAATTCAAATTAGTCCATTTACTTTGATCAAAGCTCAAATTGGGGTGAATTGGAACTTGCATGCAACAGTGAAATTAGTTTTTATGCTTAGGACATAATCAGGACATATATAGTTGGCTAAGATTGCACATATTCTTGTTCATAGTCTAGAATGGTGGTGTGATAACTATAAATTATGAATACCTTGCAATAGATAAATTAATAGTATCCTGCCTATATATCATCTAAGGTCTCCGACAATATAATGCAGACCATCAATAGTTGAAGTAACCACTATATCATGCATTTTAAGAAATTACCTTGCAAATGCACCAGCGAAGTGCTTGCATTCAGCTCTCATTGGACATGCATTGCAATTAGGCTTACTTTTTGTGCAAAAAACCTAAAAGATGAAGAAAGCAAAAAAGTCCATTAGTTCACAGTAAATTAGGCTCTTGTTGGATCATTAGATCTTCTGTTTCATGCTTGTCACCTTTCCAAAAGTTATCATTTGGTAGTGAAGCTCATACCTGCGTATCGGGAGATGTCACTAAATGTTGCCAGCCAAAAGTATTTGTTTTCTGAAGTATTGATTGAATAACTTACAATGTCAGCTGATCAAGCTTGCATAGTCGAGGCCAAAGATATTTCTGTATGTGCTCCAGCATGGGATACATTCAATGGTAGAAGATCAGACTTATATGTCCCACACATGCCTTGATATACACTATGACCAAGCCAACTCAAGGGAATAAAAATACAGACAGTTCCAGTAGGTGCAGTTGAAGGGACTCTGGCAGGGGTTGAAGAGGCACCCAGCCAAGCCTCACACATCCGACCAACATTTGTGTCCACCTAAGGAATTAACATACAGAGCATTTGAACAAAAGTTTACTTGAAATATCTTTTGGAAGGTAAGGAACAAAGAACATACAGGAAAAGCCATATGATGTAGTGTCAAAAGACGAACACATTCAACGCTTTTTGAGTCCAAGCCCTCTAATGCTTAGAAGGTAGTCCCTGAGAGTAAAGAAAAGGTGCTTACAGGTTAAAAGAACAGTAATAGTCTCTCCTATTCAAATAAAAATTTAGCTGTTGCTACTTTGCTGGTATCATAAAAGCTGATGAGGATGTACTTTTAGCTATTGATTTCCTAGTTCACACTGTTCCAACAATGGCATGGCAAGATAGAGATTGCAGGGCAGAAAAAAAATGAAAAAATTACATAAAGAATAAAAAAATTACTTGTAGGATGTTTGCAATAGGATAACTTGTTGAACTCTTCGACTTGTTTGAAACTTGAAACGAAAAATAAGTGCATCAAAATCAATACAAAGTGGCTTATAAGGTCAGCAAGTCGATAGTTCTGACAGTTTGCTCACAGTGTATTCCACTAGACTTACTTGCCTTTGTCTGGTTGAACATCTCTCAGCCATTCAAGATCAATGCTTCCATGGTCTCTCACCATTCGGTATAGAAATTCCTGCACAGAAAATGACCAAAAGATTAAAATGGGCCAATTCGATATTGGAACTCATACATGTACCAAAGTTGAAATGTGGGCATGTCTGAATGACTAGAGTTCCTTAATCATGTCATTTTGTTCAAAGAACTTCTTGCTACCGGACTTACTTTTATACGTTCAGTGTCAGGGGAGCCGCCCAGACCGTTCTCAGGCTATTTGAAGACCCAGTCATCCCCATCGGATTTGGAGACTAACAACGGATCGCCGAGGGCGCTCGCAGTGTTAGCACCCAAGCCCAATTGAGACAACGGTGAGACCCTTCAAATAACTCGACAATAATCCCGGTATTCCCCCGGTATGCGACCTGAAGCTCACGCAGGATCGCCCGCACACCGGTTTCTAATACCGTATCAACTCAATTTGCATAAAGGGGGCAACGAACTCAAAACCCCCACAACCAGAGTATGCAACGCGGAAGCACGACAACCAACACACACGCACGAAGACAAAACCCGATAAGAACAAAATCCAACCCAAAACAACACTGCGACAACCACCAAGCAACGAGATCTCCAAACGCAGAAGGACCAAACTAGACAGAACACGAGTGCGACAATATTAAAGATTTACAACGAAAGTAGCCAAGTATTCAACACGGAAGTGAAATAGTTTGAGACTAACTGTACAATCAAAAGACACACGACTACTGAATTGAAACAAAAGTAAGACATCTCCGGAAGTGTCCTGGCCCTGAACACTCCCGGGCGTAACAACATCGCCAGTAGCCTCTACTCGGTGCCCCGCCCGGTCACCGAGAGGCAGTACGGACAGAACTCACATCCGTCCGAATCCTCACATGAAAACCACAAAGCAGAAGCATAAGTACAGAAGGTACTCGCAAGACTTACCCGTGGTCCATATATGACCGACTCGAAAGAATATGCATTTGGATGTAGCAAGGAATCAAGCTTACGGTAGAAGTGCGGAAAAGCTTACTTTGTTATTTAATCACATTCCACTGCTCCATTTACAAATTTTTATAGCACTTGTGGACATTAACGTAAAGCAAGTGTCCACATAAACAAGTGGCACCACCATATCCAACTACCATCCAGTTCAAATTATTACTACGTTGAATGTGCGATGACCAAGCGTGCTCATATCCGAGAGCGTGGCAATTCGAATCGCTTATTCACCCTGCAGGGGATTATCAACCGCACGACATGTGCCACAAAGAACCTCATGTCAACCCTCCTCCCATCCATACCTACTCGTTGAGCCATCTTCATGCGATCCGAGCACCTAGCACCCCCTCGAGCGGCCCGAGCCCGGCTTGGCCCTCGAGAGTCGGCCTAAGCCTCGCCCTCAACCACGTCCAACCGCATGAGGGTATGACCCATCGGGCAGTATGCGATGAAAGAATAGCTTACCATACCATTATCAGGCATACGATTAACAAAGTGTGCTCGATCAAAGGGCAAACAACGGATCGGTCCTCAACCGACACAGGCGAGACTACACATTTGAGTCTCCACACTCAAATGATCCAACCTCTCGTCCGGTCCCAATTTCATATTTCAGTTCCCACCCAATCCGTTGTAGCCCAATATTCGTGAAGTACATAACCTCAAGCGATGGAACCATCCATCACTTGGGCCATACCCTGACATCTAAGCAACTAAGCAAGGACACAACATAATTACCCATACTAACTCCATAGGAGGTGTTCAACAATATCAAAGGATTATATGCAACAATTAGGATCTAATACCATTCTCACAATCCAACTCCTAATGCATGACTTAATCGCCAATTAACAATTGATTCACAAAAATATAATTCACATATAAGGTGGAATATGCTTAGGTGCTTACCTGATGCTTCTGCTTGAGTATCGACAACGACTTGCTCTTCGGCAATCCCCTCAGTCACCTCCGCGGAGTCGTTCTCTACACGAGTACAATGCATGAATGAGATGCATGCAATGCAATAGAATACAATATGAATGCATTTTCCCCGCCGAACAGCCCAGGCAACCCGGATAGTCCGGATATTTCATCCGGATAGTCCGGATAGGCCGGACATTCTGGACAATTCGTCCGGATACTCCGGACATGGCGCATTTCGCCCAATGACTCAAGGGATCGGAGTGTTTCCAAGTTCTACGGCACCGCGAGGGCCCGATCTACAACTTTCCTACACATGGTCAAGCCGGAGAAGCTCCGAGCTAGCCCCAAACACGACGAATCGAGGCTCATTCCTAAAAATCCTAACCAAACTTAATCCAATGCCTAGAATGGCATCATCTACCCACGATCTCTCACCCTACACCCTACATTGCCTAATCCACCCCAAGTCCAACCACCCACCAAAACCCTAACACTCCCAAGGTTTATCCCCAACCCCCAAATCTACACACCAAGCCCAAAATCCACCCCCATGGATGCCCTAGAACCCAAGAATCCACGAATCAAGCTCCAAGAAGAGGTCCTACCTTTAAGGAGGATGGAGAGGAAGAAGGGGAAGCCGGTAGGAGAAGGAAGACGCCGGCTTGGGGAGGAGCTTGAGGTCACCGGAGTAGGGAGTCGCCGGGGAGGAGCCACGGGAGGTCACCGGAGTGGGGAGACGTCGGAGACGAGCTTGGGTGGGGGAGAGCACACGGGAGAGTGGAGGTAGAGAATGAAATGACCATGGAACCAAGTAATGGGGTTTTATACTCAAATCCCGCAAAATCCGGATACTCCGGACCATTAGTCCGGATACTCCGGGTTAGGGCCTTCGGCCGACCCAATCTGAATACTCTGGACATTCAATCTGGACACTCCGGGTTGAGTCCTTTGGTCAGGCCAATCCGGACACTCCGGACCTTTTGTCCGGATACTCCGGATTGCCCAGAAAATCCAGCACAAGGTTCGATTTTTGGCGCTAGGTTTAATCTAGGGTTTGACGTCGGATCTTGGTGCAAATCTCCCATGTCGGAGAGAAAAGTTTCTAGTTTGCAACCAAGCGACAAGCGCATCTTGGATCATCCCAGATCACAAGTTACATGGCTCCAAACTTGGATGGAAAGCACAATTGTAGATTGGAGTGTTCAAGCCCCAACTTGCGGTTGAGTTTTGGACTCTACTGAGGGACGGTTTAAGATACTCTAGGAAGTTATTATTCGAACCCAACTGCAGCTACAAGCTGGCTAGGGCTTAAGTTTGCCGCGCGAATCGAATTGAATTTCAGGGCCATGACATTCAGCTAGCATGTTATTCATTCCTCGTTCTGTAATAGCTTCAGATATTTCCTTCACATCTGCTTGCCTTACTGCTTCCCAATCAACAGAGTCCTTTGCATTATGACTTCTTTGGTTATCCCCATCATTGCAAAACACTTCTTTTCGTAAATTATCCCAATCATAAGCTTTCTTTTTAGGCCGACCTCGTACCTTCTTTGCTTTTGATTCATTTGTAGGAACTTCCGATGGACTCTTTTGAATATCTTTGGATTTCCCTGTTAGATCTGACACAACTCCTTGTGAGACCTCTGAATGAGCATTTTGGGATTTGTCACCTTCCATTTTCTTCGTTCTGATTGTGTATACCTCTTGCAAATTTGAACTCCCATGCTGTTCCACAAATGGAGCTTCAGTTTCGTTCCTTGAGAAACTGTTTTCACAAAAGGTGTGCTCCCTAGAAAATGGCACTTCCTTTGAACTGATTAATGGTAGATAGCTTTGTTTAATTATTGGTGAAAAATCCGCTTCTAGTGAAGGCTCAGAAGGGAAACGAGACCTCTCCTGAACTAATGACCCATCTGTACTATATAAAAGGTTGCTTGAACAATCAGCCATTTGGGTTTTATTTTTGTTGGCTGTGATATAAGATGGAAGCTGATAAAAACTAGCCTCAGATTGTGTAACATTGGAATGATTATCAAGCCCTGTGCAGAATGATTTGTCCAAATGGCTGGCATATGGGACATCTGTGAAATCAAGCTGACCATTCTGAGCATAGGAGACAGAAGTATGTACAGGTTGGTATGTTCTGTTTAGATTGAGCAGCACACCCTTATTCCCACATGGGACAGGAATAAGATTAACTCCATGATATACTGATGATCCAAACTTTACATTGTGCATGTTTTTTATATCTTGTATTTGTGGAAGCCCTGTATCCACAGTTGAACTCGCCATCCCATTTGACATATTTCTCATGTAGTCCTTCTGTAAACTAGGATCAGTTCTGTGAAACAGATAATCTGGCGAATTTTGAGAAGAAACAACGGAATTTTGTGAAGAAATAACATTCTCCAATGACCCATCTTCAGCTTCTTCCACATTTGCAATGCAATTTGCTGGGACAACAGATCCTGGTGGCCCATTTTCATGCAAGCCAGTCAGGGACTTCCTATATGAAATAGAACATTCTCCTGCTGCACCGTTGACTCCATCTCCAGAAGAACTAACAATCAATTCGTCACTTGGCTCGCACTTGGCTCGCACTTGGCTCTTCAACCAAAAAGAAGGGTCCATACGATCTTGGGGCCAGCTCAGTGCAGCACTCCGTGCAAATTTCCAGAGCTGCTACATTCGCCCGGAAAAAGAGCGCAACCTTGAGTGCCTGATTCAAACGGAAGGTGAGACCATGCGATAGTTTGTCCAGAGGTTCATCCAAGTCCGAAATTCGATCCCGAACATATCAGACGAGGCCGTTGTCCGGGCTTTCAAGTTCGGGGTGTGAGACGTGCGTTTCACACAGGACCTGGAAATCCATCCAGACCTAACGGCCAACGAGCTCTTCCGCATGGCCGACAGGTATGCCAATGCCGATGAGGCCGTCCAGTGGAAGAAAATGCTGGACGAAGGAAAGCTACCACCTCAGCCCGGATTGGAAACCTCCGCCAGCAAAAAAGGCTCGAATTCTGTGGACAAAAAGATCAAGAAGAAGAAGAAACAAACCTCGCCGGGCATAGTCGCTGCGGTAGAACAGCAACAGCCCCCGAAAGCCCAGCCGGCAGTCACGGGGTTTAATGCTCGGGGTAAAGGACAACAGAACCGGCCCCGCGATCGAGGCGACCCAGCAGAGCAACGGGGCGGCCTCTACTGTCCACTCCATCAGGCATACGGGCATGATTTGTGGAATTGCCGAACATGGACCTATCGCTTGGAGCAATTTTACAGCGGCAAAGGTCTCATGCCTTCGCTCCCAGAATAGGGCGAAAATAGCAAAGGCAAACAACCCGTCGAGGATAAGGACGAGGACATGGAATATCAAGAACCCCAGAACCACATCGTGGTTATCTTCGGGGGCTCCTCCGCCTACAAATCTGGTTGAGATTTGAAGGATGCCACGCGGGAGGTACACCATGTTACCCAGGGAAAACCTCCTGTACAAGAGCTCAAGTGGTCCGAGCTATCCCTTACATTCTCCAAGGATGATTGTCCCCTTGGAATGACCAAACCACAAAAGCTTCCGATGGTCGTGAGCCCGACCATCAGCAACACTGTCGTTGGCCGGGTTCTCATAGATTCTGGAAGCTCCCTGGATTTAATTTCCGCCAAGGTTTTGGATGAGATGCAGATCCCTCGCTCCAAGATCAAAAGTATATCGGTTCCCTTCTTTGGGATAGTCCTGGGCACCTCGATCAAGCCTTTGGGCCAGGTCGTTCTACCCGTCACCTTTGGCAGTCCGAGCAACTTCCGTACAGAATTGATCACCTTTGAGGTGGTCAACTTCGAATCGGCCTACAATGTTATTCTCGGCAGACCAGCTTTGGCCAAGTTCATGCCCGCCACACACCACACGTACCAATGCCTAAAGGTTCCTGGACCCAATGGAGTCATAACCGTAAGGGGGAGCCATAAGTCCGCGTTAAGTTGCGACGAGAGGGCGTTGGACATGGTCGGCCAACTGCCTACACGCAGCCCCGATCAAGAGCCGAAGCACTCCCGGCCCAAAGTTGCCCTCTAGCCTAGAAGAGAGACTAAGGTTGTTCCGCTCAGCGAGTCGGAACACGCCAAGGTCGTGCATTTGGGATATTCCTTAGATCCCAAATAGGAACTCGAGCTCATCACCTTCCTCCGAGCAAATCCGGATGCGTTCACCTGGGAACCATCCGACATGCCCGGAGTCCCAAGGGAGGTGATCGAGCACAAAGAAGCGGTTAGCCCGATAAAAACCAAAGGCGACAAAAACTCAGACGATTCTCCCCAGAAAAACAGGCGATCATCCAGGGAGAACTCGACAAACTCCTTAAAGCCAGCTTCATCAGAGAGGTCGAGCACTCGAAGTGGCTGGCCAACCCAGTCATAGTCAAGAAGAAAGGAGGCAAGTGGCGCATGTGTGTCGACCACACGGGCCTAAACGCCGCGTGCCCAAAGGACAACTACCCGCTACCTCGCATAGACCAGTTGGTCGATGC
Source organism: Rhipidocladum racemiflorum (assembly GCA_036346355.1). Lineage (NCBI taxonomy): Eukaryota > Viridiplantae > Streptophyta > Magnoliopsida > Poales > Poaceae > Rhipidocladum > Rhipidocladum racemiflorum. The sequence goes on from CM070572.1 coordinate 48,241, forward strand.
GACGGCGGAGTCACAAGTTATGAGCTTCCTGGATGCTTACTCAGGATATCATCAGATCAGCATATTCTGTGAAGACGAAGGGAAGACCTCCTTTATCACCCCGTTTGGGACATTCTGCTACACAACCATGTCCTTCGGTCTGAGAAACGCTGGAGCAACTTTTCAGCGCCTCATGCAGAAAACCTTCACGGATCAAATAGGCCGGAACCTGGAGGTCTATGTAGACGACATAGTCGTCAAAAGCAAGCTCGCTCCAAATCATGTCGCCGACCTAGAGGAAATATTTTGTAATCTCAATAAGCATCGAATAAAATTGAACCCAGAAAAATGCGTTTTCGGTGTAAAAGCCGGCAAGGTGCTCGGCTACATGGTCGGTCCGCAGGGCGTCGGGGTGAATCCAGAGAAAATTGAAGCCATTGAAAACATGAGACCGCCCACATGCGTGAAGGAGGTACAAGCCTTGACCGGTCGGATGGCCACTTTGAGCCGCTTTATTTCTCGACTGGGTGAGCGAGGGTTACCCTTCTTCAAAGCCCTGCGCAATCACGATGGTTTCTCATGGACGGAGGAATCTAATCGTTCCTTTGAGGAACTAAAGCAGTACCTATCCAAACCACCCGTCCTGGTCAGCCCCAAAACAGAGGAAAACTTGCTATTATACCTAGCGGCCACCCCGCAAGCTGTAAGCGCGGTATTAGCGGTTGAAAGGGATGGGGTCCAACGACCCATCTACTATGTTAGTGAAGTACTACATGGACCAAAGGAGCGTTACCCTGAGGTCCAGAAACTCTTGTACTCACTACTAATGGCTTCCAGAAAACTGCGCCATTACATCCAAGCACACAAGATTGTAATCTCGACCAGCTTCCCGCTCAGGGAGATCTTGAAAAACCAAGACGCCAGTGGTCGTATAGCAAAGTGGGCCATGGAGCTTGCCGAGTTCGAAATAATATTTTCGGCTCGCACGGCGATCAAGTCCCAGGTCCTAGCAGACTTTGTGGCGGAATGGTCGGCTCCAGCTCTGTCAACGAACGAGCCTGCCAGGTCTAGGGAAAATCACTGGACTATGTATTTCGATGGGTCCCGAGCATACGAACGCTCGGGGGCTGGTGTTGTACTATTTTCCCCAGAAGGAGAGAAGTTACAATACGCCATCCAGCTGCACTTTGCTACCTCCAACAATGCAGCGGAGTATGAGGGCCTCTTGGCCGGACTGCGAGCATGCAGATCACTCGGAGTCCAACGACTAACTGTGAAGGGCGATTCGCAGTTGGTCGTAAACTAGGTAAATAAGGAGTATCAATGTTCCGATACCTCAATGGCGTTTTACCTGGTCGAAGTAAGGAAGATGGAGAAGTACTTCAAGAATTTCGATGTACTCTACATCCCCAGGAAGGACAATACCCTGGCCGACCAATTATCAAAGGTCGGTTCCTCCAAAACTACCACTCCGGCGGGGGTGCTCGTTGAGCACCTGTACAAGCCCTCCATTCCCTCTGTAGAGGAGGCACCAGAGATAGGCGGTACAGTCTCTCTCCTCGAGCAAAGCGCGAGTTGGATGACGCCATTCATCCAATACCTCGCGCACGGGACATTGCCCGAGGAAGAAGCCGAGCGTTCCCGGCTTACAAGGCGGTCTTCTCAGTACAAATTGATTGAAGGTGACCTATACCGCAAAGGCGCACTAGGAGTCCTCTCCAAGTGCGTCTCCCAGGAAGAGGGCCAGTACCTTCTTCGGGATATACATGAAGGGATGTGTGCAGCTCATTCGTCGTTCAGAACGCTCGTGAGCAAAGCCTTCCGATTGGGTTATTATTGGCCAACAACCTTGGCGGACGCGCGGTTGATCATGACAACTTGTCGAGCATGCCAGTTTCATGCCCGCAAAGTCCACCAACCAGCGTATACGCTGCAAACCATCCCACTTTCATGGCCATTTTCGACCTGGGGCTCGATATCCTCGGGCCTTTTCCCCGAGGTCGAAAAGGCTGCAAGTACTTGCTCGTGGCCATCGACACTTTCACCAAGTGGATAGAGGCCGAGCCCGTGTCGACCATCTCGGCCCAAGCGGCCAGGAGGTTCCTCCAAAGCAACGTGGTAACTCGGTTTGGGATACCCAACCGTCTTATCACAGACAACGAAACTCAATTCACCGCTGAATTGTTCCAAGCTTACTGCGAGGAGGTCGGGACCAAGGTATGCTTCGCCTCTGTGGCACATCCACAGAGCAATGGGGCAACCGAATGAGCAAATGGGCAGATAATCCAAGGCATAAAAAGAGGGTCTTTAAGAACCTCAGCCAGCACAAGCAGGAGTGGGTGGACGAGCTACCCTCTGTTCTTTGGTTGATTCGCACCACCGCAAGTCGGGCCACAGGTGAAACCCCGTTCCAACTTGTCTACGGTGCAAAGGCCATTTTGCCTGCAGAAATTGTGCTGGGTTCCCCAAGGGTGCAAATGGTCAATTCCGTTGACCAAGAAATCGAGCGGCTCGTTGACCTAGACCTCGCGGAGGCGACATGAGAACGGGCGTTACTCCGGTCGGCGGTTTTCCTACAGGCACTTCGTAGGCACGTGGCCAAATCAATTCGACCAAGGGCCCTGCAAGTCGGTGACTTGGTCTTACGACGGGTTCAAGACCTGTCAAAAGCCAACAAGCTAACCCCTAGATGGGAGGGACCCTACACGGTCGTATCTGTAACACGCCCGGGGGCTGCTCGCCTAGCGATGGAGGATGGTCGAGTGCTCACCAGCACCTGGAACATTGATCAATTGCGTAAGTTCTATGTTTGAACACCTTCTCAAATCAAGTATCTATTTTCTGCGTCGTTCGAGTCGCCCTTAGTAAAAAATCGATTCTTTCGCTGCGAGCCTCCCCTTACCCCAAACGCTTCGCTCTAAGTTCTAAGCGCAGTGAACGAGCGCAGCCAACCATGCATGTGCACCATCCATCCCCCTTGGAACCAAGCTCGGAAACCTACAGGCTGTCTTCTCGTGCCGATCCCCTTCCGCAGTAGTTCTTCGCTGCATGAATGATCACGCACAGACATCCTCACCCCCGATTCAAGCTCGGCTCCAACTTGGGCTCGGTGGTCCATCATGAGCATTAATGGCGCTATGCCCGTTTGCTTCAAATCACACGCGCGGCTATGCTCTCAAGCTAGAAGCACGACTCGGCCGCGCGGCGAGCGAAGGCGCTGTGCGTGTACGACCTAAATTCATAACCAGGACTAGTGGCGATTTCGATCATCTGCGAACAGGCGCGAGCGAAACTTTTCAAAATCTCCTATGAACAAACCCGTGCTCACAACTTTAGGTGCACGACCCTTGTCCATAGCGGGGGTTCGTACGTATAAATTAGGGCCAACCATGGGCTAACCGTGCCTTTTTTCAAGTTTTACTCTTGTTCTCTCCCGTGGTTGCCTTCCTTTTTGCAGAACGACCTTTGAACGAGCGTAAGGGCATCCAAAACAAAGGAGGAAGAGGACAAGGTCAACCTTTTCTATTTCAAAGTTATACACAAAAGTTTACAGATCGAGAAGAAGGAAAAAGGAAAAACATCCACAGAAGGATATCTACGGGTGGCTGAAAATTGTCTGCAGCCTCCGCTTCGAGGCTTGCCCCCTGAAGACCCGCCGAGCTAGGATCCGCTCCTTGGCCCCCGGCCAACGGCGATTGGACGGGGGCGACCAACTCTTGGGACTCAGGCCACGCCTCCTGAGTCTCCCCCGTACTTAGCGCCGCGCTCGTCCCCTCGTAAGGGACCAAGGCCATAGCTTCCTCGGTCCCTTGCAGGCCTTGCTCCTCTGCGACCAAGGGGAGCTCGGTGGCCGCAGGAGGGTGCTCGGAGGCCTTTGAGAGTCCAGCCCGTGGCGGTTCCTCCGAGTCCTCACCCATCGCCAAGTCGACAATGCGCTCCAGCTCAGCGTCAACTGCGGAGTCGAGAATCCACTCAGCCATCTGCTGGAAATCCAAGGATAGCAGTCGAGCTATCACGCCCACGCCAAGCGGAGTGGGGTTAGCTCGGAAAATCGCAAGAAGAACGAAAAACAAAGGGACTACGCGAGGATTACCTTCTACCAGACGAGCGCCCTCATCCTCGGTCTCCTCGCTTTGGGCCGCGGGCACCCTACCCGCGATGGCCTCGTAGGCCTCGGCGACGGCCTCGTAGGCCTCAGCGATGGCCTCGGTGCGTTCTGCGGCGGCATCGCTGGCCCTTGCCATCATGGGGTCGACCTCGTCCATGTCGGCCCCCTCCAGCGCCAAGGTCGGACGAGGCGTTGACCTTTGGCTCCTCCTGACCAGGGGGACGGTGTCTTCCTCCTTCCCCTCCTCGGCTGGGTCCTCGACCATTTGCGCAAGCCGAGCCTAGAGAGCCTTGATCTGCTCCTCCAGTTGATCCTTGCTCGCGGTGTACTTGGCCGCCTCCTCGGCCTTCCTCGCCTCCTTGGCCAGCTGTTGCAAGCGACCCATCAGCTCCGGCTTCTTCTGCTTGAAACCAGCAAACCACTGTCGGAGTTCCCTTACTTTCTTTCGGTCGGCATACTCCAAGTGGTGCTTGGTCGGAGGTTTGGACGAGGCTTGGCGCTTTGAGCGCCTGGCGGCAGGAGGCGAGGTAGAAGGTCGGCGGCTTCGACCCGTCGCCTTCTTGCGAGAACCCCCGGTCGGGGTGTCTCCTCGGGGCGCCGGAACGGTGCTCGACACGGCGAGCTCAAGGGCGACCTTCTCCTGCGAATAAAAACCGAGTAAGGCAAGCTCGGGATGTGTTTCTTGGGCAAAAAATAAACAGGAATACTTACCGCATCACTGCGGTCGAAGACTTTTTGGGGAACTAGCGGTCGGGCTTCAGCTCCTCTCCTTCAGGGCGCCGAACATCTCGGCGACCCTTTCCTCGACCCAGTCCATCCTCGGAGCTGCAATGCGAATAAGGAGTAAAAAATCATACCAACACTCAGGCAACAACGAAGGTCAAAAGAGGGTCCAAGGACCATACCTGCGTCGTCCTCGCGGGTGATGTCTTGCCACCCGGTCACCTCGAAGAATGGATGCTCCCGACACCGCAAGGGGGACACCCGGTTGAAGGTGAAGTCCCGGGCAATGTCCCGACCAGTGAGCCCCATCTGGGTGAGCTCATTGATGGTCCTAAGGATCCGCTCTTCCTCGGGCTGCATGGGCGAGCACGCTGTCTCGGCAGCCGGGGCGACCTCCCCGGTGTAGGTCAGCTGGCTCCCCCTCCGTCTTCTTCTGGTAGAACCAGAGGTCGGCCCAGCCCAACACTGAGTCCCTCAAGGAAAGAAGGGGGTACTCGTATGGTCGGTTGGGCCGGAGGCGAAGGTAGACACAACCGGCGGGGGTATTCCCGCCAGTGCGGAAAGGAGAGTAGAAGTGGAAGAAGAGGCTGGTCGTAGGCATCATGCCCACATACGCCTCGCAAAGGTGGGAGAAGATCGTGAGGGCAAGAATGGAGTTAGGGTTAAGATGAGAAATCTCGCACCCGTAAAAGGCGAGTACGAAGACGAGGAACTCACTCTCGGGCAAGCAAAGCCTGTTGATGGCGTATAGCTCGCAGGAGACGATTTCTCCCTCCTGCGCGCTGGTGCCTCGTCGCTCCCAGGCGCTCGAGCGGTGTTCGGGTCGACATGGCTATCATCCGCAAGCGCCTGGAGCCTCCTCCGGTTCATTTGGCTAACACCGAAACGCACCATTGCTGTGGGGAGAAGGAGGCCGCAAAGGGCATTGAGTCTCTTGGAGAGAATCTAGGCGAAATCGAGCAAAGCGCAAAGTAGCTTTGTCTCTTGCGTTGATCGGCGTTAAAAAGGCCCATGAAAAGACGCATTTAACACCACCGTGACCTTTCGCGAAACGGCACCTGTCCGTTACGGTGAAACCGCCCAGTAAATGCACGTCTCCCAAGAAACTGCGTTACCGTTACAAAGAAGCTTCTTGGAGAAGGAACCAAAGTAACCTAACGCTGCGCTTCCGCGGCATGATCGTTTGAGCGACGAGCAAGTCAACGCTCGCTCCATGACGACAAGCCCGCTCCCTGTCACGAGATGGTCGCGTGTCACGAGCAAACATCGCAACAAGAACCTATCCCTCCTTCGAGTCTTTTTAGGCCCAAGGGGAAGCCCGAGCCTAGATGGCTCCCCACCTGAACCTTGGGGGCTAGCTGTCGAGGATTGACTATTCGCTAAAAAGACCATTGTACCCCCAGAAGGTCCTGAAGGTACCAACCATACGGCACCATTGGAAGATGCTCGGAAGAGCGTCCGAACAACACAACGCCCGAGCATACGTGCCTACCCGCTCGCCCACGACCATACCGGGCGACCACGAGCAACCATGCCCGTGAAGGCCACGCGGATGCCCGGATGAATGGTCGGGGGACTCGATCAAACTATTAGAAAGGAAAGTTGCAGCCAATCCACTGGAGATCAAGGGCAGGTGCACCGGAAATTCCAAATAACGCGCAGATCAAGGGCTCCGGATCGTGGGCACTACGGATATGGATGCATGGCGTAAATCTAGGGGGTAGTTACCTTTTGTACGACATGAGCTTCTGTATTTAATCCCCCCGAAAACATCTGTAAGGGGAGGGACTCTTTGACCAAACATAAACACAATACACTGGAGTAGGGCTGTTATCTCGGCAGTGAGAGGCCCGAACCAGGATAAACACTACGTGTTTCTCCCGTCTTAGCATCGCTCAGATGTTCCCCCTTGCTCGTACGAAGAGGCCCCTGTTGATCCCTCATTCAACAAGTAAGCTCGGCGGGAGCCCGTTCTCCAATCGTCGACACATCCACTCTGGGATTTATCCGATTTTGTCCCCCAGACTGTAGCACTTTTACAAACATCCAAATCAGAAATTCGGCAGTATTTTATTTCCAACTTTTTTAAAAAAAACATTTGAACTAACTAGCAGGAATAATAGCATTTAGCCTACATTGACAATATTAAATAATCTAGGGTTACAAGGATTTATAAGGTTCAATATTTTTCAAGGAAGTTCCATTTGCAATTTGGTATTAACTAAGTATCATGTCATTCTAAAATAACAGTTTTCAATATTTCAACATACAGTAAAATAATGCGATATAAAATAATTAATACTATAGCATGGCATGAATAGGTTCAACATGATCAAAGGTGTACGGCTTGCCTTGCTCGACGATCGGATCGGCTGAACTGTAGTTGATGTGGTCGTGCTCTGCTCCTGTCTGGTCCGGCTCCTGTTCTGGGTACTGCGGTTGCTCCTGGAATTATCCAACGTCCGGATATAGCGCGAAAGAATGAATGACAATAACTAAACAAAAACAAGAAACGGAGAAAGGGAGAAAAATGGAAACAGGAACTGGAAACGGGCCAGAAGAGAGAACGGAGGGCAATTTGGAATTTTGGGGACTCCGGATTTCGGAACGGAGGTCATTTTTGGACTCAGCGGATCGAAACGGTTCGGAAAATGTATTTGGTGGGTTTCTGGGGTTTCCAGAATTTTTCGGGATTTTCTAGGGATTATCTGGATTTTTAAACAATTTTTGGATTTAAATCCAAAAACCAAAAAACGGAGGAACAGTGCTGGGCTAGTTTTTGCGCAAGGATTCGGCCAATGAGGCACGCTACTGCTGAGGTCGCCGGCCACGCTGGCTGCGGTCGATCGGGCAGTGGGGCCGCGTGACGTGACGACGTGGGACCTCGGCCGCAGTGGCGCTAGGCGAGGTTAGGGTTTCCACAGGTGACGCCAGCGGAGCAGATCGCGGCGGCGCTGGAGACGCGGAGCCGAGAAGGAGAGCGTGGAGGAACTTCGCCAATGAGAGAGGAGGCGGCCGAGGGACTAAGCGGGCGCCACGCTTTTATAGCCGCGAGAGAGAGAAGCGAGCCGTGGCCGGAGCTGGCCAGCGGCGGCGCATGTCGCGGCGCAGACGCAGCGTGCGTCGCAGCCAAGCGGCGGTGACACGGAGGCGTCACGGCGAGTGTGGCGCAGGCGCGGGTGGCGACGGCGCCGGGCGCAGAGGAGATGGGTCAGTCTGGCTCGGCCAACTGGGCCAAAAAGGCAAGGGAAATTGGGCCGGACGGCCCAAAACGCGAAGAGATTTGGCCCAAAACCGAAAAAGGAATTCAAACAAATTCCAAAATCAGATTCAAATCGCAAATTCGAAAAAAGAAAGAAAAAAATGCAAAAGAAATCCAATTTTAAATTCTTTTGAATTTTTGGGTCATTTCAGTTAATTTGCCCATTAATTACCTAGTAATTTTTGTTCCTTGGTAACTGATTTTGTTTATGGACCTACAGGAATAAAGGACAAATATACTGCCCGAGCGCTTACCACCACAAATGGGGGAGGAAGGAGAAGTGGCGTGCTGGGGTGAGTGTTAAAGTTTCTTGTTTCATTTCAGAAGGCTTTAATTGCTAGTACGTTCCGTAGTGATCCTTTGTTTAGGATAATGCAGTACAACGCATCATGTCCCTCATGTTCCATGGTTTGCTGTCAGATAAACAAAGTTGGAAGCTTTCCTGTCTAGTCCTTGTGCCCACGTGTCCATCTGTTAATTTTGCGAAAAAGGTCCTCCGTTTCTCTGAATTACGTATATGTCCCTACGAATTTACGAATAAGTCCTTTCCAATTTTTTGTGAGGGGAAGAAGAATTTTCTCGGTTTGCGCTTAGGTCCCCGGTTCGTTACTTTATGGAAAGAGGCACCCGTTAAATACGAATCGCGAGCGAGCCCTTTTCTAATATTTTGGGATAGCGGTCAAGTCCAAAAATATAACGAATAGGTCCCCGCTCCTTACGTTCAGGTCCTTTCTCCGTTTCCCCCCCAAAAATATTTTCGTGAACGGAAATAGCTATGCATCTCTATCTCTATACTTTTCCCCAACACAGCCTCTAATATTATACCGCGGATTGGCTGTTTTGACGTCTCCAACTGATAGCCATAATTATTTACTATATTGGTTTGTCCATGTCCTCCCTATGTAGCAAAAGTGATTGTGTGTATTGACAAGTAGTGGCATTACCATATGTGGTAGAGAAAATGCTGAAATTGTTAGCCGATGTTTAGAACTAGACACGAAAACGCGACGGCACGCCGCGTAGAACCACAAAAATATTTTTTTCTGGGAAAAACGAGGGAAAACGAAGCACGAAAATATTTTTTTCGGAAAAAACGGAGAAAGGACCTAGACGCGAAGAGCGGGGACCTATTTATTATATTTTTGGACCCGATCGCTATACCAAAAAATTAGAAAAGGGCTCGCTCGCGATTCGCATTTAACGGGAGTCTCTTTCTGTAAAGTAACGAACTGTGGACCTAAACGCAATCCGAGAAAAAAAAATTCCTCTCACATAAAATTGCAAAGGACCCTTTCGTAAATTTGCAGGGACCTATACGTAATTTGAGAAATGGAGGGGCTTTTGCGTAAAACTGCGGGCTGGACATGTGGCTAGCGTGAGCTTTGAGGAAACCTCCCGAAAGTGTTTTATTGAGTATTTATTGCTATTGTTACAATGCGGCTACACATAATTTAGAATTGTTCACAGTTTAGTTATAATTTACTTATTGCCCATTTATATGTTACAGGTATTTTTACTTGCTGAATATGAATCTTTTGTGTTTAGATGCCTGTTATTACCTACCTTCATACATTGTCATTGTCATAGCAGTGTTTTTCTGTCCTTCTCTAGGGCTGAAGGATAGAGGAATGAATGTAACATAAAGAATGGAGCAAAAATGTGAAGGCTTAAGTTGTGAAGTTGTGGGGGGCTCACTAGAAAGTTATGTAACTTAAGTTGAAGAGTACTTAGGGCCTGTTTGGATCCATTAGCAGCTAATAGTTAGCTAGCTAATAGGTCCTAGCTAATATTAGCTAGCTAACTATTATCTAGCTAACTATTAGTTGGAGGGTGTTTGGATCCACCAGCTAATATGTGGCTAATAGATGCTATTGTCCATAATACCCATGCTATTAAATGCTATTGGTGGTAACGCGAAGGGTATTTTGGTTAAATGCCACCTATTAGCTGCTATTAGCTGGGTTTGGCTAGCTAATGAGATAACCATTAGCTGGGTGCTCAGCTAATAATTAGCTGATCTATTAGCTGGGGGTGTTTGGATCCACTCCAGCTAATTTTTAGCAGCTAACTATTAGTTGCATGGATCCAAACAGGCCCTTAGCCATGCTCTCCTCACCCTATGTGACTTATCTAATTTATTTGTCTATTTACTTATGTTCATTTAAATAAAAAATGATTTGGTTTTTTGAATCCATTTTTTCTATCTGGAAGACTTGTTTAAAAGCTCTAAAACATTTATCAAACGAAGAGGATTTACATGACACCTAAGCAGCAAAACAGTCACCTAAGCACCTAAACAACAGAACATAAGTTGTCATAGGTGTTGCAGAATACATTTCACCTAAGCAGCAAAACATAAATAGTCACTAGGTATGTACGCGCGGCGACACGCCGCGCGAGCGCACGACGCAAGAAAAGGGTAATCAGTGTATGCATTTGCTCCTAGACGTAAAGAAATGAGATAATAAAAGAAATTGAGTTCTCGGTTCTTGAGTTGAAGGCAATATATATATAAGGAAATAAATGAGGACCATCATCCTTTCTAAATTTTATGTTTTTGTAATAACTAAACTGCCACTTCGATATGCCGACAATATATACTAATGGATTAAGTTGATAAGCAATACGGTAAATATAACTTAAAGCAATCAATGACAACAAATCTTACATAAGCAGGATGAAATCAATACAAATAAACGTTTTATTTGGAAAGAAGAGAAGAGCTCTAAGTGGCTGAACTTGTCTTGCTAATTGCTATACATAAATGGAATGCTCTCCTTACTGCTCAATCTCGTTGTCCTTACTGCTCAATCTCGTTGTCATTGTTGGCTCTTCGGTTCCTTGGATAGCAAAACTTCACTATTAGGACCAAGACAGCGGCTTACCTTTGGAGCCATCGTAAAAAGAAGAAGATATCCTAGAATAGGGATAGGTACATAGTTATTTTAGGACAAACGTAACAGACGCATGCGAATCTGCTGCATTTAACTATCTTGATCAGGCAAGAGAAGAACACTTGCCTCTGCATTAAATGGTCATATGGGTTGTACAGTTCTCATATAGTTTGACAGTTTGGAAAGTTCAATGAATGAAGGATAAGAAAGGCCCTTACCATAAGGTATGTTCCATCATCGAGGTAGCAATTTTCTCAGTGTTGCATGGTTATCTGTTTCCATGGACAAATATAACTCATTAATAGAATTCCGAAAGACCGTCAAAATTTACATTTCATGCTGCCTCAGGACTATCTGAATCATAAACAAGGACAATCTGAATCATAAACAAAGTGGAAACTAACCAGACAAATAATTTCATCTATCATATGGTTGTATTCTTCATTGAAACAATGATGCTTCCATTGTTAAGCGGCAAAAAGGAAAATAAATGATCTATTAATTAAACAATGCATCAATATATAGATAGTACCTATCAAGTTTCTTTTCAGTAAATAGAGTTAGGATCTTTGAAGATGCATTGTCCATCATAATGGCAGTTCGTGGATGGTAATAGATGAGAGCAATGAATTAATTAGCGGCAAGCAATAATGTAACGCAAAACAAGTCACGCTTTAGCAAAACATAACCTTCTCAATAACTATGGTAGCCATGAAAGCAATGAATCAGCTATGATTAACTGACGACCACTGGACTCAGCAGCTGCTGACCTACAAAAAAGGAAGTATTTGAGCCGTGACACAGTGCACTTCAGCAGTGATATCCTCATAATAGGGATAGGTACATAGTTATTTTAGGACAAACGTAGCAGGCGCATGCGAATCTGCTGCATTTAACTATCTTGATTAGGCAAGAGAAGGACACTTGCCTCTGCATTAAATGGTAATATGGGTTGTCTAGTTTTCATATAGTTTGACAGTTTGGAAACCTCAATGAACGAAGGAGAAGAAGGGCCCTTACCATAAGGTATGTTCGATCATCGAGGTAGCAATTTTCTTTCAACTATGTAGTAGACTAAAACCATAATGCAATGCTGGGCTGCTGACAAGTGCAAACACAAGTCACTTATGCATAAATATAAATATACATCTCTGAAGGTATCAACTTTGAAACACGGAATGCAGCAGCCTAATAGCCTGGTACAACAGATCTATGTACACCATTTAGAATTTAAGCACAACTTAGGGGGTGATTGGATTTCAGGCAGGGGGGATTACTTTGGAAACTTTTTTGATCTTAGCTAACATCAAAACCAACTCGTAAGGATTGAAAGACAATTCCCCCTATCGAAACAGGGCATTAAGCCTAATGCATTGAAGCTAAACACACAATAAGGCAAACAGTTAATCTGCAACATAGATAAATATTTCTAAACCATGTAACTGTTGGTGATCACATATTATGAGCTAATCTGCAACATAGATAAATATTTCTAAACCATGTAACTGTTGGTGATCACACATTATGAAAATCATAAACAATTTCGCTCCAGTAGGCACAATCTGAGACAAGCAGTATCACAAAATAATTTAACAATAGCCGTAGCACCGCTCAATAGTCAATAGGATGAGCTGTAAGCATAAGATGATTGCAGCAAAAAAAAGGGGTGAACGATTAAATGATTGGGCTATGACCATCAGTTCATTACCTGATGGTAGGCAGGAACCACCTGTAAAAACCGGATGATCTAGCTAAGTCCCAGCCCAAAATAGGAAAAAATGGCAACCGGTGAGTAATTATCGATGTTTTTAAAAACTTTACATCAAACAATAATGGAAAGGGAAGCAAACTTGGCCAGGGTAACACAGAATACCTGAGCGGTGTCCACCAGCTGGGATTCCAAATACCACCATTTTTTTAAATATCACCATATGGCAGTATTTGCAGCAAATTACAGTACCTGTTGACCTGGTTGGTTCTATGAATCTTGTTATCTGATTCAAAAGAACATAAATATTTCATTTTTTATGTAGCCAAAAAGATGATAATTTGCCTTGAAAGTAACTCGAAGTATAATATGGAGCTTATTACGCAGATCACAGCACTCATTCCTAACAAAAGCCAATGCCATAAGTCACTTGAAATTACGCAAAAACACAACATTGTCTAAAATTGCAGATATTAGAAGAAACAAACTTAAATGGATCAGACACTGCAACCCTAAGTTGGCCTACAAAACCTCATATAGCTGACGGGGCATTGCATCGCTTAGCTCCTGGTAATGAAAGCACACATCAGTTTGATATATAGAAAGATCTGTAAAATAGAAGGCGCAGGAGGCAAATCGAGCACATCTGCCTTAGGGCACCACGAATACATAAAGAACATTACCTCTGCTTCTGAATAAAATGGTAGCCTTCAACGTGGGCACATGCTTGCTGCCACTTGAAGCAGTAGAAAAAGATCCAACTATAAGAAAGCACCATCGGTTATCCACATATCCTCGTTTGCTATCAAGCATAGACAGAAACGATACTACCAAAAGAATATGATGCAGCAGAATCAAACTATATAGTAGGATAATTAAAACTTGATAGGATACAGTGGCAATCAAATCAACATGAGGATCTTCTAGTGGCTCCATCCTTGATGTCATAGCCCCAGCTTGATCGAAGTAGCCCTCAAACAGATTGTGCAGTGAGAGCTTTCCAAACATTAGCTCATATGCCGGCACCGACATCCCGCGATTTTAAGACCAAAACCACTCCAGTGAATTGCAATAAAGGATCACAGGCTAGTCCAATGTAGAGTCCTTCGTCTTTCAGAACCATTCCAATTAACCCTAAGGAATACAAGAGAGGTAAAATCTCGTGAAAGGACTCCTATGTGGTCAGAGATGTGTATTGCCAGTACAAGCTAATAGAATACGTAAGCACAACTATCCAACCGGTGTTAATTCCATGGTACATTTCACCGATTCACGGTCTCATTTCAGAGCACAGAAATAATAAAGCGCAACTGCTCAAGAGGTATCACTAATTACGATCGTTTAGTCTAGCAATCAATCAGTGTGTAAATCTGTAAGAGCCCTTCGTTACTGAAGTGAACCGTGCGAATCATAGAATCAGCCGAGAGGGATTCTACCAAGCCCCGTGCATTTTCTGACGCAAACGAGAGGGCTCGAAGGAGTAGTCTGTTGCGGGCGGCGATGGGCGGGTAGTCGAAGACGGGCGGCACCAGCACCATCGGCGGCGGCGGCTCTGCCTTGCTCCAGAAGATCCCCATCTCCTCGGCTTACGATGCACATGGCTGGGCGGTTTGGCGGGGCGATGTGGCGGGGAAGAGGCGATGGGGCACCGAGGCTAGGCGGAGGCCAAGCGGGGAAGACACCGACCAGAGCCGAGGACAAGTGGGGAGGAGGCAGAGCGAAGTAGGCTGGGAGGCGACCAAGCGACTTTAGGGGCGACACGCGGGGGAAGTCGTCGGGCGAGGGAATCGGGAGGGAGGAAGCGGTCGGCATGGCGGTGGAGGCCAGACCGCCAGAGCTGCGTCCCAAGCGAAACGGGAGGGTCGGCGGCCTCAGCGTGGCGGCCACAGCGGGCTGAAGCGGAGCGACCGGCCGAGGCGCAGGGGCGCGGCGACGGGCGTGAGAGCGACGCGGCTGGGGCGCACGAGAAGAGTGAGGGCTAGCGTGCAGGGAAGAGTGACAAAGCGGAGCGGAGTGAGCGAGGATAAAGACACGTAGGGAGCTGGAAGCCTCGCGAGGCACGCACGCGTCGAGCGCGAGAGCAACCGGACGGCAACACAAAAACGGATTCAATCGAGGGCCTATTCGCACGGATGGACGACGTGGCATCGCTCTCCTCGGCGGAACTCTCCCAAGTTTAATAAGCAGCAGAATCAAACTATATAGTAGGATAATTAAAACTTGATAGGATACAGTGGCAATCAAATCAACATGAGGATCTTCTAGTGGCTCCATCCTTGATGTCATAGCCCCAGCTTGATCGAAGTAGCCCTCAAACAGATTGTGCAGTGAGAGCTTTCCAAACATTAGCTCATATGCCGGCACCGACATCCCGCGATTTTAAGACCAAAACCACTCCAGTGAATTGCAATAAAGGATCACAGGCTAGTCCAATGTAGAGTCCTTCGTCTTTCAGAACCATTCCAATTAACCCTAAGGAATACAAGAGAGGTAAAATCTCGTGAAAGGACTCCTATGTGGTCAGAGATGTGTATTGCCAGTACAAGCTAATAGAATACGTAAGCACAACTATCCAACCGGTGTTAATTCCATGGTACATTTCACCGATTCACGGTCTCATTTCAGAGCACAGAAATAATAAAGCGCAACTGCTCAAGAGGTATCACTAATTACGATCGTTTAGTCTAGCAATCAATCAATCAGTGTGTAAATCTGTAAGAGCCCTTCGTTACTGAAGTGAACCGTGCGAATCATAGAATCAGCCGAGAGGATTCACAAGCCCCGTGCATTTTCTGACGCAAACGAGAGGGCTCGAAGGAGTAGTCTGTTGCGGGCGGCGATGGGCGGGTAGTCGAAGACGGGCGGCACCAGCACCATCGGCGGCGGCGGCTCTGCCTTGCTCCAGAAGATCCCCATCTCCTCGGCTTACGATGCACATGGCTGGGCGGTTTGGCGGGGCGATGTGGCGGGGAAGAGGCGATGGGGCACCGAGGCTAGGCGGAGGCCAAGCGGGGAAGACACCGACCAGAGCCGAGGACAAGTGGGGAGGAGGCAGAGCGAAGTAGGCTGGGAGGCGACCAAGCGACTTTAGGGGCGACACGCGGGGGAAGTCGTCGGGCGAGGGAATCGGGAGGGAGGAAGCGGTCGGCATGGCGGTGGAGGCCAGACCGCCAGAGCTGCGTCCCAAGCGAAACGGGAGGGTCGGCGGCCTCAGCGTGGCGGCCACAGCGGGCTGAAGCGGAGCGACCGGCCGAGGCGCAGGGGCGCGGCGACGGGCGTGAGAGCGACGCGGCTGGGGCGCACGAGAAGAGTGAGGGCTAGCGTGCAGGGAAGAGTGACAAAGCGGAGCGGAGTGAGCAAGGATAAAGACACGTAGGGAGCTGGAAGCCTCGCGAGGCACGCACGCGTCGAGCGCGAGAGCAACCGGACGGCAACACAAAAACGGATTCAATCGAGGGCCTATTCGCACGGATGGACGACGTGGCATCGCTCTCCTCGGCGGAACTCTCCCAAGTTTAATAAAAGGTAGTATACGTGTAGCAGAGACAGCAGCAGGTTATGCCGTAGAGGCATGTGCATGCTGAAGACAATGTAATCGATTCGGAATTGGGTGCAAGGCAGCAAAATTAAGAGGCAAGAGGTGGCCCTGAGCCGCTACATGTGGGTAATCCTGCTGAGCTCCAAAGACCAAATTGCGACGGCGATCGTGCGGTTCCAAGCGAGAGGCGAGGAGGAAGATGGGCCCGCTGCGCACTGATCGTGGAGGGGAATTCACGGCGCGTGCTTTCGCCGACTACTGTGCCGATCAAGGTATTCAGCCGCACCTCTCCGCGCCGTACACGCCCCAGCAGAACGGCGTGGTGGAGAGGTGCAACCAGACGGTAATGGGCATGGCGAGAAGCATGATGAAGGCAATGGCAATGCCGGGCTGGTTTTGGGGGCAGGCGGTGACCACGGCGGTGTTCTTGTTGAATCGCTCTCCGACCCAAAGCGTCGATGGGAAGACACCGTACAAGATATGGCATGGCTCCCGATCACCAGTGCATTTCCTTCGCACATTCGGGTGCGTTGCACATGTGAAGGCGGCCGGTAAGCACCTCGCCAAGCTCGACGACAGGAGTACGCCCATAGTGTTCGTGGGCTATGAACCAGGGACCAAGGCGTACCGGTTATACAACCCGCTCTCGCGTCATGTCCACGTTTCACGTGACGCGATGTTTGAGGAAGAGCGCAACTGGGATTGGGGGAAGGACAAAGGAGCCGGACCAAGTGATGATGTTGAACCGTTATGCGTCAAGTTCTTCTCGGTGCCTACAGAACGGAGCGACACCGACACGTCGGCGATATCTACACCGCCAACGACTCCAACCAGCGCGGTGATGCCCACTTAAAGCGGGTCTGAGTCCCGCACACCACTAGTGTCACCGGCGGTTGAGTTCATGTCGCCACCAAGCAGGGAACACGATCTGGACGATGACCACGACGATGCACCACTTCGTTTTTGCACTCTGGACAATGTCCTTAGTGTGGCGACATCTCCGGGGTACGCCAACAATGAGCTTGCTAAAGAGCTCATGGTGGCGATCGGCGATGAACCTGCGTCTGTGGAGGATGCAAAGAAGAGCAGTGAATGGTGCAAGGCGATGCTGGAGGAGATGGTGTCAATCGAGCAAAACAAGACGTGGTCATTGGTAAGCTTGCCTCCTGGGCAGCGCGCCATCGGCTTAAAGTGGGTGTTCAAGCTCAAATGCGATGAACACGACGAAGCGGTGAAGCACAAGGCACGCCTCGTTGCCAATGGGTACGTGCAGCGCTAAGGGATCGATTACGAGGAGGTGTTCGCCCTTGTTGCAAGGATGGAGTCAGTGCGCGTGGTGCTCGCCGTGGCTACGATTCGCAGCTGGCTCATGCACTACATGGATGTCAAGTTGGCGTTCCTCAATGGCGATCTGGCGGAGGAAGTCTACATCACTCAACCACCGGGCTTCGTCGCCAGCGGGCACGAGAGCAAGGTGTTGAAGCTACACAAGGCCATGTACGGGTTGCGCAGGCTCCGCGAGCGTGGAACGCCAAACTGGACTCGAGCCTGCATGCGCTCGGGTTCGCCAGGAGCATGTGTGAGCATGGGCTATACATGTGCGGCGTCGACGATCTCGTTATTGCGGGGAAGCTCGCCGACGAAATCGACTCCTTCAAGGCAGAGATGAAGAAGATGTTCCAGATGAGTGATCTGGGAACCCTCTCTTATTATATCGGTATCGAGGTAAAACAGGGGAGGCACAACATCGAACTGTGTCAAGCCTTCTATGCCAAGAAGCTGCTCGAGAAAGGAGGCATGGGCAGATGTAATCCGTGCGCGACATCGATGGAGACTCGCCTCAAGCTGTCCAAGCAGTCTTCATCGCCGGCGGTCGACGCAACGGAGTATCGTAGTCTCATTGGCAGCCCATGCTACTTGATGCACACTTAGCCTGATCTCGCGTTTGTCGTAGGATACTTGAGCCGATTCATGGAGGACCCGAAGTAGGAGCACATGGCGGTGATGAAGCACTTGCTCCGGTATGTCGCAGGCACGATCGACTACGACTTGGTGTACACGCGTGGCGATGCTGAGCTCGATCTTATGGGCTACAACGATAGCAACATGGTAGGAGACGTAGATGACCGGAAGAGCACATCTGGTATCATCTTCTTCCTCGGCGGCAACCTGGTGACTTGGCAGTCATAGAAGCAGCGGGTAGTCGCCTTGTCATCGTGCGAAGCAGAGTATATTGCAGGTGCAGCAGCAACTTGCCAAGGTGTTTGGCTCAGGCGGCTGCTCAGCGACGTGATTGGCGTCGAGTCATCCCCGCCAAAACTAAAGATGGACAACATGTCCGCAATCGCTCTCAGCAAGAACCCCATTCTACACAATCGGAGTAAGCATATCGACACCAAATTTCACTACATCTGTGAGTGTGTTGACAACGGGGCAATTGGCTTGGAGTTCGCGGGTACTCAGAAGCAACTCGTGGACATTTTGACAAATCCGCTTGGAAGGGTCAGGTTGCAGGAACTCTGTGAGCAGATCGGCGTCACCAAGCTCAGATGAACGACGCTAGTATTAGGGGGAGATTGTTACATAATCCAGGCATCATTCACATCATCAATTAGCAGGTACTTTTTTAGAGCAGTTTTTCTGTTGCTATTTACGTGTTGGCTCTAATGGCCAGTTACATCCTTGAGTCATGGCCATTAAAGGTCAGTTCAGTTTCTTGTTCAGTTACTTGTAGTTAATCTTCAGTTTCTTGTTCGTGTCATGGCCTAGTGGCCGTTCCTGTATTGGTTTGCTATTTAAGTTGAATAGACTCAGGAAGAAAGTGTTCAGCCGCACCAATTCCTGTGTTTCCTTCCAGGTGCTCGTGTGTGTTCTGTAGGTGTTCGTCTTCGTCTCCGGCGAGGGTAATTCCGGTGGTTGTTGGAACAAATAGGTTATATAGATGGTTTAATTTTTTAATCAAATGTACTAGGGAAAAGAACATTTCCCCTTCTGTCAAATATACTAGGGGCAAAAACCCAAAAACAGCACGGAAATGGTTTCCCAATGTTCCTAGGGAACGAACCCACGAGAAAATAATGTGGTGATGGAAGCAATGAACCCTTTCCAAAAAAAAAACAAGGAAAGAATTGATGTCCACCTGGCCAACATGGAAAGTAGATTTCCCTGCGCTAGGTTTTCATATACCTTTTTTATTTTGCTATTTTCATATACCTTTTATTATCTGTTTCTCTTTGATTCATCTTCTCCAATTCACATTGAAAATGATTGATGAAGAACAAAATTGATTTTATTGGATTGAATCCTTATACATCAATTTACAGCAACGAAACGAGCAGAACCATCACCATGAAAGCCGGCTCTATTCAGTAACCCATAAACCAAATCCTCTGAACCGATATAATCCGTATACATCAAGATTCACAGCTAGATAGTTGATGCTTCCATCGGTGATGTAGTGCATTTCAATTAAATAGGTGATGGGTTTTTTTGCTAGATATGGTAGCTTGACTTTGGTTGATGGACTAGACCACCAGCAAACAATGATAATTAACAAACTAACGGAAGAGTCGATCGATATGTTAGGAATGATCTCGTACTAGTTGATGGTGACTCATCACTGATAGCCGGCGGCCTTTGTGCGTGCTTCATCATCCAGAGAGGGCCCGCTGTGAGTGTTAGCAGCCCTGCATCGATCGATTAACAATTAACATCCTGCAGATATATCGATCATATATACGAATCGATCGTTGGTTCCGATCGACCGACCGACCTGTCAAGTACGCCTTGGTGGAAGCGCGTGGCGGCGTCGACGAGGTCGTGCAAGGGGTCACCGTGGTGGTGAAGCCTGGCCTGCGCGCGCTTCTCCCAGTCCTCGTCCTGCACGCCGAGCTGAAAATGCGCCGTCGCGGACAGCAACACGGCCAGGAAGACCACCGCGATTGCAACCTTGGCCGTCATCTCGATCCCCTTCGTCAGGCCGGCCTTGATCGATATCGAATTAAGCATCCCTCTGCCCGGTGGGTCGGGTTTTAACGAGCCGCCCGTGCCCCATATGGATGAGCGGTGCCTACCCTCGATCGTTTTCTATTTTTTTGTACGGCTCGCAATTCATTTGACTACTTTGTTGCTCCACTTAATTAGGTAGGCTGATAATTAATGACCTATATATGGTCTCCTCTCGTCCTCTGCACCTCAGAAATACTATAGGTGCGTTTAGATGTAGTAGCTTGCATGCATGCCGCTCTATGCATGCATGTTATGCCAAAGGAAAAGAATGTTGAATGGAAAAGCCCAGTTGCTTGGTCATAGGTCTCTATAGGAGAGGCCCAGTTGCTTGGCCTTCACCGGAATAACCTTTTGCCCCCAAGACCTGCATGATGCATGCATGGAGTAGTAAATAGGGATAGTAGTTTTACCCACGGGTTTGGGTATTCGTGAGTACCCGATCTAATAAGAGTGGGCATGGATAGCACTTTAGACCCACGGGTTTTCGAGTTTGGGTACCCGATAAGATTATAGGATGGGTATGGGTACCAATTTGTACCCATGTGTATCCTATAATATGTGAACCCCACTTAAAATATGCATTAAAAAACAAAATATTACTTCTCCAATCCCCCTACTCGGGTTCGGGTTTGGATACCCATCGGGAGACACATGATGCACCGATTTTTAGAGATCAGGGTTTAGGTTTAGGTTCAGGTTTCGGGTACCCATTGGGTTCAGGTGTGGATACACATCCGTGCCCGTTTTGGGTTTCGAGTTCGGGTGGGTACCATGATTTCAGGTTTTGGGTTCAGGTGGGTGGTAGTCGTACCCAGAGGTACCCCCCGATTGCCATCCCTAGTAGTAAAAGAGATTTCATTTCATGATGCGTGTGTGAATATATGGAGTAGTAAATGAAATGTGTTGGATGAAAAAAATAATTAGTTGTGGTTAATAAATAAAATATATGTACCATTGATGCGCCTTCCCTGAGCAATGCTTTTGAGTGCGAATTCCGGTACCGGCATCCAGGAGGGACGTCGACAATCAGGGTTTAGGATTTGACCATTTGGAGCACGCACGGGCGCAGCATATGGTTGTGCACGCCTCCAAGAGTGGAGAGATTGTAGTTTCTCCACAGAATAACACCACTGTTTTTATATCAGCCGGGATTGTCCACGGGACTTTTGACAAAACGGGTGCTTCTCCCGTCACTTTAGCCTCCAAGGCGAAGTATACTTGCACCTTCTATCAGAAGGATGGATATATTGCTGATTTTTGCTTTAGATGCACCAAGATCGCACGGCATGAGCTTCTGCATGCTCTTAGGGGAATTCAGGGTAATTCCCAAACTCTGAGTGCGACTAAGACACCCACCCCTTCTAGACAGGTTAGAGAGTTGCTTATTTTTGAACAGCATACGGGGCTTGGTTTTCAAGCTTTTACCTCTGGTTTTCGCCCCAAAGCCGTCCCGAGTCAGCCTTTTCGCCGTCCTCTAGATATCCCTCGTTTTTCTCATTGAGGTGAGTATTAGCGGCGTGATTTTACCTCCATCAATAAGAGGTCGGGGCAACGTTACGGGGGTGGTCCGACCTTTGCACATCGGTGGACCAACCTAGCTCCTACTCCCCGACCACCTACAGGCATTGCTTCTGACCTAGTGAGAGTTGAACCTCAGAGAGACGCTAGAGTTCAATCTTTTGTTTCCTTGACTGGCACTTCGGCTCGTCGTGTGGTTAAGTATTGGGTACCTAGATCTGCTCTTATTTGCCTCAGTACTGAGTCACAGACCTCTCTTTTACATTGATACAGGTCTGTATGATGGGGAAGGGAGAGGTATGGATCGTTGACTCCGGTTGTTCCCGTCATATAACTGGAGACTCTCGTTGGTTTTCTTCCCTAGTCCGTACTCCCAGTGATGAGCTAATCACCTTTGAGGATGCTTCTTCTGGTTGGGTCATCGCTAGAGGTACTGTGCACATTAATGAGAGTTTTTTTCTTAAGGATGTTGCTATAGTGAGTAAGTTGCAGTATAATTTGCTTTCTGTTTCTCAGCTTACCGATGACGATTTTGAGGTAAGCTTTAAGTGTAATGCCTATAGAATACTCGATTCTTCTGTGAAGTTGGTTTGTGAGATTTCTAGATTTGGGAGTCTTTCGTGCTGATTTTTCTACTTCTAGAGACTCTCTGTTGTCTTATTGCCTCAAAGTGTCATGATCTCTCCTTCTGACATAGGAGACTTGGTCACATAGGTTTTGATCATTTGACCCGAGTTAGCAACCATGATCTCATTCGTGGTTTGCCCAAACTCAAGATGGTCAAAGATGTTGTGTGTTCTCCTTACCGACATAGCAAGATAGTCGATGCTTCTCATCCCCCAGTCACCCGAGTGATGACTGATGCACCAGGACAGCTCTTGCACATGTACACTATTAGTCCAGCTAGAGTGCAGTCAGCATAAGGGAAGTGGTATATTCTAATCATAGTTGATGATTTTTTGAGGTATTCTTGGATGTTTTTCATAACCTTGAAGGATGAGTCTTTTCTCACTTTAGGGGTTTGGTCCATAGATTGTCCATTGAGCTTCCAGGTGCCTTACGAGCGATTCATAGTGACAATGGTACAGAGTTCAAGAACTCCTACTTTAGTAGCTTCTATGAGGAGTTCGGCATAGAACATCAGTTCTCTTCTCCAAATGTCCCTCAGCAGAATGGCGTAGTGGAGAGGAAGAATAGGACCCTGGTAGTGATGGCCAGGATGACGCTAGACGAGTACAATACTCCTAGAAAGTTTTGGGCTGATGCTGTAGCTACAGCATGCCATGTTGCCAACAAAGTCTTCTTAGAGCACACTTGCATCGTACTTTTTATGAGTTGAAATATGGGCGAAAACTCAGTGTCTCTCATTTTCGTATTTTTGGTTACAAGTACTTCTTCTTGAAGTTTGGGAACCTAGATAAGTTTGAGTCATGTTCTGTTGATGGGATCTTTCTAGGTTATTCGACTTCTTCCCGCAGCTATAGGATTTGGGCTATAGAGTTGGATAAGATGATAGAGACATGTGAGGTGACTTTTGATGAGGCTAGTCCAGGTGCTAGACCAGATATTTTAGGCTCTTTTCCTCTTTCTCAGTCTATCTTCGCAGACGATGATGATGACAGAGATGAAGGTATCTTTCTTGATTCAGTCTCCATTCATGCACATGAGGTGTCGCCAGTTTCCATTTTTGCACCTCAAGCAAATCAACCCTTACCCTCAGACTCTTTAGCAGCAAGTGGTTATATTATTACTTCTCCCATGCGAGAAGTAGAGGTCACTTCTGCTTCTGGACCTCCCGCCATATTCAAAGATGTCATCCACCTGATCAGATGATTGGTGATTTGTTCGAGCATGTCACACGCTCGAAATCGGGTATGTCTTCCTTCTGCTTCTACTCTGCCTTTCTTGTCTCCTTTGAGCCGAAAGATATTTCTCTTGCATTATCTGATGAATATTGGATTAATGCTATGCATGAGAAACTTAAAAACTTCGAGAGATAAAATTTGGCAACTTGTCGAGCTTCGATCTGATCACAACATCATTGGGACCAAGTGGGTGTTCAAAAACAAGCGGAATGAGGCTAGGGTTGTCATGAGGAACAAGGCTAGGTTAATCGCTCAGGACTTCACTTAGGTCAAGGGTCTTGACTTTGAGGAGACTTTTGCCCCTGTAGCCAGACTAGAAGCCATTAGGATCCTATTAGCATTCGCGGCATCCAAGGGCTTCAAGATTTATCATATGGGTGTCAAGAAAGCATTCCTCAATGGTTTCATTGAGGAAGAGGTGTATGTTAGACAGCCTCCAGGATTTTAGAACCCCAAGTACCCAAACCATGTATTCAAGTTTTCTAAGGCTTTGTATGGACTTAAGCAAGTTCTATAAACTTGGTGTGAGAGGCTTAAGTCCTACCTCTTGAGTCATAGTTTTCATATGGGTCAAGTGGATAAGACCCTGTTCATCAGACATTCTGATTCAAAATTCCTCCTAGTCCAGATCTATATCAACGACATTATTTTCAAAGGCTCCTCTCATTCACTCGTTACTCAGTTCTCAGATGTGATGAGTACTAAGTTTGAGATGAGCATGATGGGCGAGTTAAGCTACTTCCTTAGCTTTCAGATCAAGCAGACTCGGGAAGGTATATTCTTGTATCAAGGCAAGTACACTCGAGACCTCCTAAGTCGCTTTGACATGTCTGACAAAAAGTCGGTGATGACTCCTATGTCCACCACTATTGTCCTCGAGCCTGACGAGGATAGTGAGCCAGTTGATCAAAAGGAGTATTAGAGTATGATTGGCTCCCTTTTATATTTCACTGCCTCGAGACCTGACATACGCTTATCTGTATGTCTTTGTGCTCGATTTTAGGCTTCTCCTAGCGCCTCTCACCACTAGGCGGTGAAGCGTATCTTCAAGTACCTTCGAGCTACCATTGTTTATGGTATCTGATACTCTTCTTTCTCCGGTCTGTCCCTTAGAGCCTTTTCAGACGCTGACTTTGTTGGCTGCATGATAGATAATAGGAACACATATGGCACTTGCCATTTTATTTGCACTTCTCTTGTTTCTTGGTCTTCTAGGAAGCAGTCCAGAGTTGCACAGTCCACCACTAAAGCCGAGTATTGATGCAACTAGTTACTGTAGCTAGGTACTCCGGATGAGATCGATCTTGTGGGACTATGGATTAGCAGTACAGTGTGTTCCACTTTTTTGTGATAACACATCTGCTATTCACATTGCTAAGAACCCAGTGCAGCATTCTTGAACCAAACATATTGATATTCGTTATCACTTTCTTAGAGACCATGTGGAGAAGGGAGATATAGTGCTTCAGTTTGTGGAGAGTGACCACTAGTTGGCTGATATTTTCACCAAGCCTTTGAATAGCTCTAGGTTTATTGCCTTGAGAGGGGAGTTTGGGATTATGAGCCCATATGGCATATTTTGAGGGGGAACTAGTCTGTACTATATGTATTATATGCTTTTCTTTTCTGATTGCATCTTCTGAGTCTCTTTGGGTTGGTTCTTAGTTTTAGAGTTCACTTCACTTAGACTTCTGGCATGGACCTCTCACCTTATGCTATAGGTTGCTATCATGCACGATTAGCTATATATCTTCTCTTTAGGTTGAGTTCCCTCACAGATTTGTAGGTCTAGCAGGTTTGGCCCCCTATGTAGACAAGGTCAGTGTGTACTCCCTAGTTAGTCTATTGAGTTAGCTTTCCTATGTAAGTCATATGGGGAAGGTGAGAGCGAGTCTGAGCTGTAGTATTTCTCTACCATCTCTTCTATGTTCTTAGATCACCCAGTTGTCTATTTCTTGGTTCCCTCCTCTCATTTTGTTTTTCTGGTTTCAGTTGAGTTCATTTACACTTCTTGGTATTAAAACTACTAATAACTCAACTTAAATTAGATTTGTGCTTAAAATTGACTCATATGTCGAGGGGGAGCTTGGAACCTTTCGATTTGGAACGGGGAGAGATGGCTGAGTGGACTAAAGCCTAACTTTCTTGCATTGCATATAGACTTGTTTTTATTTTTGAGATTTGTCTTTTATGCAATTGATAAAACCGTGATTAGTTGCACCTAGTTACTTTTCTGAAGATTCTTGCTAGCCTAGGTCATATCTATTTGCACATCATGTTGAGCCAGCCACCATTTAAAGTTGAACTTTCATGAAAATCTTGATGAAATTTAGCTTTTACTTGCTATATTTCCTCATTAGGTGATTACGCCATGATTAGTGATATTTTGGATTTCTACTAGAGTCTTTAGAGCAACTTGGGTTAATTAGCTATATTGTTTCATTCTAGGATACTCACTATGCTCATGAATCTAAGTGCTAAAAATGATAAAATTTGACTTTTTTTTGCTAAAATTGATCTCGACACCTTACACTCATGTGACTGCTTCCCTTTGCACTTGGGATGAACTTGGAGTGTATTGTGTATAACCAAGATCATTCTTTTAAGCTCCTTGCTTGAGATGATCATATTTGGCTTGGGTCAATCCAATTAAAAATGTAAAATAAACCAGAGGAAGAGAGGAAGCCTTTGTCGATGGCCTTTAGTCGAGGATGTGTTTCATTAGGTCTAACTCTTTATACTACTTTATGTGCTTTGATCTCAAAAAAATTGCATTAAAAAAATTATTGAGCATGAGGCTTCTCTTATGGACTTGTAGCTTCCCAAAGTGTTGACTAGGTTGAACTCTAGTATATCCATTTGGTCCTAGTTTGGCTTTGCTTCTAGTTCTGAAATTGTGCTAAGTGATGTTTTTACTGAAATCATGCAAATTAATATAATTTCTTTTGAGCTAGCTAGCAAAAAAATTGAAGTATACCTTTGGGTATGACTTAGATTGACATAATCTAAACTTGAGTAGCTTGGTGTCATACTTTGTCTAATTGGTCACTTGTATAATCTTCAAAGCTCTTCTAGGTTGCATTCCATTAAAAAAAAACTTGCTCTCTTGACGCCTATATTGCCAAAAAAGGGAGAAAACGTAGAAAAGACATTTTAGAGGGAATAAAATTTGCTCTCTCATGATCATGTTGAACTTTTGTCCTTGCATTTGGATCTTGAGTGAAATGTGAGCTCCTTTTGAGAGATTTCTTGGATCTTAGAGTTTGGTTGAAATATTTTTCTTTCTCTTGTTTAAACTCTACAAATCTTTGAATCTACTTGGTCATGAGTTTGCTCTTTAATGGACCAATTATGACTCTGCAATCAAAACGCTTTCTTCTTCTTATTCAAACTCAACTTGTGCCTTTTTTAGGTTTGTTAATATACTCATGAAGGGGGAGATTGAAAGACCATGTGGATGTATGTCTTTTTGTGTGATGAGTAATTGACTGTGCTTTGAGCCTGTGGTGTTCGGGTTTGAGTTGCTTTGGAATGAACAATTTGAGTTGCTGCGGGTAGCCCAGGACCATTGGTCGGGACCTTAACAGATCGGGAACTTAGCTGGTCGGAACTTTAAAGTGGTCAAGACTTCACTAATTGGGACCTTGATGGTCGGACCTTTTATGTGGTAGAGGCTTTGTTGGTCGGGTCTTGGCTGGTCGCACCTTTTAAGTGATTGGGGCTTCTTTGGTTAGAGCCTTAACTGGTTATAGTCTTGACAGGTCAAAGAATTATGATGTCAAGCCTTGATAGGTCAGAGCGTTGAGTGGTCGAGGCTGTCCTTGTCCGGTCATAGCTTTAAGTGGTCGGGGAACCCTTAAGTGGTTTTGAGCTAAGGTGGGATCCTTAGTTTTTGTAACACCCCAAAATTTTGCTTTCCTTAAATTCATGTGTGATTTGGCACTTTGGTGAATTTTTGGAATTTTCTGGAATTTATTTGGATTTATTTGGAATTTATTTGAATTTATTCCATTTTGAAATAATCAAAGAATTTAATCTTGCAAATAAAATTTTGTTGGAAATATTTTATTTGAGTCCAAAATGATCCAAAATATTTTCCAGAATTTTTCTGGAATTTTTCTGAGTCATTTGCTATTTTTAATGAATTAAATGAATTATCGAATTATTTTAAATATTAAATCGCTGGAAAATCAACTCGGGTCAAGTATCGTGTTCATCCGATCGAGCCCGAAGTCGACTTCGAGTTCGAGTCCGACCGAGCCACGCGTGACTCGGCCGAACCCACTTAAACCTAATCAATCCCAACCGTTGGATCAAGATCCAACGGTGAGATCCGCCTGCACGGTTGAGCCGTGTCCGACCCGAACCCGTTCGCGCCGTCCGATCGGGACCGCTGATCTGGACACGTGGGCGGTTCCGTGCCGTCTTCCCCGCCGAGTCCGGCCGGACTCCGCCGCCGAAGTCTGCGTGGCGTGATCGATTAGGGCTCCGCTGAGCACGCCTCCGGCTATTTAATGCCGGATCGTACCGAGGACCGCCGTGACCCGCGCACTTCTTGCCCTAACCCGCCGAGCTCTAGCCGCAGTAGGTTCGCCGGAATCGCTCGCCCGTAGTTGCGTGAAGCGCCGCCACAGTCCTTGCCTCGCCTCGCCGCGCCGTCAGCCGTCCTCCGCCGCCATTGACCCCAGTTGAAACCCCGGCCAGCGCACCGAAGACACCATCCATCTCGCCGAGCACGCCCCAACCGCCGTTTGGGTGGTCGCCGTCCTCAGCCGGCACCGCAACTCCGCCAGTGAAGCCATCGCCGACCCGAAGCTCCACCAACCGTCCGATCAAGATCCAAAGGCCCAGATCGTGCCACGTCACCTCGGTAAGTTTCCCCGTTGAAAATCCTAGATCTAATCCCAACCGTTGGATCTAGATCCAACGGCTTAGGTTGCGCCGCGTATCAAGAAGCGCACGAGTTAGATTGGATCTCGACCGTTGGATCAAGATCCAACGGCCCACGATCGATCCGCGTCGCCCAAGCACATGAGGCCAAACTCAATCCTAGCCGTCGGATTTCAAACCAACGGCCCACGATTGTGCCACGGGTCCGGGAAGCCGAGCCGCTACCACGCCAGCGGCGTGCGTGATCACCGACACGCGGCCCGATGTCGGGCCGACGATCTGTGGCGTCACCCATGACGTCATCGGTGGGACCCACCTGTCAGCGCCGTGGACCAAGTCCATGGACCGGCTGACGTCAGCAGACCAATCAGGAGCTGACACGTGTCCATGCTGACGCAGTAATTAATTTCCGAAAAAGAAAATGATTTATTAATTCGAAATATTGATTCAAATTTAGATTCAAACTTCAAACGCTTATAACTTTTGCGTTTCAACTCCGATTTGAGTGATTCAAATTTCTAAATTTGTATAAAATTGAGATCTACCTAAATATGAATTTTATTTAATTTTTGGACTAAAGTTTTTCTCTGTAAAATTATTTAATTGATTATTTAAACTGTAATAAATCATAACTTTTGCGTTTTAACTCCAAATTTGACGATTCCAGCTTTCTAAAAATCCGTAAAATTATGTTCTCTCTGTTTATGGATTTTATTTGGAGTTTTGGGATGTTTTTGCCTATTGTTTATTTGTGTATTTGCTATTTGCACGCTTTTACGAGTAGACGTTGAAGTGCCTGGGAAGGATTCGAAGGAGAAGTATTGACTCAGATCCAACTCAAGACCAAGAGCAAGTACTTTTTGAAGGCAAGTTGTGCTTTGACCATGTTGATCCTATTTGAAATCTATTTTGATTTAAACTATTGCATGCTAGTTCAATTAGAAAGATACTTTGTTTAAACATGGGGTTAGATAAATACCAATTTCTTTGTATGACACCTTGATTACTTAAGTATGTGCCATGATCCCTTGTCACCCTAGTTGTGGTTTACTAGTTGGACATTATTAAATTGCCAACATGGGTTTAGACCGTTGTAGTATCTTGCTTAGACACCTTTCGTGCTCATGACATGATTTTGGACAATCAAATGTTAATATTGACTTAATGATATATTGAACCTGTTTTGGAAAAGTATCATGTGATGTTGATGGCACGTGGTGCATGGTAATCAAGCGGGGTTTGATAAACGATTTCGGCCGGGGCATGTGGCAAGAGTAATCAGGTGGGCGATTGTGGCATTGGGAATGTTGATTTGGTTCTTCTGTAGTCTTGCCACTGGTCACTCTAAGGATCGTCGGGACCCGAATTTGCAAATCCGGACCCTCTGTGTATTCAAGACTAGTCGAGGAACGCGCTAGTGCACCACAGTCTTAACATCGGTAAATATCACAATCATACCAATCGATATTATCAAAGTACTTTATTTAAATAACCAAGGGTTACTCGACCTTATGGCCAAGTTACAAATATATGCCTCGTAGAGGGCTTAAACTTATTCAGAGAGAAACAATAGCAGCGGAAAATCAAGTAAACTTAGTGGCGCCATCCAAGTATACCACAGGCAATGGCCCGGGCTCGCATCCCTAAGTAGTCGGGTCCTCTTGGAGTTCCTCCTCCAAAGTGGCGTAATCTCCTCTTCAACCGGTATTGTGTTGAGGCAAGGGTGAGTACTTGGTACTCGACAAGTCATGCATGAATGCAAGCTAATATACTATATGCATGGCTTGGTACAAAGGAATAGCTTAGGGTATATTTATGTAAACAAAGATTTGACAAGTAATATAAGTAGATTCAAAGCGGTAAAAACAAGTAAAGCATAAATAACTTTTCAAGAAGTTTAAATAACATTTTTCCCCATCCTAAACCACATTTCCATCATCTTCATTGTTAAACCAACCCAACTTTTCAAATCCAAGTTATTTTCAGAAAATCTAACCCTTGACTGTAATTCCCGAGCGTTGTCGATCACAGTGGACTCGGCTATTCAAATAGATTCTACACTCTGCAGAGGTTATGCACTTTACCCACAAGATACAATCCACTCACCACGTCAGCCGTGAATCGCCATACAAGAGTATGCGAATGAGCGATCATAACAAAGCCTTTCGGAAGCCTCAAACAACACAGGTGGTCCTCTCCCAGACGTGCTCTACACCATCCCTTCCTTAGCCAAGGCGAAGTATGGGACCAACACACCGTTAGATGGGTACCTGGCCACGACCACGATACGCTCCCCCGTACAATCACACAAACGGTGTAATTGACACCCTGAGGCTCCACAAGTGAGTCCTTAGCGACTTAGTCAACTAGGGCCGTCCCATTCCAGCCATGTGGTTGCAAGTATGACCCAGTTCAAAGGCTTGCAAGGTTAAGTCCTTAGAGTGACCAGGGCAAGACTACCCGAAAAACCAAATCAACACTCCCAATGCCACAACTGGCCCACCTGATTACTCTTGCCACATGCCCCGGTCGAAATCTGTTTATCAAACCCCAGTTGATTACCATGCACCACGTGCCATCAACATCACATGATACTTTTCCAAAACAGGTTCAATATATCATTAAGTCAATATTAGCATTTGATTATCCAAAATCATGTTATGAGCACGTAGCAGGTCTAAGCAGTATACTACAACGGTCTAAACCCATGTTGGCAATTTAATAATGTCCAACTAGTAAACCACAACTAGGGTGACAAAGGGTCATGGCACATACTTAAGTAATCAAGGTGTCATATATCAAATTGGTATTTATCTAACCCCCAGGTTTAAACCAAATATTTTTCTAATTGAACTAGCATGCAATAGTTTAAATCAAAATAGATTTCGAAATAGGATCAACATGGTCAAAGCACAACTTGCCTTCAAAAAGTACTTGTTCTTGGTCTTGAGTTGGCTCCTGAGTCAACACTTCTCCTTCGAATCCTTCCGGCACTTCAACGTCTACTCGTAAAGCGTGCAAATAGCAAATACACAAATAAACACTATGCAAAAAGATCCCAAAACTCCAAATAAAATCCATAAACAGAGAGAACATAATTTTCTGGATTTTTAGAAACTGGAATCGTCAAATTTGGAGTTAAAACGCAAAAGTTATGATTATTTAAAGTTTAAATAATCAATTAAATAATTTTACAGAGAAAAACTTTAGTCCAAAAATTAAATAAAATTCATATTTAGGTAGAGCTCATTTTTCTACAAATTTAGAAATTTGAATCGCTCAAATCGGAGTTGAAACGCAAAAGTTATAAGCGTTTGAAGTTTGAATCTAAATTTGAAATCATTATTCGAATTAATAAATCATTTTCTTTTTCGGAAATTAATTATTGCGTCAGCATGGACACGTGGCAACTCCTGATTGGCCTGCTGACGTCAGCCGGTCCATGGACTTGGTCCACGCTCGGCTCGGTCTACCGTGGACTCGGTCCATGCTCACAGTCTCTGACATGTGGGCCCCACCTGCCAGCGCTGGGTTTCACGCACGCGTGACTGCGGCTGACACGTGGGCCCTCTGACTCGCGGGTCCCGCGTGTCAGAGACACGCTCCCCACGCGCGTGGGGCGTGGCCGAAAGCACCGTGGCACAATCTCGGCCGTTGATTTGAAAATCAACGGTCCAGATTGGATCTAGACCTCACGTTCAAAACTACACGGTTGGTCCGGGCCGTTCGATCTAGATCGGACGGTCCAGATCTAACCCTATCGCTACAACGCAACTAACCACAACCGTACGATCTAAATCTAACGGTTGAAACCTAATCAAGAACGGAAACAGTAACGGGCGACGTGGCCTCACCTCGTGCGTTGGATCTTGATCCAACGGTGCACCGAAGCTTCATGACGACGATGGCTTGCGGCGGCGTTGCGGCTGCCGGCGAGGGCGGCGACCACCCTAACGGCGCCGGGCGTCTCCGGCCAAGTGAGTGCACCCCACGAGTGCGCCTCGGACGCAAGGTTCTCGAATCCGGGCTTGAAAGCGGCGGAGGATGACGAACGGCGCCGGGAAGCGAAAAACCGCGGCGGCACTCCCCAAACTTCGGCGAGAAATCGCGAGGCGACGGCGGCGGCTTGGGCGTTGGAAACTAGGGCAATAGGCGCGCACACGAACGGCGATCCTCGGGCGATAACCCACACCTTAAATAGCCTCGGCAGGCGTGCACACGGCGGAAACCTAATTGGACGCGGCGGCTACGCGGCGGCGGAGTCCGGCTCGGTCACGGGAAGACGACGCAATCACAGCCGTCCACGCGTCGCAATCAACGGCCACGATCGCACGGCGCGATCGGGTCCGGGTCGGACACGGCTCGGGTCGGGGTCGGGCGGATCTCGGCCGTTGGATCTTGATCCAACGGTTGGGATTGGTTAGGGTTAGGAGTGGGTTCGGTCGAGTCAACTGGCTCGGGTCGGACTCGAGTTCGACTCGGTCGGATGAACAGTACTTGACCCGAGTTGGATTTTCCAGCGAATTAATATTTAAAATAATTCCCAGTAATTCATTTAATTCATTAAAAATAGCAAAAGACTCAGAAAAATTCCAGAAAAATTCTGGAAAATATTTTGGATCATTTTGGACTCAAATAAAATACTTCCAACAAAAATTTATTTGCAAAATTAAATTCTTTAATTATTTCAAAATGGAATAAATTCAAATAAATTCCAAATAAATCCAAATAAATTCCAGAAAATTCCAAAAATTCACCAAAGTGCCAAATCACACATGAATTTAAGAAAAGCAAAATTTTGGGATGTTACAAACCTCCCCCCCTTAATAGAATCTCGTCCCCGAGATTCAGGGCTCACTAAAGGAATAGGTTTGGAAATTCTTTCTTCAAATCCTCTTCGCGCTCCCAAGTCGCTTCGCTTTCTTCATGGTTGCTCCACTGAACTCTACAGAATCGGGTTGACTTGTTTCTAGTTTCTCGATCCATTGTGTCTAGAATCCTCACGGGATGCTCCTTATAAGTCAAATCCTCTTGCAACGCAATTAACTCTAGCGGTGTCTGTTCCTCAGGAACTCGGAGACACTTCTTCAACTGGGACACATGGAATACGTCGTGCACTCCTGCTAACGACTGTGGCAACTCCAGCTGGTAAGCAACTTCGCCTCTGCGGCTCAAAATCTTAAATGGTCCAACATAACGGGGTGCAAGTTTCCCTTTGGCATGGAACCTCTTAACTCCCCTGAGAGGCGTAACTCTGAGGTATACAAAGTCTTCTGGTTCAAAACTCAAATCTCGGCGACGATTGTCAGCATAACTCTTTTGTCGTGATTGGGCTATCTTCAACCTTTCCCTAATCATAGCGATCTGTTCTTGACCTCTTGAAGAATATCAGGCCCAAAGACACGGCTGGCCACGGTCTCATTCCAATTCAATGGCGTCCGACAGTGGTCGACCATACAAAGGCCTCAAAAGGTGACATCTCAGAACTAGCCTGATAACTATTGTTGTAATCGAACTCGGCATACGGCAAACTTTTATCCCAAGAGGTAGCATAAGCCAATGCACAAGCTCTTAACATATCCTCCGAATCTGGTTGACTCTTTCTGGCCTCGCCCATCCGTCTCGTGGATGATAAGTCAGATCTTGAAGTTTAAACGGGTTCCCATGGCTTCATGCAACTTATTCCGTAACCTTGAGGTAAATTGGGTACCTCTGTCCGATACAATCCTCTTTGGCACTCCGTGCAAACAGACAATCTGATCATGTATAATTTCGCTAATTTATCTCCCGAGTAAGTGGTCTTCACGGGATAAAATGGGCTACTTTGGTCAAGCGATCCACTATAACCCATATGGAGTCATAACCTCCTTGAGTCTTGACAAACCGGTAATGAAATCCATTCGATTTCCTCCCACTTCCACTCGGTATTTTCCCGTGGTAGCAATCCTGTGGTCTCTCGATGCATTGCCTTGACTCTCTGGCATACGTCGCACAATGCAACATGCTCGGCAACTTCACGTTTCATACTCGCCACCGAATCTCTCCTTCGATCCTGATACATCTTGGCGCTTCGAGGATGAATCGAGTACTTAGAGTCATGGGCTTCTTCCGAATCGATTGCTTTAACTCCTTTTGTTAGGCACACAAATGCGATCCTTCATCCATAACGTGCCTTGCTCGTCTAGCTTGAAATCCTTTGCCTTGCCTTCCTCCATTTTGGACTTAATCCTACGGATCTTGTCATCATCCTTCCGTCCTTCTCGGATCTGGTCCTCTAAAGTAGGCTTTACTTCCAAGGCGGCCAAGAATCCGCTAGGTACAACCTCAATCTTCATTTTCGGAAATCCTCACATAACTCATCGACTTGTGGCTAGCAACGTACTCACGGTATGGCTTTTTCCGGCTCAGGCGTCGGCTACTACGTTGGCCTTCAGGGATGGTAATGGATTCCAACATTATAGTCCTTGATCAACTCTAGCCATCTCCTTTGCCTCATATTTAGATCCGATTGGGTGAATATGTACTTAAGGCTCTTATGATCCGTATATACTTCACATCTGTTTCCAATCGATAGTGACGCCATATCTTCAAAGCATGCACTACTAGACTAACTCTAGGTCATGTGTCGGGTAATTTTCCTCATGCGGCCTCAAGCGCCTTGATGCATAAGCGGCGACCTTTCCATTCTCGGACACACATCCAAGTCCTTGGCGCGATGCGTCACAATAAATATCGAAGCTTTGAGCAACATCCGGTAGAACTAACACCTGGTCTTTGATGTCAATCGCTTCTTCACTCTGAAATCCTTTCTCACATTCTCAAGCGTCCATGCAAACTTCTTTTCCTTCTTCAAGAATTGCGTAGAGGTTTTGCAATTGTCGAAAAGCCTTCGATGAAACGGCGGTAGTATCCCGCCATTCCAAGGAAACTCCGAATCTGGTCACGATCTTTGGTCAGCTCCCAATGTAACACAGCTTCTACTTTGCTTGGATCTACTGGCGACTCTTCATGCGGTCATTACATGTCCAAGAAACTCCACCTTGTCCTTCCAAAAATCACACTTGCTTTGAACTTGGCGAAAAGTTGCCGTTCCTCGCCTTTCCAAAACTCGCCTTAAGTGTTCGGCATGTTCATCCTCTGTCTTGGAGTAGATTAAGATATCGTCTATGAACACGACGACAAACTTGTCCAAATATTCCATGAACACCTTATTCATCATATTCATGAAATAAGTGGCGCATTTGTCGATCCAAAGGACATAATCAGAACTCGTAATGTCCATATCTTGGCGAGAATGCGATCTTGAATATCTTCCGATCGGATCTTCAATCGATGGTATCCCGATCTCGAGATCAATCTTGGAGAAAACTCCGGCTCCTCTTAATCGATCAAACAAATCATCAATCCTGGGTAGCGGATACTTATTTTTCACGGTGACTTCATTGAGTGCACGGTAGTCAATGCACATCCTGAAACTCCCGTCCTTCTTCTTGACAAACAAAACCGGTGCTCCCCACGGTGACGAACTTGGTCTCGATAAATCCTTTCTCCATTAACTCTTCTAGCTGTTTCTTCATCTCTATCAACTCCTCGGTAGACATCCGATAGGGTCTCTTTGCTATCGGTCTTTGTACTGTACAAGCTCTATCACAAACTCTATGTCCCTCGTCAGCGGCATACCGAGGTAGATCCTCGGGAAAACGTCTGTGTACTCATTCACTACCGAACATCCTCTATGCTTTGATTGCCTTGGTACTGTTAACCATCAACTGTCCCTCCCTAAGCTGCAGTGGCTTGAAATTCCACTTTCTTCCCACACTGCTCTCAATCGAGATAGTCCTTCGCCCACAATCCAATACACCTTGTGCTTGGATAACCAATCCATTCCCAATATAACATCTAAGGTCCGGGTCTCCAAAATTATAAGGTTTGCTAGGAACTCTATTCCATCTATTAGTATTCTCACACCGGAACATCCTACTTCCGTTCGGAGTTCGGAACCAGGGGTTTGAACTAAAAGCATGCACTTAAGTCTTGCAATTCTCAAGTCATTTCTAGCAGCAAAGCCTTGCGAAACAAGCGAATCACGAAGCTCGAGTCAAACAAAATCACTGTGTACGGAGTTAACAAGTAACTTACCCAAGACGACGTCCGTAGCATTTTGCGGTGCATCCGCGGTGACATGGTTGACTCGGCCTCTCACCACGATGCAGGGTGTGGCTCTGATGCCGGGCGTCCTAGCTGGGTGGTTCCTAGATTGAAGCGAATCGGGTCGCTCTCGCTGTCTTCTTTGGACAATTGTTGGCGAAGTGTCCTGGCTCGTTGCGATTGTAGCGGCGTCTCACGGTTCCTTGCCGATTGCACTCGTAGCGTTTCTAGCGGGGGTCTGGAGTCCGATAGTTACGATTGGCGTGTCTTGGTCTTTGGGAGGGTGTCCTTGTTGCATTCTCGTGGTTGGAATCAAGAATTGATTTGGTGCAACTCTCAAGCGCCAAGTGCGTTCACGACGTGATCCTTGCTTTGTTGCATCCTGCGCTTCTGTTCTCATCCAGTTCCTTGCGCTTGTCCTCAAGAATAAGCGCCTTATTCACCAA
The DNA here is from genome assembly GCA_036346355.1 of Rhipidocladum racemiflorum. Classification (NCBI taxonomy): domain Eukaryota; kingdom Viridiplantae; phylum Streptophyta; class Magnoliopsida; order Poales; family Poaceae; genus Rhipidocladum; species Rhipidocladum racemiflorum. The sequence goes on from CM070572.1 coordinate 85,328, forward strand.
CTCTTGGAAATCTGGAAAGGTGTGGGTGATCAACCCTACTTGCAATCCCGAGTTAAGTCCCTTCATAAAAGCGAGGCTGCCTGGATTTATCTGTCGCTACATCCTCAGTGCGTAGCGTGCTAGCTGTGTGAACTTGTTCGTAGTCGGCCACCGGCCGATTACCTTGCTTCTGCTCTGAACTCCTCCTTCTTAAGGTCCATGATTCCTTCGTGCACGTGATCTTTGTCGGAATGCAACTGTGAACTCCTCCCAAGTGATATCTTGGGGGTTCTCTGCGTGTACGAAGTTCTCCCACCATTCGGCCACTGTTTCCTTCCGGTGATGAGAAGCGTGAAGTACCTTCTCATTCCCTATGCATTGAGCTATGTGTAGCTTCCTCTCAATTGATCTTAACCAATCGTCGGCCTCAGCGGATTGGCATTCCCAGAGAAAGTGGGTGGGTGAGTCCTCATGAACTCGGCGGCCTTGTATTACGGCGTGGTCCCCGATTAACTTGATTAGCAAAGTGGCCTGAGCAAAGGATTTGCTGCATTTGTTGCATCATAGCATGCATCAAGCGGGTCTGAGCGACAAGAAATGCTCCAAAATTCTGCACATCCGATGGCGGTCTTTGGTGCTCCATCATTGGGGTTTTCTGTTGGCGAGATCCACTCCCATTGCTTCCAAAGTTCCCACGGGTGTTCACCATCTGTTGATTTGCTCTAGGTTTAGAGATGAGAGGAAACAAGAATAGACAAGTAATATGGAACTTATGCGGGCGAAAGGGGTAACTTTAAGGTCCAACTTTATTATTAATAACTTGGTATGGTGCTTACAATGCCTAAGGGCCTTGCAACACATCTTGCACACTCAGCAAGCAAAGCAAATCCAAATCGAACTAACTCTGGAGTTTAACGCCTAAAGGGTGACTCTTTATTTTATGACGCGACTCGGCGAAGGAGTCTCACTATAGAACCTATGCTCACTCATCGAGAAAACCTCCACGGCCTGATGCGGGTCTTTGTGGCATAAGCGTAACGATTGCCATGTCCAAAGAATCGTGTCCTCTATGGTAGTCGAAGAAGCGGTGTCCTCATCGAGATCGACTCCTCTGGATCGGCTCGTGTAGCTCAATCTTGGCTCTGGGTGCAGTCCGTACAAAGTCATCTCCAACTCGTCAATCCTTCGTAGAAGGTGTGCCACATACTCTTGAGCTTCCCGCCATCTGTTCTTCTCTGTCGTGATTTCCTTGCGGGCCTTCTGTAGCTCCTTGCTTGTATTATCTAGTACATCTTCCTGGGCGACGACAAATCGTGCCAACTGTGTAACCGTGGCATCCTCATCCTGAATCTCCTTCGGTCAAGAAGGTTATCATTCTTGTGGATGGTAACGGAACACCGTACTCTCCAATTCTCTGGCGTAGATACGGGTAATGTGCCGCATTGCTCGTCGTGATACTTCTTGGATACCCATCTGCATTGTAGATCTCCTGGCGGTGCAGTGTATCGGGCGATTGCCTGGGCCCCTCTTCCTGACAGGTACCTCAATCCTTACGTCACAAGCCTTGATCAATCCCGCTTGCCTGATCACTTCCACTTGGTATTGGGGCTTCTCAAAATCTCCGAGAGTTTGTAGCATGTGCCAAAGCTCTGCGGCGTGACCAACTCCCAGATCAACGTAGTTGAACTCTTCCTCCATCTGTCACAAGAGTGCTTTACGTAAGAACTCGGAATTTTTAAGTTGTGACAAGGTAAGGGAAAATTTCAGCAAGAGACAAGAAAAGAGAGAAGGGGATAAGTCGAGATGTCATTTCTTGTCTTGACAACTTTTTAGCTTTAGAAAATAGGTTTTATCCTCACTACGACCATTCTAGCTAGGGTTGAGCCTACAGTCAAGTATGGCTCTGATACCACCTCTGTCGGGACCCCGAATTTGCAAATCCGGACCCTCTGTGTATTCAGCACTAGTCCAGGAACGCGCTAGTGCACACAGTCTTAACATCGGTAAATATCACAATCATACCAATCGATATTATCAAAGTACTTTATTTAAATAACCAAAGGGTTACTCGACCTTATGGCCAAGTTACAAATATATGCCTCGTAGGGCGAAACTTATTCAGAGAGAAACAATAGCAGCGGAAAATCAAGTAAACTTCGTGGCGCCATCCAGTATACCACAGGCAACTGACTGGGCTCGCATCCCTAAGTAGTCGGGTCCTCTTGGAGTTCCTCCTCCAAAGCTGGCGTAATCTCCTCTTCAACTGGTATTGTGTTGAGGCAAGGGTGAGTACTTGGTACTCAGCAAGTCATGCACAGAATGCAAGCTAATATACTATATGCATGGCTTGGTACAAAGGAATAGCTTAGGGTATATTTATGTGTAAACATTTGACAAGTAATATAAGTAGATTCAAAGCAGTAAAAACAAGTAAAGCATAAATCACTTTTCAAGAAGTTTAAATAACATTTTTCCCCATCCTAAACCACATTTCCATCATCTTCATTGTTAAACCAACCCAACTTTTCAAATCCAAGTTATTTTCGTAAAAATCTAACCCTTGATTTGTAATTCCAGAGCATTGTCGATCACAGTGGACTCGGCTATTCAAATAGATTCTACACTCTGCAGAGGTTATGCACTTTACCCACAAGATACAATCCACTCACCACGTCTGTAGTGAATCGCCATACAAGAGTATGCGAATGAGCGATCATAACAAAGCCTTTCGGAAGCCTCAAACAACACAGGTGGTCCTCTCGGTGCGTGCTCTACACCATCCCTTCCCTTAGCCAAGGCGAAGTATGGGACCAACACACCGTTAGATGGGTACTGGCCACGGCCACGATACGCTCCCCGTACAATCACACAAGCGGTGTAATCGACACCCTGAGGCTCCACAAGTGAGTCCTTAGCGACTTAGTCAACTAGGGCCGTCCCATTCCGACCATGTGGTTGCAAGTATGACCCAGTTCAAAGGCTTGCAAGGTTAAGTCCTTAGAGTGACCAGGGCAAGACTACCCGAAAAACCAAATCAACACTCCCAATGCCACAACTGCCCACCTGATTACTCTTGCCACATGCCCGGTCGAAAGCTGTTTATCAAACCCAGTTGATTACCATGCACCACGTGCCATCAACATCACATGATACTTTTCCAAAACAGGTTCAATATATCATTAAGTCAATATTAGCATTTGATTATCCAAAATCATGTTATGAGCACGTGATGTGTCTAAGCAAAGTTATACTACAACGGTCTAAACCCATGTTGGCAATTTAATAATGTCCAACTAGTAAACCACAACTAGGGTGACAAAGGGTCATGGCACATACTTAAGTAATCAAGGTGTCATATATCAAATTGGTATTTATCTAACCCCCAGGTTTAAACCAAATATTTTTCTAATTGAACTAGCATGCAATAGTTTAAATCAAAATAGATTTCGAAATAGGATCAACATGGTCAAAGCACAACTTGCCTTCAAAAGTACTTGTTCTTGGTCTTGAGTTGGCTCTGAGTCAACACTTCTCCTTCGAATCCTTAGGCACTTCAACGTCTACTCGTAAAAGCGTGCAAATAGCAAATACACAAATAAACACTATGCAAAAGATTCCAAAACTCCAAATAAAATCCATAAACAGAGAGAACATAATTTTCTGGATTTTTAGAAACTGGAATCGTCAAATTTGGAGTTAAAAGCATAAAAGTTATGATTATTTAAAGTTTAAATAATCAATTAAATAATTTTACAGAGAAAAACTTTAGTCCAAAAATTAAATAAAATTCATATTTAGGTAGAGCTCATTTTTCTACAAATTTAGAAATTTGAATCGCTCAAATCGGAGTTGAAACGCATAAAAGTTATAAGCGTTTGAAGTTTGAATCTAAATTTGAAATCATTATTCGAATTAGTAAATCATTTTCTTTTGGAAATTAATTATTGCGTCGGCATGGACACGTGGCAGCTCCTGATTGGCCTGCTGGCGTCGGCCGATCCATGGGCTTGGTCCACGCTCGGCTCGGTCTCAGTGGACTCGGTCCATGCTCACGGTCTCGACATGTGGGCCCCACCGCCCGTGGCGGGTTTCATGCACGCTGGCGTGCTGCGGTGACACGTGGGCCCTCGACTCAGCGGGTCCCGCGTGTCGAGAACACGCTCCCACGCGTGTGCGCTGGCCGAGCACACGCGTGGCACAATCTCGCCGTTGATTTGAAAATCAGCGGTCAGATGGATCTAGACCTCACGTTCAAAACTACACGGTTGGTCCGGGCGTTCGATCTAGATCGGACGGTCGAGATCTAACCCTATCGCTACAACGCAACTAACCACAACCGCATTTATCTAAATCCAGCGGTTGAAACCTAATCAAGAACGAAGCTTGATAGCAGGCGGCGTGGCTCACTCGTGCGTTGGATCTTGATCCAACGGTGCACCGAGCTTCGCCATGACGGCGATGGCTTGCGGCGGCGTTGCGGCGCCGAGGAGGCGGCGACCACCCTAACGGCGGCGCTTGGGCGTCTCGGCCAAGTGAGTGCACCCCACAGTGCGCCTCGGCGCAAGGTTCTCAGATCCGGCTTGAAAGCGGCGGAGGATGACGACGGCGCCGGAAAGCGAAGAAAAACCGCGGCACTCCCCAAACTTCTCGAAATCGCGAGGCGACGGCGCGGCTTGGGCGTTGAAACTAGGGCAATAGGCGCGCCTGAGCGGCGATCCTCGGCGATAACCCACACCTTAAATAGCCTCGGCGAGCGTGCACTGGCGGAAACCTAATTGGGCCAGCGGCTACGCAGCGGCGAGTCCGGCTTCGATCACGGAAGATGAGCGCCAATCACAGCCGTCCGCAGCGTCGCAATCAACGGCCACGATCGCGCCGCGGCGCGATCGGGTCGGTCGGTTCTGGCTCGGGTCGAGTCGAGGCGGATCTCGGCCGTTGGATCTTGATCCAACGGTTGGGATTGGTTAGGGTTAAGTGGGTTCGGTCGAGTCAATGGCTCGGGTCGGACTCGAGTTCGACTTCGGTCGGATGAACGATGTGACCGAGTAGGATTTTCCAGCGAATTAATATTTAAAATAATTCCCAGTAATTCATTTAATTCATTAAAAATAGCAAAAGACTCAGAAAAATTCCAGAAAAATTCTGGAAAATATTTTGGATCATTTTGGACTCAAATAAAATACTTCCAACAAAAATTTATTTGCAAAATTAAATTCTTTAATTATTTCAAAATGGAATAAATTCAAATAAATTCCAAATAAATCCAAATAAATTCCAGAAAATTCCAAAAATTCACCAAAGTGCCAAATCACACATGAATTTAAGAAAAGCAAAATTTTGGGATGTTACAAGGACTTAACCTTGCAAGCCTTTGAACTGGGTCATACTTGCAACCACATGGCTGGAATGGGACGGCCCTAGTTGACTAAGTCGCTAAGGACTCACTTGTGGAGCCTCAGGGTGTCAGTTACACCGTTTGTGTGATTGTACGGGGGGCGTATCGTGGTGTGGCCGGATACCCATCTAATGGTGTGTTGGTCCCATACTTCGCCTTGGCTAAGGGAAGGGATGGTGTAGAGCACTGAGCAGGAGAGGACCACCTGTGTTGTTTGAGGCTTCCGAAGGCTTTATTACGGGAACTCGCCCGTGGTGTTTGGTTGTATCTTGTGGGTAAAGTGCATAACCTCTGCAGAGTTTAGAATCTATTCGAATAGCCGTGTCATGATGCATCGACATCGCTCGGGATTCTGATCAAGGGTTAGACTTTCTGAAAATAACTTTGGTTTGAAAGGTTGGGTTGGTTTAATAATGAAGATGATGGAGATGTGGTTTAGGATGGGGAAAATGTTTATTAAACTTCTTGAAAAGTTATTTATGCTTTACTTATTTCTCTGCTTTGAATCTACTTATATTACTTGTCAAATGCTGTTTCTTTGCAAATATACCTTGAGCTATTCCTTTGTACCAAGCCATGCATATAGTATATTAGCTTGCATTCTGTGCATGACTTGCTGAGTACCAAGTACTCACCCTTGCCTCAACACAATACCGGTTGAAGAGGAGACTACGCGGCTTCGGAGGAGGAACTCCAAGAGGACCCGATCTACTTAGGGATGCGAGCCCGATCAGTTGCACTGTGGTATACTTTGGATGGCGCCACGGTTATTTGTTTTTCCGCTGCTACTACTTTTCTCTGAATAAGTTTTGCCTTGCAAGGCATATATTTGTAACTTGGCCATAAGGTCGAGTAACCACTTTGGTTATTTAAATAAAGTATTTTGTTAATATCGATTGGTATGATTGTGATATTTACCGATGTTAAGACTGTGTGCACTAGCGCGTTCCTGGACTAGTGCTGAATACCTGAAGGGTCGGATTTGCAAATTCGGGGTCCCGACAGAGGTGGTATCAGAGCCATACTTGACTGTAGGCTCAACCCTAGCTAGAATGGCCATAGTGAGGATAAAACCTATTTTCTAAAAGCTAAAAATTTGTGAAGACAAGAAATGACATCTCGACTTATCCCCTTCTCTCTTTTCTTGTCTCTTGCTGAAATTATCCCTTACCTTGTCACAATTTAAAAATTCCGAGTTCTTACGTAAAGCACTCTTGTGACAGATGGAGGTTTTCTCGATGAGTGAGCATAGGTTCTATAGTGAGACTCCTTCGCCGAGTCGCGTCATAGAATAAAGAGTCACTCTTTAGACGTTAGACTCCAGAGTTAGTTCGATTTGGATTTGCTTTGTTTGCTGAGTGTGCAGTATGTGTTGCAAGGCCCTTAGGCATTGTAAGCAGCCATACCAAGTTATTAATAATAAAGTTGGACCTTAAAGTTACCCCTTTCGCCCCGCATAAATTCCATATTACTTGTCTATTCTTGTTTCCCTCTCATCTCTAAACCTAGAGCAAATCGACAGATGGTGAACACCCGTGGAAACTTTGGAAGCAATGGGAGTGGTTCTCGCCCAGCAGAAAACCCCAATGATGGAACACCAACCGCCACTTTGGATATCACGAGAATTTGGAGCTTTTCTTGCTGCATGCTATGATGCAACAAATGCAGCACGTCCTTTGCTCAGGCCATCGCTAATCAAGTTAATCGGGGACCACGCTTGAGAATACAAGGCTGCCGAGTTCATGAGGACTCACCCACCCACTTTCTCTGGGAATGCCAATCCATTGGAGGCCGATGATTGGTTAAGATCAATTGAGAGGAAGCTACACATAGCTCAATGCATAGGAAATGAGAAGGTACTCTCGCTTCTCATCACCGTTGGAAAAACATTGGCCGAATGGTGGGAGAACTTCGTGCCACACAGGAGAACCCTCAAGATATCACTTGGGAAGAGTTCACAAATTTGCATTCGACAGTATCACGTGCTGAAGGAATCATGGACCTTAAGAAGGAGGAGTTCAGAGCACTTTGAAGCAAGGTAATCGGCCGATGGCCGACTACTCCGAACAAGTTCACCACAGCTAGCACGCTACGCTTTTTGAGGATGTAGCGACAGATAAATCCAGGCAGTCTCGTTTTATGAAGGGACTCAACTCGGGATTGCAAGTAGGGTTGATCACCCACACCTTTCCGCATTTCCAAGAGTTGGTGAATAAGGCGCTTATTCTTGAGGACAAGCGCAAGGAACTGGATGAGAACAGAAGCGCAGGATGCAACAAAGAAGGATCACGCCAGGGAACGCATAGCGCTTGAGAGTTGCACCAAATCAATTCTTGATTCCAACCACGAATGCAACAAGGACACCATCCCGGCACCAAGACTGTCAATCGAACTACGCACCCCACCCCCGCTAAACGCCACCCCAGGCCAAGAAGGAACAAGTGAGACGCCGCTACAATCGCAACGAGCCAGGACACTTTGCCATGATTGTCCCAAGAAGACAGCGAGGAGTGACCCGGTTCGCTTCAACCTAGGAACCACCCAGCTAGGGACGCCAAGACGGGAGCCACACCCTGCACCGTGGTGAGAGGCCGAAGTCAACCATGTCACCGCAGATGCACTTTGCGAATGCTACGGACGTCGTCTTTGGGTAAGTTACTTGTTAACTCGATGCACCTGTGATTTTGTTTCACTCTGGAGCTTCGCATTCGTTTGTTTCGCAAGGCTTTGCTACTAGAAATGATTTGAGGATTGCAAGGCTTAAGTGCATGCTTTTAGTTCAAACCCACAGTTCCAGAACTCCGAGCGAAAGTAGGATGTTCCGGTGAGAATCTTGATAGGTGGAATAGAGTTCCTAGCAAACCTTATAAGTTTGGAGACCCGGACCTTAGAGCGTCATATTGGGAATGGATTGGTTATCCAAGCACAAGGCCGTATTGGATTGTGGGCGAAGGACTATCTCGATTGAGAGCCCATGTGGGAAGAAAGTGGAATTTCAAGCCCCTTTGCGGTTAGAGATGGACAGATTGATGGTTAACAGTACCAAGGCGATCAGCATAGAGGATGTCCCGATGGTGAATGAGTACCCGATGTTTTTCCCGAAGATCTACAGTATGCCGCGAGGCGGGGACATAGAATTTGTAATAGAGCTTGTACAGTGCGGCACCGATAGCAAAGAGACCCTATCGGATGTCCACCGAGGAGTTGGTAGAGATGAAGAAAGCATTAGAAGAGTTAATGGAGAAGGATTTATCGAGACCAAGTTAGTCGCCGTGGGAGCACCGTTTTGTTTGTCAAGAAGAAGGGCGGGAGTTTCAGGATGTGCATTGACTACCGTGCACTCAATGAAGTCACCGTGAAGAATAAGTATCCGCTACCCAGGATTGATGATTTGTTTGATCGATTAAGAGGAGCCGGAGTTTTCTCCAAGATTGATCTCGAGATCGAGGATACCATCGATTGAAGATCCGATCGGAAGATATTCAAGACTGCATTCTCGTCAAGATATGGACATTACGAGTTTCTGATTATGTCCTTTGGGTGACGAATGCGCCCGGCTTATTTCATGAATATGATGAATAAGGTGTTCATGGAATATTTGGACAAGTTTGTCATCGTGTTCATAGACGATATCCTAGTCTACTCCAAGACAGAGGATGAACATGCCGAACACTTAAGGCGAGTTTTGGAAAAGGCGAGGAACAGCAACTTTTCGCCAAGTTCACAAGTGTGATTTTTGGAAGGACAAGGTGGAGTTTCTTGGACATGTAATGACCGCATGAAGGAGTCGCCGTAGATCCAAGCAAAGTAGAAGCGGTGTTACATTGGGAGCGGTAGAAGATCGTGACCCATTCGAGTTTCCTTGGAATGGCGAGATATTACCGCCCGTTTCATCGAAGGCTTCTCGACAATTGCGAAACCTCTTACGCAATTGCTGAAGAAGGAAAAGAAGTTTGCATGGGCGCCGGAATGTGAGAAAGGATTTCAGGAGTCAAGAAGCGATTGACATCAAGACCGGTGTTAGTTCTCACGGATGTTGCTCAAAGCTTCGATATTTATTGTGACGCATCGCGCCAAGGACTTGGATGTGTCTTGATGCAGAATGGAAAGGTAAACGCTTATGCGTCAAAGGCGATTGAGGCCGCATGAGGAAAATTATCCGACACATGACTTAGAGTTAGCTGCCGTAGTGCATGCTTTGAAGATATGGCGTCACTATCTCGATTGGAAACAGATGTGAAGTATATACGGATCATAAGAGCCTTAAGTACATATTCACCCAAATCGGATTTGAACATGAGGCGAGAGGAGATGGTTAGAGTTGATCAAAGACTATAATGTTGGAATCCATTACCATCCGGGAAGGCCAGCGTGGTAGCCGATGCTCGAGTCGAAAAGCCATACCGTGAGTACGTTGCTAGCCACAAGTCGGGATGAGTTATGTGAGGATTTTCAGAAAATGAAGATTGAGGTAGTACCTAAGCGGATTCTTGGCCGCATTAGAAGTAAAGCCTACCTGGAGGATCGGATCCGAGAAGAGACGAAGGATGATGACAAGATCCGCAGGATTAAGTCCATCAAGGAGGAAGGCAAGGCGAGAGGACTTCAAGTTGGATGAGCAAGGCACGTTGTGGATGAAGGATCGCATTTGTGTGCCTAACAAAAGGAGTTAAAGCAGCTGATTCGAAGAAGCCCATGACTCTAAGTACTCAATTCATCACTGAAGCGCCAAAATGTATCGAGGATTTGAAGGAAAGATTATGGTGGCGAGTATGAAACGTGAAGTTGCCGAGCATGTTGCATTGTGCGACGTATGCCGTAGAAGTCAAGGCAATGCATCGAGAGACCAGCAGGATTGCTACAACCGCTGAAAATACTCGAGTGGAAGTGGGAGGAAATCGGAATGGATTTCATTACCGGTTTGCCGAAGACTCAAGGAGGTTATGACTCCATATGGGTTATAGTGGATCGCTTGACTAAAGTAGCCCATTTTATCCCCGTGAAGACCACTTACTCGGAGATAAATTAGCGATTATACATGACCAGGATTGTCTGTTTGCACGGAGTGCCCAAGAGGATTGTATCGGACGAGAGGTACCCAATTTACCTCAAGGTTCTCGAATAAGTTGCATGAAGCCATGGGAACCCGTTTGAACTTCAAGATCTGACTTATCATCCACGCAGACGGATGGACAGGCCGAAAGAGTCAACCAGATTCGAGGATATGTTGAGAGCTTGTGCATTGGCCTATGCTACCTCTTGGGATAAGAGTTTGCCGTATGCCGAGTTTAGTTACAACAATAGTTATCGAGGCTAGTTTACGATGTCACCTTTTGAGGCCTTTGTATGGTCGACCTGTCGGACGCCATTGAATTGGAATGAGACCGTGGCGCCGTGTCTTTGGGCCTGATATTCTTCAAGAGGTGAAGAAACGGTCGCCATGATTAGGGAAAGGTTGAAGATAGCCCAATCACGACAAAAGAGTTATCTTGACAATCGTCGCGAGACTTGAGTTTTGAACGAGAAGACTTTGTATACCTCGAGTTACGCCTCTCGTGGGAGTTAAGAGGTTCCATGCCAAAGGGAAACTCGCACCCGTTATGTTGGACCATTTAAGATTTTGAGTCGCAGAGGCGGTTGCTTATCACCGGAGTTACCCACGATGGTTAGCGAGGAGTACATGATGTATTCCATGTGTCCCGATTAAAGAAGTGTCTCCGAGTTCCCGAGGGCAGGCACCGCTAGAGTCAATTGAGTTGCAAGAGGATTTGACTTATAAGGAGTATCCCATGAGGATTCTAGACACAATGGATCGAGAAACTAGAAACAAGTCAACCAGTTTCTCAGAGTTCGATGGAGCAACCATGAAGAAAGCGAAGCGACTTGGGAGCCTTGAAGAGGATTTGAGGAAAGAGTTTCCAAACCTATTCCTTTAGTAAGCCCTGAATCTCTGTGGACTAGATTCTATTAAGAGGAGGTTTGTAACACCCCAAAATTTTGCTTTCCTTAAATTCATGTGTGATTTGGCACTTTGGTGAATTTTTGGAATTTTCTGGAATTTATTTGGATTTATTTGGAATTTATTTGAATTTATTCCATTTTGAAATAATCAAAGAATTTAATCTTGCAAATAAAATTTTGTTGGAAATATTTTATTTGAGTCCAAAATGATCCAAAATATTTTCCAGAATTTTTCTCGAATTTTTAAAGTCATTTGCTATTTTTAATGAATTAAAATGAATTATCGGGAATTATTTTAAATATTAAATCGCTGGAAAATCAACTCGGGTCAAGTCTTGTTCATCCGATCGAGCCCGAGTCGGACTCGAGTTCGAGTCCGACCCGAAGCCACGTGACTCGGCCGAACCCACTCCTAAACCTAATCAATCCCAACCGTTGGATCAAGATCCAACGGTGAGATCCGCCCGTCTGGGTTGAGCCGTGTCCGACCGAACCGTTCGCGCCCGGTCCGTCGGGACCGCTGATCTGGACACGTGGGCCGGTTCCGTCCGTCTTCCCGCCGAGTCCGAGCCGGACTCCGCCGCCGAAATCTTGGCCCGTGGCCAAATTAAGACTCCGCCGCTGAGCACGCCTCCCGGCTATTTAATGCCGGATCGTACCGAGGACCGCCGTGACCCGCGCACTTCTTGCCTAACCCGCCGAGCTCTAGCCGCCGTAGGTTCGCCGGAATCGCTCGCCGTAGTTGCGTGAAGCGCCGCCACAGTCCTTGCCTCGCCTCGCCGCCGTCCGCCCTCCGCGCCATTGACCCCAGTTGAAACCCGGCCAGCGCACCGAAGACACCATCCATCTCGCCGAGCACGCCCCAACCGCCGTTTGGGTGGTCGCCGATCCTCGGCCGGCGGCCGCAACTCCGCCGTGAAGCCATCGCCGACCCGAAGCTCCACCAACCGTCCGATCAAGATCCAAAGGCCCAGATCGTGCCACGCGTCACCTCGGTAAGTTTCCCGTTGAAAATCCTAGATCTAATCCCAACCGTTGGATCTAGATCCAACGGCTTAGGTTGCGCCGCGTATCAAGAAGCGCACCAGGTTAGATTGGATGCAGGCCGTTGGATCAAGATCCAACGGCCCACGATCGATCCACGTCGCCCAAGCACATGAGGCCAAACTCAATCCTAGCCGTCGGATTTCAAACCAACGGCCACGATTGTGCCACGCGTCAGGAAGCGAGCCGTAGCCGCCACGCCAGCGCGTCGCGTGGTCACCGACACGCAGCGAGGCCCGTGTCGGCGGCGATGACCGTAGCGTCACCCATGGCGTCATCGGTGGACCCACTTTGTCGCCGTGGACCAAGTCCATGGACCGGTGACGTCGGCCAGACCAATCAGGAGCTGACACGTGTCCATGCTTGTGTGATAATTAATTTCGAAAAAGAAAATGATTTATTAATTCGAAATATTGATTCAAATTTAGATTCAAACTTCAAACGCTTATAACTTTTGCGTTTCAACTCCGATTTGAGTGATTCAAATTTCTAAATTTGTATAAAATTGAGATCTACCTAAATATGAATTTTATTTAATTTTTGGACTAAAGTTTTCTCTGTAAAATTATTTAATTGATTATTTAAAGCGTAATAAATCATAACTTTTGCGTTTTAACTCCAAATTTGTGATTCCAGTTTCTAAAAATCCAGAAAATTATGTTCTCTCTGTTTATGGATTTTATTTGGAGTTTTGGGATGTTTTTGCCTATTGTTTATTTGTGTATTTGCTATTTGCACGCTTTACGAGTGAGACGTTGAAGTCTGGGAAGGATTCGAAGGAGAAGTATTGACTCGGGATCCAACTCAAGACCAAGAGCAAGTACTTTTTGAAGGCAAGTTGTGCTTTGACCATGTTGATCCTATTTGAAATCTATTTTGATTTAAACTATTGCATGCTAGTTCAATTAGAAAGATACTTTGTTTAAACATGGGGGTTAGATAAATACCAATTTCTTTGTATGACACCTTGATTACTTAAGTATGTGCCATGATCCCTTGTCACCCTAGTTGTGGTTTACTAGTTGGACATTATTAAATTGCCAACATGGGTTTAGGCCGATTGTAGTATCTTTGCTTAGACACACTTTACGTGCTCATGACATGATTTTGGACAATCAAATGTTAATATTGACTTAATGATATATTGAACCTGTTTTGGAAAAGTATCATGTGATGTTGATGGCACGTGGTGCATGGTAATCAAGCGGGGTTTGATAAACGATTTTCGGCCAGGGCATGTGGCAAGAGTAATCAGGTGGGCCGATTGTGGCATTGGGAATGTTGATTTGGTTCTTCGGGTAGTCTTGCCCTGGTCACTCTAAGGACTTAACCTTGCAAGCCTTTGAACTGGGTCATACTTGCAACCACATGGTCGAATGGGGCGGCCCTAGTTGACTAAGTCGCTAAGGACTCACTTGTGGAGCCTCGGGGTGTCGATTACACCGTTTGTGTGATTGTGCGGGGAGCGTATCGTGGCTGTGGCCGAGATACTCCATCTAACGGTGTGTTGGTCCCATACTTCGCCTTGGCTAAGGGAAGGGATGGTGTAGAGCACGAACCGAGAGGACCACTGTGTTGTTTGAGGCTTCCGAAAGGCTTTGTTACGGGAACTACGCCGTGGTGTTTGTTGTATCTTGTGGGTAAAGTGCATAACCTCTGCAGAGTTTAGAATCTATTCGAATAGCCGTGTCCGCGGTACTGGACATCGCTCGGGGATTACAGTCAAGGGTTAGACTTTCTGAAAATAACTTTGGTTTGAAAGGTTGGGTTGGTTTAATAATGAAGATGATGGAGATGTGGTTTAGGATGGGGAAAATGTTTATTAAACTTCTTGAAAAGTTATTTATGCTTTACTTATTTCTACTGCTTTCGAATCTACTTATATTACTTGTCAAATCTTGTTTCTTTGCCAAATATACCTTGAGCTATTCCTTTGTACCAAGCCATGCATATAGTATATTAGCTTGCATTACGTGCATGACTTCTTGAGTACCAAGTACTCACCCTTGCCTCAACACAATACCGCTTGAAGAGGAGACTACGCCCCTTTCTGAGGAGGAACTCCAAGAGGACCCCGTCTACTTAGGGATGCGAGCCCGGTCGATTGCCTGTGGTATCTTTGGATGGCGCCACGAAGTTATTTGTTTTTCCGCTGCTACTACTTTTCTCTGAATAAGTTTTGCCTTGCAAGGCATATATTTGTAACTTGGCCATAAGGTCGAGTAACCACTTTGGTTATTTAAATAAAGTATTTTGTTAATATCGATTGGTATGATTGTGATATTTACCGATGTTAAGACTGTGTGCACTAGCGCGTTCCTGGACTAGTGCTGAATACACAGAGGGTCCGGATTTGCAAATTCGGGGTCCCGACAGTTTTGTGATTGCTCAGCTGATTACTGTTTATAATTTTGAGCAATACTATGTGATGTGTTTCCTTGTTTTTGATGATTGCAGGACATCGGCGCGAGGTCATGGTGAAGCGGAGGATGACCAGGACTAGGTGAGGTGCGCCGGAGGTCCAGACGATTGAGGATAGCCAGAGGATGACCGGAGACAAAGTTGCTACAAGCCATGGAGGCAAGGGAATGGATATGATGCTATCTTAAAGCTTCTCGGATTAAGGAGTATTGGATTGCAGTTTAGAGAATGGAGTGGCGGCCAAATTAGCTCGCTTTGAGAAGTGTGCAAAACTCGTTATGCTATTAGGTTGTGGGTTAGCCCATGTATGAGAAAGGGAGTGTATCTCAACTCTTGATGAGGCTTCTTGAGGGCCAAGAAGGTCATCAAGTGTGGAGATTGACTCTTCCATGCTATAAATAGAGTGGGAGAGGGGTGTCTTTGCCCCTGTAGGTTTTTTTGACTCTTTTGAGTTTTTGCCCACCTTGCTGTGAGGCTTTTGTAAACCTTCCAACCAGAAAATATAAAGATCCATCTTCTCTATTCCTGAATTTAAATTATGTATTTCATTGTCTTTACATTCCGTAATTTAAACTCAGTATTTACTTTCTCACAATTTACATTACGCAAGTTGGATTTGTCTCCCTTACTTCTACTTGCTTGTGCTTCTTCTTGATGAGGATGAGTGATTGATTGGATGAATCTTCTCTTAGATCATATCCCAACCCTCTATGCAAAATTGGATTCGTTTTGTGAGAAATTGATTTTTTGTTCCTCCATAAAGAATCGTGTAGATCGTGTTTGGAGGATTCTCTTCTTGTGCTCTAGCTTGCTGTGACAAGTGGAAAGACATCCAAGATCATCTTGATCATCAAAATCTCACGAGCAAGTCTAGATCATAAATTTGGGTTTTTACTTCTTCTTAGTGCACTCTTCCCTTGAAAGGTTAAAGGTCGAAACTTTGACATCAATCATTTGGATTGATTGGTGGAACAAGTTCCTGACATCCTTGAGAAGGTGTCTACCAAGTTTTGTGAGCTTTGGACCGATGAAAAGATTCTTTATTTTTGGTCTTAAGTTCATGATGTTTACTCTGCTCTGTTCTTGAAGTTGGTACTACTGCTTCCTTACCTACAGTGCTATCGACCTCCGGTACTACCGCTGTGTGTTCTGCGGTACTACTGGCCAGAGCAAACTTTGGTTGATTTTGTTCCTTTGAGCTTATATTTCTTAAGTGAGGTGTTTAGTTGATTTTTACTTGTCCAGAGAAAGGGAAATTTTTTTATTTTGGGATCATTCGCCCCCTCTGATCGCCATCTCGATCTTTTAAGATTGTTCTTGTTTAGGACCATCTGTGATAACTACACAGCATAGACAATTCTAAACAAGAACCGTATGTGATGTTTCTTTTCACAAACGGTTCGAAAACCGTCGGTGATGTTCCCTTACATCACTAACAGTTTGTTATAGACAGTTCATAAAAACGTATGTGATAAGGTTTGTCAACCGTCTATGATGAGGGTATGTGCAGTAGTGATCGGCCTTGGTGGTGCGGGTGGCGAAGGAGCACGACAGAGAGCCCGTGCACCACCACATGGAGAAAATGGTAGACAACATGGAGTGGCTGCGGGATGCGGCGTGGGAGATGGGGTCTGTGTTAAAACTAGTAGATAATGTTCAGAGATTTGTTCAAGATATTCAAATATTGTAGCATGTAATGTTGTTTTTGGTTGTAGCTATCTTATCTCTTTCTCTAATTATTTTTGTTGTAATCAAAACCAATTGTATCTCAACTGTTAAGAGCTACTCTATAAATATAACACGATCCCTCTATTGGGTCTTTGTGGCAAAACCTTTATTGTTTTTCATGGTATCAGAGCAACGCTCACCGTGAATACCTCAAACTCCTCCTCATCACACAGCTCATCCTCCATGCAATCTGTTGTCGCCTCCACAGCAATTGCGCCACCTTCCTTTTGCCACTTCATTACTGTTAAGCTTAATCTATAAAATCATTTGCTCTGGAAAGCTCAGGTCATCCCTTACCTGCGCAGTCAGAACTTGCTTGGTTTTATCGATGGATCAACAGAGGAGCCATCTCAATTCATTACTGAGACTAGTGAACGAGAAACTCGTCATGTACGGAATCCTCCTCATCTTACATGGTATCAGCAAGATCAATTAGTGCTAAGCGCACTATTATCATCCCTGACTGAGGAGATCCTTGGTCAAGTATTTTTTCTGTCCACATCATCAGCTGTGTTGGCAGCACTCGAAGATATGTTTGCATCTTACAGCAGAGGAAGGACAATTCAAATCAGGATTCAACTAGTAAATCTGAAGAAGAAAAACATGACAATGGCTACCTATTTTTAGAAAATGAAAGGGCTTACCGATCAACTTGCTTTTGTAGGACATCCAATGCTTGAGGAGGAAGTTGTGTCCTATATCCTCACTGGATTAGGACCAGATTATGATTCAGTGGTGACCTCAGTGTCCACACGATCAGATGCATTCAAGATAAATGAGTTGTATTCTCATCTCATCAATTATGAACTAAGGGAGGAACATAATAAAACAGGCCAGCAGATAAACTCTTCAGCAAATACTACAATGAGCCAGGACAATCATGGAGGAAGTGGACGAGGTTTTCACAAACAAGGACGAGGTCAGGGTAGTGGTTCTCGAGGCAGATCAAATAACAATGGGCCACATCCAACTTGCCAAGTATGTAGCAAGAATGGACATGATTCTTTGCATTGTTATCACCAATTCAACCACTTATATCAAGCTGAGGAACAAAACCGATCTGCATCTGCTGCAACCTCTTACAAGATAGATCAAAATTGGTATGTTGATACCGGTGCTACTGATCACCTGACCAACGACTTGGATTGGCTGACCATTAAGGATCATTACAAGAAAGGAGATCAAGTCCAGGTTGCAAATGGCTCAGGTTTGTCCATCTCTCATATCGGTCACTCAACTATTGCTGGCAATTCTAGCTCTCCATTGCACCTAAGAAATACTCTATGTCCCTGGTATTAGCAAGCATCTACTTTCAGTTCAGAGATTTGCCTCTGACAACAATGTGTTTTTTGAATTTCATCCAACTTATTTTCTTGACAAGGATTGTGCCACGATGAGAATTCTCCTTCATGGCAAGACTGAGGGGGATTGTATCCACTATCCTCTACACAAACAACACGATCTTCCCTCTCAACTATCAAAACCACCAAGGAGCAATGGCATAGCATAGGAGACTTGGGCACCCTGCTTCAGCAGTCATCTACACTATTCTTGAGTAGATAATTAGAGAGTCAAAATAAAGAATTTTCGATTTGTCAAGCCTATCAACAAGCAAAAATTCGACAGTTCCCTTATCAAAAGTCTAGTCGTGTCACTTCCTTTCTACTTGAACTCATTCATACCGATGTATGGGGTCCAACAAAGGTCTCAGTTGGAGGTTTTTGCTATTATGTGAGCTTTGTTGATGATTATAGTTGATATACTTGGATTTATCTTCTCAAGAATAAATCTGATGTTGCACATGTTTTCATTCAATTTCAGTCATTTGTTGAAAGACTTTTGAATACGAAACTTCGTGCTATGCAATA
The DNA here is from genome assembly GCA_036346355.1 of Rhipidocladum racemiflorum. NCBI lineage: Eukaryota > Viridiplantae > Streptophyta > Magnoliopsida > Poales > Poaceae > Rhipidocladum > Rhipidocladum racemiflorum. The sequence continues at coordinate 103,724 of CM070572.1, forward strand.
TGATGGTGAAAGTTCGAGATGGCGATCAAAGGGGGTGAATTGTCCCAATTTCAATATTCTCACCTCTTGTACAAGATTGATATGTTCTTCAACAACAAGTCAAAAAGAACAAAGAGAACTAATCACACCAAGCAAAGGAACCCTCAGAAATCAAGATCAATCATGAATCAGCAGCACACCCCCCTAAATAAAATTGCCATGAATAAAAATCCGTGGCTCATATGATCATGGGGATTTTTTTCTGGTACTCGTGGTTGTTAGTCCACTAGAAAAGGAATCAATTCAAAATCACCTTTAACAAAAAAAATATATAAATAAAACAAGATATGCTGCTTCTGAAAAGCAAAAGTGAATTTTTAGCAGAAAAGAAACTCAATCAAAAGGTGATCTTTCCAAATCTATGACTCATTTGAATTTAAAATTTTATGAGATCAGGGTGTCACACAACTACTCACCAAAAATCAGATCAAGGTCAAGCAAGGTAAAATTCTGGTGAAAATAATAAGCTCTACTGCGCGAACAACTCAGATAGAACGTTTAGGGCTTGGGAAAACTTCCATAGCTCTTAAACCGTGGTTCTTAAGCCTATGAAATTTTTATCACAATAACCTATGGAAGTTAGAAATCCAACCCAATAAGAATAACTTTAAAATCATGTCGTATGATTTTTCCACAAAAATAATAAGGACTACTGCACAGAGAAAACATACAGCAGAAAGAGGCTGTGTAGAAACCTCAAACACGGTCTACAAAAGAAATCTTCATGGAAGGGCCAAAAAATCGATTTCTCATAAAGATGAAGTCAAGTTTGCCTATAGGATTGAGATTTGATCTATGAGAAGATTCATCCAATCAATCAATCATCTTCGACAAGAAGAAGCACAAGCAAGTCAGAGTGAAGGCAAATCCAACTTGCATAAATTAAATTACGAGAATGTAAATACGGAATTTAAATACTGAAATTAAATTGCATAAAATTAAATTTGCATTGCTTGGAGAAGAGAAATTCCAAAGCCTCACAACTAGGTAGGCAAAGCTTTCATTAAAGCAACACAAGAATTCCTCTTACAAGCTTGAGGGAGGAGGCCACCCCCTCCCCTCTATTTATAGTGCAAGGGAGTCATCCTCCACCCTTGGATGGGTTGCTTCAATCCTAAGCTAACCTTCAAAAGCCAGGATTTGATCCCACACACTCCACTATTAGGCTAATGACGAGTACCCGTGCCATGGGTACCCCCAGCGGCCCAGAAAGACGTGCGGGCCGACCCAGGCCAGTCGAGGCCCGAAGTCACGACCGCCGGGCAAAGTCCGAAATCACGACCAAGTCTTCGATATCCCAGAGAAGCGACAGCATTTATTGCGTATCGGGCGCATTAAATGACAGCCATAATGACGATGACGTAGCGGCACAAGTTCCCGACCTTCGCATTTATTGCGGGCGGCGCAGCGACTACGGCGACCCACAAGAGGTAGGGGAGCGGTGGCGATCCATCACCCACTACTCTCGGGACGACCAAGAGCACATCTTTTCCTCTTTTTCTAAAACGGAAGGTAACCTTCCTCCTCGCCTATATAAAGAAGGGAGGGGCAAGCTTGTAAACGACAAACAATCGACGATCAACAATCAACAATCAATACAATCCACCTCACACGAACTGGAGTAGGGACATTCTGCCCGAACCAGTATAAACACTAGGCCTCTTGAGTCTACCATTCGGGGAGAGGGAGCGCGCGACCCCCTCCGACCATAAATTCGTATTGCCGGTGCACGAAACACCGACAGTTGGCGCGCCAGGTAGGGGATCTCGCGCGTCTTCACCGACATCCTCATCTTCGGACTCCCATCTTCTTCCCCGATGGCTTTTTTTGCCCGCAACGACTCGCCGGCATCGAGGGGCTGGATCCGTTTCGGAACCCTCGACTTCATCGTCACCACGGCAGGGGAGCTTGTCCTCATCCCCGCCACCTTCCGAGACCAGGCGCCCTCCGCGAGCTTGGATGTGGTCGCCGACGTTCTCGGCAACCTCCGCCTTGAGACCCCGCCACGAGCATCCTCGGCGGCCTCGTCATACGATGGCACCGTCTTCGACGACACCACGTGCAACTCGCCACGAGCAAGGATCTCGCCCTCCGCGAGTTCCCGGCTCGTGGCCATGGCTGGCTACGCACCTACCTCCCTCCACGACCTATTGGGGGACTCCTCCAGCCACGGCTCCAGCTCCGACAGGGGGCACCCCCCGCGCCGGATCAACTCTCGAGAGTGCAACATGACGGGTGCGGCGGAACCGTCCTCCACCCCCGCTACCCTCGGGACCCTCCTCCCGCGCGACGAAGCGCGACGGGAGGAATCCCAACAGGAAGACGACGCACGCCACCAGCAACGCCTCGCCGATCTCCGTCAGCGGCGCGAGGAGCTGGAGGCTCGAAAAACCGAGCTCGACAAACTTCAGGCCGACCTGGAACGACAACGGCCCGAGCCACCACTCGTCCCTGGCGCGCGCGCCCGTGCACGCCAGGTGCATCAGCTGATAGCTGAGGGGGCGGGTGATCTTCCGTTCTTCCCCCACGCCAACCAGAACATCGCGGCGGCGGCAATGCTGCTCCGAGGGCTGCCTGAGCCTACGGAGCCAGAAGCCAAGGCCACCTATCAGAACCTCCGGGGGCTGGTAGAACGTGCTGTCGTTCAGCACGCCCAAGGTTCCGGCTCACGACGGACGGGCGCCACTTCGGGCCGCTTGCGCCACTCCCCCTCACAGGGTCGACGGAGCCCGGCCAAGACGGCCCCACTCCACGAGCTCCCCCAGGCATCGTACACCCCGGTGCGCCACCGCTTTGAGGGACAAGTATGATCTTCGCACCACCCTCGAGGCGCGAAGGAGAGCTACCGAGGCAGCAGCGCCCTCGCAGGTCGCCGATAGCGGGCAACGCAACCATTCCGACCCGGGATTCGACGGTCCCGGGCCGCGTGCGTTCACCCGCCTCATCCGTAACGCTGACTTCCCGGTCGATTCGGCTCGACCAACATAGCCAAGTACGGGGCTACCAACCCCGATGTCTGGCTAGAAGACTATCGGCTCGCTGCCGAAATTTGGGGAGCGACGGACGACTCTTTCGTCTATCCAAGATCTCCCCATCTATCTCGCGGACTCGGCTCGAGCCTGGCTCGAGTACACCGCCATGAACACCATCGGCAATTTGGACCGACTGACGAACCTTTTCGCCGGGAACTTCTAGGGCACGCGTAAACGCCCTGGCAACTCCTGGGACTGAAGAGCACTGCAAGCAGCGGGAAACCCTCCGACTACATCCGCCGCTTCTCCCAAAGGTGTAACGAGCTCCCCGACATCCGCGGCGCCGACGTCGTCGGCGTTTCATCTACGGCACCACGTCACGAGGCCCTGGTCCACAAGTTGGGCTGTGCGAAACCCGGACCACCAAGGAGCTCCTCGACATCGCCACCAACCACGCCTCAGGCAAGGAGGCCGTGAAACCATCTTCGAAAGGAAGACGGCCCACAAGACAGCCAGCCTTGGAGCCAGCGCCCCCTCCGACCGCCCTGACAAAAGGAAGCGGAAGGGGAAGCAGGGCCGCGAAGGCCGGATGGTCGCCGCTGCCGACCGACCTGCCAAACAGCAGGCTCGGCAGACGCCCGACCGATTCGAAAAGTTGATGGATAGTCCGTGCCCGAACCACGACTATCCCGTCAAACACAAGTATCGGGACTGCGAAGTCCTGAAGCGGTTTCTCTCTGGAAACCCCACGACATCGCGGGGTAAGGGGAAGAAGCGCGACCCGGCACCCGACGCTGAGGCGAAGGGCAATGAACCAGCCGACGAGTTCCCACAGCTCGACGGTTGCCTCATGATCTTCGGAGGGGCAGAGTGCTACGCCGACAAGCGATGACTGAAACTCGCCCACCGAGAGGTCCACACGGCGACCCCGGCCGTGCCTTCCTACCTGAGGTGGTCGGAATGCCCGATCGCCTTCGATCGGACCGACCACCCCGACCACATCCCGCACCCGGGACGCTACCCGCTCGTCGTCGACCCCATCGTGGGGACGAAGCGCCTGACCAAGGTGCTCATGGACGGCGGCAGTAGTCTCAACATCATGTATGTTGAGACCCTGGATGCCTTGGGGGTCCCTCGCTCCGCCCTCCGGCCGAGCAAGGCGCCCTTCCACGGCGTCGTACCAGGCCAGCAGGCCCACCCCCTCGGACAGGTCGGCCTGCCCGTCACCTTCGGGAGCCCGGACAACTTCCGCACCGAGAGCCTCACTTTCGAGGTTGTGGACTTTCCCGGCTCCTATCACGCCATCCTGGGACGACCATGCTACGCGAAGTTCATGGCGGTCCCCAACTACACCTACCTCAAGCTGAAGATGCCAGGGCCGCAAGGTGTCATTACCGTGGCCGCATCCTTCCAGCTCGCCTACAACTGCGAAGCGGTGGTACCGTGAGTGGCCTCGGCGATCGTCGCTTCCGCCGAGCTCGCTCAGCTCCAGGAGAAGGTCCCCGGATCCCCCCGACTCCAGCAAGTCGGGGCCTAGCTCCTTCCATTCCGCAGAGGACACGAAGGAGGTCGCTGTCGATCCCAAAGATCCCGCCAAGACCGTGCGGATCGGGGCCGCCCTCACCGCCAAATAGGAAGGCGCGCTCGTCGACTTCCTCCAAGCAAACCGAGACGTCTTTGCATGGAGACCCTCGGATATGCCGGGAGTTCCAAAGGAGGTCGCCGAGCACTCCCTGAACATTCGACCGGGATCCAGACCCATTGCCCAACTCCTCCGCCGCTTCGACGAAGAAAAGCGTCGGGCCATCGGGGAAGAGATCGCCAAACTTTTGGCCGCCGGCTTTGTAAGGGAGGTGCGTCACCCCGAGTGGCTCGCCAATCCCGTCCTTGTAAAGAAAAAGTCGGGGCAATGGAGAATGTGTGTTGACTACACGAGCCTCAACAAGGCCTGTCCGAAAGATCCATTCCCACTGCCCCGCATCGACCAGGTCGTGGACTCCACCGCCGGGTGCGAGTCCCTTTCTTTTTTGGATGCCTACTCAGGCTATCACCAGATCGCGATGAAGGAGTCCGATCAGCTCGCCACCTCCTTCATCACCCCGTACGGCTCGTACTGTTACGTCACGATGCCTTTCGGTCTGAAAAACGCAGGCGCCACGTACCAGCGATGTATGCAGGCATGTTTTTCGGACCAAATTGGCCGTAACATCGAAGCCTACGTCGACGACATCGTTGTCAAGACCAGGAAGGCCGACGACCTCATCACCGACCTGGAGGAGACTTTTGCGAACCTCCGACGGTTTCGCATAAAGCTCAACCCCGAGAAGTGCGTCTTCGGGGTCCCCAAGGGCAAGTTGCTGGGATTCATCGTCTCCGAGCGCGGCATCGAAGCCAACCGCGATAAGATCTCCGCTATCGCAAGGATGGGGCCAATCAACGATTTGAAGGGAGTTCAGAGGCTGATGGGGTGCCTCGCGGCACTAAGTCGCTTCAGATCCCGCCTCGTGACGCGGATGCCACTCTACAAGCTGATGAAGAAGTCCGACCACTTTTCTTGGACCCACGAAGCTCAGGAAGCCTTTAGTCGACTAAAGGCCTTTCTGACCTCACCTCCGGTCTTGGTCGCCCCGGAGCCGCAGGAGCCTTTGCTCCTCTACGTTGCCGCCACGACTCAGTCGCCGGCGCACTTGTTGTGGAGCGAGCGGAGGAAGGCCGCGTTTTCAAGGTGCAGAGGCCGGTCTACTTCGTCAGCGAGGTACTCTCCGAAACAAAGGTCCGATATCCCCAGATACAGAAGCTGCTGTACTCGGTACTCATTACCAAGAGGAAGCTTGCCCACTATTTCGATCGACACCCCATCTCCGTTGTAACCTCCTCACCACTCGGAGAAGTCGTTCACAACCGCGAAGCCACCGGAAGAATCGCCAAGTGGGCTCTCGAGCTCAATGGCCTCGACATATCGTACGTCCCCAGGACGGCGATCAAGTCCCAGGTCTTGGCGGATTTCGTCGCCGAGTGGACCGAAGCGCAAGTCCCTGCAGTGGTCGAGGACCCGGAGTACTGGACGATGTACTTCGATGGGTCTTACACCAAGAATGGGGCCGGCGCGGGGGTCGTCATCATCTCCCCACTCGGCAACAAGCTCCGGTATGCCATCCGCCTACTCTTCGACGCCACCAACAATGTCGCCGAGTACGAAGCCCTCGTCAACGGCCTCCGAATCGCCGCCGACCTGGGCGCACGACGGCTCTACGTCCACGGCGACTCCAAGCTAGTCGTCGACCAAGTGATGAAAGCCACCGAGCCCCGTGACGCTCGGATGACCGCCTACTGCCTGGAGGTCCGCAAGCTCGAGGAGAAGTTCAAGGGTTTCGAACTCCATCACAGCTACCGACGTTATAATAGTGAAGCCGACTCCCTCGCCAACCTCGCCTCCGGCAAGGGGCCGGTTCCCCCTGGAATCTTCGTTTCCGACCTCAGCAGCCCGTCCGTCCGGTTGGACCCGAGTGCTGAGGGCGCCACCGACTTCGAAGACGGCGCGCTCGCAGATCTTCGATCGGATGCTCACCGCCTGGAGTCGGACTTAGGCGTCTGGCGTCCGAACCGACCGAGGCAACCATTTGTCGATCGATTGACGAACGGGTTGCTCCCCGCCGAGACCACCGAGGCTCGGCGCCTCGCCCGGCGGGCTAAGTCTTTCGTCCTGGTCGAAGGCGCCCTCTACAAGAGAAGCCCGTCCGGAATCCTTCGTGCTCCGACCGACCAAGGGAAGCACCTTCTGCCGACATCCACGACGGGTGTGTCACGGGCACCATGCCAGCGCGCGATCCCTGGTAGGAAAGGCCTTCCGACAAGGTTTCTCTTGGCCGACCGCCGTAGCGAATGCGACCCAAATCGTCCGCACTGCGAAGGATGCCAATTCTTCGCCAGCAGACGCATCTTCCTCGCAAGCCCTGCCAGACGATCCCCATCACGTGGCCCTTCGCGGTTTGGGGGCTCGACCTGGTCGGACCCTTCAAAAAGGCGCCCGGGGGCTTCACTCACTTGCTTGTCGCCGTAGACAAGTTCACAAAGTGGATCGAAGCAAAGCCATTGGCAAAGATCACATCGGCGTAGGCAGCAAGTTTCTTCCGCGATATTGTCTACCGCTTCGGGGTGCCCAACTCCATCATCACCGACAACGGGACGCAGTTCACAGGAAAGGAGTTCCTCGAGTTCTGCGATGACTTCAACATCCGAGTCGACTGGGCAGCGGTCGCGCATCCCCGGGCCAACGGCTAGGCCGAGCGATCCAACGGCATGATCCTCCAAGGACTCAAGCCGCGAATCTTCAGCCGACTGAAGAAATTCGCGGGACGCTGGGCCGCCGAGCTACCGCCCGTTCTTTGGAGTCTACGAACCACACCAACCCGGTCGACCAGGGTTCACACCTTTCTTGGTATTCGGGCGGAGGCTGTCCTCCCGACCGACCTTGAGTCTGGTGCGCCAAGGGTGCAGAACTCTGACGATGCACGGGGACCGAGGAAGCGGCGGGATGACCTCGACCAACTCGACGAGGCTCGGGATGTCGCGGTCTTGCGGTCGGCTAAATATCGCAGGCGCCGTCGCTACCACAGCCGACGGTCCGCGGCCATTGCTCAAGTCGGCGACTTAGTGCTGCGCCAAGTCCAATCCGCGAAGGGCAGGCACAAGCTCTCCCCACCCTGGGAGGGCCCTTTCACCATCGCGGAAGTCCTCCGACCCGGCACTTTCCGCCTCAAGGACACTGAAGGGAATCTCATGACTAATGCGTGGAACATAGAGAAGTTGAGAAAGTTCTATTCATAGTCAACCTCTACCCTCTTTTGTTACCACTCAACAAACACTTTGAGCAAAAGCAGCCGCAGCTCTCGGACGACCGAGTGCTCTCTCTCTTGTCTGAACTATTACAAGTACTGCGACCTCCGCCCCGAAAGCCGAGGTCCCGAAGTAGTACTTTACCCGTCGCAAGAACCGTGGATGCAAAGGACAACCGACCTACAGATGGTCGGACCGTCCCATTCCAGTAACAAACACACATTCTGGCGCAACGCGAGGAGAAGCCCAGCTGATAGGAAGGCGCGAGGAAGTCAAAGAGAACAAGGGGCGCAACCACCTCCAACCTACGCCGGATCCGTTGCGATCCCAAAAAACTACGGATAATGGGCAAATCGCAAGCGCAAAATCCTCAAAGAAGAAAAAAAGAAACAGGGAGCAAAGAATCGCTTTATTTATTCATGGAGGGACATCGCCCCAACCAAGAATGAACCGCCCGTTACGATCTTGGTGTGCGCCCCGCCAGCCGAGCTCCGCGCGACGTCGCTCCACCACCGCCCGCAGCAGTGGCGCCCTCGCTTCCCGAAGTCGGGGAACGCCCACGACGAGGACGCCAACTCGCCGTATGTCCTCACGAACGGCCTCAGCCTCCGCCACCTCCTGCAGCCAGGCCTGATGGGCAGCCACTTCCTCTCGGGGCTGAGTGTTGCGATCCGCCATGGCGCACAGGGAAAAGTTCGTTTGGTGGCGGTCCTTGCCAAAGTAACGAGTACATCGGAGCCTCTCCTCTTATAGCCAAAAACAGTACAGGAGGCGCGGGAGACGAAGCGCCTTGGGGTCACGCAACGGCGCGGAAGACGAAGCGCTCAACACCAGCTCCGAAAGCGGCACGGTCCCCCAGGCGAGTTAATCCACACTTATCTCCAAAGAAAACTTAAATTCATTTCGAAAATCTTCTGCGGACTCAAGCGGTGCGTGGCGACTTCACCCTCAGTCCCCACGCACCCCTCGGGGGCTGCTTCCTCGACCTCAGGGGTCAGCCACCTAGATCGATGTCCGGTAACCACTCCGACCGAGCTACCCCTCTCATAGTAACCTCTTCAAACCCAAAATGCTACAGCTCACGCCCCCGCGGCTACGGCTCCGAGGTAGCACTTCGCGTAAAAGGGAGGTTACTTGAGCAAAGGGCCAAGCAGCGGTCGGATGGAGCCTTTCGATTTAGGACGGCAAGCCGACCGATCAAGCAAATCTCCCTTGTGGCAACCTCCTCGAACCGAATGCTACAACCTAAGCCCCAACGGCTACGGCTTCCGAGTAGCATTTCGCGCAAAAAGGAGGTCGCCCGAGTAGAAGATAGCTTGATCAACCAGGGCAGACCAACCCCGGTCGTCGTTAAAAAGCATTCGAGTCGCTAACCCAAGCCGAACTCCGACCGACTGAGCTATCTACCTCGTGGCTATTTCCCCCGGCCCAAAAGTACTACGGCCTACGCCTCCGCGGCTACGGCTTCGAAGTAGCACTTTGCGGGGGAAACAAGTCCTCCGGGCAAGAAACGCTAGGGACGGTCGAAGCACCTCCACTCGGGTCAGCGCTCTAACTCACTGGCGCAAGCTTCGCAAAGGAGGCGGTCCGACCTAGGCACCTCTCCTCCGCAAAGCTATTGCTCGAGATAGCTCGTCCTATCCCATGATCTCCTCGAACGGGATTGAAGCAACGCCTACACTCTCAGGGCACCCCCGGGGGCCCTGTAGCTATGGTCGTAAGATTGCTCAACTTCACAGAGGAAGCACGGAGTAGACGGGCAAAATAACTTAAAGCAACCCGACACATCGAACTCAGTCAGGGTAATCATGTTCATTACATACACTGCCAAAAAGCAAAAATAAGGATACTAATCATCTCCCTCCTTCCGATGGAGGATTTCTCGCGGCGAGATTCGGCGGGCAATCTCTTGCGCGCACGGATCGACCCGGGCCACGAATGCGTCGACCTCTTCGTCGCTTCGGTCAGCAGCGACGCCGCTCCCAACCGTCTCAAGGTCGACGCCGTCATAATAAGAGACGGTGTTGACCAGGGCCGAGGAAGCGCCAAGCACCGCTGCTTCCCGCACCGACGCCTCGACGCGCTCAGGGACCCATCCAAGTATGGCGGGGATGGCGCTGGGGCCCGGAGTAAGCCCGAATAGCCGGTCGCACACGGCCTGGATGCCCACGTGGAGGACCGTCAGCTCGGCCGTCGTATCGGCCGCGTCCCTCTCCGCCACCCGCTTGTCCCTAAGGGCCGAGTCGCGTGAGTCGACCGCCGCATCCCGTCTCTCCACCGCCACTCTTCGCGACTCCAGCACGTCGCTAAGGTTTTTTCGCAGCCCTGCAGAGACAAAAAAAACAGCGTCAGAAGATGTCCGTTGCAGTGGCTCCCAAGGGGTTGAACTACTCACCGGCCACGGAGGCCTCTTTGGCGCGAAGTTCCTCCTCGACCTTGGCACGCGCCTCTCGATCGGACGCGGCGCGGTCGGCAAGTTCCCTCACCGTCGCGAGCTCCCCCCGGGCAAGATCCCGCTCGCCGCGAAGCTGGTTGGCCTCCCTGCGGGCCGACTCGCATTTCTCTCGGAAGAGGGCGGCCTCCGCCCGAGCGGACGCTTCTGCGCGGACCGCAGAGGTCCTGGCCGCTTCGGCATCCGCCAGGGCCGACCTGGCCTCCTCTCCCTCGCCGGTCAACGATTCCACTAGTCGCTGAGCCTCCCGCAAGGCCTCAGTGACTTCCCCCAGCCGCCGATCAGCCGTAGCGGCCCTTCCTTGCTCGGCAACAAGCGCCCTCCGGGCAACGAGCAGCTCCTCCCCCACGGCGCTCCCCCGGCTGTGCAAGTGCCGGAGGAACATCGACTTATCCACCGCCCGGGATGTCAAGCGCTGCAAACACCTGCCCGGTCAGTCTCCGTTCCCCGGTCGAGAGATGCACGAAAGACAAATTCCCGTCAGACTTACCGATCTGGCCGAGCGCGACTCCTGAGCAACGGACTTTCTCGCCCTGGACGCGGCGTCAACGACGCGAGTGAGATCGGCGTGGATCCTCCCCATCTCCTCCTCCAAAGCGTTCCAGTCCGCGCGTTCTGCCTCGTCATCCAGAACGAACGCGGGCCCTCCGGCCGGGTCAGGGCCGGGCCAAGTCAGCACGGCGGTCGGCAACCGCCCCGTCTCGACTTCCCCGCCTGCCGAAACGCCTGCAGCAGCCGGTTGTGCCCCCTCGGCAACACTCGGCCCACCGGCAGCGGCGATGGCCAGCCGGCGGGCGGCGAGCTCGTCCAGGCGGTGCTCGCGACGCCGCGAATCCTAGCGCTTCCGCCGACGGCAGTCGCGCCGACCCCCATGGTCCGCAGTGCGGGGGAAAGCAGGGATGGCGGAATGTCTCCCGTCGACGTTGCGGACGGTAGCGGTCCCAACGCCCCCCCGGGTGGCGGCAGGACCTCACCGGTCTCACCAGACGACGGCGCGGGCGGAAGCACGCCCAGCGGAGCTTCCTCCTGCATTGTCGGGGCCGGCAATGGCCCCGGCGCTCCCCCCTCCGGCAGCGTCCCTTCACCGACAGACCCTGCCGCGGGGAGCGCATCCGAAGGACCCCCGCTCCCGACGACCGCCGCCGCGCCCTCCACCGACGGAAGCGGAAGGGGGCGGTTCCTCACCGCCGAAGTGGGACTCAGCGCTCTCCCAGCACTAGTGAGCCCCCTGCGCACAGCGGTCGGTCAGGAATTGCGAAGGAAGAAGCACCAGAGAAGACCGAACTGGGGGCGCATAAAACACTTACCGAGAGGAGCGAGCAACCGGCACCTGACGTGCCCTTTTTGCCGGGCCCCTGCGAGGAGGCGTGAGGGGTCTGCGCATCCTCACGATGTACCCTGCGCCCGAGGTTTCTTCCGAGGAACCACGGTCGCCGGCCCCGCGGCTGGAACCCGCGTCGCAGCCGCCGGAGCCGCCTCCGCCAACCGCTCCCCCCTCGCTCGACGACGACTCTTCGTCGCCGTCACTCAAAGTCTCGTCAGAGACCTCCTCGCCACGCGCGGACCGATCCGCGCGCTCCTTTCTCTTCCGCTCCTTCGTGGCCTCCTTCCTCGCCAGGAGAGCGGTGTCACGCTGCTCCGTTGCGAGGCGCACGACCGCTCTCGCCTCCTTTTCCCCCGGAAGCAAGGGGCGGGAGATCAGGCCACCGAGCCCCTGCAAGAACACGCTCGGGTAAGGGGGCGAAGGAGCGGAGCGAAGCAAAAGCAAACAGGAGCCACCAGACGTACCAAGTTCTGCGGATTCTGCGCCGAGAATGGCGCAGGCACCTCGCCCGCTGGCTCGGTGTCTCCCGCGACGGAAACCGCGGCCACGCGCGCGAGGACCTCCGACGGGGGGAGCTCCCGCTCCGACGACCTCGCAGGGTCGGTCGGCCCGATGTACTCGAACATGGGGCGCACCCGATCCTTGAGGGGTTGGATGCGCCTCTCCATGAACGTACTGAGGACCACCTTGCCTGTCAGGCCCCGCCGCTTCAGGTCCGCGAGCTTTCCAAGGATCTCATCCACCTTCGCCCGATCCCTCGTGTCAGGACCCCAGGTCCAGCAAGGATCCGGTGTCGGCAAATTCCCACTGAAGGGCGGGGCACTGCTGTCGATGTTCCGGATATAGAACCACTCGCTGTGCCACCCCCGGTTGGACGTCGGCAGCTTCACATCAACGTAGGACGACCTGCGGTGGTTGCGCAGTTGGATCGCTAGAGCGCCAAGGAGACCGGTGGCATCCGACGGCGGCCTCGCGAAGAAGAAGTGGCGCCAGAGCCCCCAATGGGGTTCAATCCCCAGAAAGGCCTCGCACAGCGTCATAAAGACCGCGATGTGGAGGACCCCATTCGGGTTCAGGTGATGAACTTCCCCCCTGTAGAAGTGCAGCAGCCCCCGGACGAACGGGTGGAGTGGGAGGCCGAAACCCCGCTCGTAGAAGGCCGCCAGCGAGACTATCTCGCCGTCTTCCAGTTCGGGGACCTCGGTCCCGGACCGCGGCACCCGCCAGCCGGACTGAGGCCGCGGGGGAAGGAGCTCCTTCCTCTCCAAGCCGAGGTAGCGACCCGCCGCGGCCGAGTGCGGGGTCAGCGACATCCCCGAATGTGCGTAAGAGAGCGGAGGACGGCGCGGCGAAGCAGGGAGCTTTTCTTCTTCCCTTGCGATTTCCCTCTTTTCCTTTTTGCAGAGGACGCGAGCAGGTGGATTTGCTCCCTCCACACCGCCCTCTCCTTCCTTTATAGGCGCCTGGCGGGAACGGACGCGCCTCCGCGCCCAACCGACGCCTCCTCACGCGGACCGGCGCAGTTACCAATCGACAACCTGCCACTGCACCCGCTACTCTGGTAACGTGCCGCAGCCCATTTGAAACCCACTAGGCATTAATTGCTCCGACGGGACGGCCGCCTCGCGCCGCGCGCCGCGCAGCATCGCAGGCCTCGCCGGCTACAATGGGCCAGGGCACCCCACGCCAAGAAAGGTATGAAAACGGCCCACTGGGCCGCCCGGCCTTGGGAAAGCAGGCAGCCTACGGGCTCGCGCCCGAGGCCCGGCACCGTGCTGAGGGTTACGAAGGCCAAGTCCGGTCGACCGGAACTAAAGCCGCCCCAGCACGTAAAACAGAGCGAGGGGCGGACCGGGGTGAGCTCTCAGTGAGCCTCCAGTTGGGTCGGCGGACGACCCAATCACCCTAAGCCGCATCCGGGACCACACCTCACACTCTCCCGCGGAGCTCATCCATGAGTAGCGGCCAGCCGCGCTCCGGGTCGGCGGACGACCCGGTAGCCCGACACGGGATCGAGTAAGGAAAGGTTCTCATGGAATGCCCACAGTGGGTCGGACGCCCGCGCCGGGAGTTACGTCCGCTAGGGAACAACCCCCCTCAGGGGGGGATCGCCCAGATTCCACCCGGATTGCCCGTTTGTAGCTCGCACGAGCACGGCGTTCAAACCGACGAAGGTAAACGTGCGTTCGCTCAACCAACTACAAAAGGCCCACGAGCGGCGTAGCTGCCAGTCCGGCCAGGGCTAAACCCCGACCGGCTCTCCGACCGCTCGGGGGCTCGAGCTACACCAGGTGCGCTCGCCTTGCCGGGCCATTTAGCGTGGCGCCAGCCGATCGCCGCGCCAGCGTGGCCGACCTCGGGTCAGCGGCTGCCTCCGGCAGTAAACCCCGACCGCTCTCCGACTTCGGGGGCTCGGGGCTACACCCACGGTCTTCAGCGCACCAGGCCATTTTTAGCGGCCTTGGTGACCGGCGATCGCCGGCCGAGCGTGGCCGACCTCGGGTCGGTCGCCTCCGACCAGGTAAACCCCGACCGGCTCTCCGACCGCTCGGGGGCTCAAGAACTACACCACGGTGCGCTCGCACACCGGGCCTTTTGGCGGCCTTGGCAGCCGATCGCGCCAACTGAGCGTCGTCAACCTCCGGGTCGGCGGCCGCCTCCGATCGGGTAAACCCCTGGGCATCTCTCCGACCTGCCCAGGGGCTCGGGGGCTACTGACGAGTACCCGTGCCATGGGTACCCCCAGCGGCCCAGAAAGACGTGCGGGCCGACCCAGGCCAGTCGAGGCCCGAAGTCACGACCGCCGGGCAAAGTCCGAAATCACGACCAAGTCTTCGATATCCCAGAGAAGCGACGACATTTATTGCGTATCGGGCGCATTAAATGACAGCCATAATGACGATGACGTAGCGGCACAAGTTCTCGACCTTCGCATTTATTGCGGGCGGCGCAGCGACTACGGCGACCCACAGCAGGGTAGGGGGAGCCGGTGGCCAGTCCCATCAGCCCACTACTCTCGGACGACCAAGAGCACAGTCTTTTCCTCTTTTTTCTAAAACCAGCAGTGTAACCTTCCTCCTCGCCTATATAAAGAAGGGAGGGGCAAGCTTGTAAACGACAAACAATCGACGATCAACAATCAACAATCAATACAATCCACCTCACACGAACTGGAGTAGGGACATTCTGCCCGAACCAGTATAAACACTAGGCCTCTTGAGTCTACCATTCGGGGAGAGGGAGCGCGCGACCCCCTCCGACCATAAATTCGTATTGCCGGTGCACGAAACACCGACAGCTAACCTGAAGCCCACTAACAACTGGGTTTTAACCAATAAGCTAAGATGACAACTACCCAATCCTCTAAACCGTGATCCAATGGCTCTCCTTGATTCGGGTAGCTTCAAGTCAGCATCCACATGATTCCCTTGACTTTTTGACTTGCACCTACTTCATCTCCGGCCATCTTCCGGTGATCACTGGCCTTCCGGACCTCCAGCGCACCTCGCTTAGTCCCGGCCATCCTCCGCCTCACCTTGACCACAGAACAAAGCCCTGCAACCAACAAAGACAAGGAACCACCTCACATAGCATTGTTCAACACTAATATGCAATAATTATTCAATTGCTCACAATTAATCATATTTCGTTCATCATGTTGGTACTACCGCCAGCCATAGGCCGGTAGTATCGCAAGGAGTTGACACAACTCAAATTGCTTTCTTTTGAATTCTAATTCAAATCAAACTCAAATATAAGCACACCTTGCTCAAATAAAGTCAAATACTAATCACAAATATGGATGGGCCTCCACATGGTCCTTCAGATGGTGGAGGTGAATACATAAAATTGTGGAACCATTTTAGTCAAACCGGCATAGTTCACCGAATTTATTGCCCTCACACTCAACAATAGAATGGGATTGCTGAAAGAAAACACCACCACCTTGTTGAAATCGGTTTAACTTTGCTTTCTCAATCATCTATGGCCATTAGATTTTGGGATGAAGACTTTCTTACATCATGCTATCTCATAAATCGCTTACCTAGCCGGATGTTAGGTAATTCAACACCATTTCAGCGCCTTTGCAAAGTTGCTCATGATTATTCTATGTTGCATATCTTTGTTTGTGCATGCTTCCCAAACTTGAGACCGTATAACACAGAAACTCTCCTTTAGATCGAAACCATGTGTGTTCATAAGGTATAGTCCCAACTACATGGGGTATAAGTGTCTTGATAGAACAACTAGTAGAATTTATCTCTCAAGAGATGTAATTTTTTATGAGATGAAATTCCCATTTGCTTCAGATCCTCTCTCAGTTCAGCAACCCAGTTACTCTGAAACCACTGTTCTAGCTCCAGTCAATCTATCTATTTCACCTTCTGCTCAAGAAGAACCAGCAGTAATTGATACTCTTGAGAGATGTGATGAAACTAATACCTATGCTATTAACCATACTCTTGAGTTTGTGTCTGCAGAAAATGCGGATGATTTTGCCGTGAATTCAAGAAATACAGAGACATGTTCTGAAAATTCTGACAGTAGAGCTGATAGTGAAACTTGTCAGCAATCCGAGCCTCCACACTCAGTACATCCAATGCAGACACATCTTTGCAATAATATTCGTCAACCCAAGCAGTTTACAGATGGCACCGTTCAATACTCTCTCAATAGGAAAGCCTTTCTCATTGAACCATGTTCTCATATTCAAGCAATTAAAGATCCCAAATGGAGAGAAGCTATGGAGAGTGAGTTCTCTGCATTACAAGAGAATAAAAACTCTACTCTTGTACCAAGTAGTAAAGGCAAGAACATTGTGGACTTGTTGGCGTGAAAAACGTGACGACGGGTTGATCACGTCCAAACACACAAGAACGCCGGGTTCAGTCTTTGGGTCGTGAGCGTGCCAGCCGATTTGATCCGTACAATCGGCAAGACGAGTGGATACGGTGGTTGGATCCTTATTGGTTTGAAGACAAACCAATGCAGATCACGGTAACAGATAAATCTAATCCAACCCTTGCGAGCCAGATTAGAGGAAGGTAAAGGCTACTTCTCCCGAAAAAGGTGATGCACAACAAGATCAAAGAGAAAGTAAGACCTGGTAGGGTGTAATGCAACAATGATCAAAAACTGGCGATGCTTGATCAAAGAGAATTACAGAGGAAAGATTACAACTAAAGTAGCTACTTCTAGGCAAAGGTAAAAGATAGATTGGTTTTGTGTGTGTGTATGTTGATTGTCCCTTCTTTGCGGCCTGGCTCTCCCCTTTTATAGCCTTGGCCTTGGTCGTACTCGTCTCTGTTTCCTTATCCTGCTCGTATTAGCCTCGGACTCCTTTCCATTTTGGCCTCGGTCATGTCACCTTTGAATTATATGGACTCCAGCCTTTCCTTCCAATTTCGTGCACCTGCCATGTAACCACGATTTTCCTTCTTTCTTGGCCAACCACCTTTGATCCGTGCTGGACTCTTCTTGGGCCGGCACCCAAATAGCTCCTAACCCGGTCGATCAATTTTGGGTGCTAACAGGACTATAAAATGGGTATTTAAACTAAAGCACAAGTCTGACGGCACGATTGACAAATATAAAGCACGTCTTGTTGCCAAAGGCTTCTGTCAACGACATGGAATTGATTATAATGACACTTTCAATCCTGTTGACAAACCAACTACGGTTCAAACTGTTCTTGCCATTGTCGTTGCCAGGGGTGGAACTTGCACCAAATTGATGTCCATAATGCCTTTTTGCATGGGACGCTTGCTGAAGAGGTTTACATGTGACAACCACCTGGTTTTGAGGATGCTCAGCGTCCAGACTATGTGTGCAAGCTTCAGAAAGCTTTGTATGGGTCGAAACAAGCACCTCGAGCCTGATATTCACAATTGAGTTTGAAGCTTCAAGCACTTGGCTTTGTTCCATCCAGGTCAAATACTTCCCTGTTTGTGTTCAGCAAAGATGAACTCATTATGTACATGCTGATATATGTAGATGACATCATCATTATCAGTTCCTCAAGTGATGCTACTTCCATGTTACTACATTAGTTAACTGAAGAGTTTCCTATTAAGGACCTTGGTAACCTGGCTTAATTTCTGGGAATAGAAGTTCATTAGCACAATAAGGGAATTATCATGACACAAAGCAAATACATATCAGATATTCTCAGTCGGGTAAATATGCAGCACTGTAAATCAGTGTCGACACCAATGTCCACGTATGAGAAATTAATTGTCATGGGAATCAGGTACTCTATTAGCTGAAGATGCAATTTTTCAGTACTATAGCATAGTGGGTGCTCTCCAATATCCAACTTTGACAAGACCAGACATTTCTTTTTATGTAAATTGAGCTTGTTAGTTCATGCAAGCTCCCACTGATCTGCGTCGGGCAGCTATTAGAAGAATTCTGCAGTATATAAAGGGTACTTGTTCAATGCGACAAAAAAATTTAAAAGTCTTGAGTCTTTTCTTCTCAGTCCATTTTCGGCTGCAGATGGAGCAGGTTGTCCGTATGATAGAAGATCTACAGATGGTTTTGCTGTTTATCTGGGACCTAATCTGATATCATGGAGTTCATGAAAACAGCCTATTGTGTCTAGATCAAGTACAGAGGCGGAGTACAAATCTCTTGCCAATGCGATGGCCGAGCTAATCTGGTTACAGCCTCTATTGAAGGAACTTGAAGTCTATCAAGCAATACCACCAATTCTATGGTGTGATAATCTTGGTGCAACATATTTATTAGCAAATCCAGTTTTTCATGCTCGAAAAAAGCATATCGAAGTGGATTTTCACTTTGTCAGGGAACGCGTTGCATTGCAAATGCTAGAATTGCATTTTATTTCTTCCTCTGATCAAGTTGCTAATGTATTTACTAAAGCTCTGTCGCAGATGCCTTTTGAACGTATGAGAAGCAATCTCAACGTGATGTTAATCGGTTGAGATTGAGGGGGTGTGTTAAAACAAGTAGATAATGTTCAAAGATTTGTTCAGGATATTCAGATACTGTTTTCGGTTGTAGCTAACTTATGTCTTTCTCTGATTATTTCTGTTATAATCAAAATCAATTGTATCTCAACCGTTAAGAGCTACTTTACAAATATAACAGGATCCGTCTGTTGAATCTTTACGGCAAAACCTCTATTGTTTTTTCAGTCTGCAGGGTCGTCACCCGGCGCCGGCGGCTGGTTCAGGGCTTCAGGCGGCACCTGAGCAACGCGCAGACGTGGTGCGGCGCCGCGCTCACCGACGAGAACACCTGCCTTGACCTGAGCCCTGCTGCGGCCACGCCCGACGCCGTGCGGAACAAGGTCATCGAGGTGGCGCAAGTGACCTGCAACGCGCTCCCATGTAGAATTGGTGGGGGCCGCCACCATTATTTGGGGGTGTTTGGTAGAGCTCCAACTCCACCAAATTCTTGGAGTAATAGGTATTCCTAGCCAAATTCATAATTTGTGGGTATATTAAGAATGTTTAGGTAAGTCATCTTGTTTATATTTTAGAATAAAATTATAAACGTAAGTTACTTTATTTCAATCTACAAGTTTCAGCTCTGAGGTGGAGCTGGGATCTGGAGCTCTGCCAAACAGGGCCTTTGTGTCCCTCTGGGCCTTCAATGTGGAGTGGACTGCCAGTATTCCCTCTGATGTATTCCCTCTGTCCCACAAAGAGTACATTTCTAATGTTCAAAATTTGTTTGACAAAGAGTGCATCTTTAGTCCGTAGGGCCCAACTGTAAGTGTATGCATGCTCATTTAAGTGTCTATGGAAATCGAAGCACCAGCATGCTTATGTATGAAGTAATGAAGGTCACATTAGTCATTTACCTTACACACTAATCTGTCTTAAAAAATCTAGAAAAGCACTCTTTATGGGACAGAGGGAGTAGTTAGTACTACTACACCTTTCCGAGCGGGCATCTAAGTCCTTTTCTCTCGTACCTTTCTCAATTTCAACACAATCTTAATCCCTGTGCAAAATCAAAATATGCCTTTTACAAAATGAATACCTGTTTCTGTGATGGCCGTTACGAAATCTGTTGCTCTTCCTCTCCCTCTCCATCGTCTCAACTCAAACACACACTTAATCCTTATATAAAATTAAATGCGTCTTATATTTCTGCACGGATGGAGTAACCTACAATGACTAAGAATTCTACTACCTTTTCAAAATGGCTAACACCACACCTCCGAATGACTAAATATTAGCAGGAAATTAGTGTATTTAGGCTTCTTTTAATATTATCTCTTATAGCGACATGAATTTCCGGCCGCACAATGCGCCACATCATTGATTAGCGAAAAAATCCTCCACAAATTTCGAAAATGCGTCCAAGTAAACTCGTTAGTTCTTTTGCAAAAAAACCTCATGGTTTCGCAAATTTGCAACCGAGTCCAGACCGAACCCTTTTGCAAGCAAATCCCCATGGTTCCAAAAAATTACGTTCAGACTAGGGCATACCGTTTTTGCAAAAAAGACCCAATGGTACACAAAAATTTACGACAATTAATCTGTTTGGGGCCCATAAATGGTTACAGCTTTTTAGAAGTCAGTCGCATCCTCGTAAATGCGGCCCATAAACCAAAGAGACACATTAAATGTCTCACGATTATTCGGTCAAAGTTACAATTGACCACCATAAACAACTCCCCAACTAGCAATATAGCTCGGACAAAAACTTACCTTATGCTTCTGATCTGAGCCTTTACCAAGTCAGGAACGTCCGACCTATGAACCTCTGTAGGCCGGACATAATGCCCTTTATCACACCGACCTAGACAAAGATTGAATAAAGGATAACCTTTGCCCTGACCTGGTTTAAGTCGGCAAGGAATCTTTGCGCAAGAATAATGTGTGTAAGATGCTTTCTCTGACAGGTACAGACGACCGTTTGGAAGTTACTACCAACTAAGAGACGCCTCTCTGACGAAAAGAAACATCTTCGGTGAGAAGACGCATTTTAACCAAAAAGACACATTTTTGACAGGAAGACATCTCTCCGAAGATGATAACTACCATCCGTTCGACGTTATAAATATGATACTCCCACAAGGATTCGAAAGGTGAAGAAGTGTGTGTTGGAATAGCATGTAAAGATAGTTGAATAGATAGAAAGTTTAAAAATAGTCTGTACACTGTAAAGATGCCTGTGATATAATACAATCCCCATTTCTTTTCTACTCTTTTAAATCTTGTTTTCTAGACAAAGGCAACCTAAATTATATTCATAAGATTGGTCTAGGGAACCCCATGTCTTGAACATCGATAGTTAGCGTTAGAAGGAGGGCCTTCGTCACAATTCAAGATTGAAAAAGGTAATATGTTGTCAATGGAATCAAATGGATGAAGACAACTTATTTGATCTCGTCGACTATACTCACCTCACCGCCGATGACTTCGTGGAGGAAAAAGGTAAGTGTGACTTTTACTCTAAGTATGTTACTGGGGCGGACTCATCCAAATTGACAGCTTCATCCAAACAGGATGAGGCCACGTCAGGAGCACTATTTCCTGAGCAAAAATCAGAAAAACAGAGTGGCTTTGTACCTGCCCTTATCTCAGAGGCAAAGGATCAGGGCGCATGCCCTATGAAAGTCGACAATGTATAAACTCACAAGAACAACAATGGCTTCCATGAGAGTTCATCTTCAGACGATTTCTCCAAAGTCTTGAACTCGATTATACCCCATCATCATCCTCCGATGAGGGAGTGCTCACCCCTTCCGTCAATTCCAGATTTCGCATTTGCGCAGTCATGTAGGGGACAAAGGCACAATGAGTAGAACGTGAACAACGTAAAGCCCAAGAAAAAGTTATGAAAAAGCCTCGTGATTGCCAAACAAAAGGTTATAAAAGATTCAAGACGTCTTTACCACGACAGCCAGCCAAGAACCTCGCGTAGGACAGATCCGTCGGGAAATCATCCCCGATCAGTCTTTTTGATCATGCCACAAAGTTTCAAGGTTGGCAACAAGAGACATAGATATGGTTCCTAATAGTCCACAAGAAGAAACTCCTCTGGATAAAATTTGCATTGTCACTAATGCACTTTGATGCCAACCCATGGATGGAGACAATGTGTTACTTACAAGATCACTAGCTGCTGACCTACAAGAAGTTGTTGCAGAAGTACAGAGGGTGTCTCCTTTCATGATATATTTGGTTGTTTCCCGTGTGGATCATTCTTCATCTGATCAGCGTTAACAGAGCACCGACCACCAACAGAGGAATAATCCACAGAGGATGGGTGTTTCAACAGGCTTAGTCCAGGTGAAAATATTAACTGTGGTTAGCGACGACCTTGTTCTCCTGATTATACAGAACAAGTATCTAACGTACGGACATGTTTTGGATTGTATACAGGATGCAAAGTCTTTTCTCCAGGGCTAAAAAATGTCACTTGCCCTTAAAAATTAAAGCCAGGTCCACTAAAAAGCTACAATATAACTCAAAATTCATCATAATTTCTCCAAATTTATACCACTGCTGTCGACGATCAGGATCGCTAGTAGCTAGTCGAGATGAGGAGGGTACTGCATATATGCTACCTGCAGGGCCTTGGTCCTCTGCTCCTCTGAGCTTGGCTGCGCCGCCACGGCGGCCTGCCCGTCCACCCTCTTGAACACCTCCTGCGATGCGCGATGCGCGATGCGATGCTCAACGATAATGAAACCAGCTACTGTATATAGCAGCATCCATCTCTCTCTAGCTACTTGAGGACAAGAAAAGAGAACTAGAGAGGAGATTAAGGACTCACTCACCGGCGCCATCCATCGACAGGTCTGGCAGTCGATGCATCGGTGATCTGCATGCACATGACAGGCGGCGACACGAAGGCTCAGAGCCATGGCGGTGCTTAGCTGAGCTCCTCCAATCAACTACTCTATGCTTAATTTGGATTTTGGAGTACGTTTCTTGTTATGGATTATCAGGGCAAGTCGTGGCTCACCGGAAGAGTACCGGTTCCTCCGGTCACAGCTAGTTAATGTTTTAAACATATATTTTGAATTAAACTGTATGCGTACATGACCATATTAGCAAGTTATATATCAATCAAACCCAATATATGTCGTAGAAAGAATATACTACTTAAGGATTAATAGAGCCAACTAATTGTCAATATAGATGGGCTCTCTATGAAAAAAATGAGATGAAATGGGTTGGGCCTTGCTGATATCCAAATAAGATATTCGGATATCCGATCCGAATACCTGAATAGGAAAAATCCGGATATCCGAATAGGAAATATCTAAATATCCGGATCCCATCCCGTATTTACCGAATATTGGTTGTTCCGTATCCGATCCTGTATCCGGTCCCGACTGGATCCAACCGGATAGTCAAATCCGATCCCATATCCGGTCCCGACCGGATCAGGTCACGGATCGGGCGGGAATTATCCGATCCATTTTTATCCCTACCTCTAAGCACTCTATCAACATTCAACCGACGCAACGTAGCATGCGGATGTATTGGCTTGCACGAAAAGACAAGCAAGAAAAAACTTGTTGCTCGTTGCTAAGGGGCATTTTTAAACCAAAACCAAATTACGGAACCAAACCGAACCAAATTAATCGATTATTTTAGTTTTTTCGGTTTACGATTTTTGGTTCGATTTTTATTTTGGCATAATTCGATTTTCGGTATTCGATTCGATTTTTTGTTTTCAGAAACCGAAATAACCGAATAGCTGATGTACAATACCATTTTTATAGTGTTCTTTATAAAGCTACTAAACAATTCTCATATTCTAACATCTTTATGCATATGTGTGGTATGTTCATATGTTCTACTATACTTATATTAATTGTAATACCTATGAATATTACGTGAGTTTATCTCTGTTTTGTGTTACGACATGACAAGAATAAAATCTAATGTACCTAGTGTTTATTTATATTTCAGTTAATTTGGTTCAGTTTTTTATTTTGGTCTGAAAAATTCGGTAGCCTATTTTTAAAAACCAAATTATTTTAAAACAAAAAAAATCAAATGCCCATCCTTACTCATTGCTCTGGAAGCTCAAAAAAAAAAGTGAGCGCAGGCAACTTTCCCCCCTTCTCTCTTTTCTTAATCTCCCGCGTTCTGCATGAGATTTTTGTACCCAGGAGGGAGGAGGCATGCGTCATTTTTGTGTGTGTGTGGCTGCTGCTGCAACAAAATGTGGGAAATCTGCAGCTCCAACCTACTGTTTGTCATGCTTTGCCTGTGGATGCTGGGTGCTGCTTCCCCTGCAAAGATCCATGATAAATCTCTCTCTCTCTCTCTCTCTCTCTCTCTCTCTCTCTCTCTCTCTCTTCATTTTCTTTCACTTGGTTTGGGCTGGCTTCTGTGTTCTTTAGCCCTACCGGAGCACCCTAGATAGATAGAGTTGGTTCGGCGGTTGGTATTGGTTGTGAGAAATCCCTGTGCTTGGTATCGGTTGAAAGAGATTTGATGTTGAGGGCAAAATTTCACCTTGAGCTCAAGTCCGAGTGTTTGTGTTGCCCATTTGTGCGTTGGCTAGTGTGCAAGTTTGGAGAGATATGAGCTGATGCCTAAGAAGTTAATTAGTAGCCACTTACTTGTTGGATCCATGAGCGGTGAAATGGCTACTAGTTCTTGCTACGAACGAATGTGCCTGTTCTTATTGAGCTAGCTTTTTGGGCGGAGATGATTCAAGAGACCTTGACCCGCTGCTCGAATTGAGCCTGCGAGTGTGCTGCAGCCCAACGACCAGGAATCCGCACATGCTAGGGTGGCGGTCCGGCTATCACATGTGAATTGCAAGGATTGATTGGATGCTTGCTGGTTATGATGTATTGGTGCCGGTGGTGGCTGCAGGGAACCCAGCGAACGATCTTGTGGAGCTGGTAAACGCCAACCGGACGGCGAGCAAGCTGCCTCGCCTGCGCAACAGCGCTGGCCTGGGGTGCATGGCGCTGCAGCACATCTCCGAGTGCATGGGCAGCAACGGCGGCGCCAACATTACAGCACCACTGCAAATCACTCTTGTTTTGCTGCAACATTAATCATCCGTTAATTTCGCTCAACATTTACAGTACAGTACCACTGCAAATCGATCGATATAAAACGCCACGGGCTTCCCAAATGCATAATGGATCCAATCGAATAACATGACAAGCAAGCCATACATTGTTAACCAAACAAGTCATCCATCTGACCACAAGGCAGATAGTTTAGCAGCTACTGCCTAAATTTAGCAAGCTATATTGCAAATTAACCAATCCATTTTATCCATAATAAAACGGGTACAGTATAATCCCCTTGTCGTTCACTTAACTAGCAGCACACTAGAAGCAAGTGCATCTGGATCTTAAACGACCAACACCACAAGACATGGCTATATATCTTCTGCTGGTGGCGTCGAGTGAAATTACACAACAAGGAAGCGATGACTATCCTGCGAGACTTGCAGAAACGGATAGCTTGTGGAACATCTGCTCAGTCTACCATTTAATTACAAAATGGTGCATCCTTTCTGTGCCTTTCTCTTTTTCTTCTTTTGCTTCGGAGGCTGAAGAACCACCTTAATCGCCGCATCGAACACTCCCTTGATGTTCTGCAGGTGCAAAGCAACAGCAATCAGTACCCACGCACAGCATGTGAGCTCAACACTTCACGTTGCGAGTAAAAGAAAATGTAGTACTTGCTGTGTTTTTGAACTGCACTCGATGTAAGCAGCTGCACCAATTAGCTTCCTCAGCTCTTCACCCTACATTGTTTAACCAAAATGATTTTGAAGGCTTGAATCATAATGTTGGCAAGCAACAACATAGAGGCAGATAAAGCTTTGAATACCTGAGCAGTGGAAATAGGAACAGCACCAGGGTGATCTACGAAAAATTGTTTATCATCCCGCAGATCTATTAACAGTAACTTCATAGTTAAGCACCACCAGATTATATCTAGTAAGCAGGCAACTAGTAAAGCACAATAAACAACAGAAGAGCGAAAGAATATGCAGTGCTATTGATTAGACCGCAATTCTTACAGTGAACATAATTGGGCATCAGGTACAACTTGTATTGGAACTCGATGTCAAGTGGCTAGCACAGTTAGTTCCACATTTTCTTAAAAATCCTGGCTGGAATGCACTCATGTCAAAAGCAGAGTACAACTTGCACCCCAAAGTTGCCACAAGTAATCTGACTGTTAGAGATAGAGTCCTTTTCCTTGTATGTTAGGGATAGAGTCCTATTCCTATTCCTTGCCCTCTTGTACATGTATATATATAGGCCCTTTGGCCTCATGATGAATACAAGTGCTATTCATAACACTGACAAGTCATACTAAAAACTCCTAGTCTAACTCATAAACAAACTCCGCCAGTCCAACTCATGGGCAAAAATTTGACAAGAACACTTTTTAGGTGTCGAACACTCTAAGCATGACATCGATTGACAAGTCAAACTGACAAGGGCAATCAGTCTACAAATACTGTTAGTAACAGGAAAGACTTACTATTTGACATTGCTATGCTGGGAACCTAGGGAAGCACCTCCAGATGTGCTTCAGGCACAAAAATTGGTAGGTAGTATTTAGCCAATGCATATCATCTTATGAGCACACAGTATGAACAGATAACCTAGTAGTACGCATGGCATGCCTTCCCAAAGGATAATCCTAGAACCCCATCTGCTATCTCAGATCGGGGAAAAATACCAATTCTCATAGAGCTCAACCATATAGTGCCTTTGGAACACCTATAGAATTTCAGAAGACAGATGTATGATATGGATAAGATATTCATATGTGCCTTTCTGTTTAGCAACTTACCAACACATGAGATATTCTTCACGTAGAAATATAGAGAATCCACCACATTTACATGTTGCATAACATAACTCACAGGTACCAATAAAATACCATGTCGGTGTATAAAACATTCATTCATTTGAAACATGCATATCACATCAAATCTTAATTTCACAACCAGCAATCCAACATTAACCTAAGGATGTTAACTGTCCAAATTTAGCATAAGTATGCCCTATAATCCTAAAAGACAATAAGCTGTCAGTATCTTGTTTAATGATCAACAAGCTTTCAGCTTCACAATGATTTGACCCTTAGTAGCAGACAAAACTACATGTTTCAAGGAATATATGCCATATATCCAATCACATACACTAGCAGTCAGCGAGCATGCCTCCATCAAATTCAAATAGCTTGTTTTCCATTCAAACATTGAAATGCCCGGGAGTATTAATTAGACAATAATAGCAGTAATTAGTAATTAGAACAATAATTAGCATATTTTGCTTATTTCAAAATAAAATAGCGAATAGAAACGAATTGATTAGAAAGGGGATTGCCGTCAAACCCACAGGCGAGGTATTGAATCACCGAGATACCAGACCCGTTGGGGCCGAGGCAGCACCTCTTGCTAGATCGGGTTTCGTCATTCGGCAATCCATACTTACCTGCCGGATTGCGGGAATCCGTAGTATTGTAGATCAAATACCAATAGAGATAATTAGTAACTCGGTAACTGGCCCAAAGGATAGAGCTCAGTAACTTAGTAACTTTGACCCATGGACCTCTCCTAGCCGAGCCAGTCAAAGCCAGCAAGCCAGCAGAGATTCACCCCCCTTGACCAACCTCAAATCCCAGGAGAAGAGCAACAGCACCCAGTCAAGTCCGGTCAAGGAGCCAGCAGTAGGTTCACTCCCCTTGAGCAGCTCGGCAGCCAAAGCACCCCTAGAGCCATGCCTTTGAGCCTTTCCCAGTTCAAACCGAGACAACAAAAGCAACAAAGACAGCAAAGCTTCCCTCATTCTTTCAAGTCCCAACCAAAGAGCACTCAGCTCCCAGAGCCAAACCACCAGCCACAATTCCATTCCCAGAGAGAAAGCAAACCGAAGGTAAGAGCACCAGCCAAGCCACAAAGAACCGAGCCATTCCACTCAAGAACCATCAATTTCCCTCTCCCCATCCATCTCCAAGTTCAAGACCAAGAAACGGAGTAAGGGACTAGAAGAGGAGCCTCAAGAATAGAACAAGGAGGAATCCACAAGCTAAACATGAAGGAATCCACAAGACGAACCAGGAGGAAATACCCCAAGTCGAACAAGGAGGAGACCTCAAGAGAACCGAACCAAGCCAGGCGCCGAGCACAAAGGGAGCACTGAACCGACCGGCCACCATCTTCTTCCTCTCGGCACCTCATCCCCAAACCCAACCACACCGCAAGTCCAACCCCAGTACCACATTTCTATTAGTAGTAGCAGTAGCAGTACTTGCAAGTTGTCTGTGGATAGATCGGGAGGGGATTAGTGGCCTCAGTAAATGGACTCTAGGGTTGCATAGATCGATATCTTGCCGTCTCGCTAGAGCTATGCATCATCGGACGTTAGTGTAATAAAAAATGCGACTAGAAAATAAAATCATGCATTCAAGTAAAATGCCAATAGAGGAGCAAGTAGTAGAGTAAAGTAGAGTAGAGAGGAGTAGAAAGTGGGTAGCCGGGCCGAGCCGGCCATGGGTAGAGCTCGGTTTCGGCCGAGCCATAGACGGAGAGTAGTAGAGGTCGGCCATGGCGGCCATCGAGTTAGGGCTAGAGAAGAAGAGCAAATGGGTAGCCATACCCGAAGGCAAGAGAGGAGAGGAGAGTGGATCGGAGGAGGTAGTGGCGGCTGGATTAGTGAGCCGGCCGAGAGGGAGGCGGCGGCGCCAGATCGAGGCAGCCGAGGGGAAAATAGAGAGGGAAGAGGGAGAAAGGAGAGTAGAGGAGGGGAAGCAGGTAGTCCAGGCGGCGGCTGAGGCGCTGGGGAGTGAGCGACGGCGGCCGAGGCATCGGGGAACCGCCGGGGGAGCCGAGCGATCAGTCGGGAGGAGGAGCGCCCGAGGAAGAAGCCAGGGAGGGCTTCGGCAGAGGGCAGCCAAAAGGGCAGGGCGTCGGGCAGAGAAAAGAAAAGGGGAAGGAAAAAGGAAAAGAGAGGAAGAAGAAAAGAAAGGAAAGAAGAGAAGAGAAAAGAAAAGAAGAGAAAAAGAAAAGAGGAGAAAAAGAAAGAAGATGGAAGAAAAGGGAAAAAAATTAGAAAACTGGTTATTTCCGTGCGATTCTCGTAGATTTAATCACGATATTATAAACCGTAGGAAAACTCCTATTTTCATTTCTAAAAGCTACGGTTGAATAGGTAGGAATTGGTTAAGTTGTAATAATTGTGCTAATTGCAAGTGCTAAATTGATTGCTATAAAATAATTGAAATGTGGGTCGGTTAACGGGTTTAGTTAGAATGGCGCTATCTGTAGAGAGTTGGTCGCCATAGCCTGTTTGGTTAAATGACCGTAGTTAATATTTTATATTTGTCAGGTCCAGATCAAAATCCGAATCCATCAGACCACCGACACCCTAATTCGAGTGAGATCGTACCTTTCAGTACTACTCCAGGCAAGAGTCCTTTGATCAATATCTTTTAAAGTCTTTGAAATTTATTTCAGTATATTTATGTGTATCATTCATGCATGGAAAATCTACATTTAAACCAAAAATCAGATGTGGTGGAACTGTGAAAATGAATTGGCATTATGTCATGTGACAAGAAATGTTTGGAGCTGGTTTATTCACAGAAGGATTCCGTGGTCGTGTTATTAATGTGGTGGGTAGAGGGCGCCGATGAGAAGGGTGTGTTAGCCGGTGGGGCCCTCTACATAGGCTATGATATAAGGATAAACAACTACACTCGGGCAATGAGCCCTATAATTTAGTATCAACCATAGTGTGTGGAATCGGCCAGAAAAGGTTATCCTAGGAAGGTATTAAGATCTCTATAGTCTATATTGGGTAAATACGCGTGTGAAGCTAGGTATGCCAGAAGGCCCAGTGAGGGACACAGAAAATCAGCTACGGTTGATTCTTTCAGGCTATATATTCATAAATCAGCTACGGTTGATTCTTTCAGGCTATATATTCATAAAGCCTTGGGTTGAGTATCAATAGTGCTGCTGCGGTAGCCAGATACAACTGTTAGCCGCGAGTCGCGGGATTGCCTATGGAAGGAGTCCACGACTCGGGTAACAGGGTTGGAGATCTAATACTGGACTAGTGATAAACATTCTAGAGCCTCTCGTATTGGGGGTCACTATGGGTAAAGTGGTACAAACTTACACAGCAGGGTCAAATCATGAATTCATGCCTGTCTCCTGGATTGGAGGCTACGGAAGCTAAGTCTGCCTCATATACGAGTGCTAGTAGCAATTTCAAGAACTAAAAATTGAAACCCACGTTTTTCCTAATAAAACCTATTTTCCTGAAAATGGATTTGAGAAAGTTGGATCTATGGTAAAGTGTTGGGAGAAATTCATAATATGCATGTTTGCTATTAGTACTTGCTACGTACTTTTGTACTCATTCTTGCTAACTCTCCCTCTGCTAGATAATTGTACTGGTGGTCAAGTGTCTGGTTGGGATGTGGATCCCAATTGGACCAACTAAGAGACTTGGGGTAATGGTCACCTACAGAAACAGGCCTACGAGGAGGATTACCGTGAAGAATAGTTGATGAGTAGTTGTGTTGCGACTCCCTTAGGCTGTTGTGAAATTATTATAGATATGTATTATATTTTTTGTTGTACTTGGATCCTATGTAAGTAATGGACATGTAGCCCTGTGTGGCTTGGAATGTATTATATTTCCAATTCAGTCTCTAATTAATGTTCTGTTGCAACACTCTGAACACGACGTAGTAGCTGATAAAGTACCGGGGCGCCCGATATTTTGTCAGCCACTATGCCGAGATCCGCTTAATTAACTTAGGGTAATGACAGCGGTTGTCAAATTACCCTGGGTTAATTGTGCGGGTCGCCACAAACATGTATACATACATTTCCACATGCAAAGATTAGCATAGATTCTGTGACTTAAAGATGATCTTCGAATATCATAAATACATATACCACATTATGGCTTGGACATGAATAACATTATAAGTGAATTTATGACAACAAGCACACTTGTACGTAACCAGGATTTCAGATTGCTTAAATCAGAAGCCAGCGGCATCACCTATTTAATCAGATAGAGAACCATAATTTATAGGTATGTGGCAAGCACAATACAGTTTAAGTGTAGCATATAATTTCAAATAGGTATGTGCTAATCACAGATCAGTTAAGTGTCGCAATGTTATTGCATATGAGCGGGAGGGAAAATATATTTAGGTCAATTCCAGAGAAATGTGACATTCTGCACAAATGCAATGCAATAGGAGATGAAAAGCATACCAAGCTTCGTCCCAACAAGAATTATGGGCACACCAGGAGCGTAGTGCCTTAATTCAGGAATCCACTGAAAAAATGCATACATGGGTCAAATGCAAGATAACACGCGGCTGAACTACAATAATTTATCAAGAGGAAACAAGGAAAAGTGAGCAAAACAAGATTTCTTGCCTTTTTAGAAACATTCTCATAGCTTGCTTTGCTGATAAGCGAAAAGGCCAGCAGAAAAACATCAGCACCACGATAGCTCAATGGGCGTAGTCTATTGTAGTCCTCTTGTCCTGTTAAATTCATCAAATTTCAATTATTTTGATGACCATGAACAATAGTGGATGCAGATAATGACGTTCATGTCAGAATCCACTGAAACGAAAAAAGGAGGGAAAAGCAAACCTGCTGTGTCCCACAACCCCAAATTCACTGTGCTCCCATCAACCACGACATTTGCACTGAAGTTGTCGAAAACAGTGGGAACATAATCCTGTAAGATAGAGTGAAGAAATGTTCGATGTAACATAGAATCCACGAGTTAGAAATGCAAAAGCGTTCTACATTGGACCCATTGGCACAAAATCAAAATACAGTTACTAAAGCCTAAAGGTATACACATGGCTAGCGGAGGTTACGATAAGCACCATAGTAGCATTTGCCTAGAAACGAAAATCTAGAGGTTTATTGCGGAGAATTAGCTATAGTAGGATTCTGTTTTTCAGTTGGAGCATTCACGTCACACCACTTATTAATTGCAAACAAAATCAGAGGTGCCAGAACATACATGATTTTTTACTTGTAATACTATATAAAACTGAAAGACAAGCAAGACCAAAAGAAAGCATGAGGATGATCTTGGCAACTTGCCCCTATTTAATATGCTACACCTGCATGAGTTGTCCTAAAAATAGGGATATCACCCCTGGAAATTAACACTGTTAATGTTAATTGTATTATGTCTAGATTAGAACTCGATCTGTGTAAGTACCAACATGAAATTTTTGAACTGAAAAATGGGCAGCATCCCCTGAGGAAGAACACACAAGATCCTGGCAGAAAGCTAAGCCAAAAATCGTGGCCCCCAAAATCTGTACACAGGTTACCCGAATCATGGATCCTAAAATTAACCAAGACAAAAAGGAAAGGAAGGATCTAATCTTTTCCGCCAGCTAATCTACGAAAAAAGAAGCCGTCAGCCAAGAGCCGGATCTTCCTCCAGAAATGAAAGAAAGCCCAGAAAAGGGCCTAAATTTTCGAATTTTGCATCGACGAGGATCGACCAGCCATACAGCAAAAGGAGGAGGAGGATGGTGAGTTTGCTACCGTGGGGAAGGTGTTGGAGGTGTAGGAGATGAGCATGCAGGTCTTGCCCACCGCCCCGTCCCCCACCGTCACGCACTTTATGAACCGAGACGCGCTCATCTCCCTCAGCACCTACGCATCGATCGGAAGAAGCCCAGCAGCCAAACCCTAGATCTCGCCGCCCTCTCCCTCGCTCTAGTCTCTTGTGGCACTCCTCTTCCTCCTCGTTTCCTCTTCCCCTCGCTCTCAGTCTGAGTCTGAGACACCGAGGCGAGCGTGAGCTGAGCAGAGGAGGGTAGCTGCGGTGGCTGGCGGTGGGGGAAGCGAAGCAAAGCAAAGCGAAGCAGCTCGGTCCTGCTGCAGCTTGCTGCTGCCAGGTTCGTCCTTATCGAAATCAGCTAGACGATTTTCGAAGAAAATCGCGAAAATTGTCAAAAAAAAAATTGAAGAGCTTCCAATTCAAACTTTTTAAACAAAAAATAAATCAGAAAAAAAACAATAATACTCGATAATCGCGATATTCATCTTCAAAATTAGCCGATCAAACGAATTTCCTCATCGGTTGATTTTTTGAGCGATTTTCACTCGATATACCTCGATAATCGTGATATTTGCGCCACATAAATTATTTCAAATTTTTAAATTTTTTTATTTTTGCCGACCAGTATATAATATCGCACCGGCTCGATAAGGTTGATAATCGCGATTTTCGGCCGATTTTCGACGATATTTTGAACCCTGGTTGCTGATGTTGCTCTGCGAGAAATTGAGAATAGCAGCTAGGTCCAAGAAAAATTGGAGTGCTACTTCTACTTCTACTAAATCGGATATCATGCTCCAGCTGTATAACATTTTTTTCTATTAAGTAAATTCTCTGCCACCACTTACTCAAGCTCAAAGCTTACATACACATCGTCATCATCTACATTACAGTCCATAACTGTGCCTACCATGATTGGAGACGGCGGCGAAAGCTCCTTCTTAAGAACGACGAGTTCCTGCGCCGACGCCAGGCTCCGCCTTGCTTGAACGAGATAGGAGGATACAGCATAGGAAGAGTCCTAGCCAGACTCCGTCGTGACGCAGGACTCATCGCCGCCTAAGTTCGGGGAGAACTCCAGTGAGGCTTTAAGCTCCAGCGACGGCGATGAGGCCGCGAGTCCTTATGCTGCTGCGCTTGGAAGTGCTTGTGGTCAGAGAGCTTCCAAATGGTGAGGATGATCATGTGGACAGTGACGAAGAGCTTCTAGAATGCTCTTGGCACACATGTTGGTATACATGTTGCAGATCTTTATCTAAATTGTTGCAGCATGTTTTCCTAATTATTGCATAAAGTGTTTGATTTTGTTGTAACATCTCTTCACAAAGTTTGCGCAAGAGGCATTTGATGCAATCTGTATTTTAACTTGTTGCATCAATGTTTATGTTTTGTTGCATTAGAGATGTTGAACTGTTGCATTAGTTATCACCGATTGTTGTGTACGAAATCTTATATGTTGAATCATAGGAGAGATATTTTGCTGCACCTATGTTGTTTTTGTTCGTACCTAAATATTTTTATTGCAAACACTAATTTCAATGTGTTGCATGTGAAATTTTAAAATGTTGCAACAAATATCTTTGAATGTTACCACAACATACTTTTTTTCAAATGTTGTAACATTGTCACACCATAAATTATGTGATTCGAATACTTAGCAGTTTAAATCGTACCTTATCTCTATCTTTTAGTGATAAATTTGATAGTTTCCCTAATTTTTAGGATATTAGACTTCTTTTTCGTATTTTGTTGCACATGTTATCTATAATTATTGCACGTATTTTGTAAATATATTGTGACGCAACCGATAAAAATCTTTGAATCCGATGTTCGATTCCTAGTTGTACTTATCGTCTTTTTCTTTTTTGACTAACTATGAGTATATATATATATATTATCGACATCTTGCTAAACTATATGAGCGTAGTTATGAAAGGAGTTGTGTTTATAAACTAGATTTGAAAAAAAGCGTAGATGACCGTAAAAACAAGGCTTCAAGGAAGTTTTGCTGCGTACTACCACTAAGTCCATTTCCGTCCTTAAAAACAACGCTAACGTAAAAACAAGGCTTCAAGGTAGTGTTGGTCGAAAGGGGAGTCGAAGAGATATCTCTATAACCTATTTGGTCTGTTCCTAATGTTCGGCGTCATGTTAGTCCGACGAAAGCCATCACGGATGGAAACGAAAATTGATTTTCAAAAATCGACAAATCGAATCAAAAATCATCAAAAACCGTATAGTTTTTAAAAAAATAAATAAATAATTCAAAAATCAATGATTTTCGTGAAAAATCGACATACTAGTTTAACTTCTTTGGCGGTCGATTTTTTGAGCGATTTTCATCGATTTTTGACGAAAATCGAGCGATTTTTACCGATTTTCGATCGGTTTACGTCACGTAATTTTTTAAAAAAAGTTTTTAAAATTAAACCGGTTTATCGAGCGGTTTTAAAAGTCGGATCACGCCGATAGGTCGATTTTTTGAACGGGAGGGCTGCGAAGGATGGTGGTAAAACGTACTCATGAAAAATCTCAAATTGGGGTAATCAAGAAAGGTGAAAGTTATAAGTGGCTCAGTTAGAGCATCTCCAACAAGGCTCTCCAAATTTCACTCTCCAAAAGTCCTATTTGGATAACTCTCCAAAAATTTGACTCCCTATATCTCCTTCCTCTCCAACAGCACTCTCTATATCACACTCCCTATTTTATCTCCCCTATATTTTAGTCATATTCCATAACCGCCATAACAGTTATTGTAACCACCACGCTGCAACGGTTATTTTTCAACGGGTAAATTCGAACGGCTATATTATTCTTGGCGGGAATTTAAAATTCGAAATTTGTTGTAACCACCACGCTGCAACGGTTATTTTTCAACGGGTAAATTCGAACGGCTTATTCTTAGCGGGAATTTAAAATTCGAGGAGCAGTCAGATTCTTAACGGGCAAACTTTAAAGCAAACCTTGGAAACACTCTACAAAGCAGTCAGATTGACTGTCCCTCAATTCCAAAGCTTCATAACCACCTGTACATGAGGGAGGAGTCATATTCAATTAGCTTGTACTCAAGGCATACGATAAGAGTCATGATAATCATCGCAAGAGCAATGTATGCATTCACTAACCAGATAGAAATAAAGCCAAAGATAAGGTTTAAGAGACCCAGTGATAAACAAAATGACCCAACAGTTGATGCATCACTTGGGACAGATACCGCAAAGCTTCATCGAGCAAAGATACATCGACCTGAGGCAAACTTCATGGAACCTTTTCATTACATTTCAAAACGATTAAGAACCAATGTAAAAGAAGGAGAACAATCGTGAAATCAAACAATAGAATCTTGAAAATACAAAATCTAAAACTACCAACGTGCATCAGAACTACAAATGTGCCCAGAGACAGCGATAATGTGGAGCGATAATATCTTCTATTTGTTAGTAATAATAGATATCAATCCTATGACACAGTGGCATCACCATCACGTTTTCGTAACATTTGAAACCTCCACACTATACCGAAACAGATGCACTCATTATTTTTTATGCAATATAGCGTATATAATTTATAAAAAGAAAGGCACTAAATCTACATTTTTAAAGGACATTTTCTCAGAAGATTCAGAATAAGGAAAAACAGAGAGCAGCCTAGTAAATGGATAAAAATCAACCCAAAAATATGTTCCCAACGCTGCGATGAACAACACCTAAGATTTTTCTTTAAAAACATCAGTGAGATTTCCATGTAATTCCTGTAATGGAATGTGATTACCTAGGATAATCATGGATTCTTGCAATAGCAAAGAATCTCTTGCAAATCTTTAGCTGAGTTGAATGTAAAGCACAATTTTCAAAGACATGATAAAGTTGTAGCACATTTTTGCCCACCAAAAATCATATTATGATTTAGTTTCAATTGCCCTTGAAGTGCGCCCATGTAGTACACATCGATCAGCAGTATAGAGAGGTGTTTTACGACTTGATTGTGATATACTAATATACGTATGCTGCCCTAAAAACTTAAGCCCACAACACATGAGTTATCAACATGACATGATGAAAGAGACTGCTATTTGGTTTCACGAAATGGCTTACTATCTATTGACCATACCTGTCTCGATCTCATGGGACATGCCAACACCAAAAGCTAAGTAAATATACCTTAATTTTATTTACAATATCCAATAATCATCCATCGCTTGTACACATTGCAACAAATTTCAAAGAAAGGAACAGGAGAACACAACAACAGTATACTGGTCTATTAGTAATATTATTAAGAAAATGAACTAATTCCAGAATAGCTCACCACAGAAACAAGGTAAAGGCAGTGTGGCGCTCATGAGGCCACATCCTTCAGGATCTAAGAACCACAATTAGTTTTCATTTCTTAATAGTTAAATATATGCAAAGAGGATCTATGATGCCAACCACCAAATGAAGAAAGAGATGATAGAAATTTAGATCTAAACACCGAAAGAATGCGTTCAGAGAGTACATGATACCGTACGTCTATATGTTGATATGAAGTACTGAAAGAATCTCCTGCAAGAAGAGGCAATTCTCCCAATATGGATCAACATTCCAGAACATGTAATTGCACAAACGGTAAAATTAGAGAGCCTGGTCACCCAAAACAATCTTTGCATACCTTTTAGAAGTTGAACACATGATTTTCTTCTTGGAGCCGAGGAAATTAAAAGAAATATTTGATTACCTCAAACGTGACATAGCCATTTGTTTGCAAGAAGCGTGATATTTGCTTCTATATCCGAACTGCATCAATCACGAAGAAACATAAAATAGAGAAAAATTAGCAAAACAAGGGTAGCAAACACAAGGGACCGGTACTAACATTCTCACGATAAACAAGTAAAAAAAGGGAGCACACCAGAAATACCAAAGTATATAAACAGAACACGGAGGCAAAGCAGGGATGCAACTGGTATGCCAGCGTAGGCCATGAGGACATTGCAGCTCCAGATCTCCACTGTTGACCCGACGATGATGCCCGCCACACGGCAGAGCGAAGGGCCGATTCAGAAACCACCACACATCCTTTCCACCCCCACGAACCATGGTGACCGGCCGACCATATCATGGCTCCTCGCAATGACCAACGAGCATGGACGCCCTACTCCACTTGGCGCCGCCATGGATCGTCGTGATTTGGAGGTCGCCAGATCGTTGGGATTGCATTGCCGCTGGAACCTTCAGTCTTTTGCCGGCCATGCGCTCGCAAGAGGAGGGGATGGAGAGGCGGCGGTGCAGAGATGGGCGCCTCGGTGAAAGGAAGGGGCAACAAAGGGCAGCAAGAGCGGCGACGATGGGATGGGTGAGGAGGCGAGGGCGAGAGCGTGGCGCGGCGAGGTGATGGATTTCGTGCGGGGAACGGGAAGGGGCAGGCCTCGAAAGGGCAGTGGTCGGCCGCACAGAGAGGCATTCAGAGGCATCAGGGGCGGCGCAGCAGGAGGAACGGCGGTGGGAAATCAAGAAGCAGCACCCAGATCTAGAGGTCAACAGCACATTACCCGTACCAGATCGGCCGTCCAGTGCCTCGTCGGGGTTGGGGATCCGGCGGTGGCTTCTAGGGTCTTCGGTTCTGCCGAGGGCTTCTTCGGAGAAATGGGGAGCTTTGGCCCGAGGTCCGGATGGCCGAGCGAGCGAGTGGTTGATAGTGGCGGAGGATGAGGGAGCAATGGAGGGGCGACGCTCCGTGAACGCGCGAATGAAAGCTTCCGTTGCAACTCGCCGGATAGCGAGCGGAGAGAGACTCGCCAAATCTAGAGATTCTCTCTCCGCTCGCTAGATTTGGAGAATGGAGTAGCGAGGCTGTTGGAGGTGTGTTTTGGTAGCCGCTCGGTAAGATTTAGAGATAGAGAGTGGGATAGGATGGCTTTTGGAGTTGCTCTTAGAGCATCTCCAAGAGATGTCCTAAATAGGGTCCTATCTTAAAATATAGGGCGTTTAAAAGATCAACTCTAGCAGAGGACCTAATCTGATAAAATTTAGCAAATTGTTTTAGGGCCTTTAGGAGAGTAGTTGTATTTAGCAACTCTGTGATTGAGCCCTATCTTCGTTGGGTTTTAGGGCCTAATTGCTGGAGTGAATATTTCGTTGGAGCCCTAAATCTAATTAGTTGGGGTTCTAAAATTAAAGTTTAAGGCTCATTTTTAAGACTCTCTTTTGGAGATGCTCTTAGGCGGGATTTCTGGGGAAATCTTGCCTTCCAAGTAGGTACTGAATCTGTTATTAAATGTACTGTCTTGGTATACAATTAGCGTCTCAATCAATCAGCAACAATTAATGATGACAAACAAGCTAGCGATGCTTGTAGCAGTTGTGAGCTAGCTGCTACGTACGTACTACCAGTACCAGCACCAAGTAGCTAGTGGTACGTAGAAGCTAAGCTACCTGCCGCCGCCCAGTGGCAGTGGCCCCGCAACAACCACGTACATTGCAAATTGAATGTTTGATTTGCATTGCGAAGCTCAAGATCAACAATCGAAGAAGATTGGCCCCAAATTATATGAGCTTAGCACAGAGTTAATTAGCTGGCATATATATATATACTAGTTATATGCCCGTGCGTTGCTACGAAAAACAAAATTGATAATAAAAAATAAAGATTAAAAAATAAAAAAAATATTATTTCATAAGATCAAGCATCTATCTTTAACGCTTTTGTTTCTTGCAGTGGCTAATTAAAGCAACGCTTCGCTTCTTCGTAGGGCAATTAAGCGAGCAATTAAGTAGGGCAATTAAGCAAGACAATTAATGTGACGTGGGAAGAAACTCTCACTTTATATAGTAGAGATATATATATATATATATATATATATATATATATATATATATATATATATATATATATATATATATATATATATAGCTTTTCATTCAGAGAACGGTTATGTTCCATTATCTCAAGTCTCACTATTGAAGGGCTTTTTGAGGAGAGGCTAATAATTCATCAACAAGAATATGCAAGAACCTGCATGATTGAAAGCACAAACCTCCGGGGAATATTTAATATCTCATAGCGGAGCACAAACGCGTGTCGCCGGCCGTAACGCCGGCGCCTTCTGCGTGTGCATCGCCTCGCCTGCGCCAAGGCGCTGCTCGCTCGTATACGGCTATCTACATACCGCTTGTACGCTTCACGTCCTGGTGTGTATACGCTGCAGCGTTTCCTCGCCTCGTTCTCTCCGTCCTCTGCGTGTCCACCCGATGGTTCTTGGACAGTGATGGTTTGCCTCGCGCTCTCCGTCCTCTCTGTGTCCGGCCGATGCTTCTTGAACGGTCATGATTTAGAACGTTTTTCCTCGATTGTTGTTGGGCCTGACGGTGTTTTCGCCTCGCGCTCTGGAGCACGCTTGCTTCGGGTTTTGCCCTTTGTCTCTAGAGTGCGAGGTCATCCATTCCTCTTTGCTATCACCGTTGTCGCCATTGCGCTCACGCTCCGTGTGCGTTTCCGACCGGCCGCCGCCAGGTATCGTATTCTTGTCTTTCGTCGCTGAATCTATTTATTTGGGTTTGGTTTTTTTGGGTTTTTCGTTTTGGGTCACCGATTTGGGCGTCTTGCAAAATGGGGATGTTTCGTCCAATGGTTATGGCTCGTGCTCGTCGTTGAGCGCCTGTCGGTGTGGCTTCGTCGTTGCCATGGCATTGGTCCCGTGGCTTCATGTTTCAAGTACCAGCGTTGGTTCCCCTTTTTCCTTTGCTACATCTGCCTATTTTGTTTGGCTCTTTTGTGTGACCCGACGCCCCTTTTTCCTTTGCTACATCTCCGGCTGCCAAAATGGGGATGATTCGGTCGACTCATATGGATCGTGG
Source organism: Rhipidocladum racemiflorum (assembly GCA_036346355.1). Classification (NCBI taxonomy): domain Eukaryota; kingdom Viridiplantae; phylum Streptophyta; class Magnoliopsida; order Poales; family Poaceae; genus Rhipidocladum; species Rhipidocladum racemiflorum. Next base: position 143,745 of record CM070572.1, read on the forward strand.
TCTCCGTCCATCGCTCTTCGACGCGTCTTCGTTCTTGTGATCCTCTTGGTTTCATGCTGTCGTGTTATAGGTACCGGTGCTAGCTCTTCTTTTCCCCTTGTGTATGCGGCTATCTTGTTTGGCTCTGTTACCATCGTTTTATGGCCGTTTATTGATTTGCTTTTCGTGCATGCTTTCAGGTTTCTATTTCGCCGTTTATGGATTGAGGTGCTTGCGTGTGGTAGCTCAATGCGCTCTACGGTTCCTGTTTTGAGGTGAGTTGATTTCTTGTTGTATTGCTCTTTTATTTCACTACTATTGTTTGTGTGTTTGTCCTTTTTGTTGTTGTTTATGTAGCAATGGTTTCCCGTGTGTGTATTTATGTGCGATTGTTCTGCTTAGTGTAGTGCTTAGGCTTGTTCTAGATTATACTTTGGCCCATGACCAATGTGCCTTGTTTTTCTAAGAGTTCATCTTGCCGTCGTGCGATTGCTTTAGCTGTTATTTATGTAAGATTGCCTCTTTGCATGTCTGTTGATGCATGTTTGGTGGGGTAAAAACGGTTTTTCCTGTGCTACCGAATTCTACCCCCCCTTTGTTCATCGGTGCGCTCCGGTCCTGTGGCCATCTGTATTTTCTTTATTTATGTATTGTGCGTAGCGTTGGTTCGTATATGTATCGAGGTGCTGCCATTCCGGTTGTTCTTCTTTTTCGTTGCCCTACCTTTATAACGTTTACCGTTTGTAGTTGAGTTGCTTTATTATTAGATGTGTCGCTATGTTCGTCTGTGTATGGTGGCTGCAGGAAAAAAAGGAATGGTTTTCTGTGGTCTTAATATATGGAACGTATGGTTGCTTCGCGACATCGTCGTTTTGCTGGCAGTAGTGGTATGTCTTGTTTATTCCAATTGCCAGTTGTTTAGTGTTCTGTATTTGGAATATTAAGGTTACCAATACCTGCAGTTTTCATTGTTTGTTATTTGATATGACATTACTCATTTTTTTCTTCCTTTGTTTTTTTTGTCCTTCTATATTCCAGTGTCCTTATATAGATCAACGTTTTGGATTCTTTATTATCATTGTTTCGCTATTTATTCCTTGCTGCACGTCAGCCCTTATCCGTAGTTGTTTGCGCAACAGATTTTGCATGTCTATACCAGAGCAATGTGATTTTGCCTATGGTTGTCCTATTGTTAAATCAGATTGATCAGCGCTCTCGGTTCTTTATTACTGTTGCCTCGCTGTTTGTTTCTTCCTGTGCGTGAGGCCCTATCCATAGCTGTTGGTCCAATAGATTTAGCCTATCGATATCTACCTAAGCAGCCTGATTTTGCCTATGGCTAGCCTGTTGTTACATTTTTATTCCTTTTTCCCAAAGCTTATTACTTTCTTTGTTTTGTTCTGTTATTATTGGTTTACCATTTCTGTTAGATTCTGGGGTTTATTCGGTTGTGCCAAGCAACGTGGCTCGTGAAAATAGAGCTAAGAGGCGCGCGACTAACAAATATAGATCATTGCTGAAACAAGATTATTTATTTGCTATGTTGTTTTATTCAATTCGCTGGTTCTATTTATTAGACATCCTATCGTTTGTTTGGTTACAGAACATTTTATGGAGAACTAGCTGGAACAATTTATGACGCAAAAGAAAATGCTGCCCATACAGCTATTCTACATTTTCGGGTTAACAAAAGTATCAGCATCAAAGATGCGAATTACGATGATCTTTGCGCTACACGTAGGCGCCTCAACACCGAAAAATGTTGGGTGGACCTCTTTTCCGAAAAAGCTCTTGCTGCAAGAGATGCTGCTAATGTCACTGTGCGCAAACACAACAGGCTACTCTACGAAGTAAAATGTATATGCCAAAAGAATATTTATTTCCTCCCCATTGAAAAAACAGGTTTAGGCAGTCATAACATTGATCCCCGTAAATTATCGTTTGTTTACACGAGAGCGTATCCAGCATCAACTCCACAAGAACTCTTAGCATATGATCTACTTAACCTGCTCCAGTTCGAGCCCGCTACAGAAAGCTGTATTCGAACAATAGACGATGAAGACTACTTCAATATATAGCATCGCAATTGTTGTTGAGGTGCGTCGTTATCCGGTTATTTCTTTGTTGCTATTGCAGTTTTTAATTCTCTGTTTCAAACAGCCAATTATATATTCAAACCCATTTTACTATTATACATGCAGGACACAGATTATATGCTGGATTGAGCTACCCGTGCCAGACTAGCTGTTTATCGCATCACAAACATACTGCCTTACACAAGAATCCCCCTGTACTTTTGCTATACTTATCTTCGATATATCCTTAGATATACTTTGTATGCTAACATGCTACCATAACAGGCTGGTGAACTTCTACCTCAAAGTATCGTCGCATTAGCCTCACTGTCTGCCTTACCTTTGTAGTCTTTTTTCATGTCCATCTAATAAACATCGTATGTACCTAGATATAATGAACCATACCTTAATATATCATTGTTGATATCGCCCCTAGATATGGAAATCCACCCTTAATATATCATCGCTCACGTTAGCTTTTTTATCCTACTTATATCATCCAAAAGATTTACTATTGTTCATGGCTTCGTGATCATACCCTCGCTTACCAATATGATACTGCATTGTATTTCCTACGCCTCTATCATAAATTATCGCAATATATTTTCTCTTTAGCAGGCTTTGATAGACCCTCTGAACCTCTACGCGCTTGCAAATAAGCTACAATGTCAAAATTTTGAACTAATTTTATAGCGTTTGCCTGCTTCCCATGATGCGTTCCTTTTGTTGTAGCTACCTAACCACGAGTTATATTTGATTGCCTATCTAATTAGCTATGCCATATTAGCTACAGGGTTCATCCATGAAATGCTATACTTTGACTTGATTAATTACGCTTCTTTGCACCTAGGTGATTAATGTTTTGTACACCGCCTGCTTGTTTGGTTAATGCCCCCATACATACCATAATCCATCATCCCTGCGTTTTTTGCCCTCTAAAAGCATTCCCTCCTTAATCTTCACCAAAAACATGGTATTTAACGTCTTTCCTTTGTTTTTTCCACCCAATTTAAAATTACATGGGTTCGCGTTGCACTCTAAAAGTATTCCCTCCTTGAGCTTTACCAAAAACATGATATTTAATGGTGCGGCGCAGCGTGCAAATCTTGCTAGTTAAGTATATAGCGAGACGCGACAGCTTACATCGGATATGCCTCAAGAGGGGAACGAGTTGCCAACAAGCATTTATGAAGTGAAGAAGCTACGATCGCATTTAGTCACATCAATAGCATATTTTACTTTTGACTTGCTTTTAGTTGGCTTAAGCCACGAGCAAATTAAAGACTTCTTATTCCCCTTAACCCACTCGACTATATTTACTTCGGCTTCTTCATCATCAGACGAACTACCCGATTTATACTCGATGAGATTAACTTTAGACTTCTCTTTTTCTTTGTTATTATTTTTAAATCGATCTTTGAAGCCCTTATTATTAAAGAATCGGCTTTTCTAAGCAAATACTCTATGGAGGAGATGGCTTAAATTAGTAAATTATTGACCACCAAATTTCTCCTTCAGCGGAGGTATTAATTCTTGGAAAGCTAAATCGGCTAACTGATTATCAAGTAATGTAACACTAAAATACCGATTTTTAACCTCTTTGAATCTCTTAGACATAATCAGTTATCGAATCCCCAAACTTCTATCAGACAGAACTTAAACCAGAGATCCTTAGTTCTAAACTCTCATTGAAAAAGTACTCATGAAAACGATTTTCCAAATCGGTCCAAGTATTTACTGAATTTGGAGGCAAAATCGTGAACTAAGTGAAGGCTGCCCCCTGACAAAGACAATGAGAATAATTTCATCCTCAACCCATCGGACTGCGACGCTTCCCTGCACTATGCAACAAAACATCCAATGTGTTCCAAGATTGTAGTGGAATCATCCCCTAAGAACTTGGAGAAATCAGGGACTCTATAACCATTGGGGTATGATACCCGATCGATATAATTAGAATACGGCTTTTGATAACCGATAACCTTCCCCATTGGCCGTATGCCGAATTGATCCCGCAATACTACGGTAATCGCTCTGGCCCAATTAACTTTTTTAACATGTGACTTGTAGTTGGGGTGTTTGCCAATTATGATCAAGATTGGCGTGCTACCCCCGAGTGCAAACTCGGGTTGATGTGGTGCCTAGGCTGGCTGCAATAGATGTGGTTGTTCATAGGCGATGAACGAATGCCTCTAAATATGTCATGACCTTATATGGGGCCAGATCCCTTGGTAGAATCAGCTCAATATAACGAGGGTGTACCTAAGTTTCAATCGGTTGAGCAACCGATTTTGGGTAGACATAGAACTGAGCTGATGGCGGTAAGTCAGGCTAAGAGTCCAACTTAGAATTATCTGTGTATGCACGGTATTGAGTAATCCCACTTGTACGAGGATCCCGTGGCAAGACCGTTGATTGTGTTGATACCATAGTGGGGATAGGAGCTGATAGTTTAGGATTAGCTGCTAATTTTACGGTTTGAGTGTTCTGCGCGATGGAGTAGAATGGGTATGGCGGTAGTGAATGTACAGGGTCAAACAAAGTCCCAACCGACACCATCTCTTGGGCAATCGTCTTAGCGCTGTTAGTTATCATTGGCTTGAGTGTAGTTACCAAAGCTGATGACTGATCAACTCGAGCATGATGCAAAGATTGGTTGATCATATCCGATAATTCCGCTTGCGTGGGTATGTATCGGTTTACCGATTTATCATTCGAAGCACCCACTATTTCCTTATCACCGAAGTTGACTGCTGGCAATGTGTTCTTCTGTATAACACCATGTTGGGTCTTCTGGTAGCAGTTCAGCATCATTTGCTCAAACGCGGCCTATCTGTTAGTGTTATGCCCTTGAGGCAATCATATGGATGATTGTAACATGACTATGTTTATGAATAATAATATGATTATTGGTCCAATGAATGTATATCATTGTTTTGATCAACAAGTGTGTGACTTGTTTACGAAGCTCTTTACTTATTGATATAATTGGATAAATATCTCTGATCGGATATCATCGTATAGGACAACGATGAATAGATCAGCACATGTATTGTTCGATGATCATGTTTCATAGATCATGGGATATGGAGATATCATCAATACATTGTGGACGCATGTTGAAGAACATGTGTTAGATAGACCCACAATGGGACACTGCGAGAATGTTACATTCTTATGTGTCATCAGTGTATCTCATACATAGTAGATGTATGATCCTTAGACGTGAGATTGTCATATTCCCTACATGTGTAATAATTTACCTTGGGGTTACCAAACACTATTTCCTAACCGGATAGTTATAAAGGTAGCTTTCATGTTTACTATGAAACATGCAGAGGGAAGTGAGCAGTCAAGATGGAATTTGCCACTCCAATGTAACGGAGATATATGTCTAGGCCACTCGTGTGATATGATTAAGGAAGTGCATGGCCATGCCGTGATTGAGAAGTCAATCACAACTTATTAATATATCACGGATACAAGAGATGGATTGAACTGTCAAAGGATGACATGCTTCTCGCCTTGAGTTCGATCTTCATATAGTTTGGCAAAGGGATTATTACATCAGTACTTTAATCATATGCGTTTGGGAGTTGGCATGCTCTGCAAGGAGCCGCTACCAACTATTGGATTAGAAAAAGGGTTTTCCGAATCCATGTCCAAATGCGCATGAACCTACAGGGTCACACACTTAACGGGCTGGGACACATTAATTCGGATTGGATCCGCAATTAATGGACCTCGTGGGCTTAGCGCGTAGATGGGCCATGACTGCCTAGGGTTTCACCTTGTGGCTATATAAGGAGGGGAGGAGGCTAGACGCAGGATACACTTTCGTGCGGTTTAGAGGTGTTTCACCAGAAACCCTAGCCACCTCCTCTTGTTGCCTCTGCCGAGCGACCCGGTGCTTGCACACTGACGCACAGCGTTCCATCCCCGGACGTGTGGACTGCTGTGGTGACGCTGCTGCTACTGCGGCGTGGAGAGGATGATCCGCGGCGAGGACGATCCACGCCGAGAACGATCCACTACAACGACGTGCGAAGGATTCTGCAACTGCGCGTCTAGTGGTAATAGATCTATGATCCCCTTCTTGCGAGTAGCTTTTCTGGTTTGCGGTAGAAATTTTAATTTATGCTAGTGTAGCATACCGCGTTCCCCAACACTATTGATCTTCAATCTCATTGCGCTGTTCGGGCGTTAGATTGTCCATATCGTCGGGACAATTATAGCGTCGTAATTGACATTGATTGGCGGGATTCTTTCCTTGAAGAAGACATTGTTGGTCCCACCAGGCGCACCAAAAGTGTGTTGACGCCGAAAAATATGACGAGAGATTGATATGCAATTAGCACACGTGAACGCTGGGTTCAGTTTGAGTGTGGGTGTGCCAACCGATTTGATCCTACAATCGGCAAGAATAATATGTGATCTAAATGACTATATCAGCCGATAAGTTTCTTGAGGATAATTCGATCTAAACAGCTATCTAAGTCGATTAGATCATAAGTAACGATAAATCTAAATAGTCTGATTGAGCTGATTAGATGATAAAGGTATATAGGACAGGACAGGTGGCAGTAACCAGCACAGCAGAGGCAGGGTGCTCTCACAGAATTGTCGTCATATATATTTTTCCCCACGAAACACAAGAAGAGCAGAGCAAACTTGCTAAGGGATGGCCATGTCGGAGGATGGCGGCAACGGCAGCCCGCAGCTGAGCCTGAGCGGCTACAGCTCGCTGTTCTCCATCTCCAGCGGCGGCACTTGTGCTTACGACAACAGCAACAACGTTGCTGCTGCTGCTGCCTCCTCCTCGGAGCTGCAGCTGGATCTGCAGGTGGGCATGACGAGCTGCTCGTACGGCGGCGATGACGACGAGCGCAAGAACATCCGGATGATGAGGAACAGGGAGTCGGCGCTCCGCTCAAGGGCAAGGAAGAGGGTACCGCACCATACCTACCTACGAATACTAGGACTCCATACTGCTAGCTACTAGTGCTTACTGCATTCGATTCATGCATCAGCAATTCAGCATCAGTAGTAGCAAGCTTCTAGCTAGGTAATTAATCTCTACTCGTAGCTAGCTTGCGTGCAGGCGTATGTGCAGGAGCTGGAGAAGGAGGTTCGTCGCCTGGTGGAGGAGAACCTCAAACTCAAGAGGCAGTGCAAACAAGTAAGCAGCACTAGTAACTTAAGAGATTATCTCTTATTTGCGTATATGTACACTACTACTGACTACGCGAATTAACGACTCCAATATATATAATTGACTAGTTATATGCCTGTGCGTTGCTACGAAAAACAAAATTGATAACGAAAAATAAAGATTAAAAAATAAAAATACTATTTCATAAGATCAAACATCTATCTTTAACGCTTCGCTTTGCAAAAGTTCTGGCTAATTAAAGCAACGCTTCATTTCTGCGTGAGGCAATTAAGCGAGGCAATTAATGACGCTTCGCTTTCTTGCGTGAGGCAATTAAGCGAGGCGATTAACGATCGCTTCGCTTACAGAGGCAATTAAGCAGAGCAATGAATGTGACGTGGGAAGAAACTCTCACTTTATATAGTAGAGATTAATCGTATATAGCTCCTCCTATATATATTGCATTACATATACTGACAATTAAGTAGATACTCCACTGACTTTGCTCTTTGCTTGTAGTAATAGCAGTAATTCATTTGATTTATTCAGTTCGTTCGATCTCAACAAATATGTATTGCACGCAGCTCAAGACGGAGATGGCCGCACTGATCCAGCCTGCAGCAGCCTCCCTGAAAAGAACCTCATCCACTCGGTTCTAGCCATCTCCCTGAAAAGAGGCTGAGCTTTCACTTCATTTAATACCGGATTGGACGGATTACTTCTCCGCCTTACGGGATGTATTTTGTGAATCGTATCGTCTGCAAATATAAAACATATTTTATATTTCAAATAAAAATAATGTTTCAGTAATAAATATTTAGCCTGGCTCTGCATCAAATATGGTAAATTTGGAACTCGATGCCTTTGGAATTGCTAGGATGCATGTATATTGCAAGTGACTTGTACTGTTTACTCGCCGACTAGGCAGGCATAACCGGCCAGTGGCTGCAAGTCACATCCAGCCACCATATTGGATGCTGTCCACACCAACATATGCCTATCTGTCTGTCTATCTGTGCATTTGGTTCCTCTGGATCAATCAAACGAGGAGGAAATCGCAATGGCATCCCCATCCACCTTCTCTCCCAGCTGGACCAGGCAGCGCATCTTTGCATCAATCAATTTATATATATATATATATATATATATAGGAAAATGGTTCCATACCCCTGGGAGTACGTACTCCCACTCTCAATATACCGCTTTAATGATGTTGCTATACCTCTTTATCCTTTTAAGTATACTCTAATACAGATTATAAGATGCTCCAAAGTGAATTCCACAAAAAATTTCATCAAAATCCACCCTTTATAGCATAATTTGTTTATATACTCTTTTTACATATGAAAAAAGGGTATATAGCAAAAAATAAATGGCTATGTTGAATTTTTTCCAACAATGTCGTATTGTAGTATCTTAGAATTATTATTGGAGTATACTGAAAGTGATAAAGGAGTATAACGCATTTGTTTAAGTGGTATACTGGAGGTGGGAGTACATACTCCCAAGAGTACGGAAAAGGCTTCATATATATATATATATATATACGACCCAATTTTTACCGATTTTCGATCGGATTTTGCGTAATTTTCGAGCGATTTTATTCGATTTTTGGCACACTCAAAGAAAATTTAAAAAATCAAGAAAATTAGAAGAAAGTGCAGAAAACTAGGAAAAATTAAAATCTGAATAAATCTCAACTAATCTATAAAACACCTCAGATAAATTTTTAAAAAGTTTTGAATTCTTTTAGTACTTCTGAAAAATAAAAAACATCAATTAATGAAGAGGAACATAGACACTGTCAAATTTTATAAAAATTTACAAGTTTGATCGTGCTCTGAAATTTTAATGTATCATAAAGAGTGCCCAAGGTTCATGTGGGGGCTCCGGTCTTAGATTAGCGATACAGGTGCTTACTGTTGTGCAGGAGTGGTAATTAACGCAACCCGTAAGGAATCTGATCGTTAATTTAAAATCATACTCGGATCGAAATCAATTAGTCGGTACGACGCACGCTGAACGCGGTCACAAACCAATTAATTGATTCCAACTCGAGCTTCTCGCAAATATGTGTTCGGTGCTAGTTCCCTGGATTAGTAGCCTAGCACCACATATGACACAACAAGTTGCATCAATTCACATATACAAACATTCTGGATATAAATGCAGGCAGTCTGATTACATCGTGATATCTTACAAGTTCAACAACAATTTACAATACAGGTCACAGGCTGCAGCTCCAAAAGAAAACGAAAGCTCGGCAACGGCGATAATGTGCCATTCCACCCAAAGGCAACCGACTGGGGGTAAGCCCAGATAGCCGTCTTAAACGTCGTCGGGACCCATTTCTTCGAATGTGTCGTTGAACTCGTCGTCATTACCCTCGTCGCCGTCTTCTATGCATGTTGTCAGTTTTAGAGCAAACGGTGAGTACATGTATGTACTCGCAAGACTTTAGTGTATGCAAGTAATATTATTAATTGCAGACTGTGATAAAGGAACAGGCTTCTAAACTAGTTTCAATTTGCGATAGGCTGAATTTATTTGTAATAGAATAGTAATTATGAAATAGTACAGAATTTAGAAAACAATTGGACTGAAAGACATCTATTTCATGAGTAAATAAATACATATAATCATTGATTCCAACAGTTCACATTCCGACCAAGTAATCTCCAATCCATATTCCACTTACCCTTCCACATTTAAATTCTGAATCCACATACTATGGTCCAAGCAATAGTCCATTTCCAATCAGATTACCAGACTGTTCCCATTTACCCTTTGCTTTCACACCAAAGGATTCTTTTGGACCCCACCTAGGTCTAGCAACCTACCCAAGCCCTAAACCACCATTTAGAACATGGCTTCTAGGGTCAAACCCAAATGAAGGGAAAAGATAAAAGAGAAGAAAAGCTAGGGTTTGATCCAAATTTTACAGATTCGAATCAGGGTTTGATTTTTGCCAACCTAAGAGTTTGCTTGAGTTTGAGGAAGCGGCTCCACTCTCCAGGCCTTGATCTCCCCTTGCAAAACAGGCTCCAATCCACAAGTGAGGGAGGAAGAGAGAGGAAGAGAGAGAGAGAGAGCTAAAGGGAGGGAACTAGAGAGAGAGCTTAAGAGAGTGTGAGGGAGAGAGAGAGCCAAGGGGGGGCTTTAAGAAGGGGAAGGAAGAAGAATCGGGAATGGGGAGAAGTGGCCACGAGCAACAGGAGCTCGGTGGGCCTCAGCACCCGACACGGCCGGTAGTACCGCTCCCCTCGAGCGGTAGTGCCGCCTGGCTCCCCAACAGCACAACTCTCTGCTTCTTCGCTCACCTTGCTCCGAAGTTCGGCATTTCTTCTGAGAGACTCTTGGGTTAGGTTTTGGGATACCAAAAGAAAAAATTTTAGGGTTCAATTTTTAAAGAATTCTAACACAGACTCTGATTAGGTTTTCGAATCAAATTCGATCGAAACAGCTCGAACGATTTAACTCTGGTACAAATAACACCCAATAGAGAAATGATTAACACGAAAAGCATGATTAAGCACTTAATTATCTAATGACAAACTCAGGACGTTACAGTTCATGTAATAAAATGTTCAAAAATAATAACTGCGCGTGTTAATAATATTTCTTTTGAAATGCAAGTCCAAAATGTTCCTTTGTCGTGTAAAATGTGGATATGAAGTACTTAACCCAGCGTTGTTTCTTTGAAATTCTTACGACACCGAATCAAAGACTTAGGCCTCGGTGGAATTTTAATGCAGGAATTAATCTGTTTTATGTAAAAAAAAATGGTCCATAAATTCCTGTATTTCAAATGTACCCTCCTCCTTAGATCGGACTCGGATCCTCTGCCTTTGCTCTTAAAATGCACATTACATTTTGACCTGGTAGAATAAAAAAATGAAAAAAAATCAAAATTACTACAGTATCTTCGAAAATATCTCCGAGATTTAATAAAATCTAGTTTAAAAATATGAATTTCAATCAAAATATCTAAAATTTCAATGAAATTTACCAAAAATTTAAATACCGTAGCAATTTGATTTGTAAGTAAGTGCTTAGAAGCGAAGGAAAAAATACCCTAAATGAGATGGTGGATGAATTCTCAATTTATATATGATGGCATTTGGTGGGTAATTTTGGAGACTTTTAGTGACAAATGGTTATTTCATTCAAAAAAGCCCAAAAAAACTCCTCTTGTCTGGTTTTTGGCTTATAGTTATACATGGGTTTTTGGTTTTTTAAAGCCCAGCTTAAAAGCCAATCGTTTGTTTTGGTTTAGGCTTTTTGGCTTTTAAGCCAATGAAAAAACCGAAGCAAACAGGGCTGTAGCAATTTGATTTGTAAGTAAGTGCTTTTTTCCATCACGAAGGGAACGAGGGGGTAGACGGAACCGCTGGACATTATCCCTCCATTATATCTGGGAGGTTTCAAGCCTCCTCAAGCCTCCACCTCACCTCCTTCAATTTTCCGTAAAAACCCATTTATTTCTCTAAATCGCGGATAGGTCCTTCTAAATTGCGAAGAGATCCTTTGCTATTTTATGTGAGGGGAAAAAAAATCCCGGTTCGCGTTTAGGCCCCTCATTCGCCATTTTACATAAATGGACTCCCGTTAAATACAAATCACAAGCGAACCCTTTTCTAATTTTTCAAAATAGCGAACAGGTCCAAAATTATAACAAATAGGTCCCCGCGCTTTACGTCCAGGTCCTTTCTCCGTTTTGTCCGGAAAAAATGTTTTTATGGTCCGTTTTTTCTGCAGAACATGTTTTCGTGGTCCATTTTTCCTAAAAAAAATATGAAAATTCGTTTTTCGTTTATCCTTTCTCCGTTTTCCCCGAAAAAATATTTTTGGGGTCCGTTTTTCCCTCATTTTTCCTGGGAAAAGTGTTTTTGTGGTTCGTTTTGCCTCCTTTTTCCCTGGAAAATATTTTCGTGGTCCGTTTTCCCTTATTTTTCTCGAAAAAATTGTTTTCGTGGCCCGTTTTTCCCGAAAAAATATTTTCGTGATCCGTTTTTTCTCCGAAAAAAATTTAAATCCGTTTTTTGTTCACGCGCGCGGCGTGCGCCGCAGTTTTTCTTGGAAAAATGTTTTCATGGTCCGTTTTTTCTCATTTTTCGCGGAAAAAATGTTTTCGTTATCCGTGAAAAATATTTTTGTGGCCCGTTTTTATTCATTTTCCCCAGAAAAAATATTTTCGTGGCCCGTTTTTCCTCCGAAAAAAAAACTTTTCCATTTTCCCTGGAAAGAATGATTTCGTAGTCCATTTTTCCTTACTTTTTCCAAAATAAATGTTTTTGTTGTCCATTTTTTCTCCGAGAAAAACGACACAAATTTATTTTTCGTTCACGTACCGCACTCACTTTCCTAGTAGTCTTAGAAGCGAAGGAAGTTCCCGTGGCTGACGCGACGCGGCGCGGACGACGTCTCCCTCCTCCCCCTCCTCCTCCTCCCTCCTTCCTTTCTTCCCCGCCACTTCAACTCCCCATCCCGCTCCCCAAAAAGCAAGTCAAAGAGAGAGAGAGAGAGAGAGAGAGAGAGAGAAGGGCACAAGGCACAGATAGATTAGAGATCCCGACCGAAACCCTAGGAGAGAGAGAGAGAGAGAAAGGGAGGGAGAAATTGAATCCTATGGCTCCGCCGTCGCCGCCGGTGAGCGGCGCGCAGTACGCGCACCAGTTCCTCAACACTGCGCTCTCCCAGCGCGGCCCCTCCGCCCTCCCCTACGCCGAGGACGTCAAGTGGCTCATCCGCAACCACCTCGTCGCCCTCGCCGACGCCTTCCAATCCCTCCACCCCAAGGCCGCCCTCTTCACCCACAACGACGGCCGCGCCGCCCACCTCCTCCAGGCTGACGGTACCATCCCCATCCTCCACGCGGGAGCCTCCTACAATCTCCCCGCCATCATCTGGCTTCCCGAGCCCTACCCGCGCTCCCCGCCCCTCGTCTTCCTTTCCCCCACCCGCGATATGCTCATCAAGCCTCACCACCCCCTCGTCGACCGCTCCGGCCTCGTCGCCAACGCGCCTTACCTCCGCTCCTGGGTCTTCCCGTCCTCCAACCTCGTCGACCTCGTCAGATCCCTCGCCCACATCTTCGGCCTCGACCCGCCCCTCTTCACAAGGAGCCCCAACCCTCCTCCCCCTGCCATCGTCACCCCTTCCTCCGCCACACCTGTGACCCCCGCGCCCCCTCCGCGCTCCTACCGGTTCCCGGCCGCGCGCCCCCCGCCCACGGAGGACCCCGCCGAGGTCTACAGGCGCAACGCTGTCTCCAAGCTCGTCGACATGGCCTACGCCGACGCCGCCGCCCTGCGCACCGCGCGCGAGGCTGAGGTCGACGCTCTCTTTGCCGTGCAGGCTGAGCTGCGCGGCCGGGGTGAGGTGGTTGCCGATGGGGTGCGCAGAATGGGGGAGGAAAAGGAGGCGCTTGAGCGCCGCCTGCAAGACGTAATGATGGCCACCGACGCCATGGAGGCCTGGGTCGTGAACAATAGGAAGAAGGCCGCCGCCGACACTGAAGCGGAGGAGGCCATCGAGCTGGCGGATGTGCTGTCCAGGCAGATGCTCGAGTGCACAGCGGCGGATTTGGCATTCGAGGATACCATTTACGCTCTCGACAAGGCTGTTCAGGAAGGGTCCTCCGTGCCGTTCGATGGCTACCTCAGGAGCGTGCGCGCGCTGGCACGGGAGCAGTTTTTCCAACGTGTCCTGTGCACCAAGGTGAACAGTGCGCAGCAGCAGGCTCAGGCTGCTAGGATGGCTGCACGGCCACCGCAGTTTGCATCCTAGCTTGCTTCACAGTCGGTTCTGTCTATCGTAAGCGTTTCTTCTCGGTGTGCTTATTAGATGGAGACGCAATGCTTTCTTGTCACGATTACTGAATATATGAACGGATGGATGACATCTTGTGCAAATAACAACTTTAGTTGGGAGTGCAGCGCATGATGTTGCGTATGATTTCTGAACCTGCAATACACTTGTCGGTTTTGTTCTCTACAATCATTCCACCATGCTTCATTCTTCGTCGTAGACGGAATTTCGGAGGCCTGGTTGCTTTGCTATACTATTGTTCCACATTTGCTGATTGCAGTGCAACGATGATGGAAATTTCATATATGAGATGCATATGGAGTCATGATTACTTTGGGAATGTTATATTTAGGTTTCTTTGTTTGTATGCGAGCCTAGTTTACTGGTGCTGAAAACTTCAAGCACCGGGAATCGTCAGCTAATTTGGTTAGTTGTGATCTCTGGCTTGTTCAAATATTGTGATAATGGGAGAGAAAAAACCTTATTACCTATGTTGTAACTCATGGCTGGTGGATACTTTATTTGGTTGGTTTTATCAAGGTATCTCAAGTTTCTAGTGTTATCAAATGGCCTGTAGATTATACCATGCTTTACATCATGGATAGCATGTTTCAGGCAGGCCTTCCATGACTTGTTTGCAAAACCAACAACGTCAGCAATACACAGGAGATAGGCTTAAAAATTGTTGGAGGAGGATGATAATGGGTAATTTCCAATAGGCGATCTGGCTAGTATATGGGATGTCCCATTGCAGTAGCTTGCAACTGTGTCTAGCTTGTTTTAGCAATGACATGAACAATTTACAGGGCAGGCGAGTTTCTAGGTATATACTGGCTGTGCTTGGAATCAAGGAATGCATGCATAGTCGCTTTGTGCCAGACATTGAAGCTTATTTTAGATGATCCGTTGGGTGGTTAAAATCTGATTTCAGAAACAAGTTTGCACGAGTTGTTGGGGAAACAATGGAACATGCATGTTTGCAGTGGTGGTTTTGCATGTGGCCTCCTGCAGATGCGTCCTTTTTATTCTGCTACTCTGCAGCTATGCTAGCTGGGGTGCATCTCCTTCCTCCCTCCCTCCCTCCTTGGAACCAAAACCGAATCTCAATCAAGGTTTCAAATCCCGAAATTTCGGCCGAGATTTCGGATTTCGGATCATCCAGAGATTCTAAATCTCAACCGAATAAAAGAATTAAAAAAAATTAAAAAAAATCAAATCTCGGCGGCTGAAATCTTGGGTAATTAGGCCGGATTTTATTTTTTTGTCGATGAAATTTGATTGGATTTGAGGTTAAGACTATCCACAAAAAATTTTAAAAATTTTGGACATGTTTTGGACCATTTTTTAAAAGTTCAAAAATTGATCTTCAGATACATGCATGCTTCTTGTTGAGTTGTAGTTTGGAAGGCATCATAGCTTGTCATATTTTCTCTTTCTATAGGTTAGTTACTGTGAAAATGATGTTGTCGGCGTATTTTACGCCAGGGTCCCCACTCCCCCGCAATTAAAGAGACCGCTGGGCGGGTAGAGTGTGTCCAGGCACACCACTGCAAGCAAGCAGCAACTCCCCGGCGTGGTCGCCCGGTGGGCAGTGGCGGTGGTGATCGTGCCTCGCCACTGGGCGGCAAAGAAGGAGGTCGCCAGTGGGCGATGTGTGGCGACCAGGCCACGCCACTGGGCGCCCAGGAAGATGGTCGCCCAGTGGACAGGTGGCGACCAGGCCACGCCACTGGGCGCCAGAAGGTGGTCGCCAGTGGGAGTGGCGACGAGCCACGCCACTAAGGCGCCAGAGAGTGGTCGCCAGGATAGGTGGCGACGAGCCACGCCATCGAGCGCCCAAGAAGGTGGTCGCCCAAGGGCAGTGGCGACCAGGCCACGCCCTGGCGACAGCCAGTGGTCACCAGCCGACAGTGGCGACGAGGCCACACCACTGGTGCCCAGGAAGGTGGTCGCCCAAGGGACACGTGGCGCAGTGCTACGCTCTTGGCGTCCACCCCGATCTTTGCGGCACCGGATCAAGGGTATTTAATGCGAATCGTGCGCATTAAATGCAAAGCATGGAGAATACAGTAGGGCGGCGCGTCTTCCCCAGCGTGCATTAATCGCATGTGACATCACGGCGACACCTCACCTCGACCGGGCGGGTAGCGTTAGCGGGCGTGGGGCCCGAGGCGGGGGTGTGACGGCTGCGACAGATAATGATGGGGTGCAAGAGCTGCGACGTGCGCATTAAATGCGCCCGTGCCAGTGTAATAAGTATGACTTGCGGTGTAAGCCTCCCAAGCGCCCCCGCCGGCCCAAGTATAAAAGGGAGCCGGGGTGCAAGGGAGAAGGGGTTCGACCCATTGTCAGTAGGGTTTCATACTCTCAAGCTAGAACACAAGCAATAGCAAGAAAGGCAGGACTAGGGCTATTACTCTCCGGAGGGCCTGAACCTGGGTAAACCCTAGCGTCCCCATTCCTCTGAGCTTCACCGGCACCCCGTTCATCTTCCTTCCACCTACGATTACCGAAAGCCCCCGTCCGAACCTTATAAGCACCCGACTTCGGAGGTGCCTGTTGGCTAATCTGGCCAAAGGGCGCGCAGTAGGGGCTATTGGTGGTTAGATTGCCCTCTTCCTTCCATCTCCGACTCGAAGCTCAGTAGAAGTAGGGGCGCTTGTCTGCATGGCGGAGTCGCACTCCAAGCGCAGCAATCTGCCCGAGGAAAGCGGCGCCCGTAGCCGGTCCCGGCGTTCGGGGAGCCGGGCCGCCGGTCCCTCCGGCTGCGGCGGCGGCGCGTGGCTTCTGCGCCCGGGGGTCAGCCCGTCCAAAGGCGCTTGGCACTGGGGGACGACACCCCCGCGCGAAGCCTTCATGCGGCCCGGCTGCTTCTCGATCATCCTCCGATAGCTGGGGACACCCACCACTCCATGGTCGCGGATATCGTCCACCTGGTCGACGCCGCTCAACAACAGGTTGAAGCGGCGGCCCAGCCGAGGGCTTCTGGCATGTGGCGGCAAGGAGCGCGCGCAACTGACACGCATGGTTCCAGCCGCCGCACGACTTCCCCCGGTGGCAAGGGCCAGGACAAGGGGAAGGGAGTCCTGGTTGCAGCCCCCTCCGTTATAGGGAGACGTGCGCGTGACTCCGCTTCTTCTCGCGGTCCCCCGAGTCAAGGGGGAATCGCGAAGATCTCAGATCGCGCTTGGACGAGAGGCGGCTCCAGCGCGACGGTGACCTACGTCACACTCTCAGGGGGCGCCGCGAGAGTGCCCAGCGGCGCCCCACTCCCCAGACACCCGACGGGCACCAAGGGGCTTCCCCCTCGGACTCCGGGGAGAGCGCAGGATCGCACTCCTCGTCCTCTCCTCGGGACCGAGGAGCTGGCAAACAACGCTGCTCCCCCTACAACGTCGGATGCCAGGCGTTTTCTCTCCGCCTCCGACAAGCTGCGTGGCCGGAGAGATTCCGTCCCGCCTCCATCGAGAAGTACGACGGCACCACCAACCCGGAGGAGTTTCTGCAAATTTACACCACGGTGGTGCGCGCGGCGGGAGGGTCTGAGAAGGTTATGGCCAACTACCTCCCGACGTCACTAACGGGCTCTGCCCGGTCGTGGCTACTCAACCTCCCGCGAGGCTCCGTGCACTCGTGGGAGGAGCTGTGCGACATCTTCGTCGCCAACTTTCAGGGCTCCTACACTCAACCGGGCGTGGAGGATGACCTCCACGCTCTGGAACAGACGGAGGGGGAGTCCCTGAGAGAGTTCATCCGGCGGTTTAGCCACTGCCGCAATACGATCCCCCGAATCTCCGAGCAGTCGGTAATCATCGCGTTCCGGAGGGGGTCCGGGATCAGAAGATGCGGGAGAAGATGGCTACTCGCACCATCTTAACCACATCTGAGTTGTTCTCCCTGGCGCGCAAGTGTGCCAGGGCGGCCGAAGCTCGGAAGTGCGCGACGAGGCCCGCCGACTCTGGTGACGCCGGCACCTCGAAATCCTCCGACCGCAAGAAGAAGAAGAAGAAGAAGCGGAAGGAGGCCACTGCCAGGGAGGTCCTGGTTGTTGAGCCGGAAACCAAATCCCGGCGTCGCGACGACCAGGATCGAAGGGATGAGCGCCGGGACCGACGCGGCGATCGCAGGGATCGCCGCTCGCCCCGTCGCGAAGATAATGGCGGCAAACCCTATTGCCCCATCCATCGCACAAGTGGGCACGACCTGGAAGATTGCCAAGTGGTGTCCAAATTGGTGGACAGGCGGCTCAAGAAGTGTCGCGAGAAAGACCACGGAGGCGAAGACGACGAAGACTCAGCCCCGCTGGCCTTTCAACAGGTGGAGCATATGGTGGCGTTTATCCACGGCGGCTCGGCCACCTACTCATCGAACTCGCAGTACAAGCGAGATCTGAGGCAGGTGTGTGCCACCGTATCACCCTCTGGGGCGAGTAGGCCGCTGAAGTGGTCGGAGCAACCGATCACTTTCAGCCGGGCCGACCACCCGGAGAGCTTGTCCGATCCGAGCCATTTGCCGATCGTGGTCTCCCCCACGGTCCGCAACGCGAAGCTCGGGCGGGTCCTTGTCGATGGAGGTAGCGCCATCAATCTGCTGTCGGTGGGGGCATACCAAGCGCTCCAGATACCATATGAGGAGCTGCGCCCAGCCCCCCTCTTCTACGGAGTTGCCCCCGGGGTGGGCCTCCTGCCCCTGGGGCAGGTCCGGCTGCCTGTTACGTTCGGAAGTTCGGAAAACTTCCGGACGGAGCTGGTGGATTTTGAGGTCGCCGATTTCGACCTCCCTTACAACGCCTTGCTTGGCCGCCCGACCTTGGTCAAGTTCATGGCGGTCGCTCATTACGCTTACATGCTGGTGAAGATCCCCGGGCCCAGTGGCCCCATTACGGTGAAGGTGGACAGGCTGGAGGCCCTGCGCCTCTGCAAACAGCTGCAGGACCTGGCCGGCACCACCTGCTCGGCCCGCGATAAGGATGACAGCCAGGGCTCCCCCTCGGTCAAGACCCGTGCTCCACCTAGACTCTCAGGTGAGGCGAAGGTGGTCCCCGTGGGTGAGGAGGGCTCGGGCAAGGTCATCAAGATCGGCACCGACCTCAGCGCCAAATAGGAATACGCGCTCGTCACCTTCCTCCGGTCTAACCTGGATGTGTTCGCATGGGAACCATCAGAAATGACCGGGGTCCCTAGGGAGGTGATCGAGCACCGATTGACAACGCTCCCTGGAGCGCACCCGGTTCGACAAAAGATCCGGCGGCAGGCGCCAGAGCGGCAGAACGCCATTCGGGATGAGGTGGAGAAACTTTTGTCTGCCAGGATTGTGCGGGAGGCCACCTATCCGGAGTGGTTGGCCAACCCCGTGCTCGTAAAGAAGTCCAACGGGAAGTGGCGAATGTGCATCGACTTCACCGACCTCAATAAAGCCTGCCCCAAGGACCCGTACCCCCTGCCGCGGATAGATATCGTCGTCGATTCCACGGCAGGGTGTGAAGCCCTGTGCTTCCTCGATGCCTACTCCGGTTATCATCAGATCAGTATGGCTCAGGAAGACGAAGAGAAGACCGCCTTTGTGACTCCCATCGGTGTATACTGCTACGTCAGAATGCCCTTTGGGCTGAAGAACGCCGGAGCCACCTATCAGCGGGCCATGCACATTGTGTTTCGACCCCAAATAGGGAGGAACCTCGAAGTGTATGTTGACGATCTGGTAGTAAAAACAAAGAAGGCCGATGAGCTTGTCCAGGACCTAGATGAAACTTTCTCTCGCCTCAGAAAATACTGTGTAAAGTTGAATCCCGAGAAGTGTGTGTTTGGTGTCTCATCCGGGAAGCTGCTTGGGTTCTTGGTCTCCAGCCGCGGGATCGAGGTCAACCCAGAAAAGATAGAAGCAATTGAGCGGATGCAGCCGCCTACCCGCCTCAAGCAACTGCAATGCTTGACTGGCCGGCTGGTCTCCCTTGGCCGGTTCATAGCTCGGCTAGGGGAGAAAAGCCTGCCGCTGTTCAAGCTGTTAAAGAAGACCAACTCATTTGAATGGACCCCTGAAGCACAACAGGCGTTCGAAGATCTGAAGAAGTACCTCTCCTCCCCCCCGGTACTGGTTGCCCCTGAGCCGGGCGAACCGCTACTATTGTATGTGACGGCTAGCCCCTCTGCGGTGAGCGCGGCGCTGGTGGCGGAGCGGGAAGGTGTCCAACGGCCGGTCTATTTTATCAGCAAGATGCTTCACGACGCAGAAACGAGGTACCCTCAGGCTCAGAAGATGGCCTATTCTGTGGTGGTGGCGTCAAGAAAGTTGCGGCACTATTTTCAAGGGAGAGAAATCACAGTGGTCTCATACCCCCTGCGCGAGATCCTCCACAACAAAGAAGCAGAGAGCCGCATCGCGAAGTGGTCCGTCGAGCTGGGGGAGTTCGGTGTCAAGTTCGCTCCTCGTACCGCAATAAAGAGTCAAAGGCTGGCGGACTTCGTCGTCGAGTGGACTCCAGCTGAGCCCGAAGCCGATGAGGTCCCCGCGCCCTCCCCCTGGACGCTCTTCTTCGACGGGTCCTTCAGGCTTGAAGGCGCGGGGGCTGGGGTTCTCCTGGTCTCTCCGACCGGGGACTTTCTCAAGTACATGGTCGTTCTCGACTTCAAGGCCACTAACAACATAGCCGAGTACGAGGGTTTGCTGGCTGGGCTCCGGGCCGCCGCAGCCATCGGTGTTCGGCGCCTGCAAGTAAAGGGCGACTCCCTGCTGGTCGTCAATCAGGCAAGGAAAGATTTCTCCTGTCCTAACCCCGTCATGGCGGCGTACCTGGCGGAGGTCAGGAAGTTGGAAAGGCACTTCGAAGGGTTGGGGTACACTCACATCCCCCGACGCGACAACCATCTGGCGGACGAGCTCGCCCAGCTCGCCTCAACCCGATCTCCTGCGCCGGTCGGTGTCTTCGAAGAAAGGCTTTCGCGACCGTCCATCGCAGCCCCCGTCTCTGGTGGGGACGGTGGTGACGCCGCTCCAGCCCTCGCTCCTGGAGGGAGAGTGGTTCCGGCAGAAACGCCCGGCCAGGCGGAGTACCCGGATGACCACCTCGTGGTCGCTGTACTTGACCGGGAAGGCACATGGATGGATCCGATCCTGGCCTACCTGCGGGATCAAGCATGCCCCGACGATGATGCATCAGCAGAGAAGGTAGCACAAAAGGCCAAGTGCTATACCCTGGTGGACGGGGACCTGTACCGCCGGGGTAAGAACGGAATTCTTCTGAAGTGCATCACTCGGGAAGAGGGGAGCGGCCTGCTCTCCGATATCCATGGAGGCGTGTGCGGGAGCCACGTGTCCGGACGAACGATGGCGGGAAAGGCTTTTCGTCAAGGGTTCTACTGGCCGACCGCCCTCCAGGATGCCTGCGAGCTGGTGAGGAGATGTGAGGCGTGCCAGTTCCACGCCAAGCGGATTCACCGACCAGCCCAGGCC
The DNA here is from genome assembly GCA_036346355.1 of Rhipidocladum racemiflorum. Taxonomy (NCBI): domain Eukaryota; kingdom Viridiplantae; phylum Streptophyta; class Magnoliopsida; order Poales; family Poaceae; genus Rhipidocladum; species Rhipidocladum racemiflorum. Next base: position 165,210 of record CM070572.1, read on the forward strand.
CTGCAAACTATCCCGCTCTCTTGGCCCTTCGCGGTCTGGGGGCTGGATATCCTGGGCCCGTTCCCGCGAGCCACAGGGGGCTATACCCACCTGTATGTCGCCATCGACAAATTCACTAAGTGGGTGGAAGCCGAGGCAGTAAGATCTATCACCGCCGCAGCTGCGGTCAAGTTCATCAAAGGGATTTTTACCCGCTTCAGGGTCGCCAACCGCATCATCACCGACAACGACACTCAGTTCACCAGGGCGGCCTTCCTGGACTTCTGCGAGGAAATGGGCACCAAGGTCTGCTTTGCCTCGGTCGCCCATCCCAAGAGCAACGGCCAAGTCGAACGGGCCAACGCGCTGGTGCTAAAGGGCCTCAAGACGCGGACGTTCGATCGACTCCACAAGTGTGGGGCCCGATGGGCTGAGGAACTCCCGTCAGTGTTGTGGTCGCTTCGGACCACCCCCAGCCGGGCCACCGGGGAAACCCCTTTCTTCCTGGTGTACGGTGCGGAAGCTGTCCTCCCCTCGGAGTTAGAGCTGGGGTCGCCACGTATCGCTGCGTTCGTAGAAGAAGACCAGGAGGAGTTACACCGAGACGACGTCAACCTCCTGGAAGAGGCGCGGGATCGGGCGGCTCCGAGCCGCTGGCAAGTACCAGAAAGTCTCGAGCGATACCACGCCTCCGGTCAACGAGAGAACATCGGCGATGGCGACCTGGTCTTGCGAAGAGTCCAGTCGCATGCCGGGTCGCATAAACTGTCTCCCCAGTGGGAGGGACCCTTCATAGTGGTCTCAGTCTCTCGTTAAGGCGGTCGGTGCATCGAAGACGGCGAAGAACTGGCAAACTCCCAGAATATAGAAAATCTGCGCAAGTTCTACCCTTGATCGGTTGTAAGTCCCAGGCTCCGTTCCCACCGGCGGAGTGTGTCTTCCTTTCCACCGCTGGTCGGGAGGCCTTCCCGCTTGAAATTAAATACTCATTTTCCTTGTCCGAAATAGTTATTCTCCCTGCCCTCTTTTCGGTCTTTTGCCCTCTGTCGGGTAGTGCCGGGGCACTTGCCTCTGGTACCCTGCAACCTTGCAAAGCCCCAATAGCAAAGGCGGGATCGCTAAGTGAGAGCGGCGCGCAGGAATGGGTGATTGGATGGCTAGTTCAGCACGATCCCCAGCACGGTCATGACACTCCGGGTGTCCCCGTGGGGGTCGGCGACTTGAGCACCACTGCCAAGAACCTAAGGTCCTGCCCCGACTCACTAAGCGCTCATTCCCTAGAGGCTATCTGGGAGTCAAAATTTTGCTAAAGCAAGGGGTTCGAGGGAAGTGATTCCCTGGCACAAGACCTTAGGTCTTTAAGCGGCCATGTGTTGGCTCGCGCAGAACCGGAAAGATTAGGGTAAAAGCAAACTTTAAGCGACATAGCGGGAACTTGTGCTCCCGTTTCATGTAAAATGTTTTGCGTCTAAGGTCTTTACAGGCAAAAGCTAAAAGGAAAAAAAAACTACGCTACTGGGGGATCCTCCTCGTCCTTCGCTGCCGCCTCGGCAGCCGCCACGTCCTCGTCAACCGGGCCGACGTCCAGCCTCATCGCCACGTCTTCCGCGGCGGCCTCCATCTGGGGGTTCTCCATCGCCAGCTGTGCGGTGACCCGCTCGGAGGCGTCGTGGACCCGCTCCTCCGCCTGTGCCCAGTCACCTTCGATTCCCTGGACCGTGGCCGCGGGATCGAAGTTGGGGTCGCGGCTGGCGCAGCAAGCCAGCACGAACCGCTGCGGGTCGCCGTGAATCGCACGTCCCTCCTGGGCGGACCGGGCGGTAAGGGCGGCGGGCAGGTGCGTGAGGAAGTCCGCAGTCCGGCCGAGGCAGAATGCATAATGCCGCGGCCTCTCCTCCCGCGGACCCGATCGCTTCCACTGGAGCAAGATCGCCATCGTCCGGCTGGCGTGGCGCATCTCTGATGTCCACCTCCGATCGGGCCCGATCGACCTTTTCCGCCTCCGGCTCCGTGGCGAAGCTCTTCGACGCTGGCGGGCGCTTTGCTCCGCTGCTTCCCGCCATTGCACCTCCAACCCCGCTCCCTGTTCGCGCAAATCTTCCACCTCCTTGCGGAGGCGGTTGATTTCGGCTGCCGCCTCCGTGAGCCGCTCCCTGCTTGTCACCAAACGAGTGCTCGTGCTGGAGTAGAGCTCGCTAAGAGCCGCCAGCAGAGCATCCGCGTCTGCCGAAGGAACGGAGGCGGTGGGGGGATCCGGGGTAGGCACGGGGCCGAGCGGGCCTGGGTCCTGAACAACGGCGGCAGCAGCAACCGCTTGGGGGTCGCCCCCCTCCACCTGCTCATCCTGGGGATCAGCGACCCCAGGTGGCGCACCTCCTGCAGCCACGGCGCCTGGATCGCCCCCGGCTTGGGCGGCAGGAATACCCAAAGGGGGAACCCTGAAAAAGGGAAAGAAGTAACGGTAAGATACAGTTCGAAGGGACTTAATTTTCATATTGCATGTGCGTTCTTGAATGAGTACCTAGGTGACGGCCTCGGGAATCGGGGCACGCTTGGAGTAAGGACCAGCCCCCCGCGCGGCGCTGCCGGCGCCGGTCCTAGCGGCCTAGGAACCGGCGCTGGCGGCGGAGGAAAGGCCGCCGCCGGCGACGGCGGAGGAAGACTCGCCGCCACTACGCGGGCGGCAGAGCATCGCTTGCCGGCGGCCGAGGGCGGTTTGCCCCACCATCGAGCCGGCGGCGGCGCGAGGAAAGCTTCGCCGCCACGGCGCGGCGCGCCAGAAGCGCCGCTGCTGGCCGAGGCGGTGGTCATGTTCCACCATTGTCGCCACCCCAGCGGGGGCGAGGAAGGACGAGGTCCCGGCGGTCGACGAACCCCCCGCCACCGCCGAGGAGCCGGCCGCTACGGCGGAAGAAGCCCCCGCGGCCGCTGCAGAAGATCCCACCCCGGCCGAGCCCAGAAGGCGGGGCCTTTGGGAACGACCACCGTTGGCGTCGTCGTCGTCCGGACGCCTACGTCTCACTTGGTCACCCCTCCCCTGACCACCGGCGGGAGGAGGGTCCCGGATTGTCAAAGGTGCCCGGCGTGTCACGTCGGGCGTGCCCATGGCGTCCATCGACGGCATGGCGCGGATTATCGCCGCGCGCTCCCCCGGCGATAACCGGCAGAGCGGAACCGCGCCCTCCGGGAATGGCGGGACGGGATTGACAAAGCCCAGCTGCGCCATCCACCGGTCGATCACGTCGGGAGCCAGGTTCCCGGCGGCTGGCAACGAAAAAGAAGAAGAGGAAAGCCCCAGGAGGCAAAAGCACTGTCAGCACCAGATTCAACCAATAGAAAAGAAGGGCAAGGAACAGTCCAAGGTAAAGAGGGTTACCTCCAGTGATACTCCAAGTCCCGTCGTTTACGCCCATGTACTGCCAGGCCGGGCGGGCGCGGCGGCGCAAGGGGCATAGCCTCCGGATGACGAAGTCCCGGATTACCATGGCCCCTGTCAGGCCCGCCGCCCGCAACTGGTCGACGCGGGCTAGCATCTGAAAGTGCATCTAGGCCCTCTAAATGGTTTTGGATGGTTAATGACAAACGATTAAAGAATCTAACATGTTCAACTAGTGCATGAATAGGTAAATGCTTTGAATAGAGATCATCTACGATCATCGGGCATCCTCAGACGTCATTGAGTGAGAAAAACGGCAACTGCGGATGTAATGTTAATTTGTTAAGTCATAGGTTTGCCGTACTATTAAGAGGGATGTGTTAAAACTGATTTAGAGATGGTCTACACGCTCAGATGAATGATCGTTAGTCTCTTAAGAGTATTAAAATAGTCTCCCCTGCATTGGAATGTGGTTTGTTGCAATTCTCCAGTCGGATATTCCGATCCTATATCGGAAGTTTCGAAGTTTCAGACATTCCGATGTGAGGTTGCTCTTCAGTCCGTAGTGTGTTGTTAGGGTCGGACATTCCGATATTTTGTATCGGATGTTCCGATGCCTGTCAGTTTTTGGTTTGGGAACTCTCTGTTAACTTCGGATGTTCCGATCCTTGATATCGGAAGGTCCGTTGTGTACTGTCTTGTAAAAGGGTTCTCTCTATTGATTCGGACTCTCAAGTCTATTTTCTAAGTTCAAGTAGCCGCTTTCTCGATTTGGAACTCTGTTTGGTTCGGATGTTCCGATTTTCAGATCGGACATTCGAGTGGGACTTAGAAAGTTTTGTTGAGTTCCTTTTACGAGTAACATCGGAAGTTCGGCGATCTTGGACATTCCGATGCTTGTAGTTTTCGACCGTTGGGAGCTGTCCCATTTCTGGTTATTTACACTCATCGGATGGTCCGATGTTACTATCGGACATTCCGATGTGTGGCTGAGTGCGGGTATAACGGCTAGTTTTGAATCAAAACTATAAATACCCCTCTCCTCTCCCTTTTGTGGGTGACTCTCACTTGATTGGGCTGAACTCTTGAGCACTCCCTAGAGCTTTCTTGAGTCCTCCTTGATCTTAGTGATCATCTAGTGTGTGAGGAAATCTAGTGTGGTTGTGAACTAGAGAAAAGGAAAGATTCATTCATCTTGAGCATTAGGCAACCTCTTCAAGATCAAGAATCTAGCTCATTCATTACTCTTGGAGGTTGAAGGACTCCTAGACGGCTAGGCGTCACTCACGAGCTCCCGAAGGTTGTGGGACGCCGTGAGAAGTTTGTGAAGGCCGGCTCCGCCTCCGAAAGGAAAGGAACCAATAGTGGAACCAAGCCTCAAGTGTGACCGAGGTTTGGGAGGAAAGGGTTGGAAAAGACCCGGCTCGTTGGAGCCTCCTCAACGGAGACGTAGGATTCCCTCAAGAATCCGAACTCCGGGAACAATTCCGTGTCTTTACTTTACTTCTCTCAAATGCTTTTCCTCATTTAGTTGATATAACGTTCTTAGATTGCTTTCCAAGTTCATTACTCTCAGTGATTAATTGTTCGTGTCTAAAGTTGATCGGACATTCCGAACTGTTATCGGAAGTTCCGATTATATCGGAAGTTCCGATAAAATACCGGAAGTTCCGATACTCTTTCCGCTGCGACAAATTTAGTTTAAATTTTTAAATTGCCTATTCACCCCCCCTCTAGGCATTGTTAACCTCTTTTCAGCAACGCCCGGAGCTCGGGAGTCTCGCTCACTTGGGCCCCCCAGTTGATGTTGCTGACCGCCGGACCGATTGGAATCTCCAGTACCTCAATGCCGCTGTCGTCCTCGACATACAGCCACTCTTCGCGCCAATCCCTCCAACTGGACCGGCAATCCAGCGGGATGCAGCGCGACATGGACCCGTCGCGAAGCCGCAGGTGGCAGCTCCCGGTAATAAAGCGACTTCCACCGCGGCGAAGGGTATAGAAAAAGCGAAAGAGAAGGAGATTGGGTAACACCCCTACGAACATCTCGCAGAAATGGGCAAAGGCGGAAAGGAGAATGACGGAGTTGGGGGGAAGATGGATGTGATGAATGGCGTAGAAGTTAAGAACGGAGAGATAAAAATCAGAAACCGGTGGCGAAAGTCGGCGAAGTCGCCACCCAAGAAAACCACCTCTCCGGGCCGGCAGTGGGGCTCGACGGTCCCGGCACGGATGCGGAGGGCGCCCGCGGTTATACTCCGAGATAGCCTAGTGGCAATCTCCTCCTCGACGGTCGACGAGGGGAGGACGGGAGCCATCGGGGGCAGGAAAGTGTCGAATCGCGTCGGCAAAGAAGAAGGAGAAAGAAGCTCTAGAGCGGGAAGAAAAGTTAGAAAGAGGCAGAACCGCTCCCCTCCCTCGGTCGACCTCTTATAAGGTTTCAAGGGAGGGATCGGCGGGAAAACCGAAAAGGCGCGGCGGTTCGAAAAAAGGAGTTCAAAAGCCCCATTAAGAAGGCGCGTCCCAAGGATCGTGCGGCAGTTGCGAGGCGGGAATAACTGCACGAACCGCCTTGAGAACCGAAAGAAGCCAGAAGGTCCCTTGAAGGCCTCGGGGTGTGCGGGCTTGTTAAATGGCCCCACCCGGGAGACTAAGCGACTTCCCGAGGGGCATTTTAAAGAAGGAAAAATGAAGATGGCAGGCCAAAAGCGCTCCCGGGTGGGCCCGGGGGCTACTGTCGGCGTATTTTACGCCAGGGTCCCCACTCCCCCGCAATTAAAGAGACCGCTGGGCGGGTAGGGTGTGTCCAGGCACACCACTGCAAGCAAGCAGCAACTCCCCGGCGTGGTCGCCCCAAAGGGATGTGGCGGTGGTGATCGAGCCTCGCCCGGGCGGCAAAGAAGGAGGTCGCCCAGTGGACAGGTGGCGACCAGGCCACGCCACTGGGCGCCCAGGAAGGTGGTCGCCCAGTGGACAGGTGGCGACCAGGCCACGCCACTAGGCGCCCAGGAGAGTGGTCGCCCAGGGGATAGGTGGCGACCAGGCCACGCCACTGAGCGCCCAAGAAGGTGGTCGCCCAAGGGACAGGTGGCGACCAGGCCACGCCCCTGGGCGACCAGCGAAGTGGTCACCCAGCGGACAGGTGGCGACCAGGCCACACCACTGGGTGCCCAGGAAGGTGGTCGCCCAAGGGACACGTGGCAGACAGGCTACGCTCTTGGCGTCCACCCCCGATGCTGCAGCACCCGGATCAAGGGTATTTAATGCGAATCGTGCGCATTAAATGCAAAGCATGGAGAATACAGTAGGGCGGCGCGTCTTCCCCAGGCGTGCATTAACTGCATGTGACATCACGGCAGCACCTCACCCCCTGACGGAACGGGTAGCGTTAGCGGGCGTGGGGCCCGAGGCGGGGGTGTGACGGCTGCGACAGATAATGATGGGGTGCAAGAGCTGCGACGTGCGCATTAAATGCGCCGTGCCAGTGTAATAAGTATGACTTGCGGTGTAAGCCTCCCAAGCGCCCCCGCCGGCCCAAGTATAAAAGGGAGCCGGGGTGCAAGGGAGAAGGGGTTCGACCCATTGTCAGTAGGGTTTCATACTCTCAAGCTAGAACACAAGCAATAGCAAGAAAGGCAGGACTAGGGCTATTACTCTCTGGAGGGCCTGAACCTGGGTAAACCCTAGCGTCCCCATTCCTTTGAGCTTCACCGGCACCCCGTTCATCTTCCTTCCACCGGCGATTACCCCGAAAGCCCCCCGTCCGAACCTTATAAGCACCCGACTCGGAGGTGCCTGTTGGCTAGTACGCCGACAGATGTGGACTGCAGATGCTTACTACCATAGACCCACTTTGGAGAGATGTTTGATCCTTTACATTGTGCAAAAACATGTGATAATTGCTTGAAAGAATTGACATGGATTGAGAAAGATGTGACCATGATTGCTAGGCAGTTGGTAAGTGGACAACTGCGCCCCTCCTCCAAAACACACGCACATTCGTCTTTGTGTGAATCTAAATTCTTATCTTGTCGTTCTTTATGTCGAGTTGGTCATGATGATTAGGCAGACATGTTCAACTTCTCATATTCTTAAAGTTTACAGAGTTTCAGTCAGCCAAAATGTATGCATTTTGCTAAGATTATTATGTTCTGAAGTTTATTATGCGATTACCTTGCACCTAGTGGCTACTGTTGTCGTGGGATTGCACCACACTGATAGTGTCCAGTTCTCGGCTCTTGCGTTCAAACACCCCCCATTTGGTATGTCTCCCAATCCCCCCTCCTGGGCGATCTTCTTCCCTTTTTATATGGGGGAGACGGAGAAAACCGCCTCCAAAGGCATGCATCGGCTAGCTTTTCTCCGACAGGCGCTGACATGGGGTTGCAGGTCTTTTTACAGTAGTGTCTCCACCTGTCCTCTTCTAGGGGCCAGGTGTCTATTACATGGAGTTTTCATATTCTCTTTACGTCTATGCCCTTTTGTCCCTCGCTCTTTTTGGGGGGCCAAAAGGAATTACAGACGTCTATTGATTCCGTATCAACCTGGCACCACCTGGAATCCTTTTGCATATCATGGCAGAACGACAGGCCCGGTCGATCATCTTGTTGGCCACATCCACATGGGCTACGAGGGTATCTACCTCCGCGGCTTCTCTCATTGCTTTGCTCCGCTCCCTCCCTTCCGTGTCGCATCATCTTACTTGTTCATCATGCCTTGAGCCTGTATGGGTCGGGGGGAGTTGCGGGCCTTGCCCCGTCTGGCGAAGGGGATGGAGTCTCCGGGCCTACGACAACTGCATATGCAGCAAACCGATATGCCCATGGTTCAGATTGTGCATCTTGGCTTACTGCTGGAGAAGTCATGGTTTAGTGTAATATGTAATATTTGTTTTATCTCATCCACTTGCACTAATTCTTTAGGGCCAAAATAAAATCATGTTTAATGTAATACGTAATATGTAAACCACATGTCTTGTTACATTTGAAAAATCAAAAACAGATTTTACACAAGGCTTTTATCATGACACTACCATTGTTAGATTTTTTAAAAATTCCCCATACTTGATCATCATCTGAAATTTTTATGGGAACATTAGTAATGTGTTAGGACCATCCAAAAAAATTTCAAAATTTTTTGATGTGTTTTGAATAATTTTTCGGTCGGTTCAATGTGGGCCGAAATCTCGGTGATTTTGGCTGAGATCTCGGATTTTTCAGTTGAAAAAAAAAACGGATTTGAAATTTGGTTTTTGTATTCTATCCAAATTTTGTCCGAAATTTTCGAATCTCGTCGAGATTTCGGATTTCGGCCACATCTGAGATTTATATTAAAACAAAATTTGAAACCTTGATCTCAATTCAATTCCGAGTGCTACTCACTTTACATGGAGTATGTTTCTCTATTTTATTTAGCATACGACGGTACCTGCAGACGATGCTTGCGAATACGACTTTTGACTTCATAAGAAGAGTCAGCAGATACACAAGCAAATCGCGTCCTCTGTTTCGCTGGCCGAAGGCACAACCACTGTTGATTTGTCTGTTTGAAAGTAGAGTAGAAATTGAATTCGAGAATAGAATAAAAAATAATTATGTTCTTATTGCACATGTGTTTACATATTTATACAAACTAATGGGTGAAAGTTGATAGTGAAATGGTGTCCAAAAGACACATATTATCCAAAAGACATCCATTCTAAGAGTTGGCGGTTAATCGCCCATCTTAACTTCTTAACACCCCTTTGGGCTAATAACACAGCCATCCTGTGCTTCGACAAACTCCTCCAAAAACCCTATGAAAAAAATATAAGGAGAAATTTGTTCTTATAATTATATGCCATCTAAAACTCCTTTAAAACCTAATAGAAAAAATATAAGGAGAAACTTTATGGCATAAGTTCACATTCAATATTGCTTCATCAAAAACATTTTATGAGTAACCATTTATGTAAAACTCATAAAGGAAAAGAGTAACATATTCTAGTTCAAGAGTTAGCTCCTCTTGAGCCTTGCAACTCATGAAGCCGTCTCATACCGATCTCCTAGACACATTTTTGGAACAAGAACGTTGGTAAAGACTTAGTAAATAAACCGGCTAGATTTTCACATGACTTCGTTTGCAAGACATTTATCTCACCACTCTTTTGAAGTTCGTGAGGATAAAATAGCTTAGGAGCAATATGTTTTGTTATAGTACTCTTTATATAGCATGTTTGCATCTGAGAAACACAGGCAGCATTATCTTCATAGATAATGGTAGTAGATTCCAATGGATTAATACTACATGATCATATGTGGTTAATCATTCTGCGAAACCATACACATTCACGTGATGCTTCATATAAAGCAATTATTTCAGAATGATTAGTGGAAGTGGCTACTAAAGTCTGTTTACAAGACTTCCATGAAATAGCTGTACCACCATAAAGGAAAACAAATCCAGTATGTGACTTGGCACTGTGGAGATCAGACAGATAGCCAGCATTTGTGTATCCAACTAAAGTTATATCTTGATTTCTTTGAAACATCAAACCAAGATCTTTTGTACCATTAAGGTACCTGAGGACTTGTTTAACACCAGTCAAATGCTTTTTTGTTGGTGATGTGTTATATCTAGCCAATAGATTGACTGCAAATGTAATGTCAGACCTGGTGCAATTTGCAAGATACATTAGTGCTCTGATAGCACTAAGATATTGAACTTCCGATCCCAATATCTCTTCGTCCTCTTCCCTAGGTCTGAATGGGTCTTTATCCACACCATGGGACCTCGCGACCATAGTTGTTTTTCATTGGATACAATTTATCCATATTGAATTTCTCCAATATCTTTTGAATATATGCAGAATGTTCCTTCGGGAACATGCTCAAGCTGTATGACTAAGAAAAATTTGGTCTTACCCAAATCTTTCATCTTGAATTTTGTCACAAGATGGTTACTTGCCTCTTTTATGTCCCTTGTGGTTCCAATGATATTTAAATCATCAACATATACTGAGATGATACAGAATTCACTTTGGGATTTCTTTATAAACACACATGGACAATCATCATTATTGAAGTATTATTTCTTCAAAAGAAACTCACTTAATCAATTGTACCACATCATTCTCGATTGCTTTAATCCATATAGTGACTTTTTCAACTTGACTCTATACATGTTGCGATTTGCATCATGATTCGGAATTTTAACCCCTTCAGGGACTTCCATGTAAATATCCAAATCTAATGACCCATACAAGTATGCGGTCACTACATCCATTAAGTGCATTGATACTTTCATATTAACTACTAGAGATATTAGATATCGAAACGTTACTCCACTCATAACGGGAGAGTATGTCTCACGTAATCGATGCTGAGTTTCTGCGTGAACTGTTGGGCTACAAGCCTCACTTTGTATCTCACCACTTCATCGTTTTCATTCCTTTTCCGAATGAATCTGTACTTGACTGCTTCGAGGCCTGACATACATTTTGCAGTATGTGTGTGCGCTCGATTTCAAGCCTCTCCTCGAGAATCACATCGACAAGCAATTAAAAGAATTTTCAGGTATCTTCGCTCCACTTCTGAATTTGGCATTTGGTATTCTTGTTCTTCTTCGCTTACACTCCTAGGATATTCTAGATGTCTGATTTTGCAGGTGTAGATTAGATAGAAAGAGTACTTTCCGGCACATGTCATTTTCTTGGCACTTCACTTGTTTCTTGGTCTTCTAAGAAACAAATTCCTCATTGCTCAATCTATGCTTGAAGTCAATACGTTGGTACTCGCTAGTTGTTGTTCACAAATTCTTTGGATCACTTCAACTCTTAAATATTACGGCATTAACTTTAGTAGTGTTCCACTTCTTTGTGATAATACTAGTGCAATTCACATCGCTAAAAATCCTGTTCAACATTCAAGGACTAAACACATTGATGTTCGATATCATTTTCTTAGAGATCATGTTGAAAAAGGAGCTATTGAACTGAAATTTGTTGATTAAGTGCTCAAATTCGATATTTTCACTAAGCCGCTTGATTCTTCTCGCTTTGCTTTCTTACGCGGCGAACTTGGGATCATTCATCCCCATGGGTTGATTTGAGGGGGAGTCTTGATTTTAACTCTTTCATTTGTGTTACTTGACTTTGGTTACTACAAGGAGCTATTTTGTCGTTACACTTAAAGAAAACTCCCCTGTTTTCATTGCATCTTGTAGTACAAAGCTTTGTTGACTATTCTTGTGTATATAGTCAAATTAATGCTACATTGCTTCACTTCTCACTAAAAGACTAAAAGACTAAAATAATTCAATTTGAGATGCTTTTCGAGAATATTTTGGCTCTTGTTCATTATGGTATTACATTTGTGAAATAGGCTTAAAAGTTTCTTGTCATCTGTTGAAAGGCTAAAGCTGATTAGAAATTTTGTGTGAGCTTTTTGTTGGACTTCAAATGATCATTATGAGTCTCAAGCAAAATTAGTGTTTTAAATGATAAAAGCAAGTTGAAAAAGATGCAAGCAAAAGCTACTTGGCTAAACACAAGTTTAGTACAATGTGCAGCTTCCTTGCCGAGGATTTAAATTCAAAAGATGCAAGAAAGGCTACTTGTCTAAACAAAAGTTCAGAACAGTGTGAAGCCACTTGCCAATTTAAACTGAGAAAGATACAAAGAAAAGAACTACCTACTCATACACAAGTATGGGCTAGTGTGCATTACTTGTCATCCTCAAGTGATCACAAAGCAAAATTGTCAAACTTGCTAAAAGAGAAAAAGGAAATTCAAATTTTTGAAAAGGCTTGAGACAAACATTAGTGAATTTGAAAGTCTCTCTTTGCTCATGATAGATTTCTTTTTAGCTTTGGCAAAATCAGTTTATGACATTTTACTTGTTTGCTCTAATTTGCTTATGCAACAACTATTCTATGTGTTAGAGCCTCCATATTCTCACAATTTGCTTTCTCATTTGATAAATTGATACAAAATGTGAAAACTCTCCAAATGCTTTATTTTGATTATATACCTTGAATATACTTCAAAGCTTGAGATACTGCATTCATTAAGGGGGAGTTTTGAGATCTTGATGACTATTTTGTCAAAAAGGGGGAGAGGAATATAATTCAAACTGTTTGAGAATTTGGATTTACTTGGTCTTGGAATCTTTTTGGTCTCAAACTCTCATTTGGTATTTTTCTTTACCTTTGTCAAATCTTATATTGTGTTTTGTCAAATTACTCATCAAGGGGGAGATTGAAGGATCATTGTTTTTTTTGATCCATGTGTTTTTGATGATGAGTATTTGAATATTCGAAGAGATTTGAAAAGATTTGAGTTGATTTGATTTTGGCTCAGTATTTGAAAAAGATTTGAAACCAATTTGAACCGATTTATTTTTGGTTTCTTTATTTGAAAAAGATCTCAAACCGCTTGGTTGTATGGATTAATTTGAGTCAAGTCGTGGACTTGGGCTCGAAGTGTTTTTGTATTTTGTTCACGCAGGTGTTGCTCGAGGTCGAGCGTGGTCGATGACGGACCCGAGACTAGGTTCAGGGAGGAACCGAGGTCGAGATTCGAGGTGTCATGCGAGATGTTTCTGGACTAGAAAGCGGTGCACGTGAGGTCGAGATCGCTGCAGCCAGTAGGCAGGGTGGTCGATTGCAGCGGTATACAATTTTTTAGAGTGTGTGTGTGCATATGTGTGTGCATACATGCAAGTGTGTGTGTGTGCGTGCATGTGTGTGTGCATGCATGTGAGTGTGTGAGTATGCATGCATGTGTGTGTGCATACTAGTGTGTGTGTGTGTGCATGGCGTGAGTTGCATGTGTGCGTGTGTGTGTGCATACTAGTGTGTGTGTGTGCATGGCGTGAGTTGCATGTGTGCGTGTGTCTCGCATGCATGTGTTGCCGTGAGTGAGTGCATCACTCATTGTTGCCGTGCGTGAGTGCATCGCTGTGTTGCGTGCGTGTCGAGAAGGGAGACTTGTGCCGCGAAGGAGATCAATACGTGTCCGGAAGGAGATTCGAAACGTGGAGCCGCCGGTTCTTGTGTCGAGAAGGAGAGCCAGCGGTTTGCCGTATACAAGAAGGAATCAACTCATGGAGCCCTTTAAATAGGGGGTTCTAGGGGCTTAGAGAATCATCCAATGCAAAGGGCAAGAAGCAAAGGTGCCTACAACAAAAGAAAAGCTTTTGTGCTCTCTTTAGTTTGTTTAGGGTTTTCTAATCTTGTGAGATTAGAGATTTTGTTTAGGGTTTTCTAATCATTGAAGATTAGAAGATTTTTTTAATTATCATCTTGTTGAAGATGGCTTTGGAATAAAAAAAAATAAGTTTTTGCAATATTCTCTTATTTTTTCTTTGATTCTTGATTAGAAGGTTTGTTCGATTTTTGATAGAACTAGTTTTGATTTTTTGTTCGACTTGTCTCGCTAATTAATCTAGGGTTTTGATCTCTTCATTATTAGATATTCTTCCGCTATTTAGGGGTCTTTTATTTTCAGAAAGAAATAGTTGAATTTTATTCGGCATCTATTCACCCCCCCCCCTCTAGTTGCCTACTCGGTCCTACAAAAATCCATTTGTTTCCTACATGAAACACCTTCGGAGGAGTTGGTGTTACTGGATCAAATACCTCCATTTTATTAAGCGAGGGCAATTCTGCTTCAATTGCTTCCTTCTATTTTACCCAATCTGAGCGCTTCATGCATTCTGCCATGGTCTTTGGTTCTGGATCCAGTTGAAGGCTCTCGGTAATATTTGAGGCAAAATTTATGTCGAAAATTGTAGTATCTCTTTTATATAATTTTCCCGAATTGATATAATTCGTGATTATTTACAATTTGTTGCAAATTTATTATTATCTGAACCTCTAGTTCAGATTCTTTAGTACGTGGATCCAAGGATGGAATGCCAGTAGTATTTCGATCTATTTCTCGGCATTCTTCATGGTGCTTATCTCCCCCTAATGCCAAAAAATTATCCTCATAAAAAATACAATCAGCATACTGAGCTGTAAATAGATCCCCTGTAAATGGCTCAAGGTATTTTATTATTGATAGAGAATTATACTCCACATAGGTCCCCAACTTTCTGTGAGGACCCATTGATGTACGCTGTGGTGGTGAAATCGGTACTGAATATTCGTATATGGGAAATACTTGGTTCATTTCCACATACTAATTGCAACGGGGAGACCGTATGATATGCAGTTGGTCTTATTTGTATTAGTTTTGTGGCGTGCAAAACCGCATGGCCCCAACAACTTGTTGGCAACCTACAATTTTGTAAAAGATGTCTAGCAATTAATTTAACCCTCTTTTTCGAAGATTCTGCTAGGTCATTTTGTGTGTAGATATATGGCATAGAATGCTCTACATTAATGCTCAGAGCTATAGTTCTGTGCGCTTAACATACACACGTGGGACTATCTTGTAGAAGCATCTATTAAAACCATAAAATATCTAAACGGCCCACATAAGGGCTGAATAGGTCCACAGATGCCAACTTGAATTATGTTCAGAAAATTTAGCGACTCATTTTTTTATTTTGAGGTATGATGGCCTCAAAATCAATTTCCCTTTAGCACAAGTAGTGCACATAAAATCTTTTGATTATGAGAAATTTGAAGTTTTAATATTATGGCCAATAGAACATTTTACAATTTTTCTTATTATCCCCATACCAAGATGACCTAGGCGATCATGCCAAATCTTGAATTTGTCACGATTTTGAAAAATTGTTTTGAACGCAATTTATGGTTCAGGTCTGATGTACGTGTAGTACAATCTAGATGAATATGAAGGAAGTTTTTTAACCACTTGTTTTCCGTATCCATTATCTTTAGTGAGGAGAATATATTGATCGTCTCCCTCACTAGTAGTTTCCACATGGAAACCATTATGACGGATATCTTTAAAACTTAGTAGGATATGATTTGGTTGAGGGTACAACAGAGCATCTTCAATTGCCAATTGTGTTCCCATAGGGAGAATTATGATGGCTC
Organism: Rhipidocladum racemiflorum; assembly: GCA_036346355.1. NCBI lineage: Eukaryota > Viridiplantae > Streptophyta > Magnoliopsida > Poales > Poaceae > Rhipidocladum > Rhipidocladum racemiflorum. The sequence goes on from CM070572.1 coordinate 180,553, forward strand.
TTCCAGTGCCAACAATTTGAGTATCGCTTCTAGCGCTAGTCATTATATTTTCACTTTCTTTGTCAAAGTCTGAAAATATTTTATTTCCCTTAATATTGTATTTGTTGTACCACTGTCAATGAGACAGATTTCGTCCTCCATTGGATTGTGCAACCAAATTCTATAATAAAGAGCATGATTATTAACTCAAATATAGAACAAGTACATCAATATATATTGTATATCTGCAAATACAATATGTGCTTATACAATACAATTATAATACCCATATTCCTACATAATTTAGTTAACTGAAAATATACAACAATATTATGTAGAACAATTATGATTGGCTATTTACATAAGGGGATAACTAGGAAACTACACGGTGTCTCCAAACTGATATTGGGAAGTTTATTCAACTAACATATCATCTGTTTTCATGAAGTCGCCTTCCTTCAGTTGTACCATCTGATGGTGCTCAACATTCAAAGAAATATCCTCTGATCCTATTTTTAGATATTTGTCTGCTGGTGAAGTGAAGTGAACTTCAACATTGCCCCCTTCAGGCCTCTTGCCTTTGTCCACAAATTGTTGATATAGCTAAATCAAACGTGAAGCAGCGCGACATTCTTTTGCATAATGTCCTTTGCAGCCACATTTATGACAAATGCCTGATTTTTCCTTAGAAAAATTCTTCTTGAATTTTTCCTTGCCATATCCGTTGCCTTAAATTTCTGCATACATTGGATTGATACTTTCCCTTTTTCTTATGGCACCTCTTATGCCCATGGCTACTGCTAGCCCTTTGAGTACTGTATTAGCATGTGCTTCAAGCACTGTCGTTGCTCCCGTAGGGCGAGTATGATGATTTTTCATAAGAATTTCATCATGTTTCTCTGCTTGAAGTAGAGTATAAATCAACTCAAAGTACTTTGTATACATCTTTTAGTGTATTGCTGGTGAAGTATACGGATAAAAGGATGAAAAGTGCACAATGTTTTTCTATTAGTTCGGCATCACCAACTCCATGATCACAAGATTTTAGTTTGAAATTTATTTTATGTATCGTTGAATTATATATTGTTGTTGAAGTATACGCATAAAAGGATGGAAAGTGCACACTATTTTTCTATTAGTTTAGTATCACCAACTCCATGATCACAAAATTTTAGTTTGAAATTTATTTTATGTATTACTGAATTATACGCTGCCACTGACTTGAAGTTTTGGAAACGTATAAGTAACCATTCTCGTTAAGCTTCTGGTAACATGACCGACCTTTGTTGATCATACATCTCTTTTGAGGAGTTTCATAATTGAAGTGGATGTTTCCATCAAGTACTCAATTTTTAGGTTTGAGTGGAGGTGATGCCGAATAAAATGCAGGGATGCATATTTTGAGGCTTGTGAAATTTGCGGGTCATTTTGTTTAGGTTCAGTGATGGTTGCCCCAAAACCTTTACCCATCAAATTTATCTTTAGATACATCACCCAAGTCAGATAATTGTTGCCATCCAAGGCCAGCCTGCAAACTCCTTTTTACAGATGTCTGCCATGTCATACAATTTATTTTTCATGCAATTGTAATTAATTTACTTTCTCAAAGTAAAATGATGGCATGAAATTGTTGTAAATCAGTACACTAGGATCAATGCATAATAATTACATTTTCCTGAAAATTTAGGGACTAAAATGCAATTTTTCCTTAACTACTATGGCTAAATTTACGATTTCCCTAAATTTAGAGGGATAAATTGCAAAATTGATATAACAAAACCATTTAGACCCAGTGCTAGGGTTTCCAACCCTAGCACTATGGCCGCCACCTTGGGCGGTTAGGGCAGGCCACCACCGCCCCAACATCGATGAGAGGCTGCCGGCCATAGCGCTCTCTCCATCTACTGCTGCGCGCGGGAACCGAAGTCCCCGACGTCGCCTGAGGGGCGCTCCTATTGCATAACCGAATCCACCGCCGAATCCGATCGCTTGGGGCGCAACGTGGAGCGTTGCCACTCCATCGAATACGCTTGGCTCCTCCACTGCCATGGTGTAGGGCGTTGTCGGCATATCGTTGCACGCCGGCTTAGGTGCATTTGGTGATGCCACCACCTCGCCAGGCGTCAACACTGCGCCAGGCGGGGTCAGGGGGGCACGATCGCAGCCAAGTGGCCAACGCCGTTGGGCAGAGGCCCTCCCTGGCCTATCCCACGTGCCGTCGTTGCGCCAGCCGCCTCATTGGCCTCGCCACACGCTTCCTGCGCACAGACTAAGGTGATCGCCTCCACGGTCTCAGTCGCATCTACCATACTATGGGGCACCTCAGCCCCTATGATCTATACTGTACCGAGGAGCACCACGACCCCTTCAGCCACTGCGACCAATGGTGTTTCACTGACCATACCACAATAAGGCTGAGCATGACCTTGCCGGCGTCAATCGTATCGCGCATGCGATGTCGCGGCCGGTGGTGTTGTAGAGGCAAGATGCAAAGGATCGTTGTTTCCAAGTTCGTGATGGAGGTAAGTATATTTAAGACATCATCATTGTTCTGTGTCATTGGACTTACCGTGTTCGGGATATGGCCGGTGATCCCCCCGTCTGCCGCCGGCCTCTGTTTTCCTGTGCTTAGTGGCCGTCGTGCAAGTGGATTAGAGCAGTACCTGTAGGATCGAAGTATACGAATATAGCAATCAGAGGGGGGGTGAATGATTGTGCGGAAGCTAAAACCAAATTCTTGACCTATTAAAAGTTCACCCCAAAACAGAACCAAATAATTGCCTCGTTTTCGACAAAAACAGAATGACAGAGGTTTGGTAAAACGAGAATTCCCGGAGATCCAACCGTCGAAACGATCTGAAATTTGGACACAAGAAACTAGATTCCAATACGAATCGAACCCAAAAAGAATCAGCTCGATCGGACTTACGGATCAAAAGTTATGAGCTTCGCAAGCTTGCTGATCCAGAACTTGACGAGAATCAATCTAATCAAAACTTCAAGATTAAACAAGAACGACAAAAGATTGATCAACTAGACTTTGAGAAACACTAGATCAATATCCTAGAGAGGTTTTTGATGGATCAAATCAAGATAAAACTTGAAGAACAAAAACCAATCTAGAACTAGAACAAGCATGCAAACAAGAACCAAAACAGAAATATCAGTGTGGTTATCTGTAGCACGCAAAAATCTTGGAAGAATTGATCTTTATTTCTTGTCTAAAATACTCTCATCAAAAGAGTACAAACCCTAAAACCAAGCTCAAAGCTTGATGCGCTCAGCTCTACTTGATGCCTTTCAACAGAGACCCCCACCTATTTAAAGCACCAACCCACAAAGAGTTACGAATACGATTCCTATTCCTAGAAGGAATCCGTATCCAACTCAACTCTACTTGGCCCAACCTGGCCGAGTACAACTCGTGCACGCGTATGGCAACCCTACCATACTCACGTGACTAACACTTTGCACGCGTATGGCCACCTGCCATACTCACGTGACTAACATCGTGCACGCGAATGACCTCCTGCCATTCTCACGTGACTAACCATTCTTCATGTGCACCATTCTCTGAGCCCGAACGTCCCGCATGACATCCTTGACCACCAAGACCTCAATTCCTCCCTGAACCTAGTACCGAACCTCAGTTCCTCCATGAACCTAGTTCCGGTCCGTCATCGACCACATTCGTCTTCGAGCAATACCGCACATGAACAAACCACAAAAACAATTCCGAGCACAAGTCCACGACTTGACTCAATGTCAATCCATGCAACTACTCACATGAGTATTGCATAAAGTCCACTTCAAAAGAAGCATCATGAAATCATTACAAATTTCAAATTCACATTCAAAATTCAAATCCAAATCGCTTCAAAACCCTAATTGGCGAAAACGTCTGACGGACAAACAAAGTTGGTCCGTTGTATAGAAAAGTTTCTGTTCCAAGAAGCCAACCAAACGCGGAAAAACACGTTCTCACAACGGACAAACAAAGTTGGTCCGTTGTACATGCAAAATGGCTTGGTCATGAGCTCAAAACAAGTTCATTACGGACCCCGAAGCTTGTCCGGCAACGTAAGCGTTACGCTTCGGTTTCACAAAAGTAAAACCCTAGAAAAAGTCCATTCACGACGGACAAAAGAATTAGTCCGTTGTACATGTGAAAATGACTTGGTCATGGGCTCAAAAACATGTTCACAACAGACCCAAAACACCGTCTGTCGCGGATGGAAACTTCTTGTTTCTTGAGAATTTTGTCCGGCGCTAATGCGTAACTTACTGTTTCTTGTCAAATTGTCAAAACACATGAACAAACACATTTTGCAAATTCAAATCTAAGTTAATTTTTCAGTTCAAAGCCAATTTTTCAGCACATGATTTCACAGTACCGATAATGTGTTGAAAGTAGAGTGGAAATTGAACTCAAGAATAGAATAGAGAATAATTATGTTCTTATTGCACATGTGTTTATATATTATACAAGCCAATGGGTGAAAATTGATGGTGTATAAAAAACACCCATTATCCAAAATGCGCCTATTATCCAAAAAACATCGATTCTAAGAGTTAGCAGTTAATCACCCACTTTAACTTCTTAACATTTGTCTATTTAGCTTTTCCGTTCGGGGAACTAGTGCTTCAGCCTCGCAAGTAATCGTGCAGTCTCCAGTAAGGATTTAGAAACCGGTTGTGAAAAAAAATACTAACCAGTTTTCTATTGGACGCTTTCAATTATCAAATTTAAACTCACAATTTGAATCTCTAGTGGGAATTAGTATTCATCAAATCAAATTCAAAGTTTTATCTCAGTTTCTGCTCAAATTTCTTTTAGTTTTCAAGAATTTCTAACACCAAACATATGCGCATGGGTACTAGCTAAATGAACCAAAAAATACTTCAAAGCAACATATCACTACCGGTAGCTGCCGATACCCACTTGTACGGCCATTAGGGCGTGTACCGCTGAATTGTTTGTAGGTCTCAACTGGACAGTGCAAGTCTCAGAGACTAGTGTTGAGGAACCTTGCTACCAAGAGTAGTCCAGGGTTTCCCAGACAGATGTAAAGTATGAACAGAGAGACAATGTGGAGGAAAAGATATTGATCTATTATTTCTTTCTGATGGGTGTACAATAGAGGACCCCTCCTCCTTTTATAGCCTCCTTCTAGGGTTGTGGCAAAGGGACCATTATGGGCCTTCATGGGCCAGGTGGTTTCCTAACACTTCTCATTGGGCCTTTTACCACGAGATGCATATGTCTCATCAAAACTCTAGAAAAACCAGTGAGAAAAATACTTGGAGAAAGAGTACATAATATACGCTTGCTGCGTTGCATGAATTGCCTCATTAAAACCTTACGTAAGAAAACTTCTTGTGAAAAACTTACTAAGGGAAAAGAGTACAATTCACCCAAACTTCAATATTAATCTTCGAGATCCACGTTGGGTACTCAAACTTTATGTTCAAGATTTATCTAAGAGTATGTGAAAATTCTCCCCTTAAGATCTGCACTTCTCTAAATCTCATCATCCCAATCCCTCAAACGCACCTTTCAAAAGTAGATGCTGGGAGTAACTTAGTGAATACATCTGCAAAGTTCTCACACGACTTAGTGTACAGTATTTTGATCTCGTTCATCTTATGCATTTCATGAGTATAGAAGAACTCGGGGTTGATATGCTTCGTGAGATTGCTTTTCACATAGTCCATTTGCACTTGAGCAACACAAGCTGCATTATCTTCATAAATAATAGTGGGGGTTTGCTCAATGTTCAAACCACATGACTTCTGGGTATGATGAACTATTCTTCAAAGCCATGCACATTCACGGGAGGCTTCATATAAGGCAATGATTTCTAAGTGGTTTATCGATATCGAGACAAGAGTCTACTTAGACGACTTCCAAGAAATTGCAGTTCCTCCACAAAGGAAAACATACCCATTTGGGGATTTACCTGTATGCGGGTCCAATAAGTACCTATCATCGGCATAACCAACCAAATTCAAATCATGATTCCTTTTATAAAACAAGCCAAGGTCTTTGCTTTCCTGGAGGTAACGGAAGATGTCATTGATCCCTTTCTAATGCCTTTTAGTGGGTTCTGCACTGTACCTGGCTAGCAAGTTCACAGCGAACGCAATGTCCATTCTGGTGCTATTTGCGAGGTACATGAGCGCTCCAATTGCACTCAGATATGGGAATTCCGCTCCCAGGACTTCCTCTCCACTTCTCTAGGCCTGTATAAGTCTAGGTCTGCTTGTAGTGACCTCCCGACAATTGGGGTATTTGCAGGATATGACTTTTCAAAGTCAAATCGCTCCAGCACTTTTTGTGTGTAGGACGATTGGTGTACCAAGATTCCTCTTTGGAGATGCTCAAGCTGCAAGCCTAAACAAAACTTGGTTTTACACAAGTTCATTTCAAACTCAGACTTCAAGTATGAGCAAGATTCTTCTATTTCTTCATCCGTCCCGATGATGTTCAAGTCATCTACATAGACAGAGATTATACAAAATCCATCTGGGGATCGTTGTATAAAAATATAGGAACAATCTTCGCTGTTTGTGTAGCCTTATCTTACAGAGAAAGTTACTCAATCGATTGTACCACATTCTTCCTGATTGCTTTAGTCCATACAGTGATTTCTCTAATTTCACACGGTATAGGTTTCTGTTTACTTTGTCTTGGTTCGGGATAGGGATACCTTCTGGTACTTTCATGTATATATCCGAATATAAGTTTCCATAAAGATATGCTGTGACAACATCTATTACTTTCATTTTTAATTTCAAATTTACTGCCATTGAGATTAGATACCTAAAGGTGATTCCTCCCATGACCAGGGAATATGTTTCTTCATAATCAACTCTTAGATGTTGAGTGAAACCTTATGCAACAAGCCTTACCTTATACCGTAAAATTTCATTATTTTCATTTCTCTTCTGAACAAAGACCAATTTGTAACATACGGGGTTTATATGGGGAGGCGTGCGGCACATAGGCCCAAACATCTCTTTTTTGTTCAGAGAGATTAATTCTACGGTGATTGCCTTCTTCCATTCCTCCCAATCTAGCATTTTCTTGCATTCTGCCAGAGTTGCAGGTTCGGGATCATAATAAATGATTGTGATAATCTTCTTTGCAAAATATGCATCAACATTAGCTGTTGCTCTATTTAGAGATTCTCCCATTGTTACAAAATTTATAGCCATTTCACATGGGGTGCTTCCTCATGCACTTTTACTTGGCTAATAAGATAGGTCTACTCCTTCGTGACGTAGCAGTCCCCGCTTCGACCAATGCTCCGAAGGCCTTACGTTGGTGTGCGCCCTTCGATGGATTGTTGCAATCTTCCCAAATTTTTTTTAGAATATTGCACTTTTTTTATATTTTATTGCACGTGTTGATTACAACTATTACACGTATTATTTAGTGATGTTACACCGATTCCTAGTCCTTCTCTAAATACTAACTTAGCGCTATGCCCGTGTCTTTTGCTCGCACGGCGTAACGCATGTTTCTGTTAGACAACATCGCTATCGGATAGTCCAGGGTTGCTAAACAGATCTAAAATGGGGAACAGAGAGAGAGCGAGACACAAATAGAAGAAACGGATCTGCTATTCTTTATTGCTCGTTTCTATGTATAATGCGGTGACCCCTTGCCTCTTATTTATAGACTATATCTAGAATTTCGGCTAAGGGACCATTATGAGGCCTTCGTGGGCCACGTGGTTTCCCAACAGTTTCTAGCAGTTGCAGTAAAGAGTGATCGATTAGCACCGGCGTAGCGCATGTTTCTACCAGTTGCAGTAAAGAGTGACCGACTAGCACCAAGGCAAACTCCCGAGACAAGAAAATCTTAAAAGACTGGTGTCTAAACCACCAGAAAAACAAGGAGATTCTGGAATACATGGTTACACATGACAACTGAATTGATCCCTATTACATGCAAACAGCACAAAATTCAGTTACTAAAAAAAGGGGCACAAAACTGAATAAAGAGATGTTGCTAACAATGGCATCTCTTGAAAGAACTCTAATCTTCCAACCTTTTAGCTGGACAATTCACTTGTACTTCACCTTATCCTATCCCTCCTCAATTGCCGCTCCCTCTTCCAGCTCTACCAGTGGTAAAGCACCTACGATATACACTGGCTGCACAGGAATTATGCAAATGGCTACACTTATAACATTCACAGACCACTTGACGAAATAATGCAAAACAAAATGAATATCTGCAAGCTCATCAATAATCCACACATGCAGCTCATCTTGAGGTTTTCAAGCTACTGTTTTCACCCAATGAAAATATGAACGAGGGGAGCATACTGCCAAGAAATATAGCTGCTGCTCATTCTGTTATCTTAACAAGCACGACCAACAAAATGAAGTAATACTATATATTAGGGCTGCACAGCATGCCTCAACTTCACAAGGTTATGCTAGCTCATAATTCCCTCAACAAGAATCCATGGTAATACTACTACAAGAAGAGCTACATATCTGAAAGTGCAATTAAGTCAGATGATAGGCTTGTTTGAGCCTAGACATGAGAGGAGTGTCATAGTATGAATAGAGTGCTAGCCATTCCCTAACAGCTTGGGCTTTTAGCGAGTTGATCGATGCATTTTGGTCTGGTTGTCACAATTTGCAGTGACTGACGTTACCTCATATCTAATAAGTTAAAATTTACCCCAAGGTAAACATCATTTGAAATATATTTCAGAATACAAGACAACTTCTAAAATACAATATTATATCAAAGATACCAGCTAAGAGTAAACCAACCTCGGTTTTTAGATCCTCATGCAAAAATGACCAAGGTCCTGATTTCCATAGCAACCTGATATTTGTCAAATGATTTCACTAAAGATGAGAACATAAAACAGCATCCATCACATCAACTAAAAAGGAACAAAAAAGGTCAGTGTGCTCCACATAAGAAAACAAACATAACTCCAAAATGTTCCTTTACTACCAAGTGCAGTATTCACGGAAATGAAGAAATTCTTGGGAACACAAATGCTGCCAAGTGCCAATTAATGACAGAAATTTCTCCTATCTGCGCGAAACTATGAAATGTGTCACAGGCCCTTCGAAGGATCACAGCCAAAAACAATGCTTCCTGGTATCCAACTGTTGTTAGCAACTTCACAGTTGAACCTCATGCATTGCAATGCAACAAACTAACAGCAACCAAACAAATAAGAGAGACAGCAGTTACATGCCTATGATTACAGAGCATCACACTATATTCAATTACAAAAAGGGTAAATGTTTTGAATTGCAAGTATCATATGTGCATGTATGCTTTGTACAGGATAAGAGAAAAACAAAACAAGAAACATAATCACCTCAGGATGCCTGCAGCCATGCGCAATCCCATAAGTGTTGTCAAACCCGCCCAAACTCCAGCCAGGCCAAAAACAGATGGAGCATATAACAAAACTAACGATGACATTACGCCAACAACTATCTATGTAGTCAAAACAGAATCAAGAAATCAATTAATAATAGGGAAAAAAGAACATATCAAGCTAGTGAGGACTACCCATACCGTAGCTTGAGCGACGTAGTCAAAATCTGAGACACCATAATGGAGACCATCAAAGATGAATGCCAGGGCATTGACTGGTTGACTGGCACAGACAAACTGCAACGAAAAGTAACATTACAAAAAGCCTAGATATTATGCAACAACTAAATGGTAAAGTAGGAAGGTGTACCAATGCACAAGAGTTGACAACCATTAGAACCTCAGGGTCACTGGTAAATAGTCTTGCTATGTTACCAAATGAGGTATACAGGCCAGCAGCTAAAGCTAATCCACTAACTACTCCTATCTGCAAGAGACAATGGTTTCTGTTTTATATTGAAAAAAGAGACAATAATTGCATCTCTAAATATATAAAATGGGTGAAAAAGTGTTTCTGTGTAGATAAATTGAACTTTGCAATGCAAAGCAAATGAAGTACATATCACCTGCAAAGCAAACATTGCTATTTTTTGGACCCTTTTGTAGTCCAATATCGCATAAGAGCTTGCTATCAGCGCCTAATAAATGCAAGCAAAGTTAGTTTGGACTTTTGGAACATATAAATCATGATAAGATCCTCAAGCTAGAGAAACAATATTTGTACAGTTTGTGGCTCTGTACAAATTGTAATACACAATGACAGCTGTGCAAGGAAGCTGATTTAAAAGTGGGGGTGATTTCTAATATAAAAAATACATACCTGGGCAGAAACAGCTAAAGCATCTGCAAGCAAAGATACAGCAAGCCATACTTGTAAACAAATCTGATGAGCAGCCATGGCTGTTGGGCCTTGTCGAGCAGCCATTGATGTACCAATAGTCATAGTTAAAAGAATTGAGAGGGTTCTTCCCAACAGCATGCCACCTAAGCATTTCAAATACATAGACAAATAGAATTAAAGCTGAGGGCAAATAAAGATAACAAGAAGGAAATAGAGAAATATAGCATGAGTGCATTAGTGCAGGGAAAGTTGGCATGAGATCTCCAAAGACTGCATCTCGTAGACCTGTATTTTTTCCACTGACCAGCTTACGACAACCAATGATAGCACATGTTGGCTCTTGTATCCCTAGTACTGAACACATGACTACATATTTAAAATGGCATCAAAGTAACAACAATAAGGACAAAAAGATCTTTTGTTACAATGCCCATTGGTTAGCGCACAGGTTATTCGTCATATAGAAGATGTGAAGTGGCTTGGAAATGAGAGCTTTATCATTTTATCAATGACAAGTTGGCAGTCTTATCTGACAATTATACCAAATCAGTGGCTATCTCTTTTTTTTCCCTTTGAAATTTACTTAGACTCGAGTTGGACCAAATTAAATGAATCATGGAGCCAGAAATGGAATGTGCAGCGCGACAAACTTCTACAAATTAACCAAAATAGCTCAAAGCTCCCTGAAAAAAAATCCATATTCCAGTAAACTGCAGTGCGAAATGAACAAAATCCATTCTCTGAAGGCCAGTAAAAATGTGTATAAAGAACTTTAATTTATCATGCACCACAACTGAATATAATGAAGGAATAGGGCAGTAGCATCAAAGACTCACCAGATTTTAAATACCCACTAAACTCTAACTGGTCCAACTTTGGAGGAAGTAGAACAGCTCTTTTACTTAGAGAACGAAGAAGCAAAATTGTAATAATGTACCTACATTGTGAATAGAAACAGAGTTAGGATGTGTGGGAGAGACAAGATCGCATTGTAACTATAAAAAGGATGAGGCTCCCAACAGCCCAAAACTATGAGTATTGCAGTATCTTTTAATTGTAAATCTGACGTGGGTAAAATATAATGAATAAACCGCACGGGAACAATAGCAGAGGATGTGCTAACAAGTAACAACCAATACTATCATAGTACCTCCAAAACCAGAATCACAAATGTTTTTTACAATTTAAATGTATGCTGAATTGCTGTAAGTTTTAAACATACCATAAGAACAGAGCAGATCAGGAAAAAGCAAGTTTAAAAGTTTAATAACTAATAGTTGTTGCCTTTGATTGTTTCAGCAACATGACTATAACAAATGATTGGTACGTTGGAACCAAACTGAGATAATTTGCTGGCATGTTCATATGAACTGTGTCTTATTGACTTTCGTAATTATTGCTGTACTCAGATTACATGGAGCTGGGTATTGGTAGAAAACTTACTGGGATGCAACTGTAGAAATTGCGGCTCCAGTTATACCAAGCCGAAAACCATATATAAGTAAAGGAAGAAGGACTACAGCTGAAAGATTCCCCAAACCTGTATTTTTAAAAGAAAATGATACAGGCATCATGAAGCGGAAGAATAGAGATATTTGATACCATCTGGAATGTCACAATTCAAATGAAACTTGCTTGCAAACAGTATTTACATGTGAAACGTGAGTGATTAATCATTCATGACATTTGATATGGAAAATGGAACATTATAAGATATTCCACAAACAAAAAGGCAGTATTAGTGCTAGGAGCACAAAAAGGAATATATCACCAAAAACTAAGGAACAGTACACCATTATTTGAATCAAAAGGTACTTTGCACTCTCTCACAACTTGTGCAAACCAATGAAATTATGCAAAATATGAGTATTTCTTGGTAGTTACCTATATAAAATACGGGAGTCTTGGTATCCTTGAATCCACGAAAGATACCCTGGACTGCTAACATAATCACATTTGCAGGTGCTCCCAAGGCTCTCAATGAAAGAAAGAGACGTGCTACTTTATGCATTGGAGAGGCCTGTATAAGAACTAAGCTGAGATATTCCGCTGATTGAAACAAGTGGAAATTAATTGTTCTGAATCCAATTATGAACCGTTACTCATAATGTGCATAAAGGGGGGGGGGGATTAGTACTTCCTACAAAGCAAAACTCAACGATGAGAACAGGCATCACAATATAAACATACAGGTGACACGCCCATTAGTTTAAGAAACAATCCTGATCCTAGGAACAATGCCAATGCTTCAATTATACCAATTCCAGCAGCTAAGATCAAGGCAGACGATACAGATGATAGCTCCACTTTGCCTGCAATGTTATTAGAAGTCAAGTTTCATTGCATGAATAATAAACCAGGTGTACAATCGATATACAGCTATAAACGAACTTAAATTGGTATTTATATGATGATCATGCTACCTGAACTAGAATGCTTGCTAGCATTCTTGGAAACGTCCTCTGCCACAAATGAGGTTGCAATGCTCAACAATGGAATGTTGAAAATCTTGGACACGATGTTAAAAATAGACACACCAATACCAGCCGATGCTAGCTCCAGAGCACCTTCAGAAATATGCTAAAAATGAGCCAGAAAAGAAGTAACATCTTGCTTTCACAAAGCAAAGATGGCTACAAGACATGTCTCTAAGAGGGCAAGCAGGCGCTGGGTTCATGCAGTAACATGCCTAAGGCTCCACATATTTCAATCTGCACTGTAGACTGTAGTATTTCACAAAAAAAACACAGCCTCACACCGAATAAAAAAGTTTTAACAATTTCTCATAAAATTCACATGATACTGTGATGTGTAACTTTTTTTCTTTGTAGGGTTGTTATGTGTAACTTTTTAACTGCCACTCACCAAAAGACTGTTGTTTCAAGTAACCATGCAGGAAAATACATTGCAATATGTTAGCCCATATATGATTTCAACCATTAGCATGCCCTCATTTCCCATAAATCAATAGAAAGCAGTAAAAGGCACAACGTGGGGTTGGTATACAACATAATTGTGATGTTTGAAATAGTTATTGGCATACAAGAAACAGGATTGACTTCAATCATAGAGTAGAGAACGGTGCAGGTACAGTTTCTACCAGATTATTTTACGGAAGCCACAACACCCATTTTCCAACAAAAAAAAAAGTAGTAACAAATAAGAACACAGGATGGGCTATAGTCATCAAACTTGATCAATGAACTAACAATTTGGCACTCTGTGCAAAGAAGTACATGATATAGCAGCACAAAGGAGGTACCTAATCTACCGATATACGCAGTCTCCATCAGTTGCGCCAATGGATCAATAGCTTGACTAAAAACTGCTGGTAGAGCTAGAGCAATTAGCTCACTTCTGAAACTGCCAGGATGAAGCCCAATGTTTATTTCTCCGATTGTTATGAAAAGTATAAACATATCATGCAGAAATGTAAAGATTATAATGAGTGTTCACAGTAAAGGAAATCAGACACAAGCATGTTGGTCAAAATTAGCACCAAATTTGTGTTATTTTTACTTGACCTGGATGAGTCCAAGGCAAACATCTGGGCTCACAGGAACTGTATGTTGGAAACTTAGAATCCCATATGTAGTTTCAGATTTCAACATACAAACAAGATTATGATGCCTGAAAGTTCCACGGGGTCATGAATATCATCAATACTGTGAGCATATAGGGATTATAATTTAGTGGTGCAGTTTGTATTAGGAAAAGCATTCCATTGACGGCAGGGAAAGAAAGAAAGAAAGAAAAAAGCAATGTGGAAAGAGCTAATAATACGTAACTGGATTTTTGCATAGGAAGGAAGGGATCCAGAATATTACAAGAGAGAGTCCTTTGCAGAAGCAAAAGAGATGTTATCAGTCGGTTTAAGGCCATCATCATCATCATCATGAGCGTCATTGGCAGTATATCCCGGTAGCGACTGAGCATTGGCAACAGGGATGGTGCGTCGCCTTATAAAAGGCCCCCCCAGTCCCAGGGGAGGCAACTTTGCAAGGTTGGTTGATGGAGAAGAGGCGCGGCTGCTGCTGATGCTGTTTGGTTTGTTGTTACCTAGGGCTAGGGAGGAAGAAGAAGCAAAGCTATGGCTATGAGCAGTGCGTGTAGTCCTGGTCCTTAGGCACAGCGCAGGCTGTCCCGAGACAAGCGCGTGATGGTTCATGTCGACTGAATCGGATGCGCAGGCAGGCAGGCTAGCTGCACATGCTTGGACCGGATTTCGACAGCCGAACTTGTTGGCTTTGGGTTGCGCCGCCGCAGACGCAGCCGGAATAACTCCTCCTCCGCCGCCGCCGCAGCCGCAGCCGGAATAAATCCTCCTCCTCCTCCTCCTCCTCCTCCTCCTCTTTTCGTCTTGGCTCCACGAGGTTTGGGGTGGGCACGGCAGGGCAAGGGATCGATCCTATCCTGCGTGCGGATAAGGACTTACCAATCAATGCCCGTTGGGGAGATGAAGTATTATTTCGGCAGAGACGACGGAATGGATGGGTGAGATGGGCTGGGCTGGGCCGGGCCGGGCTGGAGCCCTACAAGCGCAAGAGACAGAGCCCGTCCTAGGGCTGTAAAAAAAACTCGAGATTGGTCTGCTCCATAGCTCCAAACGAGACCAACTTAGCCCAGCTCATGAGCCTCATTTCTTAAATATTACTATGTGTTAAGACTTATTGAGCTTACTCGAGCTTGAGTATTTATTATTGTTAAAAAATAATGCATATTAAATTATTTATTGTTACCGAGCTTATTAGAATCGAGCTTGAGCTTGAGTCTAGCCTCCAACCCCACTCAAACTCGAGCTTTTACCAAGCTCGAACCTAGGAGACCAGACTCACTCGAGCTCCCAGAGATTACATGGGCCGAAGCAGGGAAAGAAACACATCTGTTAGCCTGCTGTAGTAAGACCAGCGAGCGATCAATCTGCTGCCACCACGTCAGCAGTTATGCATCAGAGTCGCAAGTGAAGGCAATGCATGGAGCCTCATAAACACCATCACTTCTAGTGAGCGTCCTCTTGAGGTACGCCAAAGTGCACCATATCATTCGGGCCAAAGGACGCGGAGGGGTTAAGTACGTTCGGAGCCATCGCCCATCATAATTATCTCTGTGTCAAGATGCTTGGGCTCTGAGGGGATTAAGGCCTGTCGCCAACAGGCAGGAGGTCGTGAAGGCCAAAGTGGCTAAGCTGCTCAGAGCCGGTGTCATACAAGAGATCAAGCACCTTGAGTGGCTCTCAAACCTCGTCCCGGTAAAAAGGCCAACGGTAGTTAGCACATGTGTGTGGATTTCATCGATCTCAACAAGACCTGCCTGAAGGATGACTTTCCACTGCCTACATAGACCAATTGGTCGATGCTACATCAGGATGCAAGCTCATAGGCTTTCTTGACGCCTACTTCATGTATCAGTATCACCAAGCCTACATAGCGCATGACGACGTGTCAGGATGCCCTTCGGACTAAAAAACACCAGTGCAACCTTCATAAGGCTAATCATGAAGGTGCTGGCCACACAACTTGAAAGGAATGTTGAAGCATATCTGTCAGGATCCGAATGTGCAAATCCGGACCCTCTGTGTATTCAGCACTAGTCTAGGATCACGCTAGTACACACAATCACAATATAGATGAAATATCACAATCATGCATAGCTGAATAATAAATAAAGACTTTGTTTATTAATATAACATGTTTGATCGACCTTATGGTCAACTTACAATAATATGCCACGAAGGGCAAAGACTCTGAAATTAAGAAATCTGCAATGGAAAAGACAACTCGTAGTAACCTCACCATCTTGCCATAGGCAACTGACAAGGCTCGCACCCTAATTATTCAACTCCTCCTAGAACTCCTCTTGAAGAGTTGGCGTAGACTCCTCCTCAACTGGTATTTGGATTAATGCAAGGGGGTGAGTAGATAAAGCACTCAGCAAGACATGCATAGAATGCAAGTCTATTAACTAAATGCATGGCTTATGTGATACCTCAATGAGGTCCGCGACTTTGTTTTTATTCTTTTTGTCGGGGCAATGTCTGGCTAGCGTTTTTGGGTTGTTTATGGGCCTTTAGGGCTGGTTAGCTGTTGTGGACTATCTATGGACTGGTTTTGGGCCATGTGGGGGATCCTTAGTAAACCCTAGCCCTCTTCCCCCACCTCCCCCACTTTTTCCCAAGCAGCAGCCACACCCTCCCCCATCCTCTTCCCCTAGCGCACCTCCTCCCGTGGTGTCCTCCCTACCCCTTGGTGAGCCCTCCCCTTTGCAGCCTAGGATTCCTCCTCTAAGGTATTTTTATGGGTTAGGTTTTTGATGATTTTTGGTCCTTTTTTTGGTGTTACATTGGTGGAGTTTCTTATTTTAGTGTTGTGATTATATTTCATTTGGGAAAAGTCTAGTGGTGGGGTGAAATCCTGGATTCGGGTAGATCAGATCCCGATTTTAGGGCGGTAATTCATGAACTCTAGAGTCATTTTCTGAGGGGTTGAATGTTGTAAAAATTGTAGATCTTCGTCTTATCTTTATTTAGAGACTAAGAACATAATTTTTGGTTCAGCCATTTGAAAGTTATGGCTGTTTCTTTGGCTGCTGTCTAGAATCTGTCGCGGAAGGCAGAGCCTAGGTCATGATCACAAGAGTAATGCGAAAGTTAAGACCATTAGATTAAACTGACCCGTATTAGAGGAAGAAGCCATTAGGGGTTGCTCGGTTGGTGTTCTTGATACGTCGGTGAAGGAGAGAAACACCACCGAAAAACACTCGATGCTGAAGGCGAGGAAAAAGAGCACCGTGACCTTAACGGTGATAGCGGCGGCCTTTGGTAGCTTCAGCGCCAAAACCTTAGATCGGGTAAAAAAAATTTGTGTGTGTTCGAGAGAGGTTGAACTCACATCGATTGACACGATAATGAGAGCCGACCTCTCCCCTTTTATTTGGCGCTAGATACCGGGACCGAAACCAACAAATTTGGTTGCAATTCCGATCACAGCGCAGGTGGTGTCCTTTAGATCTGAAAATCACGATGTTAGTTAGTTCTTAACCGAAATCACCACCAACAATTCAACGACTGTGATATATGCAAATCTGGATAGCCACCACCAAACGGCTAGCTTGATTCACACAATGCTATTGATTAATGGATCCTTTGGTTTAGAAGTTGCGCCTGGCTATAATATGTCGTACGCGCGTGGTGCTACATGAATTTCGCTTCAAATCAATGCATATCTTTAATTTCAAGTAGTAGCGAATATCTTTGGCCTCAAGTACAAGTCGACAAGGTAGGAGGAGTAAGATTAGTGACACCGGCCGGCCACCAGTAAAGACGATAAACATGTAGCAGAGCAATATATGAGGTGATGGTGGTCGATCAGCGGAGGAGACTATATAATTAAGGTGAGGTGATAGATGGGCATGCAGCAGCAGCTGGTGAAGATGAGGATGACGATGATATTGTTGGTGTACAAGATAGATAGATAGGAGCAACTAGGTAGGTACGCGCGCTTCGCTGCGCCGATCATAATATCGTTTGTTTGGTAAAGATCGAGCATAAAACAGTTTAGGAATCGCACACAATAGAAATTACTAACAAGTCCCTGTCTTGCGCACTGTGGTCATCTCGAATCCAATCCTTCTTATCAGCATCAAGGTCGAGCGCCATCTCTCTGGAAGTGAAAGAACCATCACTAAATTGTACAACACGATTGGGTCACTTCTTGGCAATTTACATCAAGTGGATTTAGTGCAATATAATAGCATTATCCATTAACTATAGAAGGAATATCTGTATATATGCTTCATACCAAATTTTTTCAAAGAAATAACTATACCAAACCATAGCTTTCATATTTCGGAAATACAGAAAGCGTAGAAAGAGGTGCATCAATTCTAGCTTCCCTATTACAGGACTACCATGTCTGATAAGGTAGCATTCGTTAGAATATCAAATTAGTCAAATAGGTTGGTTGGGTAAACCCAAAGCAGCTCTAACACACTCATCAATGACGAACAGCAATATGCTATATAATTCTACATTTATACTGGAGCAGTAATAAATAATTAAGCAATCATCACTTCAAAATCAAATGAAGTCATCTCTAATCAGGAAAAAGGGCACTTACCGAGAAGAGGGGCCTCTGTTGCAGGGGCAGGAAAATTGATATATCCAGAGCTGTGACCGCACTAACTCTATGTATGCGGTGACCCAACCAATTTCATCCTTTCAAATAGCATCTCGGAAATGTGCTGGAAAATAAAGCAAAATTAAAAATATTTACCATGAAACAATGACACAGCAATATAGATTATAAATTAAGGATAATATATATCTACATGAGAAGTCGTAAATAAGGGAGCACATATGAAATGCTGCGAAGGCTAAAACGACTAATAAAACTATCTGAGGATTCTTAACCAACATATGGTACGCAAAAGAGATATGTGCAGGCACATAGAAGAATTGGCAAGACCTCAACAATAGCATGAAGCGAAAGCTATATTAACCAAACAAACCGACCCTCTACAATATTTGGGCATGGTTTAAGCCTTAGAGCATGCTATGTTTTTTCTATACCACGCTGTAAACCTCAGGGGAGGCCCCTCTTTATCCCATCTTTTGCTCTAGGGCAAACTCTCTGCTCCACAGGAGCAACCGTACGTACCATCTAACTGCATATCCATATTTTAGCTCTAATTGGAGCAGTGAAATATAGGAAAGCTATATAGGATTTGTCTGAGCTCCGCATCATAGCATGACATCATGAACCCAACATGCCCATGCTGCAAAACAAACAGAAATCCTTAGGATTGCTTCATCAAACAAAAGCGAAAATTTGAAACTAACAGAAAACAAGAGCGCAAAGTAACACACACGTCAAGATGCCCATGCTGTATATATAAGGCAGCACGCAAGCCAATCTAGATTCAGCTCAATTGGACACCAGAGAAGCATATCCATGCAACCAAATCAAGTAAACATTACTGATTACTCTCTAGCCTCTTTCTAACAATTCAACACCTCACGTCTAATAATCCAACACCACCGGAATATGCGGGGCGGCGGGTTAGCGACCTCTGCGAGGAGGCGGGGCTCGAGGAGGTGAGGGCCCCAGCCTTGAGCTCCCGAGAGAAAGCGTAACAGCCCCGCATTCTCAAGCCATGTCTACTCGACTACTAGTAGCATTTTGGCCATCTCATTTCTGGAGGCGGTGCCGGGCAGAACGCAACAAATCCATCGCTAAGCGGAAGCGGCGGAGAGCCGAGCAGAGGCGATTCGGGAGGGGATGCCGAGGGTGAGGAAGGGTTGGCGATGATGTAGAGAGGCAGACCGGAGGTCCCGGTATTCGTGGTGAGGATTCTGGTGCTGGTCAAGCCAACCCTCGCCATTCGAAGGCCATGGCGATGACCTCCCAGCGGATCACGAGACTCTCACAGAGGATTAACGGAAGAGGCGAAGGCGAGAATCACGAGAGCCGATGGCCTCCCGCGCCCGATCTGGAAACTTCTATCGAGGATTAACGAAGGAAAGCGGAAGGCGGAGCTAGCAGGCGAAGGGAATGGAAGAGCGGCCAGTGTGGCCACTGGGGATCCGGTGGTTTATGAGGAGAGGCGAGGGGAGGTAGGAGGCAAGGGTGGGTGGGCGGGCGCGAGGAGGCGAATTTGGAGCGAGGCGGCGCCTTTCGAGGCTCGCGAGTCCGTCAAGTCGCGGTGGGAAAGAACGGGAGGGAGGGCTCCGCGAGGGGGGGCTGATGGGGCGAGTGGTGGCGATGGTGAAGGAAGGCGGCGGCGGCAGCGGCCGGGTGGGGAGGGACGAGAGGGAGAACGCGAGGCAACCTCGAGGACTCCGCGAGACCGCGAGGGCCAAAATAGCGGCGGTTGGACGGGCGGTAAGCGGAACCGCGACACGAGAGGCGTCGGACGAAACGCTGCCAGCACACGCAAGACAGAGCCGAACGGAAATGATCTGAACTGCAGGGGGCTCTCCGCACAGGCGGATGACTGGACACGGCGAGCGTTCGGCAATCTCTCACGCTTTAATAGAGTTAATATATATATATATATAGGAGCTAGCAGGGAATAGTACGTACGTACTTAACTAGACTAGGGTGGTAAGGAATTGCAGCGGCGGCAGTGACGAGTGTTGACTGATGTGCCAGTGTAGGAGTTGTAGCATGGAGTAAACCTGGGCTCTCTGCGGGTGCGATCCATCCCAGGAAACGAACCTGTGAGACTCCCGGCCTGCATGCACGAGGCTGTGCCCGCTTGTCACCTTCACCCCTGTCTCCTTCATCAGCCGCCGCATCCGTGCTCGTGCCGCCTCCTCCGTTGCGTACATGCTCATGGACAGCAGGTACCCCGCCGAGTTGCCCGGCTCCAGCTCGATGACACGGCACGCTGCACCCCGCCCGACCTCGCGGCCGTCGCCGTGGCTTCTGCACGCGCTCAGCAGCGCGCTCCAGGCTGCTGGGCCGCCGCTGGGTATCCTCTCCTCGATGATCTTCGCCGCCCCGTCGAGGCCCCCCCTGCGCGCTAGCATGTCGACGACGCACGACAGGTGCTCCACCTGAGGCTGCAGCGAGTACACGCGTGCCATCCTCTCGAAGCGGGCGATGCCCTCCTCAACCAGCCCTCCATGAGCACACGCCGACAGCACGGCGAGCATGGTGACGCCGTTTGGCCTGACGGCATCGTCGGCCTCCATCCTGTCAAGGAGAGCAAGGGCGTCCGGCGCGCGGCCGTTCATCCCCAGCGCACCGATCATGGAGTTCCAGGTGAGCACGTCCTTGGAGGGCATGGAGTCGAACACCCTTGTGGAGGCAGCCAGGTCTCCGCACTTGCCGTACACGCCCACGAGAGCGTTGCTGACGTCCTGCCCCGAGGCTAGCCCGCTCCTGACCGCCACGCCATGAGCGCACTTGGACGCCATCATCTCCGCGGAGTCTGCGCACGCGTCCAAGAGGCTCAGCATGGTGATCGAGTTGGGCCTCTCCCCAGCCTCTCGCATCTCGACAAAGCACGCGATCGCCTGGTGCGGCATGCCGTTGTGGCCACTGGCGGCGATGGCGGTGCTCCAGGTGACGACGTTCCTCTCGCGCATCCCTTGGAAGAGCCTGAGCGCGTGCTCGACGAGGCCACTCTTGGCGTAGGCGTCCAGCAGCGCATTCAGCAGCGGCACGCTCGACAGGAGCGGCAGCCTCCTGACGGCGGCGGCATGGACACACCTGCACCACGCAGCAGCATGGCCCCCCAGCTTCTTGCACAGCTGCAGCAGCACCACAAGCGTCGTCTCATCGGCATCCAACCCGCCATTACGCGTCGGCAAGGAAGAAGAGGCGAACAGTTCGAGTGCCTCGGGGCAGCGGTCAGCGTGCACGAGCCCTGAGAGCATGGTGTTCCAGGACACCACGTTCTTGTTGCTCATCAGGTCGAACAGCTTTCTCGCGGAGCGTAAATCCAGGCACTTGGCGTACATGTCGACCAACGAGTTGGCAACAAAGACATCATCCCCCTGCAAGCCGCGGCGCGCCGCGACAGCGTGCACGGAGCTTCCGACCCCAAGGTGCTGGAGCATGGCGCAGGCGCGAAGGGCCACGACGAGCACGACCCCGTCCAACTCCAGCGTGGCGTCGGCGAGCATCTCTCTGAAGAGGCGCAGCGCGTGAGGCGCGCAGCCCGCTGCTAGGCAGGCCCCGATCATGGAGGTCCAGGAGACGACGTCCCGAAGGGGCATTTCGTCGAACACCTTGGCCGCGGCGAGACGATCCCCGAAGGCGGCGTACATGGCGAGCAGGGAGTTGGGGACGGCGTTGTGGGTGTCGATGTAGGCCGTCTTTAGGAGATAGGCGTGCACGACGAGGCCGTGGCGAGGAGGCAGGTCATGATAAGCGCGGAGAAGGGCCATGAGCGTGGCGACGTTGGGGCGGAAGGAGGCTGTCGGTGGGAGGTGGTTGAGGAGGGCGTTTGGCTTGGCGTGGAGCTGTGAGGCCAAACCAAACGCTCCCCCTCGCTGACTCTGAGGGAGGCGGCTGAGAAGCGCGGGGAGGAGCGCCGGGGGCTTGCCGGCGTGGAGGTAGCGCCGGACCGCCTCCTCCATTATTGCTGGAGCTCCACCTCCACGGAAGCCACTCGCAATATTCCAACATGGATTTGGTGCTGCCTGCTAGTTCAAGCGAAGGTCCCAAGGTCAACAACAATTCACTGTTAGAGTAATATAGACTGCAATAGTACAATGGAGGAGGCGGATAAAACATGACTAATAAATCATCAAATACACGTTAATTTTAATTTTAATTTTATCACGAGATCGAATTAACGGATGTCAATATGTCCTGACATGAATGGCGGCGGTCGCTAATCAACCGGAGTAGATAGTACATCGATCGATAGGTGCATTAATTCATCGTTATACTATTAATTGCTGGCTTGCCCGTCGGCGTCGCCGGCGCTAGAGTCCGAGGAAGTCGACGTGGGTTGCTCGCCGTCCCATGGCTGGGAGGCCACGTGCTCCAGGGCTTGGGCCACGTCGCTCATGGTGGGCCGGAGGTTGGGCTTGTCGTGCAGGCACAGCGACGCCACCACGGTCAGCTGGTACAGGGCGCGCCGAGGGTAGCGCCCCTGCAGCGCCGGGTCGGCCAGCGCCGCGTACTTCCTGCGATCCGACAGGTAGGGCCGAGCCCACACCAGCAGCCGCTGCTCCTCCGGGTTGGGCCTGCCGGCGTCGAACGCCCTGCGCCCCGTGATGAGCTCCAGCAGCACGACGCCGAAGCTGTACACGTCCGACTTGACGTTCAGCTTGCCGCTCATGGCGTAGTCGGGCGCGCAGTAGCCGTAGGTGCCCATGACGCGCGTGGAGACGTGGGTGTCGTCGCCCACGGGGCCCAGCTTGGCCAGCCCCAGGTCCGACAGCTTGGGGCTCAGGTCGTCGGCGAGCAGGATGTTGGACGACTTGAGGTCGCGGTAGATCACCGGCGGCGTCACCACCTCGTGCAGGTACCGGAGGCCCTTGGCCGAGCCGTGCGCGATCCTGACGCGCGTGTTCCAGTCCAGCAAGGGCAAGGCGCCCTTCTTTTTCTTCGTCTCGTCGTCGTCGAGGAAGAGATGGGCGTCGAGGCTGCCGCGGGGCATGAACTCGTAGACGAGGAGGCGCTCGTGGCCGTCGGCGCAGTAGCCGATGAGGGACACCAGGTTGGGGTGGTGCAGCATCATGAGCATCATGCACTCCACGAGGAACTCGTGGGTCCCCTGCGCGCCGCCGCGGCTGAGCTGCTTGATGGCCACCGGCCGCATGCCGGCGGCGTCCAAGTCGAGGCGGCCCCTGTAGACCCTGCCGAAGCCGCCCTCGCCGACCAGGTTGGAGTCGTGGAAGGCGTCCGTGGCCGCCGAGAGCTGCGCCAGCGTGAACTTGTGCGTCGTGCCTCCCACCACCGTGGCCGCCTGCGCATTGCCGCCATCGGAACGGCGGCGTATGCCCATGGAGCTCTGCGCGGCGTAGCTGGAGGGGCTGCACGGCCCGCAGTCCGGTTGCTTGTCGCGGCGCGAGCTCCGTGAGCGGCGGGGGCTCCAGGAGAAGCAGTTCATGACGATGGAGGTACGTGTGCGGGCGGCGGCGTTTGAGCGAGAGGAGGAAGAGAGAGGGCTGCCCCCCTGCCCTTGGCCTTGGCCCTCGTGGGCGATCGAGCTAGCCTTACTAAACAATGGGAGGCCATTAATTTACAAGAGGAGCCTCTCTTGCTCTCTCTCTCTTGCTCTCTCTCTCTCTTTCTGCACATGAATAATCCTACTAATCCTACTCCTAAGGATAAAGAGAATGAATACGAGGAAGAGATTTGGAGGCAAGGGAAACTGCTGGAGATAGTAATTGTGCTGCTACAGGGCCAGCAATTCTTTTTCATCCCCAAACGGATCCAAAGGAAAGAAAAGGCCAGCCGTGATCACGCGTGTCGTACAAGTGCTTGCACGAAAGGACAGGTGTTACAGGAGCATGATCCCATACACTGATTCACACACACATTCTTTTTTAGGCAATTCGGGTCTCAATGACAAGAGTCAAAATACCAACTAGTAGCAGCACGACATGTAAGCGGACGCAAACACACACAACCTAAACTCGAATACATTTGAGCACGCAGACTGAAACCTAAACTCGAATTAATACATCTGAGCGTTGGGCATTGCTTCAGTCGAGTCGAAACATCCATTCATTGCCTGGCTCGCGGCTTCGCCCTGCTAGCCTCCTCCGGGGTTGAAGGGAACAGCTCCACGTACCTTGTCCCGATCGTCATCTTATCCTTGCACATGGCCGTTTTTGCAACCTCGGCTGTTGGGAACTCCACGTAGGCTTCACCCGTGGCCTTCCCGTCCGGCCGGTATGCAATGTGCACATTATCCTCTGTCAGCTCGTACTCCACAAAGAACTTGATAATGTCTTCTGTGGTAGCAGAATAGGGAAGCCCGCGCAGCTTCAAAACCTCAGTGTACTCCATGCTGCTCTTGTCTTCAGCCGGTTTCTTGGGCCGCGGAGGAGGTGGCGAGTGTCGATATTCCGAGTCGAAGAAACCGCCCTGGTTCACCTCGGCAGCTACTGCACTGTAGTACTCCTGCTTCTTGCATCTGAACACCTCAACGTACCTCCTGCCCATGTTCTGCCTGTTGCGATGCAGTGCAAATTCAGCCTGCATGGCTGACGGGAACACAACAAAAGCCTCGCCGGAGAAGCGGCCATTCTTGTGAACCAGGAGGCAGTCCACCATGTCCAGCCCCGCAAAGAACTTGCAGATGTCAAGGTCATCACAGTCAAAAGGAAGCCCTCGTAGACGGACCCCTGGAAAGTTTTGGATGCCACTGTTAACCCCTGCACCAGCTAAGTTGCCGCTGTAGGGCTGGTAGAAGCCGCCGCTGCCACCGCCAGTGCTGCTGCCCATGGCTCCAAAATAGGGGGGGCCTGGTTCCATCATCCTGGCCCTCTTTGAGACATCCAATGGACTCCCTGCGGTCACTGCGAAGTACGGATTCGATTCCATCATTCGTGGCCTCTTTGATCCCTCGTACCCATCCGAAACCCCCCCGCCTCCCATCATTGCCCTTCAGATAATCCAGTCCCAAAAAAGAAAAAGAAAAGGAGAATATCCCCCCATCTCTCAATCCCCATTTCATAAAAATAACCCAAAAGTAAAGGTAATTGCTCAGAAAATAAATAATCTACAGATAAAAAAAAGGTTTGATGTGTAAATGGAATTGAAATGCGGCTGCATTCATTGATAGAACAGTCATCACTTGAAGCCAAATAAAGCAAATGTTGACAACATATGATTAGAAGCAATGCCCATGTTATGAGTGGTATTAGCTTTGTGAACAGTCAAAAGCTATATCTGAGTACATCAACATGATGATTCTATTTTGCATTTAATGAATCAAGCTGGAATTTACATTTAACAGTTCAGTGAAAAATGGATACTTGTCCAAATGATGAGATTTAACTAGATTGACATGACACTGGGTAGCATTCTTTGCTGTGACAGTTGGATGGGATATCTGGAATTCAGGTATTTATTCTCTCTACAATTCAGGCATAGGATGGTTAAGACCAAGTTTGGAATTCATCTTCAATGATTCTGTTACAGTTTCAAATCACAGTGGCAAGCTATTTTTCTTAAGAAGAATGGCACTAGAATAATTCTCATTGTATAAAAGGAAGCAGGTTGTGGCAATTGGTCAAACTAGCACTATATATGAGAAGTAGCTATCTGAAAAGCCAGGCATAAACTAAGAGGTACTTTGGCAAATGCAAATTCATATAGGCGTTTTGTTTTGAAAACTAAATCGGCGAGTCAGCACATCAGGCAGAGATAACAATTAATTTCCCAATATCATTGTGGGTTTGCGGCGGGGGGGGGGGGGGGGCGTAATCTCCCCATGGTCCGCCTAGGAGATCAACAGGGTCAAATCCAAGCAAGAAGAACCTCAGTACGTAACGCTATAACCTGATCCCATCGAGAATCGAATCGAATCGAACTGAATCGATGAAGAAAACAACCAGCGATTTACCTTACCCGTCCGTTTAAGGCTAGGCTAAAAGTCTAAATCAGATCAGAGAGGGGAGAAACTAATAGAGAAAGGGCAGGAAGGGGGGCTTACCCGCGGTGGCCGTACATGGCGGAGACGGCGGCTGCGACGGGGCGGAGAGGAGAGCGAAACCCTAGCGGAGGAAGGAGTCACGACGCGTGGGTGGCGATGGCCATTGCGTCTCGCACCTACCCATATAAAAGGGAACATATCCTGTAAACATGGAGCTTTTGTGCACATGTGCAAACATTAAATTTGGGCCATTCAAATCTCATTCAACGGTGATTCGAAATCATATGGGCAAACATTTTGCAATTAGCCCCCCGATCAAGTCACTGTTAAATGGGATTTGGACGGTCCAGATTTAATGTTTGCACATGTGCACAAGGGCTTCATGTGCACAGGATATGTTCCCATATAAAAGATATCGAGTCGTGGTCGTTTTCCCGTGACACTGACAGGTGGGGTCCACTCTTCCTTGCCTCGGCAGGTTCCAGTTGCCATCCGAGTCCGACCCCGAACTTCATCCTCATATGATCCAATGCATGGCCCCGTTCACTCAGCCGGGCCGGGCCGGGCCGGGTTTAGGTTGGAAAACCGATTTTTATACATTTTCCATTCACCATTTCACTTTGGTGGTATCTACTACGGATACTCCCCCCACGTATCGTTACTGTTTTTAATATAGCTGCAGTCAAATTTTTAGACTCTAACTATTAATATCTTTTAAAATATTTAAATTACAAACAGAAAAATCATGTATGTGGATTTATCTCGAGAAGCACTTTCATAATATTATATTTTTGTTGGATTATATGAATATATTATAATAAAAATTAGTGATCAAAACTGTATTTTTGATACATGTTAACGTCCAAAACAACGAATATTTTTCGTCGAACGGAATAGAAGATTCTTCCTTTTGTGCAAAGCGGACATAGGATTGTCTAACTTCAAATTTAAGTAAAAACACAACGATCTGTAGACAATTAGCCTCCGTAGCATAGTGGTAGTGCGTTCGCTTCGTAAGCGAAAGGTTGTGAGTTCGATCCTCACCGGAGGCTTTTTAAACCGAAATGTTTTTATCTAATCCTTTTCCTAATAATATCTTAAACATAGACAACTTTATTTTTAGAAAAATAATCGTTTTGTTAGAGCATCTCCAGCAAGGGCCCCTAAAACAGGGTCCCTATTTTGGATTTAGGGACTTCTATTTTTGAGACTCTGCTTTTGAGAAAGTCAAAGAATAAATTTCTAAATCTCACTTATTTTACTTTTTCTCCTATTTTGACATATCCGCTATGTATAATCTTCATTTGACACCACTAAAATTCAATCAAAAATATTTGTAATACATAAAACATAAGCATATTAACATTTACAATTTAAAAACATGATATTTAAAATTTAAATTTAAAATTTTCAAAACATGATAAAATTTTCGAAGCCTCTCATGTATTTTCCTATCTTCAATAATAGAAATTTGTACTCGTGTCCTGAAATTAGAGTGAGGAGGCAAATTTAGAGGCCTCCTAATTTTAGGGGCTTGAGTAGGGGCCCTATGGGAATTGGGGCTGAGGAGGCAAATTTAGGGGCCTCCTAATTTTAGGGGCTTGAGTTGGGGCCCTGCTGGATCTGTTTTTTTTTACTACACTCCCTATTTTAAGGTTTAGGGGCTGGTTTAGGGGCTCTGTTGGGAATTGGGGCTGAGGAGGCAAATTTAGGGGGCCCCTAATTTTAGGGGCTTGAGTTGGGGCCCTGCTGGATCTGTTTTTTTACTACACTCCATATTTTAAGGTTTAGGGGCTCTGCTGAGCCCCAACTCAAGCCCCTAAAATTAGGGGGCCCCTAAATTTGCCTCCTCAGCCCCAATTCCCAGGGGGCCCCAACTCAAGCCCTTAAAATTAGGAGGCCTCTAAATTTGCCTCCTCAGCCCCAATTCCAGGGACACGAGTACAACTCCTATTATTGAAGATAGAGAAATACATGAGAGGCTTCGAAAATTTTATCATGTTTTGAAAATTTTAAATTTAAATTTGAAATATCATGTTTTTAAATTGTAAATGTTAATATACTTATGTTTTATGTATTACAAATATTTTTGATTGAATTTTAGTGGTGTCAAATGAAGATTATACATAGCGGATATGTCAAAATAGGAGAAAAAGTAAAATAGTGAGATTTAGGAAATTCTTTGGACTTGTGCTCTGAAAACACGACCCCAAAAAATAGAGGGAGCCCCTAAATTCAAAATAGGGACCCTGTTTTAGGGGCCCTTGCTGGTAGGGCTGGGCAAATAAACCGGAAACCGAACACCGAAACCGAACTAACCGGAACCGAAACCGAAAAAACCGAAACCGATTTATTCGGTGGTTGCTTTGCCATCGCTTGGAATAACCAAATTTTTTTCGATTACTTCGGTTTTATAGCTCGGTTAACCGAACAAAACCGGACTACTGGTTGGGCGTTTAGGAGTGGGCCGACCCGACCCACCCAGACCCAGTAAACTGTAAGGCTGTAACCCTAGCCTCAATGCCTCATGGCCTCATCCCGCACTGCGCACTTGAGCATTTCCCCCAGGCAGCCCTACTCATTTGTGGTGTGGCGGCTGCCCTTCGCCCCTTCCCCTCCCGATCCCGTCGCCGGCCGCCCTCATCTGCCGGCCACCGGACGCCGTCGCGCCTCCCCACCCTTACCCACTCCCACACAATGCGGAGCCTCCCACCCTTCCCACCCGGCTCCCACTGTTCCGCCTCGGCGCCGCGCCACTGCTCCCACTTTCGGCCGTTGTCCTGCAGGGATGGTTGGAAAAGTGGCCGAAGAAAGCAGCTTTTGTCAGACTGCCTGGTGAAGGAGATTGGATTTGGACTACAACATGCATGTTTATTTTGTATGCCAAGTTGATTTGGACTTCAGTACTTACTACTTAGTTTATTCTGTGTGTATATGTTGGATTCTGCTGTTTATTGAGTGATTGAGTCATTCTGTCATTTCTGTGTGCTTAGTGAGTTAGTGTATTCAGTACTTACTTTATTCTGTGATTTCTGTGGGTTCTGTCACTCTGGCACAATTCGGTTTAGTATGGATAGTTATCAACTTATCATGTAGGTTTTGCGAGGCCAACTTAGGGACAAAACCAGCAAATACTTGTCATTAATGGTAGATACTAGTTTATGTGCTTAATATTTTTCTCCTAGCTGTGGAATGTAACAAGTTGCTTTTGTCTGTGCCTTACAATGCTTTTTAATCAGCCATTTGGGGTCAGCTGATTGTTGTGCTGATGCCATTGGGATAACAATTCGGTTCATTCGGTTATAACCGAAACCGAAACCGAATTTTCGGTTAACCGAATTTTCGGTTACCGAATTTTTCGCACAGTGTTCGGTTCTAGATTTTGAATAACCGAATTTTCAAATCAACCGAAAACCGAAACCGAATTAATCGGTTTAACCGAACGCCCAGGCCTACTTGCTGGAGATGCTCTTACAGAATATTCTTTTAAATGGATGTCTATAACCCCCTTAAAAACTCATATCATCGTTGAAGGAGAAACCACGTGCTATTACCATGAAACCTATTGACGAGTACTCATACCATGGGTACCACCAGCGGCCCGAGTCGATGAATGGGCTGCCCAAAGCCCAGCTCCGAGCCGAATGCCCCGCTGGCCCGCGAAGGACGCTCATCCCCGACCAAATCAACCAGGGGGCGATCCAACTCCCGCCATGGGTCGGACCCATAAGCTCCGACCAAGCCAAGGCAACCTTCGTCAAGGGACGGGTGCTAGATCGTCGCCATTCGTCGCCCACCTGCCCCACGGACACGATGGTTCAGAATGACCGTGCGAAGGCGGGTGGTCCCTTCTCGAGGTGGCAGGGAGGTTGCCCAAGCCAAGCATCGGTCTCATCAACCAGTCATGCACAGCGAGAGGATGCGCTCCCTCCCGAGGCGACACCAAAGTCAAGCGCTATGACGTCAGCACTTGGCGAATGCGCAGAGGGCAGGTGCACCACTTCCCGACGAAACAGAAGACAATGCCGCTCGATGTATCTACCAACCCAGCATGGGATGAGCAGACACCGGTCAGTCGCCAGGCCCTAAGACCAGGGCTCCCAGGCGTGGGACGCCACATGCTTCCTTTTCTAAGTTCCCATGTAACCTGCCCCCTTCGTCTATATAAAGGGAGGCAGGACCCTCAGGGAGGGGGACGATTCTTTTTACAAGTAGAGACAGTTCTCATGGTCATTCCTTAGCCTCGCTTGTAACACCGTGCAGCCATCTGCACCTAAAGCAATACGAATCCACCATACGAATTGGAGTAGGGATATTCAGCCCAAACCAGTATACTTCTTGGGCTCCCTGAGTCTAACCATTCAAGGAGAGGGGATGCGCGACCCCTAGACTAAAATTCACTAGCCGGTATTCGAAACACCGACACCTATGTAACATCAATTCTTGTAACTCTTTATTTAATCAACCTCTCATTGTACCTATAAATAAAGGGTTGTATGCATGAAAGAATAGAATATAAGAAAAGAGAAAGAATGAATTCTCTCCCACTTCTGCATTGTTCATACTTTGAGTAATTCATTAGTTATTTTATATCACGTTATCAGCACGATCGCCTCTAAAAGGCTATCGTAAATTTCACGTACTAAATTCTTTGATCGTCGTTTTCTAAGGTAAAATATTCTTTCAATCCCTATTCTATCTTGTTTAATTTGCACAATATAATTCATAGTTTGTATTTCTATTATTGTAGTTTACTATGTCGAATCTTGCAAAACTTGAACTCATGGCTTTGGATATTACGTGCCCCTCCCGCACCCACCATCGTTGTCGTCACACTCGCGCCTGCTTCGACACCCGCGCCGGAAGGGGAAGGGGAGGCGGCGGCGGGGATGAGGTATGGAGCTGCACCTAGGGAGAGGAAGGGGCTGCCGGGCCGGTCGGGCATGTGCATGTGTGGGGAGAGGAAGAGGGCGATGGTGAGGACAAAGGGCGGGAGAGGTGTGCGAATGGGAATGGGGCGATTCGATCTAGCTACTAGCGTTTGGTGAGGAAAATGGGGAATTTAGCATGTGATTCTGTTTCTCAGTTAGTTCGGTTTCAAATTACAAAACTGAACTGAAAACCAAACCAAACACAGTATCGAAATAAAAACAAAAAATTAAAAAAAAATCAATTTTTCGATTAATTCGATTGGATTTTTCTACTTCGGTCAAAAATTGCCCACCCTAGGTATCACACTATTCTTGACGTGTCCTAATTTGTAAACAGAAAAACTAATCTACGGTATACCGTAGGAACAATATACCTCTGAAACTTTTGAAACTTGTGATTTTTTATACCGAAATTCATGAAACTTAGCACTAAAAACTGATAAAACATGAAACTGATGAAACTAAACACTGAAACTCATAAAACCAGTACTGAAACTGATAAGTTTCATAAGTTTCACAGCTATACCATTGGAACGGTACCGTTCCCTAGTCTCCCTCTTTGTAAATGTACTAGAGGAGAGGGATAAGAATGGAAGTTTCCGAGCCGTCGTAATTTGTGTCGAGCGTGAGTCTCCTCCCTCACTCCACGGCGGGCTGTAGGGATCAGCGCCGGCCATGGCTCGGAGCCCCTGCGACCTCCGTCTCCTCCTCCTCGCCGCCGCCGTAGCCTTCATCTACATCCAAGTAACAACCACCAGCCCCCCCCCCCCACCCCCTCCCTCTCTGGATGGCCGGATGGGTTGGTTGAGATCTCATCTCCACGATTGGATTCAATCAGATCGGAGGATCCCTATGTGTTTCTAGTTCCTAGATACGGCCGAACGATTCTGAGTGATACTCATGGTAGACAATTTGGGTTGGGGAGGAATTGGGCTGGAGAGCATGTAGATGATGGAATTGGGGGATCCATCTCTCTTCTCTTGTGTTGTTTCTTCTCTCTTCTCCTACTAGTCTCTGTTTCGGCTAGCTTCTACTGACATCCCCCACCTCTCTTCAGGTGCGCCTTTTTGCTGCTCAGTCTCACTATGCCGAGCGCCTTGCAGAAGCAGTAAGTGCTGTACTGTCTTTCCACCATGCTCTGTAGCCTGTAGGGCTCCGCTCAACTCAAAAATTGTTGCTAACGCGTGTAATACGTTACAGGAAAAATCCGAAAACCAATGCACCAGTCAACTGCGCTCCTTGATCGATCAAGTCAGCATGCAGCAGGAGAAGATTGTAGCATTGGAAGGTACTTTTTACTTCAAACTTACAATTCCATGCATGGTTACCAGAAACGCGGTTTATCTGAGTCGCGATACGGGATTCGGGTTCATGGATCGTCACTCTTTCTTTCAATTTGCACTGTAAACATGAACCCTGTAGCTTAAATTGGTTCGGATTCGATAAATTCGGTTTGTGTTTCGCGGGGGTTTACAGGCTTACAGCGAATCCAGTAACTATGGTTCCACGTGCTACCTTTGGTGCTTAGCACTAGAATCAGACGAATGTATTGGCACAACTCTGAGGTTGCTCTTCAAGGTAGATCCACACCATACTTTGTAACTATGCACTCAGATTCAGAGGAACCCAACTCTGAGGGTTGCTCTAGTATAATCTTTCAAAGGTAGAAATGGTTCTACTGTATAGTTCCAGATGATATTTTGGATTTCTGCTACTCGAGCCAGAGTGATTTCTGCTCTTCTGTGTGCAATCCATTAACAAAATCATGCCCCTTTCAGTGATTTGTGCCTTTTTGTTTTTGATCCTTCTTGGATATACAATAGCAGATGCCTTCTGTTGTTGATGTATTGCTAGTTTCCTGATGCCATGATTTCGCTGATTGATTTTGTCCTGAATAATAATAATAATAATAATAATAATAATAATAATAATAATTATTATTATTATTATTTTTAAAAACTACCCATATGTCATGTTCTCATTGAAAGACCCGAACGTAGGCACTATGAATATCTTTTCGTGTGCTTTATGAAAATTTCTCCTTTTTTGACTTGCTGCATACTTAGGATCTAACCAGTGTTACTCGGACACCCGTGTCCAAAATTTTTTGTTGAATCAGACATCTTGAATCCGAGTCGGATTCTGACACCCGTGTCCAAATTTTTTTGCCGAATTGGACACCTCAAATCCGAGTCGGATTCCAACTCCCGTGTCCAAAATTTTTTGCCGAATCGGACACATCGAATCCAAGTCGCATTTCGACTCCCGTGTCCTTGTCCAAGTAACACTAGTTCATACTTGACTGTAGCGGATTCCATGGGTATTTTACAAAATAACCTTTCAGTAATGCAACAGAGATGAAGATACGTCAAGATGAAGAACGTGCACATCTGAAGATTTTAATCCAAGATCTTGAAAGTATGAAATCATTACCTTCATTTAGCTTTTAATTGTTGGTTTCAGCCACAACTGTTCCTACCTTAGTTGATTTTCTTACTCCTTTTGTTTTGGCTGTGATACAAACCTTTTAGGTTATAGGATACCACATGTTTCATCCATCAATAGTTTTACCCTGCCATACTGGAGCCTCATGCACGTGGTTGCCTCCTCCATCCATGGCGCACAATAAAGCAACATCTGCGCCATGTTTCATCTTGAAATTGGCACAACTTTTTCTAGAAGCAATATATATTCAAAATATTGTTTCCTGTGACTTCTATAGATGACAGTATTTTGACCTTAGCAAGCCATGTAGAAATAATTTGAGGAAAGATTGCTAAAAAATGGCACTGCAATAAATGGTATTAACTTAACAATGAGTGAAATTACGTCTAATTGAGTAGTGTTTGCTGAATGTCAACATATAAAAGTGGGACATCGGGTACTTAAGAATCTAACTCTCTTTGACCTTTCTTTTGAATGCAGAAAGGAGTGTGCAGACCTTAGTAAACAAGAACGTGGTTTGTAAAGTGCTAATCTTACTAACATTTTTCTGCTTTATAGGATTATTCTGATCTCTTTCTGTAAAGCAGGTTCCTGTTGCCGCTGTTGTCATAATGGCTTGCAATAGACCAGACTATTTGCAAAGGACAGTTGAATCTATCCTGAAGTATGCTTCATATCTCCATTCTTTTCTTTTAAAGGCAAAAAAAAATCCAATATCTGTTGTTGATCTCTTAATTCCTACTCCCTATGTTTCTTTTTATAAGGTGTGTTCTTTTTATAAGGTGTATACGGGGATTAAGGGGGTTGCAAAACCAAGAGAAAGATGAGGAAATGACTATCCTATCCCTGTTATACATACTTTGGAAATGTGAGACAGAATAGTTTGTGAGAGTATTAATTATAAATGTAAGAGAGAGATGTGATAAGTAAGGGCAAACAAGGAAAAACATCAATATGTTCACTTAAACGCCTTATATTTTGAAACAAGATTGCAAAAACTATATGCCTTTTATTTTGAAACGGAGGGAGTAAGTTGGTACGAAGAGGCCACTCAGCGGATAGCGTTTGTGGCAGTTATACATGGAATTAAGTTGCATTGTTGATTGCCACACCATTCATGATGCATTATTTATTATTTCAGCAGTTTGTATGCAACATTTATAAGGAAACATACGCTCTATTACTTCCTAATCGTTTATGAAGCCTATGTACTCCATTTAGATCCATGTAGCTTGAGCACATAGAACAGCACGGACTGAACAATGAATAATAATTCTTCCAGGTATCAGACATCAGTTGCTTCAAAGTTTCCACTATTTATATCTCAGGTACTTGTGATAGCAAATTCACTTATTGTTCTCAGTCTCTTTAAGTGTATGGGGAGGACATTTATCATTGCTTCTTCCAATTGCAGGATGGAACAAATGGAGAAGTAAAAAAGAAAGCTTTGAGTTATACTCAAATAACATATATGCAGGTGTGGAATTTTTTTTTCCTTTATGCTTAACTATCTCATGCAATAGAACAAAGCATGTTTCTCTTACAATATTGCAAGCATAGCCATGATTGTCACGGCGTTACCTTGGCGTCATGGTGCTCCGGATGGGATGCCGTGGATGCTCGTCTCGCCTTGGTCATCTAGGTGGGCGCCTAGGAAATTGCGGTGTCCACGGTGAGCTGCTAGGCTGCCTAGGCATTCGCCTTGGCATTACAGGAGTTTGGGCTAGATAAGTTGGCGCTACAGGGGCTTTCGGCTGAAAATGAGTGAGAGAGAGAGAGAGGCGACCACATGCGCATCGAATTTGACTATCCTGGATGCACCTGAGATCCGATTGGGACTGGATACGAAATCGGATTTGACTATCCGGTCGGATCCGGGACGGGATCCGGATACTTGAATTCGGATATGGGATCGGATACGGAACAACCAATATCCGGTAAATACGGGACGGGATCCGGATATTCAGATATTTCCTGTTCGGATATCCGGATTTTTCCTATTCAGGTATTCGGATCGGATATCCGGATTTCCTATTAGGATATCAGCAAGGCGCAGCCCATTTCATCTCATTTTTTCCCCAGAGAGCCCATTTATATTGACAATTAGTTCTATTAATCCTAAAGTAGCATATTCTTTCTATGACGTATAGTGGGTTTGATTGATATATAACTTGCTACTATGGTCATGTACCCGTACGGTTTAATTCAAAATATATTACTCTATATATGCATGCATTATCCGGATATCTTTATCCGTTTCCGACCCGAATCCGTCACATATCTATCCCGTATCCGTATCCCGATTAACCCGGATTCGTATCCGGTTCCGAATCCAGAAAAAAAATATGGGTTAGGATACGGGAAGAACTATATCCGCCCGTATCCGACCAGTTTTCACCCCTAGCCGTGGCAACTATGAGCATAGCTGATACAAGTTATTTCTGAGTGCTTATTCTAAGTAGCCATTTGAGATGATCTGTTACAAAAATAAAAGAAACATTGAGCCTGCAAAAAGCTGTAGAGATACCAACTACCAAGAGGTGTGTAGCAGATCTAGATAGAGGTAGGGCTTGAAGGCGTGTGAGACATGTCTGAGCAGCTCTAGATCCAACTGCTGCAGGAAGGCTCTGTGTTGGTGAGGATGTCAGATGGAATGGTGGCAATGATCCAGTATGAAATGGTCTGCCCCCTGGTACTATTATGTTCCATGAGCAGAGGATCACTGGGAAGGGTTGGTGAATTGCTGCCATCAAAGTAATCGTGCAGTTGACAAAGTATCTATCCCAACTTAATTCGCACAAATAATAGTGGTGCTGCTAATTCTAGAAAATTCAAATGGGCCAATTGTAGAGTAAAAAGCATGCCATGGAGTGGAAGTTCTAGGACCGTCCTTCCTTAATGGTGCAGCAGCAATTGCTGCTTGAGTGTACAAATGAACGGCAAGGGTTACTTTTCACTGAGCTATGAAACTCGAAAGATCCCCCACCCACCAAAAAAAACCTTCTTTCTGTACCACTTCCAGTATTTTTAAGTGAATCAGCTAATTAAACGATTTGCTTACCTAAGACTCTTAGTGGTCCTCCCTTTGCCTCCTGTATGCTGCAGCATGTAGATCTTGAACCTGTGCTCACTGAAAGGCCAGGAGAATTGACAGCATATTACAAGATAGCTAGTAGGTGCTCCTTACTTGATGTTGTATTTTTAAGACTTTGATGATGTTACCAATTCTTGTCCTAATAATCTTTCTTATTTCAGAACATTATAAATGGGCCTTGGATGAGCTGTTCATTAAGCATAACTTTGGTCGAGTAATCATTTTGGAAGGTCTTATCTCTATGATGATCCTTTGACTGTTCTGTTCTTTAAGATATTTCTGCTATCTTTCTCATCTCTATGATTAATTGGTTAATAGATGACATGGAGATCGCCCCAGATTTTTTTGACTACTTCGAGGTTGCAGCTAAGTTACTTGATAATGACAAGTATGTTACATTATATTTTGAATATACGTGGGCAACCCTAGGAATTTATATCTAATGTGTCTAATTACTTTACTGTAATGTCATCGTGGTATGGAAGGACGATAATGGCTGTTTCTTCTTGGAATGACAATGGACAAAAACAGTTTGTTTATGACCCAAGTTAGTAGGCCTCTGTTCAACTTTCTTTCTGCATTAATAGGGAAAGCTTCTCATTTTTCTACATAAACATTTGGCAGAAGCTCTTTATCGTTCGGACTTCTTTCCTGGGCTTGGATGGATGTTAGCAAAGTCTACATGGAGTGAGCTGTCACCAAAGTGGCCCAAAGCATATCCTTACTGTTGTCTACTGATTTTTATATTAGCAGATATTCTTTTTTTTTTACTTCCTTCTATCATCTATTTCCCCCTTGACAAGATTTTACTTATTGGGATGATTGGGTGAGGCTAAAGGAGGTACACGGTGGTCGGCAATTTATCCGCCCAGAAGTCTGCAGAACATACAATTTTGGCGAGCATGTATGTTGGCTATTCTACATCAATGCAAAACGATGGCCAGTACCACATTTCTGCATGCAATTACAACCAATGGAAAACAGTTCAATGTTTGATCCATTGATTGTGGATGACGGGCATTTACACTTTGCCTCTTATACTTTCATTGCAGGGATCGAGCATGGGACAATTTTTCAAACAATATTTGGAACCAATCAAGTTAAATGATGTTCATGTGTGCAAAACTTTCCACATTTTTCATTTTGCGCAACTGTTATAAGTTATTCGTTGCTGAGATTTACTTGTCCGGTTGTTCCTTCTTTGTGGTCATAGATCGACTGGAATTCTGAGGACCTGAGCTACCTCAGGGAGGTAAGAACTAATTTGTCTGTCATAAAGTTGCTGCTGCTCGCATAAAGGGTGCCTAACATTTCTGTGGGTAACATTAGGACAAGTTTTCGATCCACTTTGGGAAAGATGTGGCGAGTGCTACACCTCTCCATGGATCTGATGCTGTGTTGAAAGCCCACAATATGGATGTGGATGTAAGGATCCAGTACAATGATCAGGGCGACTTTGAGCGGATAGCTCGTCAATTCGGAATATTCGAAGAATGGAAGGTTACTTGTGAAATTATTTGAATTCGTAAACCTTTCTCAATTTTGTGAGATGACAATTTCCGTATGATGCTCTGGTAGTAATTATTTGGTCCAGTACGTAGAAAATGTCGTGCTTTGCGGTTTTGCTGACCTTATGTATGTTTTAGAGTGTATCATGATTGATGTTTTTCCCCCCATGTATATTCCAGGATGGCATTCCGAGAACAGCTTACAAAGGAGTAGTAGTCTTCCGGTACAACGGTAGTCGAAGACGAATGTACCTCGTCGGCCCAGATTCTCTTGGTCAACTTGGGATGTAGCAAAAATGTGGAATACTCGCAGATGACTCGATTGATTTTTAGCACAGAAGAACCGAGATCATGCACGCCCAATGAATTTTTGAGGATGAGGAAGGCCTTTCTGTTTCCGATTTGCTCGGGCTTTCCGAGATGTAGAGCATTATTATTATTATTATTGCTATGATACAGTAGGAGTTTGATGCTACAACAACAGTACATACTGATTTTATGGTTCGAACTAGCTAGTCCATGTTAAAAAATCAAGGGGAGTAAATAATCGATACCGACCCCATATATAATTCTGTACTAATCACGAAGGATTCAACTAGGCAGGCAGGGCAGGGGTAGGTGTGGCTTGAATCGATCCGATCCGATCCGATGTGGACGGACGAGATGATTGGCGCTGAATGAATGCAATTTATTCTTCACCGCTTCTCTCTCGTCTTTTGATTGGGTTGGACATTAGGGTTTGCCTCTGGCTAATTGATGGGTGGACTTGGCTAATTGACTTACTTGGCTGATGGAAGCGATGCGATGCTGCCGTGATAATACCAGGCGGAATGATGGGTGGACGGTAGAGCAGTAGCACAGCAAAGGATAACCCAGAAGCAACTACTTTGACGGGAACAGGCACATGTTCCATTTCCATTTCTATCGACAGACTTCTTCTCTCCCGTCCCCTCTCCGATTGCAACCATGGTTGATTCGTTAGGACTAGCAAGCACTCGTACAGTACTAGTAGTTCCTCTTCCTGTGCGTGCATCCATCCTCCTGTAATAAATCACAACAGAAATACTCATGGAGATTGGCGGATGGATCAAACAATATTCGGTCACTTGTTAGATGATTTCTTCTTTTACAGTAGAGGAAAGAACTAGCTAGGCCACTGATATGTGGCAGTGACCGTAGCTATCGGCCACTGACATGTGGCGGCTGACTAGCAGCATGCCAAGACATTTCTGCCTGCCTATTAAAAATGCTATGCTAGTACAAGAGTGAGCTTATATATATATATATATATACTAGTTACATGCCCGTGCATTGCTACGAAAAACAAAATTGATAACGAAAAATAAAGATTAAAAAATAAAAAAATTATTTCACAAGATCAAACATCTATCTTTAACGCTTCGTTTCTTGCGAAAGCTGGCTAATTAAAGCAACCGTTTTCGTAGGCGATTAAGCGAGCGATTAAGTAGAGCGATTAAGCGAGCGATTAATGACGTGGGTAGAACTCACCACTGCCACCAACTGTTGCTTTATAGTAGAGATATATATATATAGCCTGATAGCTCCTCCTCCTCATCCTCCTCCGCTGCTGCTGCTTCCTCCCGCCCACCTCCTCACCTCACCAGCCGCCCTCCCCTCCCCTCCCCTCCCCTGGCTGCTGATGCTAAAAATAATAACGTCCGAAAGCAAGACGTCGTCGCCGTCGCCTACCCTCTCCCTCCTCCTCCTCCTCCTCCTCCTCCTCCTCCTCGGCAGCTGGCTGGCTCTCTCTAAATCTCTCTTCATTAAATCCTGCAAAGCCAAGTCAGGCCCGGCGCGGCGCAGATCCGATTCCGATCCCAATTCAGCAACTGCTTAATCCCTTGAGCTCAGGTTTGTTAATTTCATCCCCTCCGCTCTCTCTTGTTCAATTCCTTCTTCTCTAGCTAGCTTGTTGGACCGACTGCAACCAACCAAGTATGACTTGACAATTTCATGATCTCTTACTTGTAGCGCTAGCTTCTTTTGGATTCTCATCCTAACTAATTAATTAATTAATCCCTAATTAGGTTAGATTTTGACTCACAAGAGGCGGCCAAACGGAGCAATGGCAAAGATGTTGCTATATTGACTTGCTTCATAATATTCCTACATACCTACCTAACCTAGGCTTGCCTTAACTTGGACCTCATATCTTCATCCTTCCTTCTAGCTCAAGTTTGGTGACAAATCTGACCGCTGAATTTTCTCTGTGTTTCGTTATCCCAATTAAACTGACCAAAATTAAACCCACTGATTGCGAAATAATTCATTGTGATGGCGAAAGCTGCAGCTGGAGATCCAAGAGATGGCGGCGGCGGCGGCGCAGAATTTAGACGGTGATCATATGGAATTGGAGGAGCCATCAAACGAGGGGTACCAAGAGCCCGTGTTCGAGGCGTTCATGTGCCCCCTGACGAAGCAGGTCATGCACGATCCTGTGAGCATCGAGACAGGGCAGACCTTCGAGCGAGAGGCGATCCTGAAATGGTTCAAGGAATGCAGGGATAACGGGAGGAGCGCGACGTGCCCGCTGACGCAAAGGGAGCTCCGCAGCACCGAGATGAGCCCAAGCATAGCTCTGCGCAACGTCATCGAGGAATGGAGGGCTAGGAACGAGGAGAAGGAGCTCGAGAAAGCCTGCAGCTCCCTCTCCCTCAGCATGGACTCCGAGGAGGACGACACCCTCACCCTGCGAGCTCTCGTGTACATCTCGCAGCTCTGCCAAAGAGGCGGCGGCGCCAACAAGAGCCTTGCGCGCAACGACGGCATCATACCCACAATCGCCGATACGTTGAAGAGCAGCAGCAGAAGGGTTCGCCTCAAGTCCCTTCAAGTCCTCCGTCTTGTTGTCGAGGGCAACGACGAAAACAAGGTTCTTCTTCTTGTCCACTTGATAATGCGTACGTTATGCGTGCATTCTATTTCTAGCTAGCTATTGATCAATATATATGCTAGCTAGCTATTGATCAATATATATGCTAGCTAGCTATTGATCAATATATATATATGCTAGCTAGCTATTGATCAATATATATGCTAGCTAGCTATTGATCAATATATATGCTAGCTAGCTGATAGTACATACATATGCTAGCTGATTCATACATACATGTCCATGCTGATACTTACAGGAAGAGCTGGGCAAAGGCGACACCATACGCACGATTATAAAGTTCTTGTCCAATGAGCATTTCCAGGAGAGGGAGCTTGCGGTTTCATTGCTGTATGAGCTTTCCAAGCACGAACCTGTATGTCAAAGGATCGGTGCGGTCTATGGGGCTATCCTGCTTTTGGTTGGGATGGGAAGCAGCAAGTCGGAGAACATGGTCGCCGTGGACAAAGCGGAGAACACGCTCAAGAATCTGGAGAAGTACGAGACCAACATCAAGCAAATGGCCGAAAACGGCAGGCTTCAACCCCTCCTCACCAAACTCTCTCAAGGCACGCCTGAGGTGCAGGCTGCCATGGCCGAATACCTCGGTGAGCTCGCGCTCGCGAATGACGCCAAGGTTGTCGTGGCGGAGCAGGTCGGGGCCTTGCTGGTGAGCATCATGAGGACGACAGCCGACCTGCCGGCGAGAGAAGCAACCCTCAAAGCGCTCAGGGAGATCTCGTCCAACGAATCCAGCGCCAAGGTGCTGCTGCACGCGGGCATCCTGCCCCCGCTCGTCAAGCAGCTCTTCTCCGTCGGCGCCAGCAGCCTGCACTTCCCGATGAGGCTCAAGGAGGTCTCTGCCACGATCCTCGCCAACCTCGTCGCTTCCGGCGCCGGCTTCCGCTCCATCCCGCTCGACGACAACCACAGCAGCAAGCGGACGCTCCTGTCGGAGGACGTCGTGCACAGCCTGCTCCACCTCATCAGCAACACCGGCCCCGCCATCGAGTGCAAACTCCTCAACGTCCTCGTCGGCCTCACCAGCTCCCCGGACACGGTCGCCGACGTCGTGTCGGCCATCAAGAGCTCCGGCGCGACCATCAGCCTGGTCCAGTTCGTGGAGGCCGCGCACCGGGAGATCCGCGTCGAGTCCCTCAAGCTCCTGCGCAACGTCTCGCCGTACATGGGCGGCGAGCTCGCGGACGCCCTCGGGGGCCACCTGAGCAGCTTGGTGAGGGTGATCACGGACAGCACCACTCCAGGCGTCACGGAGGAGGAGGCCGCCGCCGTCGGGCTGCTGGGCGAGCTCCCCGAGGCGGACTGGAGCCTCACCCGGCAGCTGTTCGAGCTCGGGGCGTTCAGGACGCTCAGCTCCAAGCTGGAGGAGCTCCGGCGGGGCGCCATCCGCGGGAACCGGCACGTGACGCCGCTGACGGAGGGCATGGTGAAGGTGATGTACAGGATGACGTGCGCGCTGCAGGAGGACGCCGAGTATGTGCACTTCTCGCGGGAGGCAGGCCTCGCGCCGCTCTTCGTTGACCTGCTGCAGATGAGCGGCCTCGACAAGGTGCAGCTCTACTCGGCGATGGCGCTCGAGAAGATGTCGGACATGTCGAGGAGCCTCACGGCCGTCCCGCCGCCGAGCCCACCGATGTTCTGCATGTGCTTCGGGAACAAGAAGCCTGCGGCGGCGGGTCGTGCGCCGGGGGTGTGCGGCGTGCACGGCGGGTTCTGCTCGCTCCGGGAGACGTTCTGCCTGGCGCAGCCTGGAGCGAAGGCGGTGGAGCGGCTGGTGGCGTGCCTGGACCACCTGGACGCGGGGGTGGTGGAGGCGGCGCTGGCGGCGGTGTCGACGCTGGTGGGCGACGGGGTGGAGGATGCGGCGGAAGGGGTGGTGGTGTTGGGGGAGGCGGAGGGGCTGCGGCCGGTGGTGGAGATCCTGGTGGAGAGCCGGACGGAGGCGCTGCAGCGGCGGGCGGTGTGGGTGGTGGAGCGCATCCTGCGGGTGGAGGAGATCGCGCTGGAGGTGGCGGCGGACCAGACGGTGGCGTCGGCGCTGGTGGAGGCTTACCGAAACGGCGACCCGCTAACGCGACGCACGGCGGAGCGCGCCCTCAGGCACCTCGACAGGATCCCAAACTTCTCCACCACCGCATTCCACACCGCCGCCCGCCAATAGCCTCCTCCTCGTCGTCACCCTCGTGCCTGCCATTTTCTTTCATCAACGCGAGCTAGCTGTTTGTGCTTGGAAATACCTACCTACCATCTCGTCCTCTTTCTTGGAAATACCTACATGTGCTGAATTACATTACTGATGATGTGCGTACGTGTGTATGTAGGAGACTCATCGATTGATTCTGTTGATTTCTTGTTTACACAACACATGCATGTTTGTAATCAACTCTTGATGTGCATTCTCCATGTCAGCTTCCTGGCCGTTCATTCTTTTCGATCCAATTATTCATATTAATTAGTACTCCCTCCAGTTTGATAATAGATGTCGTTGTGGACATAGTGATGGTCAAACTTCTAAAACTTTGACTATCAATATATTTTTAAATATTTAAATTGGATATATGAAAATTATATGTGTAGACTTGTCTCGAGAAGTTCTTTCATAATATTATAATTTTATTAGGTTTTATAAATATATTATAATAAAAATTAGCGGTCAAAGTTGTGTTTTGAAGACCGTGTCGATGTCCAAAACGACATCTATTATCAAACTGATGGGAGTATTATTTATATTTCCGTCGATAGTATATTAGTAGAAATACTCTTAACAAATCAATAACTAGACTTATTTCTACTACCCATTATATACCACTAAATATAATGGATCAAACAAATTGTAAGCATGATTGGATTTAGGGAAAGGGTGATTACAATATAAAAATATGCATATTGTAAATATTTTCTAGTCAAAAAAAAAAAATAGAGCAACATGTAATATATGCTTAAAGCAAATATGTTTAGGATATTTAAAAACAAATAAACAAAGATGGCGAAAAGAGATAGAATTAGAATCAATGAAAAATTCTATCTAGTAGAGTAAGATTAATATTAGAAAATAGAGTTAATAAACTAGAATGAGATATTGAAGAAATTTAAAAGAATAAAACAAGCAAAAACACAGAGAAGGAAGAGGAGAAAACTCTGCCACCATCTCCACCTTAAGCATAGTATAAGCATTGGCATTAGATATCTCCATTACGTGTGTACAAAGGCGCTTAAGCCTTGAGGTATTGTAAGGTAATTTCTTTCTGTACTAAATCGTTCAGGGTCCTCGAAAGAGAAAACCATATGTAAATTATATTGTGCAATAAAGTAGTTTTTCTGTAAGAACTCAGTCTTTTAATCTTGGTTATTCTAGTTTTATGGTAATAATTTTTATGCTACAAACCCTAGAGGAGAAACCTCATTTGGTTCTCATCAAAGTACCTGGTTTGGCTAAAAGCTGCAATAGGGACAATAAGTTTTGAACCTGAGATAAGTGTTCCATTCGGGTGGAACTGCCTGGGGAGACGATAAAAATTTCTACTATAAGATTCTAATAAAAATAGTTTAAAGACTAATATGATAGATTATCTACTTTAGAAACAAAAATAATGAGAAGTATGGTAAATATCAAGTAGAATAATTACAACAATTTTATCTAGTTTCGCA
The DNA here is from genome assembly GCA_036346355.1 of Rhipidocladum racemiflorum. Classification (NCBI taxonomy): domain Eukaryota; kingdom Viridiplantae; phylum Streptophyta; class Magnoliopsida; order Poales; family Poaceae; genus Rhipidocladum; species Rhipidocladum racemiflorum. The sequence continues at coordinate 225,402 of CM070572.1, forward strand.
GTTATTGGTCTCGCCAACCGCTAAGATACTAGTTAAAGATAATCAAAGAAACAAAAATAATAGGACAGGTTATCTACTTTAGAAACAAAAATAATGAGAAGTATGGTGAATACCAAGTAGAATAATTACAACCATGTCATCTAGTTTCGTAGTTACTAGTCTCGCCAACTGTTAAGATACTGGTTAAAGATAATCAAAGAATTAGAGTTGTTAAAATAATGTTCAATACTGTTCATCCAACTGCAAAATTTTGTTCTAAAGGAAATCTAGAATTAGAGATATTAGAAAATAGAGTTAATAAACTAGAATTAGATATTGAAGAAACTAAAAAAGAATGAAACAAGCAAAAACACCGAGAAGGAAGAGGAGAAAACTCTGCCACCATCTCCACCTTAAACATAGTATAAGCATTAGCATTAGATATCTCCATTACGTGTGTACAAAGGCGCTTAAGCCTTGAGGTATTGTAAGGTAATTTCTTTCTGTACTAAACCGTCCAGGGTTCTCGAAAGAGAAAACCATATGTAAATTATTTTGTGCAATAAAGTAGTTTTTCTGTAAGAACTCAGTCTTTTAACCATATGTAAATTATTTTGTGCAATAAAGTGTGTGTGTGTGTGCGTGTGTGTGTTGCCGAAATTGGGGGCACCATGGAGCCTGGGCTCCATGATTTTAAATGAGCTAATTCAAGCCAAGTTTGGGTATATTTTTAGAAAATTTCAGTTTTAGTGTATATATATATGCATCTATAACAATTCAAATAAAACACATACCTTTGAAAAAATATACTTGTTTTCAAAGATTTTGAATGAATTTAGATCACATAATTTACTTATTTATATATATAATCAACACATACCTATAATCAGACTATCATCAACAAAGGAAGCTCTAGTTTGGATTTCAGTTCAAACTTGTTTGAACTAGTTGGTAAACTGGTTAAACTCAACATCCTAGATTTTTCAAAAAAAATTCTTGTGCGATATGTAGGAGAAATACCTATTTTGGGTCACGGAGACCAAAGTAATTACATAAGAAAAAAAAATCCGAGAAGTGACGTTTAATGTTGTTACAAATTGAATGAAAGCAGGGAGTACATGGCTCGTATAGAACAAAAATTAATAACAAGGCAGAGAAAATTTTTGAGAAGTGACGTTTAATGTTAGTACAAACGGAATGAAGGCAGGGAGTACATGGCTCGTACGGAACAAAATTACATAGCATGATGTAGAAAACAATGAGAGGAAATGTACATAAAAATATTAAGGTGCATAGCATGACATTGTGGACATAACATGACATAGAATATATCGAAATCGACATGGCGCGACGACACGGATGAACCATGAAAGAAAACTATAACTAAGGTACATGCGTGTCTTTTGGAAATGGAAAATGTCATGCTTATTGTCATAGACCCTATATGGAAGGATCTATTGGTGTCTTCCCCTTTGATTTTGCGAGGTTTGTGGCCTTGACCTTCTTCCAATTACTCTCGTAGGCATTCTGAAGGGAATATGCCCGAGAGGCAATAATAAATTGTTTATTATCTTATTCCATGTTTATAATAGATGTTTATTTCTCATGCTAAAATTGTATTAACCGGAAACGTTGATACATGTGTGTTTAATAAACAAAAAGGTTCCTAGTAAAGCCTCTTTTTTAAACTAGCTCGTTGATTAACTGATGATCAAGGTTTCCTGATCATGAACATTGGATGTTGTTAATAACGGGGTCACATTATTAGAAGAATGATGTGATGAACACACACCCAAGTTGGTATAGCAAATTCGATCAAGTCATTAAAGTTTGTTCTTTGTACTAAACATATACAAAATAGCTCTTTTCCTTAGACCATGAGATGATGTCAATCACTAACTCCTAAGAGTACTTTGATGACATCAAACGTCACTCCGTAACACGGTGACTATAAAGATGGATTTGGGTACTATGAAAGTATTAGTTGAGGCTCATGCATCAAGAGTGGGATTTGTCCATCCAGATGACGGAGAGATATACTCTGGGCCCTCTCGGTGATATCACATTGACATCGCTTGCAAGCACGTGACTAGGTCACAAGAATGTCATATCACGGAACGAGTAAAGAGTACTTGTCGAACGGGATCAAACTAGGTATAGTTGATACCAATGATCGGATCCGGATAAGTAATATATCGCGAGACAAAAGGAATTGGTTATGTTGTTTTTGGTTCACACGATCACTAGTTCATCGTTGAGTAAGTGGGAGTCATTATGGATCTCCGATCCCGCCGATGATTATTGATCGAGAGGTGTCTTGATCATGTCCATTTTATTCACGAACCGTAGGGTGACACACTTAAGGTTCATCGGCGCTTTGAGTGGATACGGAACACCGGAGAAAAGTTTGGACAAAGACCTAATAGTTTCGGGATATCGGAATAGTTCAAGGGGTATGTGTTAATTTTTGTTAATTAAAAGAATTAACAAATATTAAAATAACAGAAATAAAATTGTTTATTTATTTAATGAAGAGTCCATTCACATGAAGAGAATGGAGAGTCCATTCACATGGAGAGAGTGGAGAGTCCACTCACTCCTATAAAAGGGAGGGTGGAGCTCCTCTCTCAGGGACTAATCTCCATAACCCTTTGGTTGGTCTTTTCTCCCTCCTCCTGTTTGTTCCACCTTTCAAGCGAGCTTAAGCAAAAGCTTATTTCTGAAATAGTTTCTCCACCACCACCACTAAGTCGTAGTGTTGTTGGAGTTTCCGTGGATCCTCTACTTCACGCCTACCGGATCGAGGATTGGAGGTCGTCGTTGTTCCGTACGTGTGACCAAGTACGGAGGCGCTGCCGTTTGTGGCGCTCATCTTCGCGACTTTGAAGTCGGGCGTGTACCTCTACTTCAACCACGTTTGTTTGCGGGAACGTTATTCCCGCTTTCGGTCTACGAGGGTGAGCCCTTCTGAAACCGTTTGCATGCATCTCCTAGATATGATCTTGATGTTTGATTGCATTCGTAGAAAAAATTTTGTTTTCCATGCTTAGAACCCATCACATTCACCCAATAATAATCTTCAGGAGCGATCCTAATATCCTCCCACGCGCAATAGAGTAGAGGGTTAATACAACATCAAGCTAGTCTATAGCACGGTGTGGAAAGGAAGGACAAGAGCATTGATTGAGCTACATGGTACATGGGACGACAGCTTCCAAGCTTTTGTGCGGTTTCAAGGTGGGAGTATAGTCCAAATGCCCAGGCAGCATTGTAGAAATAGATGTGAAGAAGGACAGAGCTGGCAAGGTGTACTTTAATAGACTGTTTGTTGCTTTCAAACCCTGCACTGATGGGTTTCTAGCTGGATGTAGGCCATACTTGGATGTTTCATGTAGCATTTGGGTTGTTTGAAAAGAAACTATTGACAATTGGGAATGGTTTCTCCATCATCTCTACATGTGCATAGAAAACCCACCAAGCTTAGCAATCCACAGTGATGCATACAAAGGTTTAGAGGCAGCTATACCAAAGATATTTGGGAAAAAATTTCTGGTGTCACTGAAAAAATGTCCAATTTCACTTCTGCCACTACCCTTTTTCTCATTTTATTTTTACCATTAGTCTTTGCTCTTCTTCCTCATTTTACCATTTTCGTCAGTTGACTGTTTTTATTTTTAAAGATAATAAATGAATTTTAATTTTTTTGAAATTTTTTTTGTATGATCCTAAACTACTAAATATGGTACCATAATTTTTTCAAAGTATGATTAAGCTTGTATATTTTTTATAAAAATAAAATAATAGAAACATTTTTAAATTTTATAAAAATTTAGAAGATTTATCATATTCTAAAAAATTTATGAGAATATATTTAGTAGTCTAGGATCATACAAAAAAATTTAAAAAGAAATTGAATTTCATTTGTTATCTTTAAAAAAATCAATTTCTTCTATTTTTGATTTTTTTTAAAAGATAACAAAGGACGTGCGTGCGTGCTGCTGTTCCTTTCATGCCAGCCCAGCCAGGATGAGACCGGGAAACGATACGCGCAAGGCATTGGAAGCGAAGGAAGATACGAGAGGAAACCAAGCGTGAACATAAGCTCAGAGACTAGGGAAAATACCAGATCCCCCACGCGCTTCCTCCACCTCCAAATGCTGAATTATTGCAGTGTTCATGCTCGTGAATCTCGGTGGTTCATACACTTTCTTTCCTCTGAAAGTGAATAGCCAAATTAAATCCAATGACAAATGATAGATCTGTCCTCAATAACAGCATAAAAAGAACAACTAATAGAGCTGCACCAAACAATTTTCAAAAGAATTGAACTTCATTTGTTATCTTTTTTTAAAAAATAAAACGGAAGAAACAATCCAACTAACGGTCAACTCACAATCAACTGCCGGAAATGACAAAAGGAGGAAGAAAAACGAAGACTACTGGCAAAAATGAAATGAGAAAAGTAGTGTCAAAACAAAATTAGACACTTTTTGGTTGGCATCAGGAAATTTTCCCAAGATATTTTGCATGGGAGTGGAACACAGAGTGCTTCATGCACTTGAAGAATTTTAGGAGATGATTCAGGGGTACTATCCTGAAGCACACCTGGCCAGCAACATGAGCAGAGGCATGAAAAATACTTGGGCAAGGTTGCTGCTGAGAGGCCCGAAGCAATTCAATACCTAGAGGAATACCATAAGCACTTGTGGACAAGAGGCAAATTTGGAGTCAGGTGCAAGGTGGATTATGTGAGCAACAACCTAGCAAAAAGCTTCGATAACTGGATAGGTGGCATGACGGACTATCCTGTGGTAGAGCTATCTGACACGGAAGATTGCAGAATGGATACAAGGTCTGCATTACACTATTCACCAAGCATCTCTCACTTAATCTGAGATATCAGTTATGGACAAGAATAAATCACACTGTTAACTTGTTTGAGAAAGAGTGCAGTTGCAAGCAATGGCACATGCACTTGCTGTCATTTTCTCCATCAATGAGTTGAGATTAGAAGACTGTAGATTCATACTAAGTGGAGTATTTCAGAGCTACATACTCAGGTGTGCTCACGCCCATAGCTGCCAAATCCATGTGGCCAAAAGTTGATATTGGCTTGAAAGATCGGCTGGAAGGCCTAAAAAGAAAAGGATCAGACCTAGTGACCAACCAGTGGTAAGTATCACTAGTAAAGCATTTGAGAGATCATTCAAGCTTGCTAGCAAAGACCACCCAAACAAAGATTGCATCATTCCGACCCTCATTTCTGATCAGCACTCAACAGGTAAAAAGTATTTTTTTTTGAGCAACTGTTCACCTTATACCACCAACAGATCGATCAACCTGAGGTAGGACCTGCAAACACCCTTCATAATGCTGGATGAAAGAAAAATCACACCGTTCGATACAGTAATAATGACAACACCAGTTACGACAACAAATTCATGAGCTCAGTTCGTCCTCCATATCTACCACTTTAAAAACCAGCTAAGCGCTACAGGTTCTGCAGCAATATCATCGTAACAAATATAGAAGGAAAACTCAAAATGGCACAAGTTGTTTCCTGTCTCCAGAAAACATATTACATTGTCGACATGAACATCTACTGTTATGCAACAGGTCAGTCTCCAAAACAAGTCCACGTCGCATGGCTTCAATCCGTGATCGACAAGTATGTACAGTACCGACAATCACTAGTACATTCCACTGTCCATATTCCGTCAGTCCCTTGAGGAAGCCCCAAGCATGCTCTCTTCACTGTGGTCCTCGCCGCTCTTGTCTGAACCAGCAACATCACCCCTCTCTGCATTGTTATCGCCTCTCTTCTCTGACCCGGCAGCAACACCGCTCTCTGCATTGTTCTCGCCGCTCTTGTCTGAACCAGCAGCATCACCCCTCTCTGCATTGTTATCGCCTCTCTTCTCTGACCCGGCAGCAACACCACTCTCTGCATTGTTCTCGCTGCTCTTCTCTGACCCGGCAGCATCACCCCTCTCCGCATTGTTATCGCCTCTCTTCTCTGACCCGGCAGCAACACCGCTCTCTGCATTGTTCTCGCTGCTCTTCTCTGACCCGGCAGCATCACCCCTCTCCGCATTGTTATCGCCGCTCTTCCCCCCCTCCGCATTGTTATCGCCGCTCTTGTCTAACCCAGCAGCATCACCCCCCTCTGCATTGTTATCGCCGCTCTTCCCTGACCCATTAGCATCACCCCATTCTGCATTGTTCTCACCATTCTTCTCTGACCCGGCAGCATCACCCCTCTCTGCATTGTTATCGCCGCTCTTGTCTGAACCATTAGCATCACCCCTCTCCGTGTCATTCTCCAGAGCCTCGTCAACCGCAGCATTCTCAGCACCGCCACGGCCACCGGCACCATCGGCCCCTGAAAAGCGTGCCTCAAGCGCCTCCAGACGGCGCCTCATGTCGCGCACCTCCTGCTCCATCAAGAAGAACCTCTCCTTTAAGGTCAGATTATCCTCTTCCAGGCGAGCCACATGTGCGTCCTGGTCATACTCATCCTCCTCCTCAAACACATAGCCCCCAGCATCGTCGCCCCTCCCAGGGTACACCATCTCAAACCGGCTGAGATCGTGGTCAAGGCGCCGTTCCACCTCAACGTGCTCCTCGACATCACTGTCGCTGGAGTTTCCGTCGTCGTCGTCCTCATCGTCATCATCATCATCGGAGGCGGCAGCGTTGGGGCCGGCGGGGTGAGGGGAGCGGCGAAGGCGGATGAGACCCTTCATGGAGCCGTATCCATCAACGCCCCACTGCGCCTGAGCCATGTCAGCGAGGCCCTCGCGGGAGGGAGAGAGGCGTGGGGTGGGGAGCACGGCGGGCGTGACAGGGCACGGAGACACGAGCGAGGCAATGCCGCCGGCGCGCTTGGCCCGGATGATGAAGGAGGTGGTGTTGCGTGGGGCGGCGGCCTTGGGCTTGCGGAAGAAGTACTTGCGGGGGTTGGGGTTGGGATTCTTGAACCAGCGGCGAGCCTTGGCGCGGTTCTGCACCTGGAGGTCGCCGAGGGCGGGGGGCTGGTAGCCGACGCCGCCGGAGTTGGGGTTCTTGCGCTTCCAGCCGCGGTTGGGGGCGAGCTGGGCGTGGGGCGGAGGGAGGAAGGGCCGCTGCGGCGCGGCGGAGGGGTCGTCGGCCCACATGGGAAAGCTTCGGGGCATCATCTGGCTGGGATCCATGTCCCTCCGCTGCTGCTGCTGCAAGGATCTCTCCTCTCTCTCTCTCTCTCTCTCTCTCTCTCGTGTTAATCAATTCGGGATCGATCCTTCTTTCTGGTGTGTTGACAATCGATTTCAAGATTGGTCGAATAAATCGATCATCGACGGAACCCCGCGGGATCGAAAATTGGGCGCTCGATCGAATTTGCCACCGATCCGATCAATTCTCGCACGCAAACCCTAACCCTAGCATAGCTCAGCTTCCCCACACCACCAGATATCCTATTTAATAAAGAGGAGGAAGAGAAAAATATGCTCTCTCTCTCTCTCTCTTTCTAATATATAGATATATATTTTTTAAATAAAGCCGATTCCACTCAACCTAAACGGCTGGCCACTACACAAGTATTGAATTCAAGAATTTTTTACTGTGGTAATCTTTTTAAAATTTTTTTTTGCGAAAATAGTTTTCGGACACCAATTTTATCAGAAATAGCCCCCTGTCGTGCAGGGAAGACGCGGCGGAAGGGGCTTGCCGTGCCCTGGAGGGGGGCAGTATATTCTGTGTTCATGTTTATTTACGCCGTCATGCTATTAAATTAATATGTTGTGCAACGGTTCCATATGTTGGCGCCATTTTTTCCTGTCGAATGTTTCTACCGCTATGTTAGCGCCATTTTTTCCAGCTGAATGTTTCCATTGCCTCCATAAATAGGCCTCAATCCTGCCTCTACTTCCTCATCTCACTTCAGCGTCTTCCTGAAGGCTATTTTCGAAACGTCGAGCTCAGGGAATATGAGGGCCCTTGCGCTTGCCACTGCAGGACGGATCGATTGTCCTAACTGCCATTTGCAAGCTAATGTATTCTACACAACATTCCAGGAAATAACGGTCGAGTGTTTTACAAATACCTTTTTTCTCTCTAAGTGAAAATGTAGTTCGATTTCTCCAGGTTTTGATGATTATTTTCATATTCGAGTTGTCTATTTCTTGTGAGATCTTTCTTTCCACAGCCTCAAAGCATATTCACATCGTCACGTGGGCTGTAGAATACCAATATTTACAGTGGGCATACACCATGGATGCATTGATGGAGCGTCCTAGTAGTACAGTACCACAGAGGATGCAGCCTGGGTTAGAGCAGAGAATGGACCCTATGCTAGAGCATGCTAATGTTTAAAGATGAAGCGCATTTTAGATCATATCAAGTGATTAGAGAAGATTGTGTGTGTAGGTATCCTGGTTGTACTTTATACTATAATTGCTAACTAGTGTTGTGTTTTTCTTTATTAATTTGTGTATACTACTCGAATATGATCTTTTATTTTCTTAATTACAATTGATTAATTGGTGCACTGGTTAAGCAAATAAAATAAATAAATTAAAAAACTTTTCGAGTTACGGTGTTCCATTAGTTGTGAAAAACAAAATTCGAATTAGTACCAAAAATTTTTTCGCAGCATATCAATCTACTTATTTTTTAAAAAATCAATAAAAAAATATATAAAAATCCTAGCAAGCCCTTGCCTCCCCTTGGGACGGCAAGCGCCCTTCCTCTTCCTAGGGTGCAGCAGGGAGAGGGTAGAGGGCTATTTTCATAAATACTAGTAAAAAGAGGCGATTTTTGTGAAAAAAAAAATACAGTAAAGAACTCTGAATTCAACGCCTTGTAACTACATGATTACGTATCCGTAGGCAATATTTAGTGTTAAAAGGATTGAAATCAGGGGCGGACCCAAGGCCCGGCCAGCCTGGGCCCGGGCTCAGCTCATGTAACAAACATCCTAAATCTCATATTCACGCAACCTGACAAGTACAATATTTAAATCAGAAACGAAAATATAGAGCCTGAATCTACAAGCTTTACTAGCGTCTTGTAAAAAACATCCTAAATTGTATAAAAAGTTAGCAACTAAAATTTAAATAGCTTTAGACTTATTGTTCTTCTTTAAGCGTACCCGAGCTCTAAAAAATTCCTGGATCCGCCACTGATTGAAATTGTATAAGGAGGAGAAAAATATGCACTCTTGTATAACCACGAAAAGTAAATAAACAAACAAACAAAAAAGGGGGTGTATGCCATTATCGACCGATTTTTTTTCTTTTCTTTTTGAAATCGAGAGAGAAGCTGCTGCTGCTGCTGCAACACAGTAGTTACTCAGTCCGGCCAGGATTTGGCAATCCGATGGTGGACGGATGACAGAGAGGACATCAGACTGCCAGAGTTGTATTGCTGCTGCTAATGAGTTGTTTACGTTGTTGTATTCACTCGTACTCGCTGAGGCGATGAATGATGAGTATACATATACATATACTGATATACATTTAGTAGTAGGAGGAGGAGAAGGAAACTTGGTGGCCTGCTGCTGCTGCTGCTGCTGAGTGGTTACTCAGTCCTTGTTCCTTGTTGCTCGATCTTTCTTGTGTCCACCAAGGATACGGGAGATCTGCAGACCTCTGCTGAAGGCCTGGTTGAAGAGCATCCTGGTCTGGAACTCGGAAACAAAGGGGAACCAGGCGAGGAAGGCGATGGGGGTGAAGAGCAGGAGTCCCATGATGATTTCGTAGCCCCGTGCAAGTGCCTTGATCGACCCCCACAACCCAACCTTCACAACGCCTGGCTTCACCGCCTGCGCAACCTGAAAGGACGACCAACAAATCAATCAAACACCACCGCGCGCGGCCTGTAAATGGGAACCAGGCAACAGCAAGCAAGCACCCCTCCCCCTTACCAAAAGCAAACCCCATCCGCTCGGCATGAAGGCAAGGATGCAAACAAATATATCTTGAACTGTCATATGGGGGATTGCTATTAAGATTATCACGATGGAGATAAATGTTATAAATATGAGCCCCTTAATCAACCGGAACACAAGTTGGAATTCTGCACTGAATTTCCGCCTCCCGACCGATACGGTCTGTAAAGCCAACAGGCAGCAGTTAGCGCAATACCATATATCTCAAGCTTATAGCTACAGGCTCCAGCAATAGCCCACGCAACTGGGTGCAGGTGGAAATTTACTCAGGATCCTCGGATACACTAAAAAAATTTACAGCCTTATGAATATATAGTGAGAACACTAAGATATTTCACGCGATTAAAAATGATAATCAATATAATAAAAATACTGCCCGAGCTATAGCCAAAGGGCTACCCGTGTGCATCAAAATTAAAGACTAAATAAAATGCGAATTAGTGCTTACCTTCATCACGATCAAGATCACAAAGATGACAACCCATGACAGGCAATAAACCTGGAGGAGCATTAAACAGTGTTTAAATTTATTAACAGACCGTAAAGCACAAGTTGACAAAGCATTAATCTGATGGACATCGAGCAATATTAAATGAGACGAGCATTTACCAGCACGCTCCTTGTGTGTTTGGTTATGTTCAAATGATAAACAAGACCATATTGGTAGATAAAGAAGCGCAACGCAAGCACTATTTCAAGAACAACGCCACGCTTTCCGGAATGTCTAAGAGGCTCCTGCTCTTTCTCCCACCATGACTCCCAACTTTTCTCTGGCGGTACACCAATACCCCCGCGGTTGCTAATCCACTTATTCCAATCAGTCCAGTCGTCCACAATCTTCTGCCACTCGAACCCAGAAGGATTAAATAGAAATGGTGCAAAGAGCCAGGTGACAACCATAAACCACATGGAAATTGTGATGAATATGTATGCGATAGCTCCTCGATATGGCTGCCCAAAGATCTCATACACAATAAGCAAAATCATCAACTCAATACCCTTGACAAAATGGCTGCGTGAGTACAATTGATAGTTCTCGGCGAATTTGGCATGGAACACCACGAATCCACGCCCAGTAGCTCTGTACTCAGCTCCTCCGTGGAGCAGCGTCGTCCCATAGTAGTGAGTTTTGGTCCCAACAGAGAATGTGAAGAAAACAGATGCTAACTGTAGCTGCATAAGTACAAAGTCACTCAATGCAGTTCTGAATCCTCTCTCTAGACCAATTTCCATCATCATAGGCAGTGCCATCAAGAACCCAAGCTGCACAAAAGATTGTGAAGCAAGAGCGACCTGGAGAGGTTCATTGTGTATAAACCTTTTTCCAGTGGCTAGTGCATCATCAAGGCCACTGAGGACAAGGTACAGACGCCCATAGAGGAATACATATACAGTCCATACCGTAATCTGGAAAGGAACAGAAAAACTAGAGAGGTTAGGATTAACCAATGGTTCAGAAAGTTCAAAATTCCAGGGCAAAGCCAGTACCATTGTGCTGAAGTAAAAACCAACAGTAGTATAGTAGCAGGACAACATTCTGAAGAAATCAAAACGATGTCCAAGTCGGTAAACGTCACGGCTCAGTGTCTGTTCCCCATTACCATTTGCTATTTTAGCCTCAAATAGTGAAATTTGATTGAGACCGACATCTCTTCCCTTGCCAACTTGCATGTATTCATGATGTGTAACATTTCCTTCACGCAATGTTGAATTGAATCCTGTCATAAAGAGACAGTCAGACAGATATTAGCATAATATTTCCAAATTTCCCAGAACCAAGTAACAAAGGCAAAAGGTTAATACCATACCAGCAAATATGTCCTCACTAAGATTGATATTCTTAGATGCTTTGCTTACACCACCCCTAGTGAGGTGGAAAAGCCGATCAAAGATATCAGGATGCCCATAATGAAATCGAACTCTGCACATACAGATGTTCAGGAAAATGTATTACAAAAAGGACATTCTTTAAAGATGGAAAAAGTACCGAGCAATGGTGAACAGTACCATTGAAAGAAAAACTAAGCAACAAACTCAAAATGAATAAAAAGGAAAATAAGCATTAAACTGAAAAATCCCAATAATCTTGAGTTCACTGCAGATTTAAGGAATTATAAACATATGAATTTGTAGAAGTAAACATACCAAAAACTAATAAAATAAATCCATAGAAATATGAAATACTATAGGCTATACAGTGATAAAGTCATACTCGCTCCGTTGGGAAATATAAGGTATCTGGTTTAAATGGTTTTGTTGATAAATATAAGGCTTGTATGTAGATTTAATAAGAAAAAACTATATCCCTATTTATTCTTTATCTATCATATGCATTTATTATTACCACTCACAAAGTATTATCTCTCTTCTTTCCAAAACAATTATGAGGGGCACCTAAGTCATTCTCTTACCTTTCTCAATTACACCACCTCTTTAATCCTAGCGCAAAATCAAAATACGCCATATATTTCTCAACGGAGGAAGTATACCTATAGTAAGCAAAGTTATTAAGTCGTCGTCTAATCCTGGATTAGTCATCCGGTCGGTGCATGGCTGACGATTAGGGTCCTTGACACGACTGGAACGCCTAGTTGGACGGCCAGGCGACTAATCACCGACCAGCAGCGACTAATCGTGCATAGCTAGCCGTGCGACTTGATGGACCACGGTCGCTTAACCCTAGCAGTCCAACACCTCCCCACGACAGGTGGCAACAGCAGCGCAGGGGCCAGCGAGGCAGTGAAGTTGCAGCGGCACAGTCCCAGCGAGGTAGAGGAGCGGCAGCGGCAGAGAAGTAAGGGCAACGGCAAGAGGACAGGTAGAGGAGCAACCTGGGCCTTGCTTGCGAGGCCCGGCCCATCACTAATGATTAAAGGGTAGGGAAGAGCAGCTCTTAGGTTTCCATCCTCACCACATAGCCGTGGCACACAACTGGAGGAGCAGCTAGAGTTTGGTGCTTGTGATGGGGCCCCCACGCCGCTGCCCCATTGTGTGCTCGCTGCTACCCCCTCTCATCTCTTTGCAATCAGCAAGAGGAGAACGACAGGTAGCCACACAGGGCTGCCGACGGTGCTACCGATAGAGCTATTGATGGTGACAGCTCCTTTGTCCTTGGCTCCGGCCACCGTCGGCAAGCGTCACCCGCACCTTTAGGTTCCTTTCCCCCTCTCCCTTCAATCCTTTTTTCCCGATCTCCCTCACACTCGTGTCAGCAGCAGCAGCATGGAGTAGTAGCAGTAGAAGGTAGCAAGTAGCAGCAGCAGCTAGCATGTAGTAATAGGCTAGTTGGCGACTAGTCGGCAAGCCGGTACCATGGCGACTCGACTCAACTTTACGACTTAATAACCTTGATAGTAAGATGAATCACCTCAAAGGATTGGCAAGTACACGTTGTCCGATTGTCACAAAACTTGTCTCTTGGTTTGACATGAACCACGCAAGAGAAGAAACACTGCAAAAGAAACCATGTGATCATAGGGTAATTTATCCAAGTAAATAGCACCACCACACTAAGTCACAAAAAAACCACAAATTTAGGGAGGAAGGGCAAGTCAATAATGTATACCTGCCCGTGAATATATGTTCTCTTACACCAAGTATTGAGGGATACCTCACACCATCATGTTTCTTCAGAAACTCTTGCAACAGATTTCTCATTTTCAAAGTCTCTTCCATATAATGTTCCTGTTATGATAGCATGATATAACCAAATGGCCAAAAAAAACCTTGCAGAACAAGAAGCACCAATGATGCCTACCTGATTCATGTCTATAGTTTGCAGGCCTTCACCTCGAGTGAAAATTATCGCATGGTTCTGATTTTCTGGTTTCCCTTCACCTAGCATTGCATTACCTGGAAGTTTTATCCTGTATATGTCCTACACAGCAAATGATGCAAGGTAAATAAGTTTATATATCATTAGGCACCACTGTGGTCAGGAAATGCACCTAATCTAAATAGGAATGACGAGTGCATTTCTATGCACGCTTGAAGAGTTTTAATGAAATACCATAGATTCATTTCAAAAGCAAATATACAATAGTTCAAATCCATTAGACCATTTCCTCTACATACCCCTCCGTTATTTTTCAACAAACATTATCCCATGGTTACTTCCCTCAATGCCTCAATGCACCTTTAAGTGCCTTGGATTATATATATTGACATAATCTGTGCTTACGCGTAGATTAGTTATTCTGCGCTTCGGTCGGAGAAGCGCATGCAAACTAGCCGACGTACACCGCGTGTTGACTAAGCCAATCAAGCCAAACCAACTAGCAAATGCATTTCCTAGTTTGTATTGAAATCTATTTTTTTCTTTGATTTAGCCATGACTTTTTGTTGACAGCTTTAACTCACGAACAGTTTTCACCAGTAGCTTACTACTAACGAGAGCAACATAATGATATAAATATCGCCAATAAACGTCGCATGAATCAGAGTTTACTATCCGTATACATAGATTTTACTATTGGTATATATAGATTTTACTATCATACCAGACGGTTCAGCAGCCTGTGCGGTACTAAAATCTTACGACACATTTGGTAAAATGGTAGTAAAATCCTATTCATGTGGTGTTTATTAGCGAGACTTATATCATTATGTTGCTCTCGTTGTCTGGAAGCTACTGGTAAAAACCATTCGTGAATTGGAGCTGTCAATAAAAAGTAATGACTAAATTAAAGAAAAAATATTCTAGTACAAACAAAGAAACACATTAATAGTTTACACCGCATGACCAACTAGTAAATGTGTTTCTTGTTTATACACGAATATGTTTTTTCTTTTATTTAGATATAACTTTTTATTGACAGCTCCGATTCACGAATGGTTTCATCAATAGCTTATTAACAACGAGAGCAACGTATTGATATAAGTCTTGCCAATAAACGCCGCATGAATCAGATTTTACTATCCATATACATATATTTTACTATCGGCATACATAGATTACTATCATGCCATAGGGTTCAGCAGCCTGTGCAGTAGTAAAATCTTACGACAAATTCGGTAAATTGGCAGTAAAATCCCATTCATGCAGTCATACGGCATTTATTAGCAAGACTTATATCATTATATTGCTCTCTGTCTCGTATACAATGTACATGCTGCTACAGGGGAAAACACACCTATATAATACAGGTTAACAACAAAACCCAAACGAGTCATCTAATCCAATGAAAGAAAGCAACGATGAACTCGACATGCCAGCTACACTACAGATTGTGGAAAACAAGTGCATTTGCATCACAAAGAATATACATCATTACATGCTGCCGTTCAATTGTCTTGACATGCTGAGAACAAACATTGTTCTATGCTACATTTAAGGGTGGCAAAACTAAGAGGAAAAGTAACGCCGAACCACAACTACCCTACGATACACAAAATACACATAAGCTTATCAATTGGGCATTCCTCCTAATCGCTATGAGATACTGAGTTCTGTTAGACAGTATCCTAATCACCTTGTATAGATATTGCCTTATATAGGCTTTCCCTTTTTACCCTCATGTTCATGTATATATACTGGCCCATTGGCCTCATGCTGAATACAAGTGCTACTCATAACATGGTATCAGAGCTAGGTTTAAGGTTAGTTCCTCACCGGCGTTGCACTTGCGCCTCTTCTTCAGTGACTCTTCTCGTCACCTCTCCTCTCTTCCGGCTGGACTTTGCTTGTGGTCTTGTGGAACCCGGTGACTAACCTCTCCGCAGTCGGCTCTGTCTCCAGAGATCGATCTAACCAACTCCTCCAGAGATCAATCTACCGGACCCGCTGGTGGAGGAGATCGATCTGTACTCGTTGCTCGCCTTGTTGCAGACGTCGAGCGCCACTGACATCGGCACTTGCTTTGGCCTTCGACGCCGGCGGCCAAACCCAGCCTGGGCTCGCCGTTGGCCATCTTCAATCTGCCTGCCGCCATGTGGCCGTCGAGTCGCCTCCTTGACCACCGCGCACAGGATCTGCACCGTCCGGTCGTCTGCCTTCGCCCGACGCACCTCCAACAGACGACTCGCTAGCCAGCTTCGGCCGGCCCGCAGCCAGCCGACGACTTGCAGCTCCTTCGGGCCGCCCTCCATCGTGTGGCCTTCGAGTCGTTGCCTTGGCTACCGCGCATCGGATCTGTGCCGTCTTCGAGCTCCAGCTGGCCACCTACCACAGCGTCATCGCCCGCTCCAGTCCGCCGTCTTGAAGCTCTGAAGCTTCTCTGTCCGCCTGAGCCTCTTTGCCTCTTCAGCTGGTCCGTTCCAGTATGGGTTGGCTTGAGTCTGGTTCAGTCTTGGCGGCCAGTGGCTTGAGTCTGGTCTGCCTCGGTTGATTGTAAAAAAAATGGTGTCATCTACAGCTCTTCTTCGTCGGGCACTGTATCTGTTCCTCGCTGCCCAGTCATCTTTAATGGCCTCAATTATCGAGACTGGGTTCTTCATATGCGTCTTCACATGCGCGGTCAGCGTCTTTGGGAGTTTCTTTCTGGCGAGCTACCTTGTCCGCCTTGTCCTGCTCCCCCTGCCACACTTGTTATTCCTAAGGAGGCAAATGATGCTGCTCAACAGAAAGCGTCTGATGATTATGCTGATGCTGTTGAGTCTTTTCAGACTCAGTTCACTGCTTACAAGACACGGATTGATGAAGATGCTCGTGCCTCTGCTATTTTGGTTGCCAGTATGGAGGTCCATCTCACTAGTGACATTGTCGCTTTGTCTTCGGCACAGTTGATGTGGGCACATCTTCGCAATCACTATGAGCCTGCCGGCGACTCTCTGTACCTTGCTGTTGTGCGACAGGAGCAGTCTCTGCAGCAGGGTGATTCTACTGTGGATGAGTTCTATGCGTAGTTGTCCTCGGTGTGGCGTCAGCTTAATTCTCTAGGTCCGGAGGTTTGCCACGCTTGCCAGTGCTGTCAGCGTCAGCACTCTCATTTGGAGCTTCGCCGCATCTACGACTTCTTGGCACGTCTTCGGGCTGAATTTGAGCAAATTCGTGCCCAGCTGCTTGCACGTCATCCTCGTATGACTCTGTTGGAGGCCCTTGCAGCTATTCGTACTGAGGAGACTCGCCTTTGTGGTGCAGGTCTGCTAGTATCTCCTTCAGTCTTGGCGGTGTCTCGTTCTACTCCTCCGTCAGTGGCGCCTACTTCAGTTTCGGCTACTGGGGGCGGAGGCCTTCACTGTACCTACTGTGATAAGAACGGAAATATGGAGCAGTTCTACTACCGGAAGAAGAAGGATTTTGCTCGTCGAAGTGGCCGTCCTCCTAAGGGCACTGGAGGCTCAGGCATCTCCTCTCAACGGACTTCTCCTGACTCTGACTCCACTCAGGAGATTCTTATGCTCCTACGTCGCATGGCTGCCTCTCCACCGACAGGTTCTGCTGGTTCTGCTACTCAGTCTTCTAATGAGAAACCACCTTCCTCATCAGGTATATCACCATGGATTCTTGACTCTAGAGCATCTTTTCATATGACATCTGATCCTACGAGTTTCCTGTCCTGGTGCTCATGCTCGGAATGGTGTGGCTGAGCGCAAGCATCGTCATCTTCTTGAAACAGCTCGTGCTCTTATCTTGCTTCCATTGTTCCACCTCACTTCTAGGCTGAGGCTGTTTCTACTGCCACCTACTTGACCAATATCCAACCTTCTTCTGCTCTTAAGGGTGGGATTCCAGTGGAACGTCTTTGTGGCATGCCTCCTGATTATTCTGGACTTCGCCTGTTTGGGTGTGAGCGCTATGTTCTTCTAACACCTCGTGAACGCACCAAGCTGACTGCTCAGTCTGTTGAGTGCATCTTTCTAGGATACAGTGCTGAGCATAAGGGATATCGTTGTCGTTGTTGGGATCCTGTTGGCCGACAGATGCGGATCTCACAGGATGTCACTTTTGATGAGTCTTGTCCCTTCTACCCTCGTTCTTCTTCTCCTACATCTCTTGTTGAGCCACTGTCTTTTCTGACTTTTCCTGATACTCCAGTTGTCACCCCTTCACAATCGGCGTCTCCTTTATCGCCGGTTTCTTCACCACCAGCCTCTCCTCCAAAGGTTTCTTTAAACATTGTTCCTTCCTATCCTCTGTACTACACTCGTCGTCCGCGAGCTGAGGATTCTTCTGATGTGCCATCTTCTTCTTCTGATGAGCCATCTTCTTCAGTCTCCTCGTTATGCTCTTCGTGATCGATAGTCTATTCGACCTCCTAAGCGCCTTGGCTTTGTTGGTGCAGCTCTGGCCGAACCGACTTCTTACCGTGATGCTGTTATTCATCAGGAATATTAGCATGCGATGGCGGAGGAGCTTGCTGTCCTTGAGCGCACTGACACGTGGGATCTTGTACCACTTACTCCACGTGTCCGTCCCATTACTTGCAAGTGGCTCTATAAGATTAAGACTCGCTCTAATGGTTCTCTTGAGCGCCACAAGGCTCGTCTTGTGGCGCGTGGTTTTCAGCAGGAGCATGGTCGTGATTATAATGAGACTTTTGCACATGTGGCTCACATGACTACTGCTCGCACTCTGCTTGCTGCGGCCTCTGTCCGTGAGTGGTCCATCTCTCAGCTTGATGTCAAGAATGTTTTCTTAATGGTGAGCTGCATGAGAAGGTCTATATGCAGCAACCATCGGGGTATTCTGTTCCTGAGGGCATGGTTTGTCGGCTTCGTCCGTGAGTGGTCCATCTCTCAGCTTGATGTCAAGAATGCCTTTCTTAATGGTGAGCTGCATGAGAAGGTCTATATGCAGCCACCATCAGGGTATTCTGTTCCTGAGGGCATGGTTTGTCGGCTTCGTCGCTCTCTTTATGGGCTCAAGCAAGCCCCTCGTGCTTGGTTTAAGCGTTTTTCTTCTGTGATCACTACAGCTGGTTTTTCTGCCAGTGCTCATGATCCTACGCTCTTTGTTCACACTTCTTCTCGAGGTCGGACGCTTCTCCTTTTATATGTTGATGACATGATATTACTGGAGATGATTCTCATTATGTTGCCTTTGTAAAGACTCGTCTCAGTGAGCAGTTTCTTATGTCCGATTTAGGTCCTCTTCGCTACTTTCTTGGGATTGAGGTTTCTACATCTGAGGGCTTCTTTCTCTCCCAAGAAAAGTATATCCAGGATCTTCTTGATCGTGCTTCTCTCACTGATTAGCGTACAACTGAGACTCCCATGGAGCTCAATGTTCACATTCGATTTACTGATGGTGAATCTCTTGAGGATCCTACTCGCTATCATCTTGTTGGGAGTCTTGTTTACCTTGGTGTCACTCGTCCTGACATTTCGTATCCAGTCCATATATTGAGTCAGTTTGTCTCTGCTCCCACTCAACTCCACTATAGTCATCTTCTGCGTGTTTTACGACAATTTCGTGGAACTATCTCTCGCCGTCTTTTCTTTCCACGTTCCAGCTCTTTACAGCTCCAAGCATACTCTGATGCTACCAGGGCTAGTGATCACTCTGATCGTCGGTCTCTTTCTGCTTACTGTGTTTTTCTTGGTGGTTCTCTCATTGCTTGGAAGACTAAGAAGCAGATAGCGGTTTCTCGCTCGAGTGCTGAGGCTGAGTTGCGAGCTATGGCTCTTTTCACAGCAGAGGTTACTTGGCTACGACGGTTACTTGAGGATTTTGGTGTTTCTGTTTCTACACCGACTCCTCTTTTATCTGACAGTACGGGTGCATCAGCATTGCTCGAGATCCAGTGAAGCATGAACTCACCAAGCATATTGGTGTTGATGCTTCTTATATGCGGTCACAGGTACAGGATCAGGTTGTGGCTTTTCAGTATGTGCCTTCAGAGCTCTAGTTGGCAGATTTCTTCACGAAGACACAAACTAGAGTTTATCATAACTTTTATCTCTCCAAACTCAGTGTTGTAGATCCACCATGAGTTTGAAGGGAGGTGTTAGACAGTATCCTAACCACCTTATATAGATATTGCCTTATATACTGGCCCATTGGCCTCATGTTTGAAGGGGGGCTTTCCCTTTTTACCCTCAATGTATATATACTGGCCCATTGGCCTCATGTTGAATACAAGTGCTATTCATAACAAGTTCATCTATCGTTCTGGACAATTCCATATCAGTAGCTAGTCCATTGGCTCTGTTCATCTTCTGTTCTGTGGCATGATTGCTACCGCCTAAATCTGCTTCACTGCCATCGGTAAGGTTAGCACCGGCAACGACAGCGGCGCATTCAGCAAACCGGTAGCAGGAGATAAGGTGGTCATTGGTCACGCCAGAAACTTGCATAAAGGTGTACGCAACTGTTGGGCCTACACTATGGGAAATCTCTTTGAACCAAATCTTTTTTTATCGCATTTGCTTTAGATATTTTAACTACCCATTTACACAGATTTTACTATTAGTATACATAGATTTTACCATCATGCCAGAGGGTTCAATAGCCTATGCGGTAGTAAAATCTTACGACACATTCGGTAAAATAGCAGTAAAATCTCATTATGAGGCTTTTAGTGGCGAGACTTGTATCAATATGTTACTCTCGTCGTCAATAAACTACTGGTGAAAACCGTTCGTGAATCAGAGCTATCAGTAAAAATTTATGGCTAAATCAAAGAAAAAACAGATGCCATTACAAACAAGAAACGCATTTACTAGTTGGTTTGGCCACGTAACTGATGGGCTTAGTCAACAGATAAATTGGGCGTTGCACTGATTAGTGGATGCACGGGCTCGGTCGGACTCCGTTGACTAGCTAGCGCGTATAATAGGCTATTCTACACGTAGCTGGAGAATAGTATGTGTACACACACGTGTTATACTCCCTTATCACTTTCGGTATACTCCAATAATAATTCTAAGATACTACAATGCGATACTATTGAAAAAATTCATCGAAGCCCTTTATTTTTTTGTTATATACCCTTTTCTATATGTAAAAGGAGTATATAAACAAATTATACTATAAAGGGTGGACTTCGATGAAATTTTTTGTGGACTTACTTTGGAGTATCTTATAATCAGTATTAGAGTATACTAAAAAAGATAAAGAGGTATAACAATATCATTTAAGCGGTATACTAAGTAGGAGTACGTACTCTCAGGGGTATGAACCATTTTCATATATATATAACAATATCATTTAGCACTATTCATTTTGCAATTTGTCTTTTTCATATCTTTCAAATGCGATTGAGTTTGATCTTCAAATTTCACAGGGTTGTAGAACCTCACCTCCTCTACGTATGGTAATTTTTTGAGAATTTTTCAAAACTTTTATACGTGGGTTTCACGAAGTTTTCACGGTAAGGAGGGTTTTCACTGGATATGTTGCCATATATATATATATATATATATATATATATATATATATATATATATATATATATAGAAAGAGAGAAAGGTTTGGGAGAATAATGAATAGATTAATGGGGAGCAAAGGCTCACGTACATATAGGCAAGGATGTCACGGAAATAGGAAACAACCTAATCAGAAGATCCTTGCCTGTATAACCAATTAACCAACAGGGAGGGGGTGCATCCCTTGTAATGCGGCCGCTTAAACCTAAAAGAGGGCTTGCCAAAGATAGCAAGGGCCACCGCCTATTATAGACTATGCTAACATCCTCGATCAAGCGCGTCCACGCACACGTTGAGACTAGTTCAAATTCAGCGAAAATGGTGGAAGGGGACTTTGGTGAAGATGTCCATATCGCGATGTGGTTGTACGTGCGCAGAATCGAACATCACCACAACCCGGATTCTCACGACAAAATGAAGATCAATCTCGATGTGCTTGCAGTGCGTTGATGCCGAATTTGACGGGGTTGGTAGACATGTAGAGCGATGTTTGAAAGCAATACACCGCCAGTAGCTCGGCGAAGAAGGGTGTGAAGCTCTAGAAGAAGCGGCGCAACTGTGTGGCCTCGGCGACTCCATTAGCCACTGTTGCGATACTCGGCTTATTCTGGACCGGATCATGAGACTGTTACGGCCTTGGAGGACCAGAGGCGAGGTTGTCGCCAAGGAACAAAGCGTAGCCCGAGGTGGACTTGCGGCGTATCAGGACAACCACCAGTCGACAAGATCGTTGTAGGCGCAAGATCTCGTAGAGCGAGGTTGGTCGCGGTAGACCCATGTCAAGGGTGCCGCACGAATGTACCGTAGAATCCGCTTTGGCCAAGCAGCAAGATGCGGCTCCCGGGTTGTGCATGTAAAGATGCACTACCAGTAAGTCGATGTCGAGTGAAGGTCGACCATCAGGCACCGGCAAGGCTATCAAGCGAAAGTCGAGGACGCTTAAATCGGGCACCATCTCGTTGCGACCGACCTTGGGTTGTGTCAACCGTCAAACACGGGCTTGCACTCGGCCATGCCCGGGCGATCAAGAAGTTCCATCATGTATCTTTGTTTTGCGTAGAGAGAAGACCATCTGGAGCCGGACATGCATACCTAGGAAGTGATGCGATTCGCCAAGGTCCTTCATGGAGAACTCCTGTTGTAGAGCCGAGATGGCCAATCGGAGGAGAGGCTGATGAAGAAGCGTGAGGATGATATCATCGACATAGAAGCGACAAGTAAGTAGGCGAGGTCCGATCCGCGCGGTAGATGAAGAAGCGAGCGTGTCGGACTTAGCTTCGACAAAGCCAAGGGAAGTCGGGTGAGTGGCAATCCTAGTGAACCATGCGCGAGGGTGGCCTTCACTTCGTGAGACTTGTTTGCGACAAACAAAGTCCGGGGTGAGTAGAATCCTCGAATCCGGTCGGTGGCGGAGTATTACCTGCTTGCAGAGTGCCATGGAGGAAAGCATTCTTCACATCAAGTCGTGTACGGGCCATTCGAGAGAGAGCGAGAGAGAGAAAAGGCGAATCAGAGCGGGCTTCGCCCAAATCGGTGAACGTCTCGTAGAAATCACGCAAGGCGCTGGTGAAACTCTCGGAGAACCTAACGCGCCTTGTACCGCTCCAATGTCCGTCGGCGTTGAACTTGTGAAGACCCACTTGCGAATTACGACATTAGCGTGGTGGGCGGATCGACGAGATCCTGGCAAGTATGGATTCTCATGGAAGGCGTCATGCTCATCCTCCATAGCACGCCAACTCGGGTCGGCAAGTGCGCGTGCCGCAGTAGGTCTTAGACGCACGGAGAGGCAGGGGCGCAAAGATGGAAGAAGCCTTGAGCACACGGAACTCCGCTCTTAGCTGCGTCACCATGGGTGTCGGTTGATGGCCGTGCACGCAGAACGGCATCTCAGGGAGGTACGGCGAGGTGTGCGGCGTGAGATCGGCCACAATGGGTCGGCGGTCCGGCCGGGAGTAGACGTTAGTGATGACTCCGCTCCTGGAGCGAGGAAGCCTGTGCCTGAACGTGAGACGCACCGCGAGGGTGAGCGTAGCGTGGCGCGTGTAGTAGCGTCGAGGCGTCGCCCAGGAGGAATGTAGAGCGGCGGGGACGCACGAGTCCTCGTGTGTGCACCTCAATCGCTTGGCGCCGTCATCGCCAGACGTGTTCTGCGTAAAAGTGGTTCTTTGTGGTCCAATAGGAGCCGCGTCGAAGCATCAAGAAACTCAAAGGTCTCGGGAGTGCGAGGGCCATCGCGATCAATGAAGGAAAGGTAGTTTAAATCGAAGATAACATGCCTAGAGATGATGATCACGATTGGAAGAGAGGTCAAGGACAATGTATCCTTTATGGTGGTTAGAGTAACCAAGGAAGACGCATACGTGTCGACTCGGAGCGAGTTTGTGAGTGGCTGTTGCAGACAGGTTTGGATAACACTTGCAGCCAAAGACTCTAAGATGATCGTACGCCGGCGGGGAGCCATATAGGGCTAGGTGCGGCGTAGAGAAAGCGAGTCTTGGTTGGCGGATGTTAAGCAAAGGCGTGGCGGTGGAGAGAGCCTCAACCAGAGTGAGGAGGCATGGAGGCTGAAATGGAGCCGAATAATACGCTCGGCTTTACTGCCTGGGACGAGGTGTAGGGGCAAGACATGCGCAGTGAATGCCCCTGGAGAGGAAGAAAAGTGGCAGTGGAGTTGTCAAACCGCGCTTCGTTGTCGCATCGAACGACCTTGTGACAGAGGCGCCGCCAAACCTGGTGGATGCGTAAGCAACGAGTTGGCGATCGTGCTAAAGTGTCGATGAACACGAAGAGGAAAAGTCCATAAATAATGAGTGCAATCATCAAGAATGACCAAATAATATTTATATCCGGACACCTACAACGACAATCGAGAAGTCCGAGAGATCACAATGTAGGAGATCAAATTTATTGGATGCGCGAGACGCGGACACATGGAAGGGCAAACGAACATGACGCCTAATCGACAAGCATGACATAAATGGGAGCAATCCTCTATCGACACGAGACGCTAGATGCAAGCTTTGCTAAAGCCTCATGGCCGGGTGCGAGCCGACGATGCCACAGCCGAGAGGTGATTTTTGCGACAAGGGAGTGTCTTTGGAGCAAAGCAGTGGGTATAGCGGCGAGCTATTGCACTGACGATCACGTTCTCGAATTGAGGTCCTTCACGTAACAACCAGTGTGGTCAAACTCAATGGAACAGTTATTATCGGTAGTGAATTGGCAATGTGAGATAAGATTCTTAATAATGAGGAGAAACAAGCACATTATGAAGGCGTGAGAGTGAGGTAACTCTGCGGTGCGATGGCAAGGATGGATCATGGAGCCATTACCATGACAATAATGGAAGGAGATCTGCGGCCGGAAAAGGTTGTGAAAGACAAAGTGCGAGTAGATGTCATGTGAGGAAGCACCTGAGTCGAAGTTCCACTCGTTGGTTGCGTGGTTGAGTCGTGGGTGGCAAGCGAGGCCATCGCCGATCTCAGGAGGAGAGGCCGGCCGGGTCATAGTAGGTGGGTCGCTTCAATGGTAGTGTCTCAGAGCGCGGCAGTGCCGCAAATGCCATGTAGGCTCGCGCGACGAGCGTCTTCTTTGCCGGGATGGGCGCCGGGAATAGCGCCCGAGGTGGCCAGGCGAACATCTGGATGGTCCCTCACAACGGGTTGCAGAACGTTAGCTACCCACCTGAGGAGTGGCGGCTTTAGGAGTGCCACCTGCTTTATGGTTCTTCTTGCGTTGGCGCCATTTATTCGCCGGCTGCTGGCCGTTCGCCGCGCCGCCCTTAACCGCTTTGCCGCGGCGGTTGTAGTTCTGGAAATCGTTAGTGTTCCAGTCCGCTTCCGAGTTATTCTTTGGCGTCTTTGGGGCGTGACAGGCGGCTGGTTTGGTTAGCGGTGGCGGTAAAGCAAGAAGAATGGCCGCCTCCCGCTCCATGGTGAGTTCTCCAGGCATAGGTCGCCGCAGCGTCAATAACGCTCGGGAATGGTCGCGCGGCGAAGAAGAGCGCCGGACAAGCGTGGGTGGCGCTCGTTGAGACCGCGGATAGCGTTCAGGATTGCGGCGAGTGCGATCGGTGATGACCCTCACCCAGTCGAGGTCCTCGGCCATCTTCTTGAGATCGCGGCAGCATCGGCCGACGGGAGATCGCTGGGCGATTTAAGGTCACGGAACCTTGTCTCAAGCCGGATGGCTTTCGCCTCGCGGTTCCCCAGAAACTGGGACTCGACAGCGAGCCAGGTGGCCCTGGCGGTGGAGCCCTGGGAGGAAACGACGTCGGCGAGGTTGTCGGTGAGGGACCCGAGGATCCAGGACTTCACCACACAATTCATCCGTTCCCAATCAGGGGAGGGAAGAGTCGAGTTGGGCGTGATCCTGGAGAGAACTTGCCAGGCGGTCGGAAGAAACCACGCGGCCCATCGAATTACCGGTCGGCGTCGAGGGCGATGTGGACGAGACTCGGATATTGTTGACGCGGCGGGCGTGAAGGTTGAGGAGGGCTGCAGCCTCTCGCAGGAGCATGGCGCGTGGAGATCGGCCATTGCTCCGGCCTGAGGCGGCGCTTGATGGCCGTGGGCGGCGAGGGCCGCCGCTTGTTAGCGTGCTGATGGCGTCGGGCAGAAGCGGCGGCGTCGGCGTCCTCCGGCATGACACGTCGCAAGGGCTGCTCATCGCCTCGGCGCGTATGCCGACGCCCGCCTTCTCCTTGCAAAGCGCCAGGAACAGGAAGATCATAGAAGGCGGAGGGGATCAGGCGAGGCGCCCGGCCTGGCGGCGAGATCACATGGCGGCATCTGGCGAGGTCACCCTTGGGTGAGGCGTCTGAGAGCGGGCATGAGCAGCGCGGCAAGAGGCCCGGCCAACAGAGCTGGCGGCGGAAGGTAACCCTGACTGATACCATGAAAGAGAGAAAGGTTTGGGAGAATAATGAATAGATTAACGGGGAGCAAAGGCTCCCGTACATATAGGCAAGGATGTCCAAAATAGGAAACAACCTAATCAGAAGATCCTTGCCTATTATAACCAATTAACCAAGCAGGGGAGGTGCATCCCTTGTGCAGACTCGCTTAAACTCAAGAGGGCTAGCCACAGATAGCAAGGGCCCTGCCTATTATAGACTATGCTAACATATATATATATATATATATATATATATATATATATATATATATACGCCAAAAGTATAAAACGAGCAAGAAATTTGTTTGGACTTTGGATATAATTTCATAACAAGCATATGGGTATTGCAGAACAACAAACTATCCACCATTGGCATGGGTGATGGCTACCATACCCAGAGAAACAAATTCTGCGGATAGAAACATATTATATGATTAAATTGTACCAGACATACTCAACATTGAATTAAAAAACATTTCACAGTACCTGATCAAGTTTCTGACCAGGATCATCAGGTTTGGTTACAGCCGCCTTCACCAGTGCTGAGTAGTAAACCTTCTCTATCTTCTTGTTCCTATCTTTGCTTGGCTCTTCGACTTCATCAATATAGGCAACCCGAAATGATGGATAACTGCCAAAGAAATTTTCTTTTAACAATTATTTGATGAAGTGCATAGTTTGAATACCACTATATTAATAGAATCAGAATGCATTACAATGGTCAGTATCGAACTATCGATGACAGTAATAATGTAAAAAAAAATTTAATGAAATGTCATGGAACACCAGTGGCAGTATGTCACTACTAGATTAGAACTCAGTGCACTGATGCAGCACAGCATAAAAAACATAGCTCTTGTATACACCACGGAAGACAGGAAAGATCGCAGAACTTCCAAACATGTGTAATACTTCTATCCTGAGACAATCCCATAACCGTTACACAATTTTCTACAGTTTGAATACAGATCTTAATTAATTTTCATGTGGGGTACTCAGAAAAAAGATTGTATTCCAGTTGTGAAATGAAGGGGAAATGTCCATTGATCCCAATAAGAGAAAGGAAATGAACCACAATCAACAGATCTTAATGGAAGGATTGACAAGGAACACTTATCCTAATACCCGCTACACTTAAATCATGACTTACGTTGTCATCAGTCTCAGAATATCCTGAGCACGGTGATCGCCAGAACGTTTCTGGATACCGTATTGCTGACATGATACAACATATGTAAACTTCATGTCAGCTATAGCTTTGCATTGAGTCAACAGTGGTGATTCTGATTCATCAGATAATATGTCAGCTGCTCTGAAGCCTTCCATAAGATCTGACAAAAGAAAGCAAGATCAATGAATTAATCATACAGTGTTCAGAATCAGGAAACAGGCTCAGCGACTAAGAAATACCATCCTCTCTGGCCATATCGAGAAAAGACTGAAGCACCAAAGCTTGTCTGTAGTACATCATCCCTCTTACTGTAAGATAGTGAAAATATTGTTAAAGGCAAAGCAATAAAACTACTTATCACAATACCATGCGCAATATGTTTGTTGAGAGAAGAAAGTATAGCAGCCATGAGAGGGGGAGAGAGGGTGAAGGGAATACCAGTTCTCGTCAAAGTTTGGCCCCTATATGATGCCCAAAGGCGAAGCTCATCTTCCAATTGTTCAGTCTCACGGAGTTCCTCTTCGTTCTTGCACTGCACCCTTTCAAGAAAATTTTTCCATTCATCTGCAAGGAGATAGGAGCAACAAAACATTATTTCGATGTTTAGAAGACATGGAATTATTGAGACATCTCAATGCAGAAAATTTAACATAAAGTACCAGGGTAGATTTTTTGCAAGTAGAAAAGGATAGAGACTCCATCCTCATTCTGGTCCTCAAGTGCTTGTGAAGAGAACAGAACATCTTCTTTGTAATAAGGAGTCAAGACACTGCGGTACACAAGTTGTACCCATCAAGAGGCAACAAGCCAAGTATTAACTAGAACATCATTGTTACTCCAATTAATGAAATCTCGGGAGAAAAAAATTGGCAAAGGCATGGAAGCATTCTGATGGGTAAAACATAGCTATCAATAAGGAAAAGGGGCTGAGGTAAAAGAGAAGAAAAACTCTCCAAACAAACACACAAACACACACGCGCACGCTTGCATCATTTTGTTCAGGGAGAAACAGAAGTATAATTATTTAAATGATATAGAAATATTTAAAGTGGAAGCAGAGAACACAAATGTTTACAATCAAAATCAGGATGCACGATCCTAATATCCAACTGAATGCTAAATCTGAGACATTATTCTTTTGCTGGACTTATTAACTGTTTTCTTTGGAGTTGCTTAGAGAAGAAGAGCTTCCTTGCTTGGAACCGACAGAAAAGAAATAACACAATTACTTATCAAATGGCACTTGAAATTAAAAGGCAACTAGAACCAAAGCTCCATGGACAACAAATGATGATCCATTACCAGTAAAATATACAAGAAAGCTAATCCAGTACACAATGAATCAAGAATAGTACAGTGCAGCATAAATTTTAGAGATAATAAAAACTTACGAGAAGGGCAACATGTGCCGCACTTTTGGAGCACTTGGCATCTCCATAAAAAGAGAATTAGCAAAGAAAGATATCCGCCTTCTAGCATCCAGGTTTGTAGGAACATCCATAGCAGATTCCTTCACTGTGAGCAGAAGGTGTAGCCTTTTTATCTGAAACCAATAGAACAGGCATAATTACAACACAAGAAGAACATAAGCATCAATCTTATGAGCTTGGCTTTATTAAAAGATATTCAAACATGTGCCTGCTTCAAACAAAAATAAATAAAACGCAGGTCGAAAATATAACCTTTTCAGTCCATGCATGTGATTCCTTAACAGGAAAATCAATAGCTTTAGTGAACAACTGATCTTGCTGATCAAGTGGTGTAATTCCTTCGTGCCTTCTGTTATTTCCACCATGTACTGATTCCAGTAGTCTGCCCAAGAGATAATGATAAATATAACAAAAGAAATCAACAACCAAGAATCTAAAGCACGTGATTTCCAAAGAAATTGATGCAGAAACCGAGCATGTGGGTGATGGTAAATCATGCTTAAAATATGAATTTACTGTTTTGCTTATAGAGAACACCATGCTATCTTTAATCTTAGTACATAAAAACAACTGGTGAAATTAGGTCCACCATGTTAAGGCACCGTGTTAATTCTAAAGAATGACAAATTCTCACCAAATCAAGAAAAGGAAACAACTCTTATTGTAAGTATTTGATTTATATGAAAAATTCTAAAGAATGACAAATTCCCACCCATCACCCAAACTTTAATAACCATTTGATTTATATGAAAAATAATAACCATCAGATGTCCCAACTTCCATCTATCGGTTTATTGTAAGTGAAAGTAAATTGTGTAGGAAACTCTCCATTAATTGGAAAGGAAACAGATTGTATAGGAAACAAACTCTAATCGTTAAGGCTGCTCTGCTAGTTTCTATAGTAGAGTGACAATTAGGTCTCTCACCCACTGAGTTGCTCATCCATTATGTCCCTTGTAACCACTTCGAGCATATCCTGGAGGAAAATGATGACCTGACCCTGGTCTTCTTTGTTATTTTTTTGCTGCATTGAAGAAATGACAATTAGGTGGCGCCAACATTCAACATGACCAGAACCATGATGACTAATTTTATACCAGTAAGTCAAGCAGCTCAACAAACTTCTTGCTCAGGGTAGGAAGGTTACTCATGTTCAACTCCTTTATCAGAGTGTCTTGTGTGATATGGTCATCCACCACTGTAAAAATCTTTTGTATAACACTGAAATATTTGTCATAAAGTTTGTTCAGAATAAAAAAACCTTAGAATTGAGACTTGAGAGTGAATCTGATCTTTAAGAATGAGAATGCAGAACATACTCTCTCTCTCGTAGACCAACCACTAGAGTATATATGATGTTTTTGAATGAAGCATAGCATTCCTTGATAGCATAAGTAAAATATGGATCTGACTTCATCCTCTTCTTTAGATCACGATCTTTTCCTCCACTGTCTGCTGCCATATCCAATGCTATTGGAATCTGAAATCCAGTCAATAAAGAAAATGAAACATGCCTCATTTCGCCAAAATAACAAGCAAGGAAAATACGAGTTGAATGAGAATATATATACCTTGCTAGCAAGCAGGAATGGTGGCCATTGGATTATATCCATTTCACGATCTTTGCAGTATGGAACAAGTAACAAGTCCTTCTCTCTGCCGAAAAGACAATAAACAACAGTTTGACAAAGAAGGCAAAATAAGGCAGTCCATATATGAGGGTAGATATCAGATGTCACACCTGTTATCTACCAGATCTTCCTCGCGGAAGCTTGTGATAATTAGATTCCAAATCTGAGCAAATCTTGCTGCTATTTTCTCTTCTTCTTTGTCATCCTCAGGTGTCTAAAGTGTGCCAGATGAGAGGGCAAAAGTTAAATGTGACAAATACTTTCTCACAGCAAGAATCTACATCTAGTGTGGTGTCAAATAAGAGGTGTAAGACAAGAAATCCACACCTTAGAAGGTTTACTGGAGAAAGCAGAGCGGAATCCTCTCCTCTTGTTTGAGTCAGATGGAATCAAGCGTTGATTGAAAGTTTTAGGCAAAGATTCAAAGCGGGATCTTAACATTCCTAAGGTGCGTATCTGATTTAATGGAACCAACAACATTGCGTCAATGCCAAAGGTAATTTACTTTGTTCCCTTATAAGAAACATCAATTTGCAACCATTGAGGAGCAGAATAGAATCCAAAAACACCATACATATGAAACAAGTAAGGTTCATTTACAAAAAAAAGAAAGAAACTTCGGCAGGGTATGAACAAGAAAACAACCTCACGACCCAAGCCTTCAAGTCTACTAAACAACAAAATATAATATTGGTCAGGTTTACTAACCTCACCAAGACGGCGACATGCCCCATAAATACCACCAATTAATGTTGAGAAAATTGCGTACCAAATCTGGGTATCCATGAAATAGACCTGAACCATTCAACTGAGGAAAGTCAAAATAGGAACAACAACATTTTCTGCTCAATATAGTAAAAAGGACAGAAAACATACAAGAATGATAGGACCCCAAAGTGCAATGACAACACCGATGTTGTTGTTTGCTGCAGATAGTAAAACAAAATATAAGAACATGTTCAAAATACAGATTAAAAGAATCACCATTTCAACAGAGACCATGTGGGAAAAACTCATGCCACTGAAATGTCCGTATTGGCTCCTTCATTATATCTTTTGTTGGTTGCACAAGTGGCTTGATCTGCAGGTCAGGCATAGTACAAGATGAGTAACTAAATTTTGACACATTAATAAAGAAAGGAAGTAGTCATGGTAATTTCCTCGGTGACCTTTTGCAGCAAGAGTTTTCCTATAAGTGATGCAGAGTGGTACAGTTTTTCTTATTCTTATCCCCGGGACTTTAATGGGAAAAAACCTCCCTTGAATTGGCTATAGCAGGCAATATAGAATACTTTTGATGGGAAATTGTTGGTTGTTGAACTGGACCAACTGGCTGCTTCTTTTGCTGTGTTTTTCTTCTTTTTTATTTTTGAGAATTACTTTTCTTGTGGGTTTAGCGTGTTGATTGTTGAGTTAGGATGTGTTTAGTTCAAGGGCAAACCCGGGATGGGATGGCCCATCCATATTTTTGCAGTCATCCAGCTGTTTGGTTAGATGGATGGGGTGAATGAGGCCAACCAAGAAAAGAGTATTCGGTGAAGATGATGGATGAACCGAGCCGCACGATTTGGCCGGACGAGGCCATCCACTCCCGCAAGCCATGTCCTCGCTCCACTTCTCCTCGTTCTCGTCACTCTCCTCTCCCCGTTCTCCTCACCCTCCCGCCTCTGCTCAATCCAGGGCTCTCCAACTCCGAAGAACCCTTTGCTCCCCTTCCTCCGCCCAGATCGAGGCAGATCGACGGGAGGCGCGGTGCGGGAGATCGGGAGGAGGGCGACGAGGCTGGATGGGAGGCGCGGGCTACCGCTGCCGCCGCTGCCAACACTGCGCTGGACGCAGCCACAGCCGTTCTCGGCGGCGAGCCCGCGGCAAATCATGGCGCAGCTGGTAGTGCTGGCACCGAGGAGGCTGACCGTGACTGCA
The DNA here is from genome assembly GCA_036346355.1 of Rhipidocladum racemiflorum. NCBI lineage: Eukaryota > Viridiplantae > Streptophyta > Magnoliopsida > Poales > Poaceae > Rhipidocladum > Rhipidocladum racemiflorum. Next base: position 257,670 of record CM070572.1, read on the forward strand.
CCATGCCGGAGCACGCTACCAGGCGGGCCGCGTCCATGGTGGTGCTGCCGAGGCGAGCATGGCCGGATGTATCGCTCCGAGCACAGGCGTCGAACAGTGGGCACAAGGGGGAGATGGGCCTAGCGAAGATCAGTAGACTACTAAAATTATCGAAAATGGCTAGCACTGGGGTAGGCGGGTCGATCTCGTTTGGCACGGCGAGTTGCCTGTGTTTGCCGGGCAAGTCCGGCCCATCGGCCACCAGGATCAACACCGACAAGATGTCACGGTGAATTGCTGGATGCTACTGCTGCTTCTGTGAAGTGATCAAAAGTTGCTGTTTTGGAGGCGCTGACGGTGGTGAATGGTTTGCAGTTTTGTTTGCCACAAGGAAAGGTAATAATGGTTGTATCTTTCCTAGCTTCATGTATAATTAGTAAGTAGATAACATGAGCTTGTGCATTCACTGTGGAACATCAGAAATTATAAATAAGAATTCCTGACAAAAGACGACAATGTTTTTGTATGCGAGATTGTAAGGTATGGAGATCACTACTGCCTGTTAGTTCCAGTTCTTGAATGATATGAGCCAAGTACATGTGTTGCTTCAGTTTTGCATATACTGGTTTCTGGTTTTCTAGCTTGTAATTTCACCTGGACGATTGGAGGTGCATCTGTGAATCTTTCATGATCCACCAAGAAGCTATCTATGATTGTTATGAGCTGGAGTCTTCAGCAAATTTCAGACCTATGCCTCTGTGGCCATTTTCCAGGCGTTTGGTTGTATGAAGAGGAGGTAATCTCACAAGAGGTTATCACAACAAACCCATCCATCGTCATCCATCCAACCAAACAAAAAATTGGCTCATCCTATCCACCCAACCAAACAAGCACCTGGATGGCTTCCATCCCTACCAAGCTGGATCGCCATCTCCCATCTAGTCTTATTCAGGCAACCAAACGCACCCTTAGCCTGTGCGCTGCTCTTTTCCGTTAGTTACAGTAGTTGTGCCTGTCATTTTGGCCCTGCTTTATATTTTGGTTGAACCTTCTAGAGATTGCAGTATTTTGGTTTCAATAATTGAAGCCGGGGAGAGTGACCCTTCTGGCTTAAAAAAAGAGGCAATGAGAATAGAGTAAATTGCACATGTCCTAAAACTCCTTGATCTCCCATGAACTTGAGAACTCGAATTTGGGTGCCTTAACTCACATAAGTAACTCACTTCGGTCTGTTCACACAAGTTTAAAGACAATATGCAACTTTTGAGTTGAATTACTCATGGAAGTGCGGGGACCTAAACATTGATTCACTTATTTATTGCCCTTCAACATGCATATATCTGACCTAAAGATGTGACTTATGGAAGACCTAAACGTAGAGCTCTCAAGTTCATGAACCTAAGAAGAAAATCTATACAAGCCTAAAGACCTACAATACAATTTTGTCGGAGCCCGAATATGCAAATCCAGACTATCTGTGTATACTACACCAGGATCACACTAGTGCACATAGTAGCAACAAAGATGTAATATCACAATCATACGCATCGGAAATACAACAAAAGACTATATTTATTGAATAAACGAATGTTGAAAAGACCTTAAGGTCAATTTTACACTTATTAGGCCTCGCAAGGCTTGACTAAGGTCAATTTTACACTTATTAGGCCTCGCAAGGCTTGACTCTTACTAAAACAACGGTGGAACGGAAAACTTCGGTGAATCCCATCAACGTGCCACAGGCATCTGACAAGGTTTGACTCCTAGACACTCACCTCCTTATAGAGCTTATCTTCCAAAGTAGGTGTAGACTCTTCAACTGATAGATTTGTTGTGGCAAGGGCGAGTACATAAAGGCAAGTTATGCACATAATGCAGGTTTTTATAGATATATGCAAGGTTTATTCCAAAAGAATGACTGACATGGCTATTTTGCAATAAAGCAGTATTTCCAATTGAAACAATAAGTAGATTGAAACAATAGTAAAACAAATAAAAATAATAGTAATTTTCTCAATTGTTTCTAAAGTAAACTAGCATACAGCCTAAACCAATTCCATTACTTCTATTGGTGCACAGCCTCCCTTTCCATGTTTTATTTATAAAATCTAACTCTTAACTGAAATTCCTGAGCATTGTTTTATACGAGGACATGACTATTTGAATAGATTTGACATTCTGCAGAGGTTATACACTTTACCCACAAGATATGATCAATCTTATAATGTCGGTCATTGCACGTACCCATCGACGTGCGACTAAGAAGATCATAACAAAATCTTTCAAAAACTCTATCGAACATAGACCCTCCCGATAAACCTGAACTAGTTATTCCTTCCCTCACAGAGCAAAAAATATGAGGGACTTATCGTTGGATTAGAAACAATAATTGTTCGAGATGTGTGGCTACGGCGACACACCTTCCTCATAACCGCACATACAGTTTGGTTATCCTCTTGAGGCATCAGATGTCAAGACTCGGTAACTTACTAAGTAAGGTCTGGCCCATAACAGACATGTAGTTGCATGATTAGCCCAGTTCAATGGCTTACAAGATTGTTCTTAACAGATATGTGGTTGCATGATGGTTCCAATTATTCATAGTAACCATTATCCACTCACATATAATCACCAACCAACTATTTTCTTTCACACATCACCACACCCAACCCAATGTCACATAGACCCACCACGGCTCACAGCCTCTTGCCACTTGCCTCAGTCTCAATCATTTTACCACTCCAATTGATTATCGTGCAACACATGACATCAACAACTCAATATCATTTTGTGACAACACATGACACACCCTTTTCCAAAAGATATTACATAGACCATTAATCAAGTTAATATTTGCACTTTCAAAAGATATCAATGATTCGTGGCATGGCCAAGCAATCTAACATGACCTAACCAACCCATGTTGGCACTACATTAGTAACCAACTAATAATGATCCATCCTAGGGTGACAATTTATCATGGCATAGCAAATGACAAGGTAGGTAAAGTTCAAATGGGTTGAATAGCTAATTCTCAAATTAATTTAAAACAAGTTTAACATAAAATATCATGCAATAGATTAAAACAAAATAGTATTTGAAAAACTGAGTTCAACATGATCAAAGCACAATTTGCCTTGGGACAACTCTTGATATTGAGTCAACTCCTCACTCTCGAACACTCCAGGCACTTCAACGTCTAATAAAACGAATATCGAGAATGAAAATAAATTCACAACAGAGACAAAACAAACTCCAAAAATTAAATAAAATTCACCAAAACAGAGCTTGAATTTAGAAATTTGAATCGCCTCAATCGGAGTTCGTATGAGGAAGAACAGACTCTCAAAAGATTAAATTCAACAGAAAAGAGAAATGATTTTCTAAAATTCTTCGAATTATTTTTCTAAAGAAAAATCCAAATTATTGTGTCATGCTGACATCAGCAATCTGAATTTTAAATTTGGATTTTCTTTCTTTCTCCTTTGGTTTCCTTTTTCCTTGCTTTGCTAGACATGCTTCGACCGAATAGCACACTCAACAGCAAGCACAAGTAGGGAACAGAGGGCATGGCGCACGCATGGAAGGGCAAGGGAGCAAGGGCTCAGGCCACGGCCACGGCGGCTCCTCGCTAGCCGGCCAGCTGACAGCGCATGGCGACGACGCGAACGACGACGAACATACTTTGGGAAAACGCAAAATTTGACATACACGATGAGGCGATCTCCAAATTGATTTGAGGGGTTACCTTCGCGACGAGCGGGAACACAACATGACGCGAAATGTTCGAGAAGAGAAGCTCCAAGGCGTCGGGAAGGTCGCAAGGGCACATCAGGGATGGCTTCGAGACTTCGCAGCATTCCGGGCAAACGAGGGCACCAAAGCGAGAAACGAGCAGAGGAACGGGTTGAGCAATGAGAGATGGTCCCGTTGCTCACCTTAAATAGGCTCAGGAAGGCTCGGAAGATAGAAACCAACTTGGGTAAAGAAGAGCCCGAAACGGAAAGAACTTGAATTCCTCATGAAAAAGAAGGGATTACGCCGGTAAAATAGGGGGATTGTATGACGATAAGATTGCCCACGAATTGGAAAAGAATTCGGGGAAGAAAATGTGATCTTTTTTAGCTCAAAATGTGTTCATGGAGGATAGAGGAGCAGCTTACTGCCCTCCTGAGGTTGAAGAAGCCCTCCTGACAGGTGGGGTCCGGTCCCACTTGTCAGTAAGATGATTTTTTAAAAAAAAATCGAAATACCTAATTGCTGAAAAATAAAAAGGCTTTTAGAAAATAGCAAATAAGGTTCAAAAATTCTGAAAAATTTCTCAAAAATACCCCAAAACATTTTGAACTTTATAAAATTATTTCCAGCAATGTTTGGGTTTTAATTTTTCTCCAATAAATCATTTTGTAAATCTGAAAAATAGGAAGAAGCTTTTTTTAAATCCAAAAAATCAGGAAAAATCTCAGAAAATCAGAAATAAATAATTAAACACTATTATGCAAAATTTGGAATGTTACAAATTTACTCTTTCGAATGTGTGTGGCATGTGGAATCTTAGTTATGGTAATTCTGAGATTTTCAGTGCTACAGTATCAACCCTAGATCTATGAAATTGCCAATATATCTCACTACACACCATAAGAAGTAAGAATGCAGAAATATACTAAGATGTCATGTCTAACAAAAAATGATGGAATTAGTTAAGAATAATACCTCCACATAGTAGCTTACTATTAATTTTGCGGCTAAAAGAAGGACCCAGAGCATCGTATACCTAAAAGGGCAAGAATGTTCAGCAAGAGAATTTACAACAGTAAACAACAACAAATGCTTAGGTGGGCAAACATACTTGAAAAGGGAGAATGCACCTTCATGCATTCCTCTGCCAACAAATAAGCGAGGCTGTAGACAAAAAATGTTTTGCATCTTATCACATAAAGGATATCAAGAATCAATAACAGGAATAAAAACCGCCAAATGGAAAACTACCTGTGACCACCACATCATGAATGTTATGACTTTAAGATTTGATCTCTCAAGAGCTCTCCTGAGGACAGGGAAAAGAAATAATGTAGCCGCCAGCATGTTTGGTGCCAAATATACCGCAACGGCCAAGATGTATAACGATGGCTGGTTCCGGCCATCACCGAGCCAACTTTTGATTGTTCTTGCAAGACCAGTAGGATTCTCCAAGGTGTATGCGTAAGTTACCGGTAAGATTATAACCCATGCAGCTGTTGATAGTAACTTCAAGATGTACCGCAGTTTAACAGCAAGAGACATGCTTCTTCTTGCTTTCCAGCTCAAGACAATGTCCAGAATTGCTGCATTGGAATGTACTTATAAAACCAATGATAAACATTGTCTACTCTGTGCAAGAAGACTGAATCCTAAACAAACACCGTGCTCCTCCAATTTCATGCTAAGTAAATTGTGTTGAGGAAAATTAAATATATTGAGTAAAACTAAATTGAACAAGAAGTATCTTTTTGAACTTTGGCACAGAGTCTAGGGCATACCCTTTGGTTCTAATATCACTGCCATAGATGAGTAAAAGCACCTGCTGTTCAGAACTTAAGCTAATTGTGGTCATATATGTATAGGGTACATGGAGAACAGAACCATTCAAACTATCATGATCAATTCATACGTAGTTTGTACACGTTGGTGTTAGTGTTAGAACATAGTAAAGGGTCGCTTTTTTGGTACTGATCACGATTCATGACATGTCTATCTAGCACATTGGTAACGGATGAATTTGACAAATGGCACCATTGCTATGAAATAAAAAATTTACAAACACTGTTTGCTCACTCTGACTTCAAGATTCAATTGACCCAAATGGAAGTTGCATACAAGGAGGACTGGACTACTGGAGTACTGTATAACTACTGCAATTTATCTTATGATTTTGATGAAAGGGGGGCCTTGATATGACTTGGCCACCATGGGTATGCTCTGCTGTTTCCAGTAACGCAGGCATCCATTAAAATTCCTGGGATGACAATCCTAACAAAAAAAATTATCTGTGATGCAACAAAAGTAACCAAAATAGAACCTAGGCAATTTCTCCAAGCGAGCAAACTTGACATGCAAATATGTACTTCATCAATAAAAGCGCCGGGGGGCGATAGAACCGATCTTTCCGCTTTTCGGCCCATTTTTTGAACCCTGCAGCTGACTATGTGTGCACATCCGAGTTGTTTTTCTATCGAATAGCAAAGTCACCAGCCAAAAAAACACTACGATGTGCATGCAATCATATTCGGGAGGGGGGGGGGGCGGGTTGCCAAAGTACCTTGACCCAATTTCAATATTGCAGCAGTTATAAATATGCTCAAAACCTGTTTAAATACTCCTGCATCAAAGATATCACTTGGTGTGCCACCATTCCAAGCAATTATAATCATGGCCTGTGTGAAAGATAAAAGCAACAGAATATCTACGTCTCAAGAGACAGTAAAGATGAGGAAACAGAAGGCAGCCAAAAGTGTAGCCAAAAGAACCCGAGCGAGACGAGGGTATGAAATCTCAACTAACCTGTAAAGATAAAATTAAGAAGCTCCACATCCTGTCAAAGCTACGGAAGATGTGCCAAAATGACCGTATCTCGACAAAGTTGACTTTTCCCATCCAATGGTCACTACCAGCTGGTCTGTTCTCCTGGACCACAATAAGAAATATCAGTACCAAGAGGACCCTATGAAGAGAGACTGAAAATTTTATTTGGCTTTGTTGCAAGACAAATCTATAGACCTGTTTAACCAACTGAGGTTTGTTCTCTATGCTAGCCTAAAGACTAGAAACACATAAGCCGGTTAAATCTTCTCATTTGTGCTGCAAAATAAGACCTCCACCTAACCTTGACTTAAATTTGTTTGGATGAGAACTCAAGCTTAACATAGGCTAAAACCTTTGAAGGTTGAAAAATAACTAAAAGGATTCCAAAATAGGCAGTTTACATCTAGTCACATACTCATTGCTGCATACTCAACAACATTTGCATTGCCTCAAAAAATGTACTAAGTAGTATTAGATGAATCTAGTTCCACTGCTGCACAATCAAGAACATTTCGTATTATCTAAAAAAAACATGAACTGTAAGATGGGAATATTTCCTTACGGATAGTTAAATACATGCATATTTGTCAAATTATTATAGTGACAGGTTTACTGAAAGGAGAAGAAAAAAAGGAGGGTACATGATTTTTATCAATTATCTTATTCTGAGATGCTAACAGCTAGATAGTACTAAGTTGAATCTACTTGTTTGCTTGAAGGCATTGTAAGTAAGTGCATCATATCACAACGAACTTACTCCATTATTGTGATCACGAGGACCATCATCCGGAGTCTTGAAAAAATCTGCATCAGCTCTCATAGGCCATCCTAATCGGAAACAATCTCTTGACCTGAGAAGCAATGCAGAAATAATTGCATGGGTTTTCTCCAAAAACCTGGCTCACAAAATTGCAAGGAAAATAACAAATTAGGTTAGTATTTACCAAAAGTACTCATTTAGATCATCATAATTTCTCCAATGTGAGTGCTTCGATTTTATTGTCTTGCTCCTTTCAGCTTCCTATGTAAAAATCTCAAATGATATAAGTTGAGTGTGCTTGAAATCAAAACATGAGAATGGAAATAAAGAAAATGTACCTTCTCTATAACTTTGTATATTGGAGTGACAACTTTCTTCAAGAAGGCTTCTTCTGCGCCACCATATGCGGGTTTAACATTTTCACCGGTTGTTGGGCTCACATTTCCAGCCAACATACCATATAGTTCAAAAGCCATCTGCAATGGAACAAAATAACATGGTCATCACTCGCCAATAATCATCTAACCAAAAGAGTTATGATCTACAAATTCAGTAATGTCCCAAAGCCAATCAATCATGACCAACAAACAGCCTTGATAATCAAGCATCTTTTACAGCATATTCATGAACACAGACTTCATAATTGCTAAAGGCGAAGAAGTATGCAAGGTTATCAAAATCATACAAGGTATGGATAACTTTTTCGCACAAAAACATAATGTATTAACCTCAACATTTCGCCTATTTACGATGGTCTGAAGTACTCATCGTTAAAATACAGCAAACCCTAAATTGGTAGAAGAAAAGGAAGAAGACAAATATGGGCATTGTTTTGAACTTTCTTCATCAGTTACCAGATCACCTTCGGTAGCACTAATCTCTGCATAACCGATTGTGTGCACAACATAGTTGGATGCTGTGGTGCTTAAAACATTCAGCGCTCAGCGACTCAGCATTCAGCCAAAGTATCAAGGCCTTTTCACGTTGCTACAGTCTCAGCTACTGGAATATAACGGATGCAATCATGCAAGAATAAACAACCTTTACCAATTAATAATGTTGTACTGACATATTCTTTAGATTAAGTTAGGTTCAATTGGAGAGGGATGATGGACTTTATTCGACTATTTTGCAGATTAGTCGTCGAATCCTCAATACCTAAGATGAATTACATCCAACGTATAATTTCCCACCGTGGAAGTGAACAGAATGTGATTCCTCATAAGATGCCAACAGCTTTGTGCAAGTCAAGGTTGGATAAGACAAATTGTTGGAAATCAAGCAGGAAGCACACACATGATCACCTGGAGACACAAGAACACGCACGCACACAAGCTAACTCAACGCATACGATAACAGACTCAGCGAGAGAAATTTGGTGCCACACATCAAACTGCGGCGTTTCTGGTGCGCTATCCTTTATTCAGCGCTTGAGAGTGAAAAACGGAAAAACGGTTACAACGTCTGGCCCATCTACTTGCGAGATCCGTAACTCGCGCCATCCCACCCACGACCCCTTAGCTCGCTTGACCAGGTTTGCACCGGCTAATTAGCTACTCTAACGACCTGAGAAATAAGCACGCAGGCACTGTGCCAGATCCATGCAGAATCATGTGAAAATAAACAACATGCAAAGGTAAAGCACACGCTCGTGAGTTAGTCACGCAGGATGCTCACGTGCGGAAGGAAATTAAAATGTCTGAACTTAGCAACTAATACAACCATGCGACAATGATTACTTCAACATTTCACTCCCTAATCATGTTGCACCCTGGTTGATATTTACGACTCCGACTCGATCTTGCATCTCCAAAAACTTCACCCGGCCCAGCGGCTTCATCAGAATGTCAGCCATCTGATCATCGGACCTGACGAACTCCACATCAATACTCCCTGACTCAACTCATTCCCTGATGAAATGGTAGTGTGTATCGATGTGCTTGCTGAAAAGGAGAAGTGCTGGAGGAACGCCATGATTGCTGAGATAAAATCCATTGCAGATAACAATACCTGGGAGCTAACCGAACCACCAGTTGGTCATCGACCTATAGGATTAAAATGGGTGTTCACGATCAAAAGAGATTCTTTTGCACCCAGCAAGCAGAGCCCGCTGTACTGAAAATTTTGGACAGGAGTACTCGTGTCTAAGCAATCTTGCACAAGCCTGTACCTCCTTGGCCCATCGTCACGGGACTGAGACACATCATCAGGAGGTGATGCAAATTGAGTGCCAAACGGAGTCACTGACCCTGGATCATGCTGTGTTGAGGATGTTGGAATGCTCGTTGGGGTGTGTGCTCCTGATGCCAGCTCATCAGTACCGCTGGGTTCAGGGAAACCTGTTGTCGAACCATGTACAGGGACTGAATACCTCACTGTAAACAGATCATTTGAACTCACCCCAGCCTCTACATTGTCCTCTCCCAACTCCTTCCAATCCCATGCCTTGTCCTCCTCAAAGATTACATCTCTGGACACATGCACCTTCCTTCCAACGGGATCGAACAAACAATATGCCTTGGAGCCCGGCTCATAACCTATAAAAACCATTTTGACATTGTGGTCGTCCAGCTTCTTCAGGTTCGGGCGCACAATCTTCATATAGGCCAAACATCCAAATGTGTGAAAGTAATGCACACTCGGTTTCCTTCCAAACCAGGCTTCATACGGTGTTTTACCCTGTACACTCTTGGTAGGTGACCTATTGAGGATATAGACAACAGTGTTGACTGCCTCACCCCGAAATTTGCCCGGCATCCCTTTAGCTTTCAGTAGACTACAAGCCATGCCCACTATGGTCTGATTCCGACGCTCCACCACCCCATTCTGCTACAGATAGTAGGGGGCAGTGAGCTGCCGCTGGATGCCGTGCTTCACACAGTGTTCGCCAAACTCTATAGGCGTGAACTCGCCCCCTCGATCCGTTCGGAGAGCCTTCAGTTTTCTACCGGTTTGCACCTCCACTGAAGTCTGAAATTGCTTGATTGCTGCAGGTGCCTCGTCCTTGGATGCCAACAGCTTCAGCCACATGAAGCGACTCAGGTATCTACCAACAGAAGAAAGTATTTCTTGCCCAGCGTCTCAGGGGTAATGAGGCCACACAAGTTTCCATGAACAAGATCAAGAAGACTTTGCTCGGCACTTCGCATGCAGCCGTCACAGACTTGGTTCGGGTGGTCGAGGCATGGCAAACCTCGAACCATCTCTTCTCGTGCCATCTTCTTCATTGACTCAAAGTTTAGATGCCCAAGGTGCGTCTGCCAGCGCCAGGCTTCCTTATCTGTTCTAACTGACTGACTGACTGACTAGAGTGGCAATCTTCAAACTAAGCAAAAATAGGCGATTGCTGGTCCTTTTTACCTTGGCAAGTAGACAACGGTCCTCATCACAAATGCTCATGACGCCTCCTATTACCACCTGGTAGCCTGCTTCATCCAACTGGCCGAGACTCATGATATTAGTGCGCAACTGTGGGATGTAGTAGGCGTTCGAGAGCTCGCAGTGTTCACCATTGAGGCAGGAGAACATCACGGTTCCGCGCCCCGAATCTCTACAACTGAGCCATCTCCGAACCTCACCTTCCCTTGCACGCTGGAGTCGATGTCGATAAAATTTTCCTTGCAACCAGACATGGTTTGTGGCCCCTGTGTCTAGGTACCACAAGCCTCCATGCTGGCCCTCTTCCCCGCCTAGGTAAGCCTCAGCAACAACTTCATCAAGAATGATTTTGTCTTCATCACCAGACGCCCTCGTGAGCATGCACACTTGCAGGAGGAGCAAGGTCTGCACTTGGCTCACGTTTTCTTGCTCCTTCTCCTTCTTTGGCTTCTTGCATTCCTTCGCAAAATGGCCAAAAGATGCCACAGTTGAAAAGCATTTGATCCTCAACTTGTCCCTGCCACCTGTCGCACCCTTGTCGTCCTTGTTAGGCGAGGCTGGCTTCGCATCGGCAGGCTTCTGCTTGCTGCCGCCTCCTTTGATGGACGATGAGCCCTCCTAGGCCTGCTGCTTCAGCCGCGCCTTCCACTCCTCGGTAAGCAGCAGTTGGCCTCCATGCTCGCTGGACTCGCCCAGCTCATAGCGCTCCTCGACAGAACGCAGGCGGCCGTTGAGCTCCTCCACCGTGAGCGTGGAAAGATCCACCGTCGACTCGATGGCGATGGTGACTTGTATCAGCCTCGGCGTTACTCCCCGCAGAAACTTTTTAACAACCTTGTCCTCCTCAACAAGGTCACCAAGGGCGCCGAGACTGCCGACGAGGCCCGTGATACTCATGGCAAAATCGTCGACGGTCTCCCCCTCCTTCATACAGATCAGCTCAAATTCACGCTGGAGCGTCTGTGCCTTTGCCTCGCGCGTGCTCAACGCCCAACCTCATGGCTTTCACCGCATTCCACGCCTCCTGCGTGGAGTCCTTCGCCGCAAGCGTCACCACCATCTCCGGCGGGACTGCCTAGAGAATGGCCGCAAGGGCCATCCAGTCAACCCGGTACTCGGCGCCGCCAGGTTCAATCGCCTCCCACACTCCCTGCGCCTGCATGTTCACCCTCATGAGCACCGCCCACTCCACGTAGTTCGTTAGTGTGAGCGTGGGGAAAATCTCCTTGACAACGCGCTCAACGACCACGTTGCAGTCTCCATTGCTGCGGTGCCGCGGTCAGCACAATGGCGACGTCTGCGATCAGTGACGCCCTCGACGTGGTGGAGTCCTCGAGAGTCCGCTTGTTGGAGCCGAAATGAACACCAAGAACGATTTCACCGCTCTGATACCCAAGTGTTGGAAATCAGGCAGGAATGCACATAAGCGATCACCTAGAGACACAAGAACGCGCACGCACACGAGCTAACTCAACGCATACGATAATAGACCCAGTGAGAGAAATCCGGTGCCGCGCATCAAACTGCGGCGTTTCTGGTGCGCTATCCTTTATTCGTCGCTTGAGAGTGAAAAATAAAAAAAAACGATTACAACGTCTGGCCCATCTACTTGCAAGATTCGTAGCTCGCGCCATCCCACGACCCCTTAGCTCGCTTGACCAGGTTTGCACCGGCTAATTAGCTACTCTTAACGACCCGAGCAATACGCACGCAGGCGTTGTGCTAGACCCATGTAGAATCATGTGAAAACAAACGACATGCAAAGGTAAAGCACACGCTTGTGAGTTAAGTCAGGCAGGATGCTCACGTGCGGAAGGAAATTAAAATGTTTGAACTTAGCAACTAATGCAACCATGCAACAATGATTACTTCAACACAAATAACATACTATTTTTGCATAATTTTTATTGCAACCAGACAATCATGTCAGGAGTTTTAACTACTTTAACGGGGTGTTTGGCAAAGCTCTAGCTCCACTAAATTCGTGGAGTTGGTGGAGCTAGGTATTCCTAGCTCCATCAGATTCGTGGAGTTGGAGCTGTGGGTATATTGAGTGTTTAGGTGGGTCATCTTATTTACATTTTCAAATAAAATTATAAACTTAAGTCACTTTATTTCAGTCTACAAGTTTCAGCTCTGAGGTGGAGCTGGGATCTGGAGCTCTGCCAAACAGGACCTAAGATCCAGTATTCCAGTTCACTAGTTCAGTAAATATAACATACGCTTAATTTGAGGAACATGGAATTGGTCGTACATGATGATAGATGTAGCAAAGACACTCCGGCATAAATCTCAGGTTAGCTGCCTCACCCCAGATGAGCAGATAAAGGCCCATATAGAGAAGCTTACGCTGCTGTACTTCCTGTTGGATAGTTGGCAACCTAGAAAGGAAATGATCAACTAATTAGTCGACCAAGGGATTAAGAAAAGCACATAATTGCAGCTCTGGGTAAAATCACAGAATCATGACTACATCTAAATTTCCCATTGAAGATTGAACATCATACCATAAGCTGCTTTTGCGGCCAAGGTACTTGCACCATTTCTTGTAGTTCTTAAAAAGCTTCTTCATTACTGCATCTAGCGCACGGTCATCCAACTGAAAATATTAGCCAAACAGGAATAAGTAGATGCCGTCATGGCTCAAGTATCCATGTGCGCATGCCTCACGCATGTGTATGTTGGAAAAGGGGACACCTTTGGTTGTTGGTCAGGTTTGGGGATCTGCCTTATGTGCACATTGGCAAGCAAGAGTATGAGATGTTCCCTTTGGTTGGACACATTATCTTTCTGCAGAGTGATAGATGAGCATGTATTCAGAATTCACAAACAAATCATCGACATGAACATGTCTTTTGTGAAAACAAAAGGTAAATAGCCACCACGGTGTGATAACCTGAAATCCAAACATAGCCTGAAGCCAACCAAGAAGATCTGCATCAGGCTTCTTTTCATGTTCCTTGGGCCATGGCAGACCTCTTGTATTACGAAGAGAGTGGTAAGCAGCTTGAATCTACATAATGATGAAAACCAGCACAAGCCGTACTATAATAATCTCATCAAAGTATGATAAGCTCTTTGGAAATTCAGTGTGGAACTCAGGATAGATAGTAACCTCAGGATATCGCATGATAGCCTGATTAGCACTGTCAGGATCGAGTGGAAGGATATTATAAGGAAGATACAACTTTTTCTTTTCCTCAACTTGGTTGTGTGTCTCCAAAGTCTGCAACAATTACAGCGGGAAGTGAATTGAAGGACACACACAATTATCCTGTATATAACAGTTACAGCGTGACATGAAAGAAAAAACTACAAGGCTGAACAAGCTAGAATCCACAATAGGAGCAACACAGCAATGAGGCTAGACTTTACCGCTTGATCAACTTCAACTTTCTGTGAGACATTGACGGCTGTTAGGACCTCAAACAGGACAGCTGCAGTTTGATATGCTTTCGTGAGTTGAGCACTGCGCAATCATTACAAAAGAAAGAAAAGCAGTGTTAGGGAAGAAGTAGATGAGTCAGCATGAGGGCGGCACAAAACAAACGTGCTCACCGGTCAGCTTTATCAGCAGCATTTTGAAGTGCTTGGATGTACTTCTTATAGTAGTTCTGGTAGAAACTCTGCATTTCTCGAGCATCACTCTGTTTGACCCTTCCCTTCAACGTGGGGTCGTTTTCCTAAGCAAGTGGATGGTAACAAAGTCAAAAGCATATGGAATGTATATATATTTTTCAGTGGGGTGATCCACCAAACTTTCCTTCATTTATTGTAGCTACTTGGATGTTTTGTGCCACCTGACGCTTTTATCGACCTTCTCACAAATCTGATTAATCTGGCCTTGGCTCTGATACCACTTGTTACACTCCGATACCCCTTCTTATGCGTAGCCCCCGGGTCGAATCAGAGTTTTGTAAGGTAAGGCACGAGCGTGCACGGTCTCAAGCGCAAAGAAGAGGAATTTTGTAGAGAGAACTAAAATAACGACGTTGAAGTAACTACGAAGAGAGAGAAAAGATTTGGTGAAGCCGACCGCAACTTCTTTAAGCACAACTTCAAAAGAGTACAAGGGATTGTTGCTCTCTCACAACCTCTCGATCCTTTTAGGACCTTTGGATCCTAACACTGTACAAGAATCTAGTGCAAAAGAATAACCTAGTCTCTAATCATCTCTTACACCTTTTGCTTTGGATAAGTTGGCTTGTGGCTTCTTGGTTGCTTGGGTTCTCCATGAGCACCCCATAGGTTTATATAGCCTCCCTAATTGTCGTCCAAAGCAAATAGGAATCTTAATCCTATTAGGATTGATCTAGCACAGCTTTCCAAATCCTAAAAGGCTACATATGAGTCATCATACTTAACAATTCAAGGCAATGGATGCTGTGCAAATGTCTTGATCAAGTAAAACAGCTTACATAGCTCCATGATTTCCAGGTAGCAAGTAGCAGGTAAGGAATCTTATCTTATGTTAACATATGACATTACAAGTATGATGAACTATTTGAAGAGGTTTTAAGGCTGTGCAGTCAATGCATGGGTTCGATATGGTGTCAGTGTCAGCCGAGAAGGCGGAGAATGTATTGCACGAAATGCAAATGGATGGACGAGGTGGATAATAAGGAAAATAGGAAAATGGCGATAATATTATGGGAGAGCAAAGCACAGCATACCCTTTCTAGCCTCTGGAGGAGGGCGGTTTTGAATTGACGAACACCTCTACCACTGGAGGTTGGGTCCAAGCGATGGGCCTTCTCGAAGGCGTAGAAGCGACCTAATTAGGAGACGGCATGGCAATATGGCATCCCATCCATTCACATCCATTCCAGGGAGGAACAAAACAAGCAGGTAGGAAATTAAGCATCCAAGTAATCAATTCGATCCTCACAGGAGAACTAAATAAGGAAATTCCGTACAGAGATTGACATGGGAGGTGGAGAGAGAGAGGAGAGGGAGGGTACTAGTAGCTAGGTAGACGAGGGAGGCAGCAAGGGAGGGCACTCACATAGGTAGGCGACGCGTGCGTTGCTGGCCTCGACCTCGTTTGCGACACGAAGGATGGGGGCGATATCGACGAGCGAGGAGGGCACGACCTCACTGTCGAAGATGGACTCCCCCAGGTTGCCGGCAGTCTGCGTGCGGAGGATCCTCCTGCCGGCGGCGGACGCGGGCGAGGCGGAGGAGTCCCCGGGGCCCACCCTCCTCCCTCTCCCCGAGGACGACGCCATGGAGTCTTGTTCCTCTTGGCTAGGGAGCCCTAGTAGACCTAGATTAGGGTGGGTGGGCTTGCTCCGGAGAGCATAGCAGCGGCAGTGGGACGGACTAGCGAGTGGGTGGGAATGGGAAGCTCGAAAAGCAAACGCAAGAGAGACGGACGGGACGGGACGGGACGGGTCTCATTTCTTTATTATTCTCCCTTGTTTGCTTGCTTTGGCCGAATTCCGGCACGACGACAGCGATTCGACACGGCAGGCGGCGGAGGACGACGGACGAGACGAGCCTGTAAATGCACAAGATTGGAGATTGGAGAAAGCAAACACTGCAACATTAAAATAAGGCGGCCGGTGCAACAAATCAATCACGCCACTGCCACTGAGATCACAGGTTTATGGTGAATGGGATACCCCAACAAACCAAATAGAGTAATTTCCTGCAACAATGGAAAAAAAAAGTGTGTGCAACATACTTGAGAATTTTTTCGCAACAAAAGTGCTCCCTAGCCAAGAGTGTAACAGTAGAGAGCAGCTGAGATCACAGCATGACAACCTCATTACCGGAGCAGCGGAGAACGGCATGGTGCCTCACTGCCGACCCACTCTACACCGTCTCATTGTTACTTCGTGCTGCTCGCCAGTAATAAGCAGCCCCTCTAGGCCTCATGCTCGTTGTTTGTCACCTTGGATCCTCTGGTCTCCATCCGACATGCCGCCACGACATCCTCTATTTGCCAAGCCAGCGATAGCTACAAGGGATAGGCTACAAGACATTTTTGGGAATTTTTATGAATGGTCATGAGGACAAATATAATCTATCATAAAAATTTCAATAGAGTATCATGCATTTATAATTCTACAAAATTCTGACAAGGTCACCGTTACAATATATTATGCCTTTTCTATTTTTAAATTTTCTGAGGCTTCAAATTAAGTTAAATATTTTTGAAAATTGTTATGTACGATATTTGGTTTATTGGAACACTACAGAGGATGGTAATGCATATAATTTTCTACAAAATTCTTACATTGTTGTATGTTCAATTTAAACATTGCTATTTTTGATTTTATAAAAGCATCAAATGATTTGTAAATATGGGCCATTAGTTGAAGCGAATTGAGAATGGGCTAGCTGGCTGGAGACAAGATCGATGGGCCGCGAAATAACGACACGTACGGCAGGCAGGTCCTCCTCCGGTGACTGACTGGCTCACCTCCCAAATCCTCCCATCCCATGGAGACTTCTCTGCGGCTGCGCGCCGGCGACGCCAGCGCCTGCGCCACTGGCGGCCTCCGCATCCACGCCAAGGAGAAGCTCCCCCTCGGCTCCAACTCCCTCCTCCAGGTCCAAGTCCAACCAAATCATCCTCCTCTTTTCGTTTCTTCCCTCCATCTCAATCCCAGTCATCCTCATCACCATTCGTATTCATTCCTCGATGCGATTGCGATGCCATGCTGCCTCAACGCGCTCAGGCTCATGCGGAGATCGACACCACCACCGGAGCCCCAAGCTATCTCGCTATCTTTGTAAGGCACTTCTATCCCCAGGTAGCAGCTTCCTTCCCCATCCTTTTCATTCCCCTTTATCATATCCTCATCGTCTTCATCATAGATCATACCTTACAAACTACCCAGTCTCCACCGCATATATGTATGTATGTATGTATGTATGTATCTAGGTAGGTATGTATGTATGTATATCTATGTATGTATGTAGGTATGTATGTATGTATGTATGTATATCTATGTATGTATGTATGTATGTATGTATATCTATGTATGTATGTGTGAAAATGAAAACATACTACGAGGAGTATGTACTCCCTACTCCCTGTATATTAACTGATGTTACGCAAGTGAAAGCATATTCCATAAACAAAAGTTGTTAAGTGGTTCCTCCCGATTAGGAAATTATTTTTAACGAAATAGTGGTAGGAAGTACATATACCTGGAAGTACAAAACGGACTTCCTACATAGGAATCTATATAGTATAATTATCTAGGACACCATGGTGTCTGGGCACCATGAACCAAAATGAGTATTTTCCCTATGTATTTGCATTCAAAAATTTTAAGATGTTTAGTTTAACTAATTTACTAACTAATTAAAATAAGTTTGAACTAAAATTCAAACTAGAGTTTCTTTTTTTTATCATAGTTTGATTGTAGGTATGTGTTGATTTTTATATAAATCAATAAAGCATGCGAGCTAAATTCGTTCAAATCTTTGAATTCGAGTATTTTATTTCAAAAGCATGTGCGTGTGCGTGTTGATGCTTGTGGAAAAGATCAAGAAGATTTGGCATTATCATTATTCATGGTTTGGTTGCTACCAAGGGAAGAAACAACTAATAAGAAACTCATACTGACCATTATTATTTCCCTTCTCCCTTCCCCTCCCTCACCTCCAGCTATCAGCCAACATAGGAGCAGGCATCCACTTAGACAAAGCCGCCGATGATGATTTCACCTACACGCTTCGCGGCAAGAAGGCTGTCTCATTCACCTCAAACGGCTTGCTCGGGATAAACTTCAAAGGACGCCTGCTTACTGATAAACAATTCAACCCGGTTGGTCTGCTCTACTCACTTTCTCCCTCCCACTATACTACTACCTCCAATTCCTGACCTCCCTTCTTTCTGGGCTTTTATTATAGCACATCTAATCTACAGTATTGTGCTATTAACAACCTTTTTCCTACTTTTAAGCCTCGACTTGTGATTCGTGCAGAGGAAGCGAACTGGAGCAGTCGAATTCGCCTGGAACATACTTGACTTCAGAAAAGGTCAAGATGTCAGGCTCAAAGTTGGGTACGAACTGTATCACAAGGTAACCATTTCCATTCTGTTAGGGTTAGAGAAGCACACGAAAACGGGACACGAAATTTAACGTGGAAAAACCCCTGCGGGAAAAAACCACGGGAGACAAATCCACTATTCTGTTCAATTTGGCTTCATGAGAAGCGTTTGGATAAGACTGTTCCTGTCTTTCACACTCAATAAGTCATTTGGAATTTCGGTGCTTAATTACCCAACGGGTTTTTAGGCGACAATATCATTATTAATTTTGAGTCGAGGGGAGATTTGTTAGAGATATGCTCAATATCCAAATAGAGTCCGATTCTTCTACAACTCGGACTCAACCGGCAATATATAGCCACCCTCATGTACATGTTCACATGTAAATTGAACAGAAATAGTTGATTGTCTCATGTGGTTTTTTCCTCTTTCGTGAAGTTTTTCCACGTTAAAATTCGCGTCCCGTTTTCATGTGTTTCTCTAACCCTAACACATTCGTATTGCCAACCAATTCTTCTACGCACGAGTCGTACAATGCCAGCCATCACCATGCAAACAACTTAACCAGCTGCTTGTCTTTAACAATGTTCTCTATATGCACAAATGGACACCAGCTTTCCATCATCTAACCCACATTTCGCTACCAGCTTCTTTTACGCACATACTTCTGTGTTGTATTCATCTACGGAACTATGTACTCACGCATGTTTTAGTTGCATGGTAAACTATTTTGCGCAAATGTTTTCCCTGATGGTCTGCTGGGAGTTGCTGGTTGTTGTTTTTCTTTCCAGACACCATGGCACATCTTTTACTGAAAGCTAGCTAGAGGTTCAAACAAAAGATACAAAGGTTTTGCTGTGCAGACTAGCTTACAGTACCGCACATTACCAAACATTTGATCCAGAAACCCCACTACCTAACAGCAACTCCATACAAAGATCTAAGAAGGATAAAAGCAACCATAAAGAGACATCAACAAAAACTTGTCCAACACAGAATTAACTTCAGATCCTCTTCATAGTGTTAATTTGCCCTCGCAGAAGACTGACAAATTAATCAAAAAATTTTAAAAATAATACTATTTTAATGAATATTTACAAAAAAAAATGCCGTTTAAAAAAATAACAAAAAATACTCCCCTGTTGCTATTCCAATCGGCAACAGAGAACTGATTCAACTCTCTGACGCTATTTGAAATGGTTACAGAGGGCAAAATATCGTTTTACCCTGTGTATCCATTTCAAATGGATGTAGGAGCCATGTTGCCATTTGGAATGGATATAGGGGGTATTTGTGGCCTCAAAATACGTTGTAGCAAAGGAGGATACATGAGGTATTCTTGTTTTGCCCTCTGTTGCCGTTTCAAATGGCGACAGAGAGACGAAATCCCGGTTTTGCCCTCTGTAGCTCTCTGTCGCCATTTCAAATGGATACAAGGTCTGTCGCCAATTGGAATGGCGACATGGGGACGGCATATTATATTATAAATATTCATTAAAATAATATTATTTTAAAAAATTCCAAATTAATCCATCTGTTAGTGTTCAGAGTCCCTCCACAGAGGCCTCCATTGCTGCAACATAAAAATAATTTTAAAAAGCACATCAGTAGGGTGTGTCATAAGCTTCCCCTTGGGATATATATTTGAAAAGCACATCAGTTGTTTGCCACCAGTCAGTCAACATATATTCGCTGAAGAAACCTTAGGAGATAGTGAGATACAGTAGATTGGTCTGATTACAAGTAACTTAATGTGCCTATAATACTCTGATATGCTGTTCTGAACCTCCATGTTGAAATATAATACTCTGATATGCTTAAAAGTAGATTGGGTACCGTCTTGGTGTCTGACATAGATACGAAGCCGACACGCCACTCAACATGCATTGGCCACGTATTGGACAATTAGATAGCTAAAATAAATAATTTTAATGTTCAACACGGCTTTGACACTTCATTGACACGTATCTGACACATATGATGACATAGCCCAGCCCAGCTCGGCAACCTAAATGGTAACTCTAGCGACCTAGAGGAGCAAAACACCAATATCAAGGCTCCATTGTGCAACTATGCTGATGTTCTAGATAAGGGTGGTCCGTCTAGAGGAAATGTGAAATGGCAATGAAGTATTGCAAATGTGTTGGGACTAGTAGTTACTCTAGAGTCAAAATGCACTTGCTGAAAATTTCTAATGGTGATTGAAAGATGTATCCTAAGGTGACAGCACCTATTATTGCTTAGCTTAGAAGTGAAATTGCAAAGGCTGATGTACATTTTACATTATTTCAGTTTGACAAGCATGTAGAAAAATGGAGAATAATACATATGTATATTATTATTATTTAAATATATATAGCACCGTATCAATATTTTTGGAAAAATGGCAAATTCCGTGCCGGTGTTGTGTCGACGTATCCATGTCCGTGCATATGTGGCCATCTGTTTTATTGATCTAATTGAAATATGTACTCTGATAAGATTTTTTTATGCATACCCGATACCACATTTGTAGGATAGATTTAGTGCAAAATAATGAGCTTTCTATTCATGAGCGGACAAAACATTAGCTTGAATTTTCTAACTTGTTGTGATTTTTTAAAAAACGTTTGGTTGCAGATGCCTTATTTCCAGCTCAGGGAAAACAATTGGACTCTTAATGCTTATATGGATGGAAAATGGGATGTTAGATTTGACATGTGATCGGAAAGCCATTTGTGGAGGGGACTTCTCTGTTGATCGCTTAGTTGAATTATCTCTCTGTCTCTCTCTCTCTCTCTCAATTCCGTTTCGCTGTGTTGCTTTGAAAAATGCTAGTAATATCATTCGTCAGTAAGCATAATTTTTTATGGAAACCGGAAACTATTAAGTTGTTTGCACTATTATTTAGTTCTGGTCATTGATGGATGGAGGCTGGGTTGATAGGGTTCACTTGGTCAACTTTGATCTCTATATATTAATCGATCGTGTGAGACCTTAGCCCGCAACCAACATTGTCTGAACTCTGAAGTAGACTAATTGAGCTATCTGCAGCAGAGATGGTATCATGTCTCCCACCAGATGACCGACAGTTTGTAGCAAGAAAAGATTGATAGTGGTACTAGGATCCTATGGGCCAAAAACCATTATTATTTAGTCTCTCTGTTTTCGGCTCTTGCCTTATGCAGCAGTATCGCCATCGCCATTGGGTGCAACCTTGCAATATTATAGTGTTCCATTGGTCAGATCAGATCAGATAGATACGCACATGTTATGCATTTCCTATTCGGCTTGCTTGGGTTCTATATATTAACGCAGGTCTTGAAACATGGATGGATATTGCTTGAGTGTTATATAAACCTTTGATTGATATGATTGTTACGCACGATGTATGTAGTTTAGAATGTGTTTGGGTTTGTTGGCTTTTACATAAAGATGGAGCCTCGTCTTGCATCCTCTTTTGCCCTTTGCTGCATTAATGATAACTCTATATGGTGCCTGTTTTAATCCCGAGGACTTTCAGGATCTTTCCATAAAAATCTTTCCATAATCAAATTGAGTTAGTGCCATTCTATTCTCACCAGTTTGGTTCGGAAAACCAAAATTAAGAAGATGCCAAAAATGTCAAGTTCCATTAATTATCCTCACACGCACACAATTAATGATTGACACAAACAACACATACACACAATCCAAGATACTGATGACACAAATGCAGATGATACACAAATGCAGATGATACACGCGTACGGCAAGAATCGATTCAGTGGTCGCCGTCGCCGTCGCCGCCTTGGAGCATTGGCAGACCCTTCGCTCCGACGGTGAAGAAGTCGATGATGACTTCGAGCGGCAGCCCCTTGGTCTCCGGCACCCTAAGCGCCACGAAGGCCAGCGCGACGCAGCACACGGCGGCGTAGATCCCGAACACCCCCGCGAGGCCGACGGAGTTGAGCATGACGGGGAGGCTGTAGGTGACGACGATGTCGCCGAGCCAGAAAGCCAAAGAGCAGATGGCGATGCAGAGCCCCCGCACCCGCGTCGGGAAGATCTCCGCGCAGAGGATGTTGGGGATGGGCCCGAACCCCATCACGAAGCAGCACAAGTAGACCATCACGCTCCCCGTCGACAGCGCCGCGTGCGCCGTCGTCGTCATCGGCACCACGTTCGCCGCGATCAGCACCACCAACGACACGATCAGCACTGGGATCGTCCATACCAGCAGGCTCCGCCGCCCGGACACGTCCATCAGCCGCATGGCCACGCCGATGCTCGGCAGCATCAGCAGCGTGGTCAGACCGCTGATGAGGATGGACGTCGAGTCGGAGCTCAGGCCGAGCTTGGCGAGCAGCACGCTCACGCCGGCCTGGTCCAGGATCTGCGGTGTGTAGTAAAGCACGCCGTTGATGCCCGAGAACTGCTGCAGGATCTGGATCATCACTCCGCACAACAGCGCGTGCCGGACGCCGGGCTCAAGCAGCTCCCGCCACCTCGGCCCGCCCATCTCCACCTTCACCGGGTGCACGAGCGCCGGCCCCATCGGGTCCTGCGGCTCACCGATCAAGTCCTTGTTGTAGAGCGCCGACTGGCTCACCAGCGCCGCCGCGTGCACGTACTGGCCGTCTCCCCCCTCCGCGGCCTCACCCTGCTCCTCGTGCAGGTACATCCTCTTGAAGGCGCTCTGCCGCCTCCCATCCGGCCCGACGCCCTCCGTCCGCTTCCACGCCAGCTGCCACCCTCCGCCGATGCCCATCGTGCTCGCCGTCTCATCGATACCTCCTCCGCCGGTCAGGCTGTCGTGCCTCCTCGCGTCCAGCAGTGGCACGCGGAGGCCCCCATCCGCCGCTGTCGACTCCTGGTTGTCGCCGTCCTCGGACCGGTAGCCACCAAACTTGTCGTCGCCGCCGCTGGGCGTGACGTTCTCCTCGTCCCAGTCAATGGGCGGCCTGTCGTGGACGCCGAGCATGCTGCCAAGGTTGGGGAAGAGCGTGCTGTCGGTGCGCATGCTCCCGGTGATGGAGTCGGCGGGGGGCTGCATGTCGTGGAGGCTGCCGAGGAGGGCGACGACGGGGTCCTTGAGGTGGTCGAGCATGCTGCCCTGCCGCGAGGCCAGGCCGATGGCACTGCCGAGCATGCTGCCCTGGTCGCCCAGCGCGACCGACTGCGCCACCCACGACAACCCGCGCTCCGGCCCGTAGAGCGTCACCTTGGCCTGGTCGTCGTCGTTCGTCGGCGGACCGACGATGTACTCCTCGATGGCCGTGTCGGCGCCGGTCCCCAGCCCCTCGACGAGAAGCGCCATCTCGGCCGAGACGTCGTGGCGGCCCCTGAGCATCTGGAGCACGGCCCTGGCCTCCTTCATCCTGCCCTTGGTGACGAGCCAGCGCGGCGACTCCGGGAGGTAGTAGACAGTGACGGCGACGTAGAGGAGGGAGGGGACGGAGAGGAGGCCGAGCATGAGGCGCCAGTTGGGGTGCGGCGTGAGCGTCGTGGTGAAGATGATGCAGTAGGAGAGGAACATGCCGCCGGAGCCGGTGAACTGGGGGAGCGTGTTGAGCAGACCACGGATGTTGGGCGGGGCGGTCTCGGAGATGTAGACGGGGACGAGCGTGACGGCGAGGCCGATGGCGAAGCCGTCGACGAGGCGCGAGAGGAGGAGGACGTACACGTTGGGGGACCAGAGCATGGCGAGGCCGGCGAGCAGGTAGAGCAGGGAGGAGGCGACGAGCATGGGGCGTCTGCCGAAGGAGTCGGAGACGGGGCCGGAGAAGGTGGTGATGATGGTGGCGCCGATGAGCGACATGGCGACGACGAGGCCCTCGACGGCGGGCTGGGTGTCAAGGTGGAATTCCCTCTTGATGTAGAGGAGGGAGCCGGCGATGGTGGCGTTGTCCCACCCCTGCAGCATGTTGCCGAGCGCGGCGGCGATGGCAACCAGCACCGCCCCTCTCATCTTCTTGCCTGGCTAGCGATGCTTTTAAGAGATCGATCGAGGTCCGCTTCAGTACGTACGTCCGTCTAGCTATGACCTATATATATATATATCTTTCTTTCAGTGTTGGTGTGTGGACATCCATGCATGCATAGATAGATAGATAGATAGATAGATAGATAGATAGATGTTCAAGGAAGAGCTAGATCGACTGATCGAGGAGGAACAAAAGTTGATGGCTACTCCATATATATGAGGAGCGAGTGAATAATGAATTAATGGCCCGGCCGCTAAGCTAGCTAGCTCTCGTCTCAAGCATTTAAATAGGGATTTGGTGCCACAAGCTCGCTCGCTCGCTTGCTACGTACTTTCATCATTTTCAATCCAACATTAATTAATGTTATAGTACTCTTGTTTCTGAACCTCCCATCGATCGATCGATCGATCACATGACTGGATCTTGACGTGCGTACGTGCGTCGGTGTTGCTTGATTTTGAGCCGGCCGGAGTACGTGTGTACGGTGATCGATGATGCATGCCACATTGGAAATGACTAGCTAGTCGGTCGTCGTGTTCCCATGTCCATCTATTTCTCATCTCCATCTCTCTCTCTCTCTCTCTGGCTCTCTCTCTCTCTCCATCTCTCTCTCTCTCTCTCTCTGGCTCTCATTGCCTTGTGTTGTGATCCTTCATCCCTAGTGTTGTGATCCTTCATCCCTAGTGTTGAAAACTCCACGCCAACGTGCTCGCCTGCTACTTGACCCGATCAATCTGCACGCACCTCTCTGTCACCCTTGCTGCCTAATTTTTCAACGAACCAGACGTACGTGCGCGCATGTGGATGTATACATTCATCGCTACCATTAATTCCAAGAGCTCCACCATGGGTTGAAACTCGAAACTCGGCTGGAGATCCCTCGAGTTACAAAGTTAAAGACCTCAACCCTTAAAACTCATATCCCATCTTGCTTAAGGGTTGGTCAAAGAAAACTCGCGCGTCACCTACCACCTTCATCAACCCCTGGGTCAGTCTCCTCCACTGGAGATGAAAACAGGTCATGCAATATCCACCCGATTTGGAGCCGAGTCCGGGCGGGATCGGATTCGGGAAAAAATTGAACTACCCGGTCGGACATGGGAACGGATCCAACTAATGTAATTTGGATACGAGATCGGATCCGGAGCACTTTGATATCCAGATAATCTGGGATAGTACCCAGATATCGGATAATTTTCTATCCGAATGTCCGGATGACAGGCGCCTCGCCCAAATCCCCCGGCCCTTGCATCTCACCTGGATCTCCCCCGCCTCTGCGTCTCACTAGCCTAGATCTCCCCCCGTCCCTGCATCTTGCACAGATCTTGCCGCCAACTCCTCGCTCAGACACCCCCCCGGTCTGCTCTCCTCCCTCCTCGGCTCCTCCACCTCCAGTGGCGGGTGAGGCTGGGCCAACTCGCGTCATAGTCCACATCCACCGCCTACCAGCACTGCCCTCCTCCCCAGCGCAGCGTTGCCACCATCCACTCCTCTCTCTCCCAATCTAGATTGACACCGCACCACCGTCTCCACCTGCTCGCTGGCATAACACCGCGGTCTTCGCTGTCGTATCTTGCTCACCTCTGCTGCTTCTCCACAACACTGTCGCATCCACCTACCTCCTCGCACTGCAGCATGGACACAGACGACGACCCGGAGGTCGGCGAGCTCCTATCAAGCCAACTCACGTCGAGCCGCCGCTGCAAGGAACCGCCGCCTAGGTGTTGACACCGGCAACGTCGTTTTCTTCCCCACCGCAATGGCTTCATTAACTCCACCTCGACCTCCTCTGCTACTACTCCATCCCTTGGTTATCCCCAATTCCTCTGCATTTCTCTTCTTTAAGTTCCTCTTACTACTACTACCGTTACTGCTATTGACTACTGTTAATTTTCACTGTTGTTACAATACATTTTTAGTATTTGATATGTTAAATTTGGCTTAGAATCTGTGTGCATGTGCATGGGATGTGATTGTGTTGTAACCAATTATTAGTTGTGACCTATGGTTCAGTTCATTGTTCCTGATAGTGGCATTAGATTGATTTAGTAGTGTGTTCTTTGTTTGCTACAACTTTAACCATATTGAAAGGTCCTGACCATGGCTGGGGAACATAGTATGATTCATTCTGATGCTGTTATGGGATTGGTAAGCAAATTGTTCTTAGTTTCAGAAGTGGCAATATAAATGTAAAGCTCTCAAATGTCGGACTTGTATTTGCAGGGATAGAATCATTTTCCAAACTAGGGGATTCCATCTACTTTGAGGAAAAAGGAGACAAGCCGGCGTTATACACCATTCAATGTGTTCTGAGCATGCTCAGTTGGAAAACTGCAGGTCTTACTATTACTCAGCAACTGAAACCCCTCATCTCATCAAATTAGTATCTTCAAGATTCACTTTACATCTCTTCAAAGGTAAATCTGCATGAGATCATCATGCTATATGAGAGGCTGATAGAAGAGTTTTTTTTTTTGGATGATAATTCTTTGCAAAGGATCAATGTTTAGTCAGTTTGCTTTCTGTTATGCAGATAAACGGTCAATTTGCAATACTGAATGTGAGAATACTATCATGGACATATGTGATGCAAAAGCAACTTTGAATGACAAAGATTTGCCATTAGCATCTCCAGGTATGCTTATAAGCATGCAAGAAAATTTGCCATCCTCGAAATATTTTTCACTTAAGAATGGTTACCGTTAGAACTTAGGAATGTTTCTTTTAGAGCCAGGTAGCAAGTGGTGGTGACGACGAGGGCACGTGGCTAGATTCGGTCAGTGACACGTCTTAGATCTAAATCGTTCACGTAGGAACTAGCGGCTAATATTGAATGCGAGAACGACGATGAGCCGGCGGTGGTTCTCACCAGAGATGGGGAAGACAACCACGGGCGCGATGATTCTTCGTCAAGCTTGCCCCTGAAAACCATGGATCCGATGTAGCTCAACGCGGTGACATTGGACCTGCCCTCGGATGCAGCAAGAATAGCTTGATGGCGGCGCAAAAATGTGGAAACCGGTGGCGGTGCAACTCCACTACAATGAGAATTAGCGAGCAACGTTGATGGCTAAGGCTGCGGTGAGCGAGGCGATCGAGGTGGTGTGCTACGATGAAATTAATGCGTGGGTCGACGGCTTATATAGGACCTTGAAAAGTGCGATGGTTGCGGAGATCTCAGGCGTGGTGGAATCCCAGCGAGATACGATGGCTCGTGGTGATGTGATATGGACCATCCATGTGGCAACGATCCGATGGCTCCAGCACAAGAGCTATGCGACTTCATCCCAACCACCCGATCAAAGATCAACAATGATGAAACTAGGGTTAGGGTTTCCAATGCGGGTTGGGTTACAGCGGCTAAGCGGGTTTGGGCTGGGCCCAGTTAGGGTTTTGGCCCAACTAAGTTTTTTGAATTTCCAACATTTTCTAAATTAAAATAATTCTAAAAGTTAGATTAATCTGAAATAAATCATAAAAATACTATAAAAAATCCAGTAAAATTTTAGAAAATATTTTAATACATTTTAAAGTCAAATAAAATATTTCCAATAAAAATTTACTTAAAATTTTTAAACTTTTAAATAATTTTAACTTAAGGCTTAATTTAAATAATTTCAAAAAATTTCAAAAATTCAAAAGGCACAATAAATTCATGAAATGCAAAATTTGGGATTTTACAAATGGTGTTTAAAACTAACCGTCTGTGATAGTTTCAACGTAATTTTCCCTAGGTTTGCACTGTGCCAAAAAAGTTCATCACCGACGTAGACAAGCTGAGAAGGAAGTTTCTTTGGGCAGGGAACGAAGTGTTACAGGGCAACAAATGTAAAGTGGGTTGGACAACTGTGTGCCGGCCATTTGATCAAGGGGGCCTGGGAATTCTGGAATTACACAAGTTCTCCCGTGCACTCAGACTTCGCTGGCTCTGGTTAAAGTGGACAGCTCCAGAGAGGCCTTGGATTGGAATGCCAACACCATGCGACCTAACTGATATCATGCTATTCTCTGCGGCCACAACAGTAATCATCGGCAATGGGAAAAAGGCGTTGTTCTGGACTTCGACGTGGATTCACGGTAAGGTGCCTTCGCAACTGGCGTCGGATCTATATAAGCATTCCAGACGAAAGAATAGATCTGTCGCGAATGCCCTGCAGGATAACAATTGGATACGCGACATTCGACACAGTCTGAATGCTTACCTTCTACTTGAATATGTGCAACTATGGATGCAAATTCGGTCCATCTCTCTTCGGCCCGGGGTCGAAGATCACATAATTTGGACACGGATGTAAAACGAGGAATTTACGGTTGCCATGGCTTATTGCTTGCAATTCGAAAGAAGCACTTATAAGTCTTACAACACATCTATGTGGTCAGCTTGGGCGCCAATGCGCGGCAAAATCTTCTTTTGGCTTGCGCAACAGAACCGCTTGTGGACAGCTCAAAGACTTCAGATCCGAGGATGGTCAAATCAGTATTTCTGCCAAATGTGTTGCCGGAATCTGGAAACAACCTACCATCTATTTGTAGAATGCTCCCAATTCAGATGGATTTGGGCGGCCATCGATCAGTGGACACATCTACCTTCGCTGCTGCCACGTCGCGACCAACACGCCTCCAGTCTAGATCAGTGGACCATACAGCAGATAAATAGCCATTTCGGGTGTCGAAAGGGGGTCAATAGTCTGATTATCCTAACCTGCTGGAGATGGTGGAAAGAACGTAACAATAAAATTTTTAGAAACATTTGGAGGTCCAATGAGGAAGTGCTTCAAGGTATCAAGGATGACTTTTCAAACTGGTCTTTCGCGAGCGCTCGAGGACTTACAAAGTTGTTTCATCTCAGGGGCCAAAATCTGGAAACAACCTACCATCTATTTGTAGAATGCTCCCAATTCAGATGGATTTGGGCGGCCATCGCTCAGTGGGCACATCTACTTTCGTTGCTGCCACATCGCGACCAACACGCCTCCAGTCTAGATCAGAGAGAGTACTATCTAATGTGGTCCAGGGATGTAATTCATCAACCTTAATTGTTAAAGAGAAGGGGAACATTTCTACACTTTAGAGTACGTACCATGCATCTTAATTTGTTCTTGTTAGGTTTACCTAATTACGTACGTAACTAAAATTAAAAATGTGTCGAGACACTGTAGGGTATTCATTTGAACTGCAGCACATATAATCGATATGATATACGTATCAGTTACAATTAATCTTGTCATGCAATCAAATATTGAAGGAGGATTACAGTGTAACTAGAATAAAGATTTGCTAGCTTAAGCGCACACACATGTACAGTAGCTAGTACAATACAGCATGCTTAATAAATCATGCACGCCATTGATCGACCTAGATCTGGAACCTGTATGTATGTGTGATGGATCGATGTAGCCTGTCTTAATTTGGATCTCCTTAATTTTATTCCCAAGAAATAATGCGTATTGTAAAATCGATCCGATGGTTGAAGTAGCTAGTAGTATTAATTTGTGTTAGTTAATTGGCATGGATGGATGATGGAGCAAGCTAGAGAGGTACAGTATGTAGGTAGCTAGCCGGCCCCGTGGAGGACGCTGCCATCCCAAGTGTTCCTCATGGTCAGCCTTCCATTCCCCAGGATGCCCTTCTTCATCATCGCGACGAACTCGCCGTAGTCGATTCGACCATCCTTAATTAATTTGAAACAATTAACCATGCAAGGATCGATGGATTTATCAAAACAATTAACCATGCAAGGATCGATGGATTTATCAGCGGATCGATATCGATCGACCTCTCTGATGATCGATGTACAATATACATATGCACATATACTCACATTGTCCTGATCGACCTCTCTGATGATGTCGTCGATGCCCACATCGCCCATGTTATGGTCCCTGCAGGCCTGCTCCAGCTCATCGACGGTGATGTAGCCGCTGCCGTCCTTGTCGAAGTAGGCGAAGGCGGCCAGCAGGTGCTCCTCGCGCTCCAGCTTGTTCATGTGCACCGTGGCGGCGATGAACTCGTCGTAGTCGATGGTGCCGCTCTTGTCCACGTCGGCCTGCACGCACAGTACCGGCCGACCGACGGACGTCATGCATGCATGGGCATGGCGGTAACTAATTAACTAGCAGCTAGCTCTAGCATTAATTCTTGATTCTTACAGCGTCCATGAGGTCCCTGATCTCCGATTCCTTGAGGTTTGATCCGTATCTCCTGAGCCCCTCCTTGAGCTCGTCGAAGGTGATGGCGCCGCTGTTGTCGGTGTCCATGGCCTTGAACATCTCCTTGAGCCCCGCCAGCTCCTCCTCCGACAGGTTCTGGGCGATCACCCGCAGCGCCATCTTCTTGAGCTTGTTCATGGCGGAGAACTGCTTCAGCCGGGACAGCACCGCCGGGTCCAGCGGCCTGTCGGGGGCGACGCCGTTCTCGCAGATCCAGGGGTGGCACAGCACCTCGTGCGCGCTGAGCCGCTCCGACGGCGACGACCGCAGCATCCTGCGGATCAGGTCCTTGGCGCTGCCGGAGATGTTGGGCCACGGCTCCGACTCGAAGTCGATGGCGCCCTTGAGCACCGCGTCGAAGATGCCCTGCTGCGTCTCCGCCCAGAAGGGCGGCACACCGCTCAGCAGGATGTAGATGATGATGCCGGCCGTCCACACGTCGGCCTCGGGCCCGTAGTGCTTGCAGAGCACCTCCGGCGCCACGTAGTATGGGCTGCCCACGACGTCCGTGAAGATCTGGCCGGGCTTGAAGAAGACGGAGAGGCCGAAGTCGATGGCCTTGAGGGAGGCGTCGTGGCCCCTGTCCTTGAGCAGGAAGTTCTCGGGCTTGAGGTCGCGGTGCATGACCCCCAGCGAGTGGCACGCCTCCACGACGC
This sequence comes from Rhipidocladum racemiflorum, assembly GCA_036346355.1. NCBI lineage: Eukaryota > Viridiplantae > Streptophyta > Magnoliopsida > Poales > Poaceae > Rhipidocladum > Rhipidocladum racemiflorum. Next base: position 289,169 of record CM070572.1, read on the forward strand.
CCACGATGACGCGCGCGATCTCCGCCGCCTTGCGCTCGGAGAAGTACCCCCTCTCCACGATGCGGTCGAAGAGCTCGCCGCCCTCGCAGAGCTCCATGACGATGTGCACGTACAGCGGGTCCTCGTAGGCGCCCTTGATGGTCACGACGCTGGCGTGGCCGGCCAGGTGGTGCATGATCTGGATCTCGCGGCGCACGTCGTCCACGTCCTCCGGGGTAAGGAGCTTGCGCTTGGCGATGGACTTGCAGGCGAGGGGCGCCCCCGTGGCCAGGTCGGTGCAGAGGTAGGTGGTGCCGAACTGGCCCTGGCCGAGCTTGCGGCCGAGGGCGTAGAGGTCGCGGAGCTGCGGGGTGACGTGGCCGAGGACGGCGGTGGGGGAGGAGAGGTGCTGTTGGTGGCCGCGCATGGTGCGGTGAGGGTTGGGGGCACCGCCGGCTTCGGAGAAGGAGTTGTTGGCGCTGGAGGAGAAGGAGCAGGAGCAGGAGCTGCTGCCGTGGTAGCTGTAGCAGTAGCCGGAGGCAGCGCCAGGGAAGCGGGCGGCGGCGGCGGCGGCGTAGGTGGGTGTGGAGGAGCCGCGGCAGGAGTTGCCCATGCATCAAAGGCCGGCGGGCGGGGCGGGGGGGCTAGAACTAGAGGAGCCTGCAGCAGGCATGGCCGCGCGCGCGCGATCGATCGATCCGCCGCCGATCGAGGATGCTATTGCCGAGGAGGGAGGGGTCGTCGGGCGGAGGGGAGCAATGCTAGGGAGATCGACGACGATAGTAGCTGGCCTCCTGGTGGCCTTCCTTATTTCAGGGAGCAATGCAATGGTAGGGAGGGTATTCAAAGTACGTACTCGGTACTCTCTCTCTCTCTCTCATGCCTCTCTCTCTCTCTCTCTCTCTCTCATGCCTCTCTCTCTCTCATGCCTCTCTCTCTCTCTCTCTCATGCGAGCCAGATACCACGTCTTCCTTTCTTTCTTCCTGACCTAGCAATTTGTCTCCTCATCTCCCTCCTTGATTCCCTCTACAAGTCATGAAGATGGTACTCTCCCTCCATTCCCGAATAGACACCCTTCTTTATTAGCTCACCACCTATTGCTTTTCGATGATGCGAATTACTCTACTCTACGGTAATCACGAATAGTAGAGATATACAAAGAAAAAAACAACCAAAAGTTATCTCAAAATTATAGAATAATATGCATTTAAAAATAAAATTTGAAATACATATTCGATAACAGAGAGAGGAGGAATATCGCCCGATAGAGATATGGCATCATCACACTCGATTACAATCGATTCCAGCTAAGAACAGATAGAGATATGACATCGTTACAATCGGTCACAATTAATGGACTTGTTCACGATTCACTCAAACTACTAGGGTGGTATGCAAGGATGTCTCCTGTTCTCCTGTCTAGTTTAGAATTGAAACAATATACGGTGATTAATTTCCCTTGCTTCTTTCTTGTGAAATGTAGAGATAGCAGTACAATCCCTTGTGTAGACCTCATTCTAGGAGGAAACCTGACAAAAGGTACTGACAGACACTAGCAAATTACAAGATACCGCTGGACCTTAAAATCTTCATCAACAACAGTTCTTAGGCAGAAATGAAAATGGCTAGGTGCTCGGAGTTATTGTACAAGCTGACTTTTAATTTACTATTAACCTGTAGTGAGCTTTACTATTGTACTTCTCTCGTCTCGTTTGCGAAACATCATGTAAAACGGACAAATTAATACCGCACAGGAAATACCTCAGATCAACTGCATTTTATTCATTGAATGAGGAAACTAACCCAAATTACAACACGACAAGATTTGACACACATTATTCTGCCAACGATCATGCCAAATGGCGGTGTCTCTGCACCTCTAACGAGGTGATTAGTGTTGCAATCATCGCACTAACTTATTGCAATCAATGGAGGCACGAACCCAGCAGTTTGGTACCCACAACCAAGGACTAACATACTTCGTCAGGCCACAAAATACAGAAATGGAGACACAAGACACAAAAACAAGTAGCCCTGTGTCCGTGTGCCCACGAGCATTCCCAAATAGAGTGACAGCAGCAATCGTCCATAATCTGCAGACAGAAGACAAAGGTCATGGCCGTTAGTTTGTACTCCGTCCGAGTTTCTCCTGGCACATAGACCGCTGAGATATTGAAAACGACTATACTACCTCTAATTATTATCTCTAAGCACTATATTCAATGTACGTATGCAGAGAATATCAAGTACACCTGTATATTTATTAGCGGTATAAAGGACACATCACACCACTGGAATATAAAATACACCCTATATTTATGGACAGGATTATTCAAAAATACGCCCTATAAACTTGGATGGAGGGAATAACTCATTAGCAGTAAAAAAACCATTGACAAAGTACTTAAATCTTTAGCATATGTTGGAAATGATATCCTCCCAGAGAAAGAGAGAGAAACTGTGACATGATGATATGATTTAAAGCAACTTTATTACTTGTCAAAGACTGTGTTTTATGATTTTTCCATAATCATGTAATGGTGGATAACAGTCAAGGTAAATAAACAGTTGTTCAAAAGATAATCAAAATGCAGCATATTAAAATAAACCCCAGAACATACCCTTTTGTATCTTAACTATTTTGGTTTCATTACAAGCAAACAAATTCACAGCTAGGGAAAAGTTTCACCTAATATCAGAATGGGTATCACCAACAGTGAACTTGACAACTTGTGTGCCCACCAGGTAGCAATAGCTGCTAAATGACACATCTAACCACTAGAGTGATCCTAGTGTAATGAGTCATGATGCTGAACCTGAGAAAAGTGCAGTTGTTGCACGCCTGTGAATGCTATGAGAACAACTGAACAAGCATAAAAGCTTAACAACCTATTGTTAGCTGATACATTATGTAGTACATCGAAATCAGTATTTGATAGATGAGATCATGAGAACAGAGCAAAAATGCAGTCCATACACAACAGTAAACAAGTAAACGCTAGCGCCTTTTGAAAAATGGAAATCTAGATCATAATACAGTTGATACATGAGCTATAAAAAGATAGCATCATCCAAAGTAATGAACATAACAACCAAAGTGTTAGGCATAACGATTTAATAATGTCAATCCTGATACATGCTTTTTATATCCGTAGCTGTTAACAGAAAACTAGTGCTGGTTCATGTCATACAAGCACCCAAATTAGTGCCATGTGTAGACTGGACAGAACTTGCAACATAACCTCAGATATCACTAACAAATGTATCTATATGGTTACTAAGATTAATACCATTGGAGAAGTCTCCTTTGGATCCATAAGCTTCCAACTATCTATGGAGCAACAAATGAAAAAAGAAATATGCAACCTTTCAATCCCAGGGGATGATACATGTTGCGTGTTACTCTGAAGCTGCTATCCAAGAACTTATGCCACCACTGAGTCAGTGACAGAAAATCGTATTACCATTTCAAATTAAGTCATCTGTCCAAAGCTGTAACGTGTATATGTTCTATCCGTGTTTTAGTAGCAAACATCTGCTGCATTGAGTCGCCGAAAACATGTTCAATGTAACACACACACACACACACAAAGAAAGAAAGAAAGAAAGAAAGAAAGAAAGAAAGAAAGAAAGGAAACAATGTACCTTCCTAGTCCAAACTAGCTGTGGATATGACCCTGGCACCAGCTCTATCGAGCTGAGCGATGGTGGCTGTGGCCTTGAGCTTGCCTACCGTGAAGAATGCGTCCACCATCCTCCGGGCAACCTCCTCCCCCTTGTCCTCCCCCTCAATGACAGCCACAGCTGTTGGCCCCGCTCCACTGATGGTGCAGCCCAACGCTCCAGCTTCCAGAGCCGCCGCCTTCACCGCTGCCATGCCAGGTATGAGCGGTGCCCTGGTGGGCTCGACGATGCCGTCGGACGACATGGCTGAGCCGATGACCCCGGCGTCCCCTTGCAGCACGGCGGCCACAAGCGCCGCCGCCTGGCTGGAGTTGCGCACGTGCTGCTGGACGTCGACCTGTTTGGGCAGCGCGGCGCGCATCTTGCTGGTGGGCGCCTCGAAGTCGGGCGTGACGAGGACGAAGTGGAGGCGGAGGTCGGGTGGGGAGGCGAGTGGGATGAGGTGGAAGGGGTCGTAGCTGCGGACGAGGACGAAGCCGCCGAGGATGGCGGGGGCGATGTTGTCGGCGTGGAAGCCGCTGACGGCCTTCTCGGACTCGAGGCCGGCGAGGACGAGGTCGTCGCGGTGGAGGCGGGAGCCGAAGAGGGCGTCGATGGCCTTGGCCGCGGCGGCGGCGGAGGCGGCGGAGGAGCCTAGGCCGGAGCCGAGGGGGAGGCCCTTGGTGAGGTGGATGGATACGGCGTGGGAGCGGACGCCGAGGGCGCGGAGGGCGGCGATGGCGGCGATGCCGGCGCAGTTGCGGAGGGGGTCGTGGGAGAGGCGGTCGGCGAGGTGTGGGCGGGAGGGGGAGGAAACGGAGGCAATGGAGACGGTGCCCGGGGGCAGGGAGGGGTCGAGGGTGGCGAGGACGGTGTCGCCCAGGGAGAGGGAGGCGTCGGCGACGGCGCAGCCGAGGAAGTCGAAGCCCGGGCCGAGGTTGGCCACCGTGGCGGGCGCGAATGCCGTGACGGACTTGAAGGCCGGGGAGGGGTCCGGCGAGGAGGAGGAGGCGGCGGATACTCTGGGTTTCCCACAGACGCGGAGGGAGACGAGCGAGGGGCGGGTCCTGTGGGTGGATGGGAAGGAGGGCGCTGTGGCCGGAGACGACGCCGCCGCCGCCGCCGCCGCCGCGGCCATTTGGTCTCGTGGATCGGGTTTGACCTTTGCGGCAGAGGGGAGGGGAGGGTTTAGCGGGGGTGGGTGACTGACACTGACAGGTATGGCCCACCAAAGGCAAGGGCAGTCCGCGCCACCAGCGAAGTTGCAACTGGAGTGTTCCTCGCAGTGCGTGAGATCAACAAGCAGCGATTGACGAAAGGAAAAGGCGAACAAGTTTACTTTTCATTTCCTTTCTGTTCTTCTGTTTCCGTCTTACAACCCCTTCTGTACTCCCCTTTTACTAACAAACTACTTTCTGGGTTATATTCAGTAATTGCCGAAGTTACTATTCACCGTCCGACACCTTTGCGCCCCTCCCACGTTCCATCTTCCGCCGTTCGTTTCCCAGTCAATTGCCGATGGTTACATCACCTCCCCTGAAGAACTTGCTTGTCCCTAAGCAAGAGCTGTTTGGAAACTATGTACGCAGCACATCTAAGTTCTCTCATGTTGTAGCTTCTTTCGGTATGCTAGTCCATTGAATCAGACCTTGCACTACTGCATTGTTTCCTCGCTTCACTAAGCGGCGTTCCAGAATTTGCTCAGGCTCGGTAGCGCTCACATCTAACTCTGCAATTTTCGGAAGATCAGCAAATACGGGAGAGTAATCAGAGTTGAAACCCTTGAGTTGTGAAATGTGAAAAACTGGGTGAATTTGACTATCTTGTGGCAAGTCCAATCGATAAGCTGTTTCGCCAATCCGTTCCAACACTGTATATGGTCCAAACAACTTATATGCTAGTTTGGGATATGGTCTATTCACCAGCGATGTCTGTGCATACGGTTGCAATTTGAGCAACACTTTCTCTCCAATCTGAAAAGTTCTTTCTTGTCTGTGTTTTATCCGCCTGCATTTTCATCCGATTTTGAGCCCTTGCCAAATGCATACGGAGCATCTTCTGGTGTTTCTCCCGATTGCACAAAATAGTTCGCACTTCTTCCATACCACTGTCAACCATAGGAGGCTCAACGAAATGGCTCAAGTCATATCCATATATTGCCTTAAATGGGGAGCATCCCAAAGATGAATGGAACATGGAGTTATACCAAAGTTCAGCTAAAGCGAGCCAAGATTTCCACTATCCCGGTGAATCATGTATCGCACATCTCAGATACATTTCTAAACATTGATTGACCCTCCCACTTTGTTCGTTAGTTTGGGGGTGATAAGAGGTGCCAAATTGTAATCTAGCATTTAGGGCCTTCAACAATTCACGCTAAAAACTGCTAGTAAACACTTTATCGCGATCTGACGTAATTGATTTTTGGTATGCCATGCAACTTCACAACATTCTCAAGGAAAAGTTTAGCAACCTTTTGGGTAGTGAATGGATGCTTAAGAGCAACAAAATGACAATACTTGCCATAGTAACGTTGCATCCATCCGACATAGGCAAACCTTCAATAAAGTCTATAGTCAAATCTTGCCATGCTGAATCAGGAATGGGTAATGGTTGGAGTAAGCCGACTGGTTTGGTCCTTTCCCCCTTTGCTTTCTGACAGACTTCACATTGTTTCACAAAGTCTTCAACCTCTTGTTTCATACCGTTCCAACGAAATAACCTCTTTACTCTTTGATATGTAGCTTGTATGCCCGAGTGTCCCCCAGTGGCACTTGAATGAAAAGAGGTGATTAGCTTCGTCCGTAGTGCCAAATTGTTTCCAATCCAAAATTTACCTTGGTTTCTAATCAGCCCTTGCTGCAATTCAAACCCCTTGTCATCGGGACTATGGATAGCAAGCTGAGCCAACATTTGTTGGGCGTCCTTATCAGTGACATATGAATTGATGACTTCCTAAATTCAGATCGGTTGTACCTCTGTTACTGCTTGAATAACCATAAGTCTCCCCACCTGAGATAAGGCATCAGCTGCAATATTCTCTCTTCCCTTTTTATATACAATTCGAAATCATAGACCCATGAGCCGTGTCATGGCTTTCCGTTGCATTTTCGATTGCAATTGTTGTTCTTCCAAGTAACACAAACTGCGGTGATCTTTTTTATGATGAACTCTTGCCGCTGTAAGTAAGGCCTCCATCTCTCAACAACCAGCATTAATGCCAAAAACTCTTTCTCATAGATAGATAATTGTTGGTGTGCTACACTTAAAGCTTTGCGGAAGAAAGGCTATTGGATGCCCGTGCTGCATCAATACTGCTCCCACCCCATGGTCACAAGCATCGGTTTCAATTTCGAACCCTTGTTCAAAATTTGGTAAAGCCAATACCGGAGTTGTCAACATGGCTTGTTTGAGCTGAATAAAAGCTTCCTCAGCATGTGTATTCCATTCAAACGCTTTCTTCTTGAGCAAATTAGTCAAGGGTTTAGCCAACAGCCCGTAACTCGGTGACACTCGCCGGTGTTGGCCAATTCAAAATTGTTTGAGTCTTCTTTGGATCAGTAGCAATATCGTGAGCTGAGATAATGTGCCCTAAATATTCTATTTGTGTTTGAGCAAAAACACATTTGGATCTCTTTACAAATAGCTAGTGTGTTTGCAGAATACGGAACACCTCGATCAGATGATCAACACGAGCAATAAGTGTGGGACTGTACACCAATATATCGTCGATATTTTCGTAGAAAAAGTGCCATAACTGAATTCATGACACACTGAAAAGTTGCTGGAGCGTTAGTGAGACCGAAGGACATAACCTTAAACTGATAATGTCCGTGATGAGTCTTAAAAGCCATTTTCATCTCATCTTCTTCTTTCATGCAAATTTGATGATAACCTGATCTGAGATCCAATTTCGAAAAATACTTCGTGCCGGTCAATTCATCGATCAACTCATCAATTACTGGCATCAAAAACTTGTTCTTGATAGTGAGATCATTTAAGCGACGATAATCCACACAAAATCACCATGGCCCATCTTTTTTTTGCACTAAAAGTACTGGAGATGCAAATGGACTCATGCTAGTTGTTATAATGCTGGAAGTTAGCATTTCGGTCACCTGTTTCTCGATTACATCCTTGTGCAAAGGAGAGTATCTATATGGCCTGGAATTTACTGGCACCGCTCCAGGAAGTAATGGGATAGCATGATCATATTCCCTCTTGGGAGGCAATCCTTTAGGTTCACCAATTTTTCCTTCCAATGGCACGTCATAGGACTATGTGCTTTTAACCAATCCATGCTTAAAATCACATCATATGCTCCTAACTCCAGCACCTTCATGTAGTTTTGCTCCATTAGCCCCTGTGACCACCATTCCAGACCTGATACCCAATTATCACACTGTAGTTTTGCTCCATTAGCCACCTCGACTTCGATCGACTTACTTCTCTGTGGCACACACCCAATGCGGTACAAAAAACCAGCATCCACAAAGCTATGGGTGCTACCAGAATCCAGCAAAATAAGCATAACTTGATTTTTTTTTACTAGAGCCAAAATACACACCGTTTCCACTTCTTCAGTGCCGGACACCGCATTAAGGGACAGGTGGGATGAATCATCACTTTCAAATTTGGTGGTCTCCATCATATCAAGTACTGTATTCGACAGCAGCTCTCGTTGGTCTTCTACTGTGATCGCTTGCAACTGTCCTTGAGTTTTCTTTTTACAGTTAATGTGATGATTGGGTTCATATTTCTCCCCACATTGGAAACATAATCCATTAGCACGATGATACTCTAGTACCTGCCTTGCTTTCCATAACTCTCCCTGCCCAAATCGAAATTGATCTTTCATGGAATCAGTTTTACTCGGCACACCAGACTCTCGACCATGACCAGGCTTCCACTTCCAGGTTTTTTGTCGGTCGATTACATCTTGATGTACCCGAGCTAGTAATGCAGCTCGGCCCACTGATTCCGGGATTTATCCCTGAACCGCGCTTCTCAACTCTGGCTTTAATCCCCGAACAAAATGAGATACAAAAAGTTCTTCCCCATAATATGGATTATGCATCAAAATTTCATACATTGATTCATTAAATCGGTCTTTGTATTCAGTAAGAGTTCCCATTTGCTTAATCTATACCAATTCACCCAATTGCTTCCGATGATCGAATGCTCCAAACTTAAATTCCACTGCCTCGATGAATTGTTCCCAATTCCCCAATCCATTTTTGGTTTTGTACATCTGCAACCACCTCGTCGCGTTACCTTCCATGTGCATGGTCGCTTCTATGACCCAAAATGCATCTGGAATATTGAATAATCGAAAATAGTTTAAGCACTTATATTGCCACACTCTACGGCTCTCTCCATTGAACTTCGAAAATGATAATTTGGGTAAATGATTCCTAGGAGAAACTCCCTGATCCCATGTATGGCGATGGATCATGCCACTTGACTCTGGATGAATAACGCAGGAGGTCCTGTTTTGTGACCCGCTCGCTGGCTACATAAGATCATTGCCTGCCTTTTCCCACAGGTCAGGTTGTCCTGGGGGTGAATAAAGAATCGTTCCCCGGATCTACCCCTTCCATCGCCCGATCAGTTGAGAGTCGGGCCACCGCTTGAGCGGTGATTTCCATTTGCTTTGCAAGCAACTGTTGCTCTTTGATGCTCTGTTCGGCTACCTTGGTGGCGATGTCAGTCTTGGCCATCAATTGTTACTGAGTGGAGTCGATCATCTCAACTCGAGCGAACAACAAGTTGAGACTCTCCTTGATCAACATCAATTTCTCCTCTGCTTGCCCGGAAGTTTCCTCCATGGCTTCCAGGATGAACTGAGTCTGCACGGACGGTTTTCGGGGAGCCGTTTTGATCGACTAAAACCAAGCCAACCAGATTATGGGGATTTCACTGGGATCATCAGAATCGGTTGAGAGCGATCCCGAGTTCCCAAACCCTCCTCCGGAAAAATTTTTACAGCTCAAGGCTTCGATCGAAACGTAGCTATGATAACAACTGTGATGTCCCCTTTGCAACTGGAGTGTTCCTCGCAGTGTGTGAGATCAACAAGCAGCGATTGGTGAAAGGAAAAGAAGAACCAAAGAATATTAGAAAGGAGAAAGGCCAACAAGTTTACTTTTCATTTCCTTTCTGTTCTCTTGTTTCCGTCTTACAACCCCTTTTGTACCCCCTTCTACTCTAACCAATTTGGTAATAAAGTTTTCACTTCCAAACAAACTACTTTCTGAGTTACATTCAGAAATTGTTGAAGTTACTATTCACCGTCCGACACCTTGGCGCCCTTCCCATGTTCCATCTTTCGCCGTTCGTTTCCCAGTCAATTGCCGATCGTTACACGCCGCTTCTCCTCGTCCTCCTCATGGCCGTCGTACTCCTCACCTCCGCTACCTCTCCACCTCCGCCGCCCTGCAGCCGATCGTGCGCCGCCCTCAACTGCGACTGTGCGTGACCACCGTTTGTCTTCTTCTCCCCTTGTCATGCATCCTCATCTGACGGACCCGATCATGTCAATCGATTAGCGCAGCCGTGGGGATCCAGTACAGTAAGTACTGCAGCCTCGGCTGGAGCCCTTGCGATGGGGAGGAGCCATGCGATGATCTCCATGCCTACTGCCGTGATCACGATCAATGCGTCAACAATAAAGGTAGTGTACCTTAATTAGATTCCCCTTCAAATTATTTTGTATCTCCCAGAGATTATAGCAACAGTGATCACGCCTGATGTGCACACCGCAATGTTCCTGTCGTGCTCATTGGGTTGGATCCATTTTTTGTCCTAACGGCATCTGGATTGTATAGAATATACTGTATAATCATAATCAACTACTGTTGTGGGGGTTGCCACCGCCCCTTTTGACCCGTCGAACGGCTTTGGCGAACGAAGCAACTAACCCCCTTCGAATCAGAGCTGAGGACCGTGCCTCAAGGATAAGGCCTTCTGGCTCAAGCCAGAGCCCTTGGTCAGTGACCGAAGGATGCTGTGGGGATAAGGCCTTCGGAGGCGGGAGGCATGTTAAAGGGCTCAGACCGATACCGAAGGGCGTAGCTAAGGCAAGGTCTCCAGAGCCACATTGAAGGGGAGCACAATACCTCTCCGGCGGGGAGCCCCAGCATTGAGCCGAAGGGGGGAGCAGAAAGGAGTGCCTACACTAGTAGCCATCATGATACCTAAAGGACTAGCCACCACAAAGGGAAAGTATTGCAAGGTCCTTCCATAGACACCCATAGGGGTATAATTGTAAGACCCCCTCCGACCGGCAAGGGCCCTATAAATAGCCCCTGACTTGGAGGTTGTAAAGAGAGCCAAATTCACACAAATAATACGTATTTGTTTCCATTTTGTTCAAACCTGTTGTGGGTACAGACCAAACAGTATAAAAAGGAGGGCCATCAGATTACCCCCCTTCGAAGAAGGTATGCTCGGGGTCCTTAGATGCGAGGGATTAGAGGTGGGCGTCGTGCCGTGCCGGGCTGGCCCGTCACGGGCCCATTGTGCTTTGAGCCTGAACCGTGCCAGGCCGCAACTTAACTCATAATGGATGCCACTTATATCGATTGAGCACAATCTGAATCAATTTAATGAATTAAATGTGTTTTAAGCACAATGATGCAACGCATGCTTCATTATACTTTAGAACTACCTATTTATCCTTGATCAATCAATAAACACCATCATCACATGATGAAATATTTTCTGATGATTAATAAGATAAATGAATTCAATTTTAATTTTAATTTTAATTGATATGAGTATATACATAATGTCGGTGTTTCGTGCACCGGCAATACGAATTTATGGTCGGATGGGGTCGCGCGCTCCCTCTCCCCGAATGGTCGACTGGAGGAGTCAGAAGAAGTATACTGGTTCGGGCCGAATGTCCCTACTCGATTCAGGCGGTGTGAATGTATTGATCTTTGGGGACGGATAAGGGGTGTACAGCGAGGCGGACGGCCATTTGTCCGATCCCTTGAGGTTTTCGCTAGGAAGTCGAGGCTACCTAGAGAGGCCCATTTTCTCTTTTCTCCGCGCCCCTCCCTCTCGGGCCCTGCCTCTCCTTATATAGACGGAGGAGGCAGTTTACACGGGAGTTGTGAAGACTACGAGGAGAGGGGTCTGCATGTCTTGAGGTCTGGTTTCTGTCTTGTCCGGCCAACCCCTGCCTGTCCCGAGGTAGGGTTGGTGGCTCTGTGGCGTCTGATCTTGCGTATCTTGTCGAGGGTGGCGTGTTGCGTGGTGCTCTTGTCAGCCTTGGTGACTTTAATGGCGCTTGACTTTGCTTAGGCCTCGGGAGTGGGCGTACTCCTCTGCGGTGTGCCAGCGGCGGACGGGGCTTGACTTCTTCGGTGGCTCTTCCGACAACCTTGGGAAGGAGCCGCCTACCTGCACGGATGTCGAGGGACAGCTGCGCACAAGGTACCGCTCGACATCGCGTGGCCTCGCTGGCTTGTGCGCGGCGGAGCTTGAGCCGATATTAAGCGGCGGCGTGTGCCGACCGCTTGGAACCAGAGTCCGCCGACCGTCAGGGTCGGCCCGCGACGTCGGGCTCGTTCATGCGCCCAAGTACCTTTCGGTGGTGCCGGACTTAGTCGTGATAGGTCACTGTTCGTGCTTCCGGCCGATGGGGTACCCATGGTATGGGTACTCGTCAAGAGCCCCCGAGCCCGGAGCGGGTCGGAGAGCCGCTCGGGGTTTAACCTGGCGGCGATAACCGTCGACCGGAGGTCGGTGGCTGCCTGGAGCCGTGCCGACCTAGAAAGAGCCCGGTGCGCAGCGCACCGGTGTAGTTCTGAGCCCCGAGCGGTCGTGAGCCGGCCGGGGTTTACCCGGCCGAAAAGTGGCGCGGACCACGAGGACGGCGACGCTTTGGTCGGGGCCGCTTGTCGGTCAAGCCCGTCCAAAGAGCCCGGTCTTGAAGCGCACCGGTGGCGAGTTTTGAGCCCCGAAGCGGTCGGGAGCGGTCGAGGGTTTACCCGGCCATGATGTCGTCGACCCTGAGGTCGGCGGTCTAGGTCGCGGGATCGCTTGGGAGTCGCGCCACTGAAAGAGCCCGCAAGGCGAAGCGCACCCGTGGGTGTAGCCCCGAGCCCCGAGCGGGTCGTGGAGCCGGTCGGGGTTTCTGGCCGAAAAGTGGCGCGGACCACGAGGACGGCGACGCTTTGGTCGGGGCCGCTGCTTGGGCCAAGCCCGTCCAAAGAGCCCGGTGCGCGCGAAGCGCACCCGGCGTAACCTTGAGCCCCGAGCGGGTCGGGAGCCGGTCGGGTTTTACCCGGCCGGATTTCGCAGCCACGGCACGTGGGTCCTTAGAGTCGTGAGCGACGCGTTTACCTTCGTCGGTTTGAACGCCGTGCTCGTGCGAGCTACTATCGGGTGATCCGAGTGGAACCTTGGCGATCCCCTCGAGGGGTTCGTTTCAAGCGGCGTAGCTCGGCGTGGGCGTCCGACCTACCGGGGGCGTTCCATAAAAACCTTTCCTTACTCGATCCGTGTCGGACTGATCGCCGGTCGTCCGACCCGGAAGGCGTACCGCCGCTACTCATCGATGAGTTCCGCGGAGAGTGTGAGGTATGGTCTCGACGCGAAGTCACGGTGATTGGGTCGTCGCCGACCCAACCGAGGCCCTCTGGGGCTCATCGCGACTCGCCCTCGCTCTTTACGTCTTTCGGCGGCTTTCGTTCGGTGGTGGATTCGGCCTTCGTAACCCACGGCCAGTGCCGGGCCTCGGTGCGAGCCTATAGGCGGCTTACTCTCCCGAGGCGGGCGCCCAAATGGCCGCTTGCATACCTTTCGGCGCTGGCGCCACCAGCCCATCGTGGCCGGCGAGGCTCGCGATGTCTTTGTGCGCGCGAGGCGGCCATCTTGTCGAGCGATTAATCACGCGATGGGATTTAAATGGATCGCGCACGCTATCGGGAAACGGACGAGGCGGCAGGCGGACGGTTTGCGACCGCGTTGATTCGCGCGAGGAGGCGTCGATTTCGGCGCGGAGGCGCGTCTGTTCCCGCCTGGAGCCTATAAAGGAAGGAGTGGGTGGCGTGGTAGGCGCCAAGCCTTCCGTTCGTGCGCTCTGCAAAAAAGGAAAAAGGGAGGAAGAAAACGAGGGAAGAAGAGGAGTCTCCTGCTCCGCCGCGTCGTCCCCTGCTTTCCTTCGCGCCAGTGGAGATGTCGCTGTACCCGCAGTCGGCCGGGGCGGAGTCGCTATCTCGATGCCTGAGAGGAAGGAGCTCCTTCCTCCGCGGCCGAGTCCGCTGGCGAGTTCACGACCGGGCCGGGGACCGAACTTGGGGACGGCGAGATAGTCTCGTTGGCGTCCTTCTACGAACGGGGCTTGGACTTCCACTCCACCCGCTCGTCCGGGTTGCTGCACTATTACGGGGAGGTTCATCATCTCGAACCGAATGGAGTCCTCCACATTGCGGTCTTCATGACGCTGTGTGAGGCCTTCCTGGGGATCGAACCCCACTGGGGGCTCTGGCGCCACTTCTTCTTCGCGAGGTCGTCATCGGACACCAGCCTCCTCGGAGCTCTGATGATTCAACTACGCAACCACCGCAAGCCGTTCTACGTCGACTTGAAGCTGCCGACGTCCAACCGGGGGTGGCATAGCGAGTGGTTCTATGTCCGGAACCTCAGAATGCGTGCCGGCCTTGATGGGAATCTTCCGAAGTCGCATCCTTGTTGGACCTGGGGCCCTGACAAGAAGGACCGGAAGAAGGTGGACGCGATCCTTGAGAAGCTCGCGGACCTGAAGCGGCGGGGCCTGACAGGCAAGGTGGTCCTCAGCACGCTCATGGAGAGGCGCATCCAACCCTTCAAGGACCGGTTGCGCCCCATGTTTGAGTACATGGGGCCGACCGACCCTGCAAGGTCGTCGGAGCGGGAGCTTCCCTCGTCGGAGATCCTCGCGCGCGTGTCCGCAGTCTCCATCACGGGAGACACCGAACCGGGCCGGCGAGGCGCTGCCGTTCTCGCGAAATCCGCAGAACCTGGTACGCCTGACGGCCTCTGTTCGCTTTTGCTTTGCTCTGCTCCTCGCCTCCTTACCCGGCGTGCTCCGTAGGGGCTCGGTGGATCGATCTCCGCCCCTTGCCGGGGAAAAGGAGTTGAGGCGGCCATGCGCTGAAAAGGAGAAGCGAGACGCCGCCGCTAGCGGAAAAAGAGGCCACCAAGACGCGGAAGAGGAAAGAGCGCGCGACCACAGGCGGCGTGGCGAGGAGGTCTCGGAGGAGACCTCGGAAGAGACCTCGAGTGAGGGTGACGAGGAGTCGTTGTCGAGCGGGGGAGAAGAAGTTGCCGGGGGCGATTCTGGCGGCCGCGACGCGGGTCCCAGTCGCGGGGCCGGCGACCGCGGCTCCTCCGAAGAGACCGCGGGCGCAGGTTTTATCCTGCGGAAGCGCGGGTCCCGGTCGCCTCCTCGCGGGGGTCCGGCAAAGAGGGCACGTCAAGTGCCGGTTGTTCGCTCCTCCCGGTAAGCGACTTGCGCAATTCCTCTGGTGCTGACTTCTTCTGCAATTCCTGACCGACCGCCGTCTGCGAGGGGCCTCACTAGTCCGAGGGCGCCGAGCCCTACCGGTGGTGAGGAATCGCCTCCTCGGCCCCGCTCGCGGGCGCGGTGGTTGTCGGAGCGAGATCGCTCGGATGCGCCTCGCGGTAGGGCCCGTTAGCGAGGGACGCCGCCCGAGGGGACGATCCGCCGCCGGATGTGGCGCGCGTAAGCCCCATCGGGCGTGCTCGCCCGTTGCCGACCGATGAGGCCGCGGAGTTCTCGCCGATCCCGCTTCCCCGTGTTGCCGATCGTGGAGGTCGCGCGAGCCGCTGTCGGAACATCGATTCGCGGCGCGCTTGGTAACGCCGGACGAGATCTGCCACCCGCCGCCGGGCCGCCGCCACCGGCGGTCCGAGTGTCGCCGATGGCGCAGAACCGATCGCCGCAGCGTCCGTCAGCGGGAAATCAAGTCGATCGCCGATCGCCACCGACGGTCTTGGCCCCGACCGGCCGGGTCCTGCTCGTTACGACGACGACGCAGAACGCGTGTGGATTGGGACGCCTGGAGGATGACATGGGAAGGATCCACGCCGAACTTACCCTTGTTGTTGACGCCGCCGCCCAAGGCGAGGAGTCCATTGCTCAGAGTCCCGCCGCCAGGTAGTAAGTTTGACGGGATTTTTCTTGTGCATCTTCTTGGACCGGGAAAAGGAGATCGACCGGCGGGTACTGCAGCGCTTGACATCCCGGCGGTGGGCAAGTCAAAGTTCCTCCGGCACTTGCACACCGGGAGTGCCATAGGGCGTGAGCCGCTCGACGCCGGAGGGCGCTGCCGCCGAGCAAGGAAGGGCTGCCTCGGCGGTCGGGCCGGGAGGTCGCCGAAGCCTTGCGGGAGGCTCGGCGACGTCTTGGTCGTTGGCCACCGAGGAGAGAGGGCCAGTCGTCCCTGGCGGATGCCGAAGCGCCAAGACTTCGCGGTCACAGCGGCACACCGCCCGGGCCGGAGGCCGTCCTCTATCGGGAGGAATGCGAGTCGACCCGCAGGGAGGCCGACCAGCTTCGCGCCGAGCGGGATCTCGCTCGGGGTGAGCTCGTGACGATGAAGGAGCTTGCCGACCGCGCTACGGCCGACCGGGAAGCGCGTGCCAAGGCCGAGGAGGAACTTCGCGCCAAGGAGGCTTCCGTGGCCGGTGAGTAGCTTAGTCTTCCGGGGGTCACTGCGGCGAGCGTCCCCTGACGTTGTTTTCGTCCCTGCAGATCTGCGAAAAAACCTTACCGACGCCGGAGTCGCGAAGGGCGGCGATGGAAACGAGACGCGCGGTCGAGTCACGCGACCGGCCCTTTTGAGTAAGCGGTGGCGGAGACGGATGCGGCCGACACGACGGCCGGTACCGACGATCCTCCACGTGGGCGTCGGTATCTGTGGCCGTCGTTCGGGCTTACTCGCCCAGCGCCATCCCCGCCATGCTTGGGTGGATCTCGAGCGCGTCGGCGTCGGTCGCGGGAAGCGGCGGTGCTGGCGCTTCTTCGGCCCCTGGTCAACACCGTCTCTTATTACGACGGCGTCGACCTTGAGGCGATCGGAGCGGCGTTCTGTCGCCGACCAAGCGATGAAGAGGTCGACGCGTTCATGGTCCGGGTCGATCCGTGTGCCCAAGAGATTGCCGGCCGAATCTCGCCGCGCGAAATTCTCCGTCGAAAGGGGGAGGAGGATTAGTTTTTTCTTCCGTTTGCTTTTTTTTTTTTTTTTTTTTTTTGGCAATGTATGTAATGAACAGAATTGCCCTAGTCGAGCTCGACGCCGGGCTGTTTTTAAGTTACTCTGCCCGTCTATCCCGTGTTTCTTTTATGAATTTGGGCAATTTTTCAACCGTAGCTACGGGGGTCCACAGGGGTGCCCTGAGAGCGTAGGCGTTGCACCAGATTCATGCGAAGAGGACATGGGGGAGGGCGAGCTGCCTCGAGCGATTGCTTGGTGAAGGAGGTGTTGGAGTCGAACCACCTCCTTCGCGAAGCTTTGGCGGGTTGAAATCTAACCTAAGTGGGGGTGCTCCGACCGCTCGTAGTGTTTCTTGCTCGGGGCTTGTTTCTCCGCATGAGTGCTACTGGCCGTGAGCAGCGGGGCGAGGCCGTAGTACTTTGAGCCGAGGGAAATAGTCGCGAGGTAGATAGCTCGGTCGGTCGGAGTGCGGCTTAGGTTAGCGACCCGCACGTTTAAATGATGGTCGGGTTGGGCCGCTGGGGCGTAAGTCGTAGCATTCGTCAACCTATATCGAAAGGCTCCATCCGACCTCCGCTCGGCCTTCGCTCGAGTAGCCTCCTTTTGCACAAAGTGCTACTTGAATCGTAAGCTGGGCGTGGGCCGTAGCATTTTGGTTTTGAGGAGGTTACTTTAGGAGGGGAGCTCGGTCGGAGCGGTAACCGGTTATCGATTTAAGTCGCCGGCCCCCGAGGTCATGCAGCCCCCGAGTGGTGCGTGGGGACTGAGGGTGCAGTCGCCACGCGCCGCTTGAGTTCGTGGTGGGTGTGCGATTTTTTCCGAAAAGGAATTTTCTGCTTTCGGAGATAAGGGTGGATTAACTCGCCTTGAGGACCGCGCTGATTTTGGAGCTGACGCTGGGCGCTTCGTCTTCTGCGCCGTCGCGTGACCCCAAGGCGCTTCGTCTTCTGCTCCTCTCGTACTGCCTTGGCGACTTGGGGCGCTTTATCTTCCGCGCCGCGGGTTATAAAAGGAGAGGCGCCAAGGCGCCTGTTGCTCCATGCGCCATGGCGGACCACAATGCTCAGCTTCGCGAGGAGGTGGTTGCCCATCAGGCCTGGTTGCGGGAGGTGGCGGATGTCAAGCGCGGTGTTCGTGAGGACGCGCGGCGAGTCGGCGTCCTCGTCGTCGGCGTTCCTCGGCTTCGAGAAGTGAGGGCGCCACTATTGCGGGCGGTGGTAGAGGCACGCCGTGCGGAGCTCGGCTGGCAGGGCGCGCACCAAGATCGCAATGGGCGGTTTGCTCTTGGTTGGGGCGATGTTCCTCCATAAATAAATAAAGTGTTCGGGTTTCTCTTTTCGTCTCTTTTCGCTCCTTCTCTTTTTGTGTTGAGATCTAGCCCTCGTTCTTTCGCACGTGATCGAAGGAGGACAGCTTCGGGACCTCTGCTTTCGGGGCGGGGGTCGCAGTGCTCATGATCAGTAAAACGAGAGAGGTTCGAGAGAGAGAAAAAACCACTTGGTCGGTCGTCCGACTGCCGCAGCTTTCTTTGCTCGAGTGTTTTTTCGTACGGTACAAAGAGAGGAGAGAGGCCGACTATGGATAGAACCTTCTCAGCTTCTCTATGTTCCAGGCGTTTGTCACGAGATTCCCTTCGGTGTCTTTGAGGCGGAAAGTGCCGGGTCGGAGGACTTCCGCGATGGTGAAAGGGCCTCCCAAGGTGGGGAGAGCTTGTGCCTGTCCTTCGCGGATCGACTTGGCGCAAAGACTAAGTCGCCGACTTGAGCAATGGCCGCGACGTCGGTCGTGGTAGCGACGCGGCGCTCGCCGATACTTTGCCGATCGTAGGACCGCGACGTCTCGAGCTTCGTCGAGTCGGTCGAGGTCATCTTGCTGGTCCTCGATTGCCCGTGCGTTGTTGTAGTTCTGCACCCTTGGTGCGCCGTACTCAAGGTCGGTCGGGAGGACAGCCTCCGCCCCGAACACCAAGAAAAAAGGAGTGAACCCGGTCGGCCAGGGTTGGCGTGGTTCGCAGACTCCAAAGCAGGCGGTAGCTCGGCAGCCCATCGTCCCGCCGAATTTCTTGATCGGTGAAGATTCGCGGCTTGAGTCCTTGGAGGATCATGCCGTTGGCTCGCTCGGCTTTGTCCGTTGGCTCTGGTGTGCTCGCCGCCCGATCGACTCGGATGTTGAAGTTGTCGCAGAACTCGAGGAACTCCTTCCCGTGAACTGCGTCCCGTTGTCGGTGATGATGGAGTTGGGCACCCCAAACCGGTAGACAATGTCGCGGAAGAAACTTGCCGCTGCCGATGTGATCTTTTCCAATGGCTTTGCTTCAATCCACTTTGTGAACTTGTCTCTGGCGACAAGCAAGTGAGTGAAGCCCCGGCGCTTTTCAAGGGTCCGACCAGGTCGAGTCCCCAAACCGCGAAGGGCCATGTGATGGGGATCGTCTGCAGGGCTTGCGCAGGAAGATGCGTCTGTCTGGCGAAGAATTGACATCCTTCGCAGGTGCGGACAATCTGGGTCGCATCTGCTACGGCGGTCGGCCAGTAGAAACCTTGTCGGAAGGCCTTTTCTACCAGGGACCGCGGCGCGGCATGGTGCCCGCACACCCCGTCATGGATGTCCTGCAGAAGGTGCTTCCCTTGGTCAGTCGGAACGCACTTCTGAAGGATTCCGGACGGGCTCCTCTTGTAGAGGGCGCCCTCGATCAGGACAAATGACTTAGCCCGCCGAGCGAGGCGCCGAGCCTCGGTGGTATCGGCGGGGAGCGACCCGTTTGTCAATCGATCGACAAACGGTCGCCTCCAGTCGGTTTCGATGCTCAGGACGCCCAAGTCCGACCCAGGCGGGGGGGCATCTGACCGAAGATCAGTGGGGCCACCCGCCTTTGGGGGGTCGGCGGCGCCCTCAGCATTCGGATCCAACCGGATTGATGGGCTGCTGAGGTCGGAGACGAAGATTCCTGGGGGAACCGGCCCCTTCCCGGAGGCGAGGTTGGCGAGGGAGTCGGCTTCACCGTTATAGCGTCGGTAGCTATGATGGAGCTCGAAACCCTTGAACTTTTCCTCAAGCTTGCGGACCTCCAGGCAGTAGGCGGCCATCCGAGCGTCGCGGGGCTCGGTGGCTTTCATCACTTGATCGACGACCAGCTTGGAGTCGCCGCGAACGTTGAGACGTCGTGCGCCAGTGCTCGGCGGCGATTGGCCGTTGACGAGGGCTTCGTACTCGGCGACATTGTTGGTGGCGTCGAAGAGTAGTCGTATGGCGTACCGGAGTTTGTTGCCGAGTGGGGAGATGATGACGACCCCCGCGCCGGCCCCGTTCTTGGTGTAAGACCCATCGAAGTACATCGTCCAGTACTCCGGGTCTTCGACCGCCGCAGGGACTTGCGCCTCGGTCCACTCGGCGACAAAGTCCGCCAAGACCTGGGACTTGATCGCCGTCCTGGGGACGTACGATATGTCGAGGCCGTTGAGCTCGAGAGCCCATTTGGCGATTCTTCCCAGAAGCGTCAGCGGTTGTGGGCGACTTCTCCGAGCGGCGAGGAGGTTACCACGGAGATGGGGTGCCGATCGAGCTAATGGGCAAGCTTCCTCTTGGTGATGAGCACCGAGTATAGCAACTTCGTACCAGGGATATCGGACCTTTGTATCGGAGAGCACCTCGCCGACGGCGTAGACCGGCCTTTGCACCTTGAGAACGCGGCCTTCCTCCGCTCGTTCCACAACAAGTGCCGCTACCGACGACCTGAGTCGTGGCGGCGATGTAGAGGAGCAAAGGCTCCTGCGGCTCGGGGCGACCAGACCGGAGGTGAGGTCGAAAGGCTTTTAGTCGACTAAAGGCTTCCCGAGCCGTTGGTCCAGAAAAGTGGTCGGACTTCTTCATCGGCTTGTAGAGTGGCATCCTCGTTCGCCGAGGCGGATACAAAGCGACTTAGTGCGCGAGGCATCCCATCAGCCTTTGAACTCCCTTGGATCGTTGATTGGCCCCATCCTTGCGATAGCGGAGATCTTATCTCGGTTGGCTTCGATGCGCGCTGAGACGATGAATCCCAAAGAACTTGCCCTTGGGGACCCGAAGACGCACTTCTGGTTGAGCTTTATGCGAAATCGTCGGAGGTTCGCAAAAGTCTCCTCCAGTCGGTGATGAGGTCATCGGCCTTCCTGGTCTTGACAACGATGTCGCCGACGAGGCTTCGATGTTACGGCCAATTTGGTCCGAAAAACACGCCTGCATACATCGCTGGTATGTGGCGCCTGCGTTTTTTAGACCAAAAGGCATCGTGACGTAACAGTATGAGCCATACGGGGTGATGAAGGAGGTCGCGAGCTGATCGCACTCCTTCATCACGAACTCGTGATAGCCCGAGTAGGCATCCAAAAAGGAAAGGGACTCACACCCGGCGGTGGAGTCCACGACCTGGTCGATGCGAGGCAATGGGAATGGATCTTTCGAACAGGCCTTGTTGAGGCTCGTGTAGTCAACGCACATTCTCCATTGCCCCGACTTTTTCTTTACAAGGACGGATTGGCGAGCCACTCGGGGTGACGCACCTCCCTTACAAAACCGGCCAAAAGTTTGGCGATCTCTTCCCCAATGGCCCGTCGCTTCTCTTCGTCGAAGCAGCGCGGCGGCCGGGCGATCGGTCTGGATCCCGGTCGAATGTTCAGGAGTGCTCGGCGACCTCCTTCGGACTCTGGCATGTCCGAGGGTCTCCAAGCGAAGACATCTCGGTTTGCTTGGAGGAAGTCGACGAGCGCGCCTTCCTATTTGGTGGTGAGGCGGCCCCGATCCGCACGGTCTTGGCGGGATCCTCGGGATCAACAATGACCTCCTTCGTGTCCTCCGCGGACTTGAAAGAGCTAGTCCCCGACTTGCCGGAGTCGGGTGGATCCGGCCTTCTCCTGGAGCCGGGCGAGCTCGCAGCGAGGACGGCCGAGGCCGCTCGCTTTGCCGCTTAGCGATTGTAGGCGAGCTGGAAAGATGTGGCCACGGTGATGACTCCTTGCGGCCCTGGCATCTTCACTTGAGGTAGGTGTAATTGGGGACCGCCATGAACTTCAGCGTAGCATGGTCGTCCCAAAATGGCGTGGTAGGAGCCGGAAGTCCACAACCTCGAAAGTGAGGTTTTCGGTGCGGAAGTTGTCCTGCTCCCAAAGGTGACGGCAGGCCGACTTGCCCGAGGGGTGGGCCTGTTGGCACAGTACGACGCCATGGAAGGGCGCCTTGCTCGGCCGAGGGCGGAGCGAGGACCCCAGGGCATCCAAGGTCTCAATATACATGATGTTGAGATCGCTGCCGCCGATCCATGAGTACCTTGGTCAGCGCTAACCGTCCCCACGATGGGGTCGACGACGAGCGGATAGCGTCCCGGGTGCGGGATGTGGTCGGGGTGGTCGGTCCGGTCGAAGGCGATCGGGCACTCCGACCACCTCAAGTAGGTGGGCACGGCGGGAGTAGCCGTGTGGACCTCTCGGTGGGCGAGCTTCAGCCGTCGCTTGTCGGCGTAGCACTCCGCCCCTCCGAAGATCATGAGACAGCCGTCGAGTTGTGGGAACTCGTCGGCTGGCTCATCGCCCTTTGTCCCGTCGGGCGCCGTCGCGCTTCTTCCCTTACCCCGCGACGCCGTGGGGTTTCCGGAGAGAAACCGCCAGGACTTCGCAGTCCGATACTTGTGCTTGACGGGATAGTCGTGGTTCGCACGGACTATCCATCGGCTTCTCGAATCGGTCGAGCGTCTGCCGAGCCTCTTTGCTTGGCGGTCGGTCGGCAGCGGCGACCATTCGGCCTTCGCGGCCTGCTTCCCCTTCCGCTTTCTTTTGTCCGGCGGTCGAGGGGGCGCCGCCCCGAGGTCGGCTGTCTTGTGGGCCGTCTTCCTTTCGAAGATGGCCCCACGGCCTCCTCGCCGGAGGCGTGGTTGGTGGCGATGTCGAGGAGCTCCTTGGTGGTCCGGCTTCGCCACCCAACTTGTGGACGAGCCTCGCACGTGGTGCCGTAGATGAAACGCCCGACGACGTCGGCGTCGCGGATGTCGAGGAGCTCATTGCATTCTTTGGAGAAGCGGCGGATGTAGTCCCGGAGGGTCTCCCCATTTCTTTGCTTGCAGCTTTTCAGTCCCAGGAGTTGCCAGGCGTTTGTATGTGCCTTGGAAATTTCCGACGAAAAGGTTCGTCAGTCGGCCCATTGCCGATGGTATCTGTGGCAGGTACTCGAGCCATGCTCGAGCCGAGTCCGCAAGATAGATGGGGAGGTCTTGGATAACGAAGGAGTCGTCTGTCGCTCCCCCACTCGACAGCGAGCCGGTAGTCCTCTAACCGGTTTCTTGGGGTTGGTAGCCCCGTGTACTTGGCTATGTTGGTCGGGGCCCGGAATCGACCGAAGTCGGCGTTGCGGATCTGGCGGTGAACGCCGCGCCCAGGACCGTCGAATCCTGGGTCGGGATGGTCGCGTCGCCGCTATCGGCGATTTGCGAGTCTTTGCCGCGTCGGTAGCTCTCCTTCGCGCCTCGAGGGTGGTGCGGAGATCATACTTGTCCCCAGCGATGGCGCACCGGGGTGTATGATGCCTGGGGAGTTCGTGGGGCGGGCCGTCTTGGCTGAGCTCCGCCGCCTGTGAGGGGAGGCCCAGCGGCCCGAGGTGGCGCCCGTCACGGAACTAGAACCTTGGGCGTCTTTGAACGACAAGACGCTCTACCGCCCCGAAGGTTACGGTAGGTGGCCTTGGCCAGGCTCCGTTGGCTCGGCGGCCCTCGGGCGGCATTGCCGCGGCGGCAATGTTACGGTTGGCGTGAGGAAGAACGGAAGGCCGTTCGCTTCCTCGACCAATTGTCGATGCACCTGACGCGCAGCGCGCGCGCCGAGGTCGGTGGTGGGCTAGGCCGACGGCGCTCGATTCGCCTGCAGCCTTATCGAGCTCGGCCTTTGGGCTTCTAGCTCCTCGCTGTCGGCGGAGGTCGGCCGGCGTTATAATTCTTGTCTGCGTCGTCTTCCCGCCGGGATTCCTCCGCCGCCCGGCCGTCAGCGGGAGGAGGTCCCGATGGTAGCGGTGGAGGATGGCTCCGCCGCACCCGTCATATTGCACTCGCGGCGTAGGCCCTTCGAGGGGCACACTCCTTGTCGGAGCTAGAGCCGTGGCTAGAGGAATCCGTCGGCCAGGTCGTGGAGGGAAGCCGTGGCGTAAGCCATGGCCACGAAGTTGTGAGCTCGTGGAGGGTGGTTCCGCCCGCTCGCCGCGGCCAGCGTATGCGTGTTGCCAGAGCAACGCCGGCGCCGCGTCACCCGCCGCGCGGCTTGCGCGGGGGCCTCGAGGCTGAGGTTGCTGAGGACGTCAGCGATCGCATCCAGGCTTGCGGAGGGCGTCCGGTCCCGGACAGCAGCAGGGACGAGGACAAGCTCCCCCGCCGTAGTGACGATGAAATCGAGGGCGCCGGCGGATCGGCCCCTCGATACCGTGGCGTAGTGGGAGGAAGCCATCAGGGAGGAGAATGGGAATCCGAAGATGAAGATGTCGGTGAAGACGCGCGAGAGCCCCTACCTGGCGCGCCAACTGTCGGTGTTTCGTGCACCGGCAATACGAATTTATGGTCGGATGGGGTCGCGCGCTCCCTCTCCCCGAATGGTCGACTGGAGGAGTCAGAAGAAGTATACTGGTTCGGGCCGAATGTCCCTACTCCAGTTCGTGCGGTGTGAATGTATTGATCTTTGGGGGACGGATAAGGGGTGTACAGGCGAGGCGGACGGTCGGCTGTCCGATCCCCTTGAGGTTTTCGCTAGGAAGTCGAGGCTACCTAGGAGACTGTTTTCTCTTTTCTCCGCGCCCCTCCCTCTCGGGCCCTGCCTCTCCTTATATAGACGGAGGAGGCAGTTTACACGGGAGTTGTGAAGACTACGAGGAGAGGGGTCTGCATGTCTTGAGGTCTGGTTTCTGTCTTGTCCGGCCAACCCCTGCCTGTCCCGAGGTAGGGTTGGTGGCTCTGTGGCGTACAGTCTTGCGTAATACTGTCAGGGTGGCGTGTTGCGTGGTGCTCTTGTCAGCCTTGGTGACTTTAATGGCGCTTGACTTTGCTTAGGCCTCGGGAGTGGGCGTACTCCTCTGCGGTGTGCCAGGCGACGGACGGGGCTTGACTTCTTCGGTGGCTCTTCGACAACCTTGGGAAGGAGCCGCCTACCCCTGCACGGATGTCGAGACGCCGCGCACAAGGTACCGCCGACATCGGGCGTGGCCCCGCTGGCTTGTGCGCCGCGAGCTTGAGCCGATATTAGGCGGCCGGCGTGTGCCGACCGCTTGGAACAGTCCGCCGACCGTCGAGAGTCGGCCCCCGCACGGTCGGGCCTGCTCATGCGGCCCAAGTACCTTTCGGTGGTGCCGGACTTCCGTCGTGATAGGTCAGCCCGTTCGTGCTTCCGGGCTGATGGGGGTACCCATGGTATGGGTACTCGTCACATAACTACACAAGTTTTCATATACTCATGTTGATGAAAAGTAATGATCCATAATATATGGAATGTATGAAAATGATCATTACTCTAAGCCATCAACTATATAATAAACCCCACACGTATATGTGCATACGTATTATTGACTTTGAATCATTATGCATATATTCAATTTGATTATATTGGATTTCATCCTAATTATTACCATAAGTATACTAGAACTAGGCACTTTGAATATATACTCAAGGATTAGTTTCAAAGTATTGGTCCTTTAATATATGGAGTGAAAAATAGATCAATACTAATGAAACTTCAAGCAACAGTTTGAACTCCCCCTAAATATGTGCATCCATGTACTATATGGACTAAAAAACATAATGCACATTTTGTGGTTAATGCAATGGAGAAATTCATTCTTTAACTTGAATCCAAAGTATGTAATACAGTAATAAATAAATGCACATACATACCTTGGGTTTTTCATTTTTCATCCAAATATGAGACTACTAACAATAAGCTCAATAAACATGTTAGTCTCATTAAAGATTAGGTTTGTCATTAAAAAAGATTAAGCATTAATCTAACACTAATCACCAAAACCAATGGAGCTTGAACTTATACCTGGCCTCCCTCCACCCCTCCGGTGGGGGCGACAGCGGCAGCAAGGTGGTTCTTGGCGCCACGGTGCAGCTTCGGCCAAAGCGCGCGCGGCCGAGGCAAGGGAGGTCGGCGGCGGCGAAGTGAAGTGCGGGCATAAGCGGCGTGGCGCGTTGGAGGCCAGGTGGCGCGGTGGCCTTGGCCTTGGCGAGCGCGACCAAGATGGGGAGGACATGCGGCGCGCCGAGACGCGGAGGCGGCGACGGCCGAGGCGTGAAGCGGCGGCAGCGGTGCAGAGGCCAGGCGACGCGGACAAGGTGTCGGGCGAGGAGCGGCCGAGGCGCGGGCAACACGGCCGAGGAGCGGCAGCGGCACGGTGCGGGCACAGGCGGCAGCGACCGAGGCGGGTGTGCCCTGCCACAGTCACCCGTGCCCTACCATAGTCTTTGGCAGGTCTGTCGTGTCGGCGGGGATGCGGGTCGGCCCAGGCACGACAACCACTATTCTGTACCGGGCCGGCACTGGTACGACCCAAATGAGCGTGCCAGGTCGTGCCGCTCATTGTGCCTGCTCTCTGGGCTTGGCACGGCCCGTGCTATAGTACCGGTCGGCATGGCACAACTCGCCTCGTGCACGGGCGGGGCGCCCGTGCCTTTGGCTAGCCCACATAGGCCCGGCCCGAATGCCCACCTCTACGAGGGATCGTGGTTAGGTAAAACAAGAATGATTAATTTTTGTCTTTTTCTTCTTCTTTGCTTCTCCTCTCTTTTGTACATGAGCCCATGGCTATTTATAGGGCCTCTCATTGTAAGGGGGCGAGATTACAATAATACCCCTACAAGGGTCCTATGAGTATAGGGGTCTTATGGTCCTTTTCCGTCCCTCAGCTCAATTATAGCAATAGTAGCTAGCAGCTCTTACTCCCTCACACTTGGTCACTCCCTATTACTCACTCCCTCGTCTGGCATCTGGAGCTCTGCGTTGAGTCGGCGGTCTAGATCCAGCCACGGCTGCCTACCTCAAGTCAATATAAAGATACATCTCGACGATATTTACTAAGATTTTGGCCAAATTATTCGAAATTTCATCACTTTTTTCACCGAAATCTCATCATTTTTCAGCGATATTGAGGTAGTAGGAGGCGGATTGGGCTGCTTCATTGCTGGATCTGGTCGGATGGTTGTAGTTTCGGTAGTAATAGTACTTGGACAAGTAGTTTCAGTTGTAGTTTCGACAGTAGTAGTACTTGGCAGGATGCTTCATGGGCCCTGTTTGTTTCCGCTTAAAATCTGATTACGGATGAAAATAAGCGATAAACCCACCCAAACAGTTTGATTATTTTTTGCTTATCTGGAACGCGGTGACTGTGCAAAGCCAAAATTAACACAGACCCCTCGGGTCACAAATCGCGGGCGCACCCCTGCGTTTTGGAAAACGCTGCGCTTCTTTCCCCTCCTGCCCTTCTCCATCTCCGCTCGGGGTCGCTCCCGTCTCCGCCGGCGACGGACCTCGCGACGCTCCCGTCCGCCCGCGCCGCTTCGTCTCCGCTGCGGTCGTCCGCTTCGCCCCGTCCGCCGCCTTCCGACTCGCGCCGCTTTTCCGACCTCGCGCCGCCTCGTCTCCGGCGACGCTCGACGCCGCGCGGCCCCGTCTCCGCCGACGGGAAAGGTAATGCTCTGAACTTTTGTTGGATGAACAATGAACTTCAATCAATGAACAATAGTCTGATGACGGTGACATGGGTGCTTTGCGCGATGCAATTGCTGCTGCTATGGTTGCATGAATAATTGATGTAAACATGATTAACTATTACTTTTATGGCTTCTTATTGTAACCAAATATCTATGCAACTTAATGAAAATATAGTAATTCCGTTGCCTCGCATGGCAGGACAATAGTCTGATGATGGTGATACCCGGTTCAAACAATACCAAAACAACCCGTCACCAAGGCACAAAAAATTGACCGTTTCATTAAGTGGCTTAGGGGTATACACGTCAATTTACAGACAATACAGAGAATCCATGGGTAATAATCAGGATTACCAAACACTCAGCTTATCTAGACAGCAGATTCTCTAGTAAGTGGCTTATCAGAAAAGCCTGCTCGACAGATAAGCGAGATACAGAAAAGCGAAAACAAACGCGGCCATGGCCAGATGATTCATGGCCGAATGCTTCATGGCTAGGGATGCAAATGGGCCGGCCCTAGGGTCATCTTTGACCCACTCTAGTTCATTTATTTGCACTAAAACTTAAAAAGTGGAGTAAAAATTAAGTTTTTAGTGCAAACAAATGAACTAAAGTGGGCCAAAGAAGACCCTAGGGTCGGCCCATTTGCATCCCTATTCATGGCGATCAGTAGGGATTGTTTAGTTGGAATAAGTTCGATGAAGTTAATTTGGTTTAATTCAGCCATAAGTTAGATATACCAAACTTTTTTGTGATACTAATCTCGGTATTTTGCATTTAAATAGATAAGAAATGTAGATAAATACTTATATGAATTTTTTTAGCCTTGGGAGATCATTTCACATGGGTATAAAAATTGCCGAAATTTGGCTTTCCCGGACACGAAATTAACGAATTTCAAATATAATTTATTTTTTTTGTTTCGGTCAGATTTCAGCCGAAATTTTAGCTGAGATGCGATCGGAAAAGAAATTTTGAAACCGCAGGCAGAAGTTAGTGGTGTTAGACAACCTCGCTATCGAATAGTCCGGGGTTGCCTAATAGATCTCAAGTGGAGAACAGAGAGAGAGGGCGAGAGACACAATATGAGGAGGAACGGGCCTGCTTTATTATTCTGTATGCTTGTGTACAATGGGGTGACCCCCTGCCTCCTATATATAGCGGTTCTGCTTAGAGATAAGGAAGAGTCCATATCGGATACGAATCCGTTTCCTAACAGGATACGAATCCGTTTCCTAACACTCCCCCTTGGACTCTTCACTGCGAGATGCATATGCCTCATTAAAACTCCATAAAAACCCAGTGGGAAAAATAATTGGAGAAAGAGTACATAGCACACGCTTGCTGTGTTGCACGGATTGCCTCATCAAAAACCTTATGTAAGAAAACTTCAATGAAAAACTTACTTAAGGAAAAGAGTACAATCCACCCAAACTTCAATGTTAATCTTCAAGATTTACGTTGGGTACTCAAACTTCATGTTTGAGATTTATGTAGGAGTATGTGAAAAATCTCCACCTGAAATATTCAATTATCTAATCCTCATCATCCCGAGTCATCTAATACATCTTTCAAAGGAAGATTACGGGAGTGACTTAGTGAATAAATCTGCGAGATTTTCACACGACTTAGTATGCAGTATCTTTATCTCGTTCATCTTATGCATTTCATGAGCATAAAAGAACTTGGGGTTGATATGCTTTGTAAGGTTACTCTTCACATATCCCATTTGTACTTGTGCAACACAAGCTGCATTATCTTCATAGATAATAGTGGGGGTTTGTTCCATGTTCGCACCACATGACTTACGGATGTGGTGAACCATTCTTCAAGCCATGCACATTCCGAGAGGCTTCATACAATGCAATGATTTACGAGTGGTTAGTCGACATCGAGACAAGAGTGCAGCTAGACGACTTCCAAGAAATTGCCGTTCCACCAAAGGAAAACATACCCGGTTGTGACTTGCCGGTATGCGGGTCCGATAGGTACCCGACATCGGCGTAGCCAACTAAATTCAATTCATTGTTTCTTACGTAAAACAAGCCGAGGTCTTTGCTTCCTTGAAGGTAACGGAAGATGTCCTTCACCCCTTTCCAATGCCTTTTGGTGGGTTCTCAGACCTTTGCATCAGCGCTTAGCAAATTCACGGCGAACGCAATGTCCGGCCTAGTGCTATTCGCAAGGTACATGAGCGCTCCAATTGCACTCAAGTATGGGAATTCCGCTCCCGTGACTTCCTCCCTCTTCTTTAGGCTGTGCGGGTCTAGAGTGCGCTTGGAGTGACCTTCCGAGCCATTGGGGTCTTTGCGGGGTATGCCTTTTCAAAGCCAAATCTCTCCAACACTTTCTGCGTGTAGGATGCTTGGTGTACCAAGATTCCGCCTTGGACATGTTCAAGCCGCAAGCCTAAACAGAACTTGGTTTTACCCAAGTCTTTCATTTCAAACTCAGATTTCAAGTATGTGCATGCTTCTTCAATTTCCTCATCCGTCCCAATGATGTTCAAGTCATCTACATAGACGGAGATTATACAAAATCCATTCGTGGATCGTTGTATAAATACACATGGACAATCTTCATTTGCTCGTAGCCTTTCTTGCGAGAGAAAGTCACTCAAACGATTGTACCACATTCTTCCCGATCGTTTTAGCCCATACAGTGATTTCTCCAATTTCACACTGTATAGGTTTCTGTTTGCTCTGTCTTGGTTCGGGATAGGGATACCTTCCGGTACTTTCATATAAATCTCCGAATCCAAGTTTCCATACAAATATGCTGTGACAACATCCATTAGCTTCATTTTCAACTTCAAGTTGATCGCCATTGAGATCAAGTATCTAAAGGTAATTCCACCCATGACCGGAGAATAGGTTTCTTCATAATCAACCCCAGGACGTTGAGTGAAACCTTGAGCGACAAGCCTTGCCTTGTACCTTACAACTTCATTGTTTTCATTTCTCTTGCGAACAAAAACCCATTTGTGACCTACGGGGTTTATATGGGGAGGCGTATGCACACGTGCCCAAACACCTCTCTTTTGTTCGGAGAGACTAACTCTGCGGTGATTGCCTTCTTCCAATCTTCCCAATCGAGCCTTTTCTTGCACTCTCTGCGAGAGATGCGGGCTCGGGATCATGATTAATGATCGTGGCAATCTTCTTTGCAAAGTATGCATCGACATTGGTCGTTGCTCTATTCATTGATTCTCCGTTATTACAAAGTTTATGGCCATTTCATCATGGGGTGCTTCGTGCACTTCTACTTGCTCTTCATTGCTATTTCCCATTCCAGGAGCAAGTTCCTTTAGTTTTTCTCCGCCAATGTGTGCGCACACATTATTTTCGCGCTTCTTCCAATGGAAGGTTCAGATCTGGAATTGCCTTTTCCACAGGCTTCTTTCCAAAGCCAGGTCTCAACTGGCTCCCCTTCTTGCTTTGGGGCACTTTTGTGATTGGTCGTGGTAAGTCCTCTCGCCAGCTTTCCCAGACGTCTCCGGTACTTTGGGTTTGAGAAGCCGATCTCCTGTTCTTTTCTTTGAGGCCTCTGAACAGGATGAGGGATACCTTCTGCTTTCTTTGGTATTTCCACCCTCTCTGGTGCATTTCTTCTTTGGTACATGCGACTTAACCACGCTCTTGAGATCACAAAAATGATCAGCAGTTCATTTGCTAAATTTCGCAAATCAATTATCTTCTCGACTTCTTGATTTGCTTCATTAGTGCGAGGGTCATGCGCGGATCGATGGAATGCCATACTATTTCCGGCATTTTTCATCTAATGGTTGATTCTCTCCCCTAATGACGGAAATGGTCCTCGCCAAAGATGCAATCGACCTGGTCAGTGTGCAAGTCTCGATCATGGGTTCCAAATACGATTATGGATGCACTCTCATAACCAACGTATATCCCAGACTTGCGGAGAGGGCCCATTGCGATCCATTTGTGGGGTGGTATAGGTACATATACCATACAACCAAAATTTCTAAGATGGGAAATCTTCGGGATGACCCCTTGCACTAATTGCATTGGTGAATGGATGTTGTAGGCCGATGGTCTATAATTGATGAGTCTTCTTTGCGTGCAGATCGTGTCCCCAACAAGTGTTGGGCAAGTTACAACTCTGCAAGAGCGGTCCGGCAATGAACTTAATCCTCTTTATTAGTGCTTCACTAGCCCATTTTGCGTATGGACGCGTGCGATGCAGAGTGCTCAACGATTATTCCCGTTCTTTGTGCAATAATCATCAAATGCCTTGGAAGTAAATTCGCGGCATTGTCCATTCGAATGGACTTCACGCGATGATCGTGAAAAGCATTCTTAATTACGATGATCTGCGAGATCGCTTTGCGAATGCATGATTCCTTGTTGACAAAGAAACATGTATGCGACCATTTCGAGGAAGCATCAATGAGCACCATAAAGTATCGAACGGCCCACGACAAGGGCTGAATCGGACCGCAAATATCCCCCTGAATGCGTTACAGGAATGCCGGGACTTCATGTTGCACTTTCATCACAGAGGGTCTAGTTATTAATTTCCCGGTGGCACATGCATGGCACACAAAATCTTCGTGATTCGGGAAATTCTTAACATTAATGCCATGACCTTGTGAGTTGTTAACTATATTTCTCATCAATCTAAGACCAGGATGACCTAATCTACAATGCCATAAAGCAAATAATTCAGAGCTTCTAAAGACAGTCTTCAAAGAAGTATACACTACGTGTGCATTGATTTTCGTGTAGTACAACCTGCATTCATATGAGGGACATTTTTCTAGTACCATCTTTCCATATTCCGCGTGCTTCACAATGCACAAGTGTTCTTTGCCATTTTCTTCATTGGTTTCTACGTGAAACCCATTGGCGCGGATATCTTTGAAACTTAAGAGAGTGCGGGTTGATTCAGGGTACAAGAGGGCTTCTTCAATTACCAAAGTTGTACCCATTGGCAATATAATTGTGGCTCTTCCTGAGCCTATTATATGCGTATCGCTTCCTGCGATAGTCGTAATCCTTCCAGCGTTCTTCGTGATCGTCTGGAAGTATTTCGACTCTCTTAAGATGGTATTTGTTGTGCCACTATCAACAATGCATATTTCCTCCATTGGGCGCTACACGATTTCGTTTCTTCACCTTTCCAATCTATTCTTCGGTAGGCTATCGCGTAGGATAGAGTCGCGTAGGACTTTTTCTTTCGGCAATCCGAGTGGATGCCGGCTTGATGGCGAGTTGATTGCAGATCGGATCGGGCGATCAATCGCCGGTAGTAGTCGTTCGTCGTTGTCGACGATCCTTCACTTCTTGTCTTTTTCTCACCTTTCAATCTTTCTCCGGTAGAGCTTCGTGCTGATAACATGTTAGACAACCTCGCTATCGAATAGTCCGGGGTTGCCTAATAGATCTCAAGTGGAGAACAGAGAGAGAGGGCGAGAGACACAATATGAGGAGGAACGGGCCTGCTTTATTATTCTGTATGCTTGTGTACAATGGGGTGACCCCCTGCCTCCTATATATAGCGGTTCTGCTTAGAGATAAGGAAGAGTCCATATCGGATACGAATCCGTTTCCTAACAGGATACGAATCCGTTTCCTAACAAGTGGGACCCGTATGCTGCACCAGTTTCAAAAACAGCCCTACTTGCCTTTTTGTTTGGCCGCCAATCACAAGAAATCTTGGCCAACGGTTACCTCCTCCCCTCCCCGTCGCAAGCAACCGCCCGCCGCCGCAGCAATTCAAACCAAACCCTCCTCGGCTTGTCGGCGACGGCTGAGTGAGTCGTGTAGGTGCTCTCTAATTTTGGGCTGGGTTGGGATCCATGGCCACGCGGGAGGACAAGGACCTCGCGCTTCCTGGGCGCACCGACGACTACGTGCGCGATTCCATCGAGAGCTCGCTCGGCCTCCCCGTCTCCGACCGCTCCCTCCGCCTCAAGCTGCTCGCCTCCGAGGAACACTGCCGCCGCCTCCAGGACCACATCTTCTCCCTAGAGGAGGACCTCCGCGCAGCCGCACGCCGCATCGACCTACACAAGGTCCTCCGTTCCCTAATCCCCTGATCCCCTTCCCTTACTTGCTCAACTACTCATTTCTTATGGATCCCGATCCCGATTCCTCCATGCTTGGATCTCCTTCAATGACTAACCCCCCCTTCCCTCCCAGGCGGAGTCCACCATGAACGCCGCGGGCCTGCGCCGCTGCGTCGAGGAGAAGGAGGCCATGGCCGCCGCCTACAACGGCCTCTCCGCCCACTCCGCCAAGCTCGAGAGGGAGTGCTCCCTCTACGAGCGCGACCTCGAGCGCGCCATGGAGTCATGCGATGACCTCGCCAGAGAGAACGACGAACTACGCGTACGCCTCAACGACAACGCCGACGTCAGTACCCCTCGCTCCTTCCTCTCTCTCTCTCTCAGGGCCCCTCTTAAAATTTTCTACAGTTTTAGAGAGCCTATGGTATATATCATCAACGGAAAGCGAGGAACGATTCGCCCCCAAATCGTCGTTGTGCCACATTACCATTTGTCATGCATATTGATAGGTTGGACTCCATAAGCTCTCCTTAATTATTCGGGTTTGGGGTTCCATAGATAATGCGTATCAGGTTAATGCCTTTTGCGCTATATTCCAACTGAACTTGTATTTGCCATGAATGTTGGGTACGCTCAGATTGAATTAAAGCATATTGCAATGCAAGAAACTTGTATCGGCTGTTTTGCTGTCCATCTTTTCTTTCCCTGGTCTTTATCCTGGATGCAATTCTCTAAAGTATGTTAAAAGCGGGGGCTCATTTTGGGTGAGTTGAAGCATACTGAAACGCAAGAAACTTTTCAATAAGTTGTGTCTATCTGGTTTTTGCTTCCACAATCCTTCAAAGCATATATACGTTCCTAGTAGATTAATATTGTGATTTAGCAACCTTCAGATCTCCCCCTTCCCTTTTATATCCCAAATTACTTATGCATGGATCGACATTTGATCAACATCTGTACATCTGTTGGATATTCTCTGTTCTAAAGGCATATGTAGGGCTGTGGAAATATTTGATCAACATTTGTTGAGTATTCCGCTTGCTACAAGCTTTTTTTTCCCTGTTCTACTTACATAGTTCAAAGATCTAAGCTCGTGTGCTTAGTGTTAAGAAATACTATGACCTGTTTGTGCGGTCCTGTTTAATCTGATCCTCCAACATTCATCTGACCTGTGTAAATCTTAATGTGCAGCTTACTGCATTAAGTGATCAAGTGCAAGCTCTACAGAAGGACAAGGAGAACCTAAGGATCAATCTCAATAAAGCAGAGGAGGAGGTAAATATATTGAAGCACACTTGTCCTTGCAATTATGTTTTCTACCTACAACTTATCGTCTTCTTAGTGAACATCAACTTGTGCGGCGTGCCGACTGTAGTTCTGACTGTTAGAAATTTCTTGCGTGTTGCATTCAAGGTCAAGCTGCTATTCGAGGAAAACAGGATTCTCGACGAAGAGAACAAAAAGCTGCTGAGTTTGTTGGAGAAAGAGCGACAACACCGGTCTGAAAGAAAACATTCTGCCAGTACCTCCACCAAGGTAAAATGGCAACCTTACAGCTTTGATGTTTGTTGATTGTATTACACATCAACTCTGTCTTGTTGAATACTCCTATCTTGATTAGAAGGGTGATGCAATGTTGTCATCATTTGGTTGCAGCATAAGCGCAAATCGTCAAGTTTGAAGGAGACGAGCCCAGTGAGTCGGGCTATCGATTTCAACAGTGCAGATCCATCAAGGCGGCCATTGTCACCCTTGCCGCCCAACTCTCCAGACTACAGGGTGCACAAGAAATGAAAGGGACCGTTCTGACATTTGCTTCTAAACTATCCATGTATCCATGCTCAGCGTCATGAGGGTTGTAGTGTGCTGCTGATCTGATCCCCTACTAACTTGTTGGGGTAGTTGTCATCATCCCCCATTTTTTTTCCCTTTTGGTTATTGTTTTGGGTAGTTGTCATCATCCTTTGATGAGAAACTTGTCTTACTTTCCTGACGGTAGCTTTCTCCCTTAAAATCTGGTGAACTCACTGCTTGCTTGCTTCATCATGCCTGTGATACACATGTAACAGGCTGTTATGGAAACGCTGATTTGATCCTGTATCCTGGTTACCTTGCCTGGCCTGCAGTATCACTTGAATTATCATCTATTCCTACCTACTCCATAGTGCACACACAGTAAAATGTTTTTCTGGGGACAGAAGAAGAAGAAGAAGCTGACGATGATAAGCACTGAGATGATGGAGGAGGCGGCCATTTGCCTCGCTTGTCGGGATCGACTTCACTACCCCACCAGAAAATGTTCTGGCTAGCTAAGCTTGAAATCAACCAAAGTGAGGTACTGACAAGATTACAAGATGGGAAATCGCTTCTTCCATGTCTTTCTTTTCCTCCGGCGACGACGACGGTGGCTACCAATTGCAGGACGGCGACGGCGACGACGATTCTTCTGTGGACTCATCGTGCCTGCCAACTGACGACGACGCCCTGCTTGTTGATCACGAGGGCCATGCCATCCGCATGATATCCATCTCTATGATATGTCCGCCCTCATGGCCCAATTGCCTCAACTCTCAAGTAAGCAAATTATTATAAGCTGCCGCCTAGCTAGCTAGCTCAACATACGCATCGTCGAGACTTTTTACCATCCTTGAAGAGGTACCAAAATTTACTACCCAGTAATTTCATCTCGTTTGTGTTTCAATCAGCTGCATCATCCATTATGGCTAGCTAACATATGCAAGTTAATTCAAATATGGCCCAAAACTAATCAGTTTTCTTTCTCAGGATGTCATTTGAGGAGAGGATTGTCAAAGTTGTATGATGGTAGGTCCCATTCATTCACATCACTAGCCAGTGTGAAGATCTCCCGGAGCCTCGCAGAAGAAGAGGCTGCAAGAAGCGGACGCAGATGAGGAGCTGCAAGATCGATCACTACCTTTGAAACCTACATTTGAATCGGTTCAAAACACTCACATATGTGCCGACACTAATAATCGTCGGAGACTATCAGTTCGGTTTTCGAAACGACACTAATAAAACTATTTGTGTTGGTTTTTTGTCAGAATCGACATAAAAAATATGACAAAGTTATTATTTGTAATTGTGTCAGATCTGGCAACTCCGTACCACACATCAATCTCACGTGACCAATCCTAGTACTACTCTCGTCCAAACTTAACTTCGAAGTTCTAACAGGATCCAACGGATTTAACTTCCCAAGAGGTCACCCATCCTAGTACTACTCTCACCCAAGCATGCTTAACTTTGAAGTTCTTATAGAATCCAGTGTTTTAGTACTGGTATGATTGCATGTGACATGTAACGCGTCCCTCTTTTCTTAACCCTGCAGAGCACCTGAACACTGATTTTAATGTTCTCATGATCCGAACACGGTCTGAGCAATTTTTTAGTGTTGTCATATACTCCAAAACTTCGGAGGCCATTTTGATGCTCTAAACGATATTTTTTTGAAATTCTGTCGCCGCGCTTGCACTCGCACAAAAAATCATTGAAAGATCTGTTGATTTTTCGGACTTTTTCGGATGAAAGCTTCTCATTAGCTTTCCAACGAGCCAAAGAACGCTCCGATCGGAGTTACGAGTCAAAAGTTATGGCCATTTTAGCGACGTAGAGGCGTGGACTATTTGCGTCGGTTTTTTGCTAGAACCGACACAGACTATTTGTGTCGTTTTTTTGCTAGAACCGACACATATAATATTATTTGTGTCGGTTTTTGGCTAGAACCGACACAAATAATAGGACTACTATTTGTGTCGTTTTTAGCAAGAACCGATTAAAAAAATTAGACTATTTGTGTCGGCTCCAATTTAGAACCGACACAAATACGGTTTCAATTAAAAACCGTCACAAATAATCTTCCCGCCATTTTAAGTTTTAGAGCCAATACAAAATCTTTATCTATGTCGGTTCAAAAAAACCCGACACAGATAGACCGTCACCTATTAAGTGTTTTGTAGTAATGAATGCAACTGCAAGCATAGACACCAGCATCCTCTCCAAGGCCATCAGAAAGCAGGTCGCAAGGATGAGGGCACCAAGGGGCCCCTCCTGCTCTTTCCTGTGCCTCCTGAGAGAGAGAGAGAGAGAGAGAGAGAGAGAGAGAGAGAGAGAGAGAGAGAGAGAGAGAGAGAGAGAGAGAGAGCATCTGAGATGCCTTGTCTATCGAATAGTTCGGGGTTGCTACACCAGCATGCTCTCCAAGGCCATCAGAAAGCAGGTCGCAAGGATGAGGGCAGCAAGGGGCCCCTCCTGCTCTTTCCTGTGCCTCCTGTGAGAGAGAGAGAGAGAGAGAGAGAGAGAGCATCTGAGATGCCTTGTTTATCGAATAGTTCGGGGTTGCCTAATAGATGCAAAGTGAAGAACAGACAGAAAGAAAGAGACACAATATGAGGAGGAACTGCTCTGTTTTATTGCTGAGAGAGAGAGCGCAATTTGAGATGCCTGTTAGACAACATCGCCATCGAATAGTCCGGGGTTGCCTAATAGATGCAAAGTAGAGAGCAGCCAGAAAGAAAGGGAGACACAATATGAGGAGGAACTGCTCTACTTTATTGCTGATTGCACGTCTACAATGGGGTGACCCCCTGCCTCCTGTTTATAATCTACAGTTCGAGTTTCGGTAAGAGTCCACATGGGCCACGATTGGCCAGGTTTCCTAATACTCTCCCTTGAACCCTGTACCGTGAGATGCATATGCCTCATCAAAACTCCAGAAAAACTTAGTGGGAAAAATACTTAGAGAAAGAGTACATAGCATACGCTTGCTGTGTTGCACGGATTGCTCATCAAAAACCTTATATAAGAAAACTTCAATGAAAAACTTACTAAGGAAAAGAGTACAATCCACCCAAACTTAAATGTTAATCTTCTAGATTCACGTTGGGTACTCAAACTTCATGCTCGAGATTTATGTAAGAGTGTGTGAAAATTCTCCCATGAAATTTGCACTTATCTAAGTCTCATCATTCCGATTCCTCGAAGATGCCAGGAATGACTTAGTGAATAAATCTACGAGATTTTCATATGGCTTAGTATGCAGTATCTTGATCTCGTTCATCTTATGCATTTCATGAGCATAAAAGAACTTGGGGTTGATATGCTTTGTGAGGTCACTTTTTCCATATCTCATTTGCACTTGAGCAACACAAGCTGCATTATCTTCATAGATGATAGTGGGGGTTTGTTTTATGTTCAAACCACATGACTTCTGGAACATAAAGTTTGAGTAACCAATGTGGATCTCGAAGATTAACATTAAAACTTGGGTGAATTGTACTCTTTTTCCTTAGTAAGTTTTTTACAGATGTTTTCTTGCTCAAGATTTTAATGAGGCAATTCGTGCAACACAGCAAGTGTATGCTATGTACTCTTTCTCCAAGTATTTTTTCCACTGATTTTTTCTGGAATTTTGGTGAGACATATGCATCTCACGGCAAAAGACCCAAGAGGGAGTGTTGGGAAACCATCTGACTAACGAAGACTCAGTATGATCCTTTGCCGAAACCCTAGTCTTAGGCTATAAAAGGAGAAAAGGTTCCACTCCATTGTATACATGCAATCGGAAGAATAATAGATCAATTTTTCCCTCCATACTGTCTCTCTCTGTTCTCTGCAATTCAGATCTACTAGGTAGGTTTACGCGCTACGCCGCGTCGGCTGGAAATACGTACTGAAAAGCGTGACAAAAAATATTAGCCTATACAGTTCTCTGCACATAAGACATATAGAATCCATGTAGAATACAATATCATAGGATGCGTACACAGGGAATAGGTGCAGTTTCTTATTAACATGCAGGTATCTCTATAAAGAGTTTTTTAAATGAGCATGTAGCTCTGTTTAAAAAAACAATGTATAGATAGTTTCCTGGGCCTTTATGTTGTAGATATATATGGACTATGTGCATAACAATCTGATGTAACACCTAGATCAAGAATATATAAATAACAGGAAATGCAAGGAGGAAGGGAATGAGGTATGGTGGTTAGTACCATCAGAATTCAAGCCCTTTGCAAAGCTACTGATGAGACATCGAACCTTCATTTCTATTTATTTCCAAAGCTCCATAACTCAGCTCCTTGATAATTTGGTCTACTTGAGTTTGCTCATGCATTAATATGACTTGACTACATATGGCAAATGAAGCTTTTCACACCAGAGAATCATGAAGAAAATATTCATTTCTGCCTGGCCAGAGGGAGGTGAATGACCGCTAATACTCCTTTCTAGCCAAACAGAATAGCAGGTAACTTAATAGGGTGTTTTGTATTCCTTTCTAGCCAAACATAATAGCACAAGGCATCAGATTGGTTCTAGAGTCACTAAAGCACTATCTACCATTCATTCATGCTTTAATAATTGTGCAACTTTTAAAAGGAAGAGCATAGGAGCACCTCTCCTTAAATAAATGTATGCATCATTGCCTAATCAAAAAATGTACACATACATTTGCAGTATCATTATAACTGATGTAAAAACCAAACACATTTCTGATTAGAAGATAGCGCCGTCAATCACATAAATATATGTGTGGCACGAACCAGTCTGGTGTTCACTTGCTTTCATGTACTTGAGAGAGTATTTCTTGTACAACTCTTTCAGAGGTGTCAAATTGGAGCATCACATGATACAGTTGCTATGGAACACACAATAGAACATAAACAACATTACGATTTTAGTGATTTTAGAGGGAGAAATTATCACCTAATGTCAGATCCAACAAGAAAAAGCAAAGCACAAATTCTCATGTTACAGTTGCTATGCAACACACAATAGAACATAAACAACATTACGATTTTAGCGATTTTAAATGGAGAAATTATCACCTAATGTCAGATCCAACAAGAAAAAGCAAAGCACAAATTCTCATGATTAGGATTGAAAATTTTGAGATTATGGTTTTGCCTCAAGTTTGAAAATGCAATCTAGAATGGCCAAGTCCAAAAGAAGATAAAGGTGCTTGCATGCCGTAAACTACAAGAATTCGGTAATACTTCAAACTTACAATTTGATTTTGTGAGTTTCTTATATTCGTTTTGATGTAGTCAAGACCTCTCCTGCAGAAAGCAAAAGACATTGTCATGGTGTCGCTAAATGATAGTTGTTGAAGGTCAGATATCTCTATCTGGGTGGTAATACGAAAGTAGCAGGATATTTGCACATAACAAAATTTCAACAGACACGTATGGCAAGAACAGAAGAGTATAATGGTTTAAATAATTTACAATGTGTGCAATATGTGCAAGAACAGAAGAGTCTCAATTTTTTTTTCAGGATGTAGTAGCTGGGAAGAATCAACATGCTGGCAACATGTGCATGACTTTTTTTATTTTCAAATTTTCATAGCTATTAATCGAGTGTTTTTAGAAGTACCTGCTGCGTCTATAAAACATAACCAACCCAGCAGTTGCAAGAAAAACTCTTGACCACCTAAACAGTCCAAACGGTGTTGTCATGTTCATGATATATTGTCCTGAAAAGAAGGAAATATAGTAAGCACCACACTACGAAAGATCAAAACGAGTGGAAGGCATTAAAAACGCTGCTTACCTGATATAATAGAGTGTATGCAAGCCTACAATAATACACCAAAGAGGAGCAAGCCCTATCTTTGCTAATTCTCAAAACTGGTATTCCCGAGATATCCTCTGTCATGTACCCTTCTTGCATTGACACTGTAAGGAATAAAGCAAATAAACTCTTACGTATTTTTCAACATAGCAAGAATGATGGGGACGACAGACAATGCAAACAAATAAAAGAGGGGATTCAACCAATCATCTACTGCAGCTCCATTCATCACAAATAAGAACACTTTGATTGATATCTTTTCGCTACTTTAGAGTCCTTCCAGGGTTGTCATGCAAAGACCCACTAAAATTTACTATAGTATCTGATAACTGAGGTGCCGAATTTCTCCTTGCTCACCCTTTTCAAGAGGTAATGTGTCACTTGTGTAGGGAAAACCACTTGTATGCCACCTGACTGTAAAAATCATGTTGCCTTATACTTAACTTGCAGGTTTTCACATAAATAGCTTTTGGACCTGTGCAAGTAAACAGACAACAGATTATTATATATTCGATGCAACAGGACATGCATATATAATTCAACTATTGGTTTACCTACTCGAGTGTTAAGAACATAATCACATTCCATGATCCCAGCCTAGCAAAGTTTGGGAAGAGCCCTTTGTAAAATGCCAGAAATCCCTACATTAAAGAGTATTCCTACACATCGAAACAACGGAGTTCCACTTTTCTATTACCAAGAAAAATTTATGTTTAAGTCCACAAAACATCCGTCGTGCACAATCTGTGGCTAAGAAAGGTCTGGGCGCAAAACTAACTACTCCCAATAGCAATAGAATGTTATAGCTGGGAACCACAAGATAATTGTCACTCACAATGACAGCCTCACAACCATCAGGTAGTCAAATTCCAATAGAGGTTGCACAAGTGGGCAATGAATTATATTGGTACAATCTATTCCATCAATAAATGCCAGAATGAAATCTGAACAATGTTATGTTATTCGCAACCATTGTCCAAATGCTTTTGAAAGATCATCATATGTAATTATTGCTCATCTAATTGTGACTCAAGAATCATGAATACGGTATCAGAGTAAAGCATATATAATTCTTTGCAAGGTAGAATTGCATTACATACCAAGTGTTGGACAAAAATAGACATAGGGAGAGAAGAGAAGCGGTGGCAACCATTGTCCAAATGCTTTTGAAAGATCATCATATGTATTTACTGCTCATCTAATTGTGACTCAAGAATCATGAATAGGGTATCAGAGTAAAGCATATCTAATTCTTTGCAAGGTAGAATTGCATTACATATCAAGTATTAGACAAAAATAGACATATGGAGAGAAGAGAAGGCAGGTGAGCCTACGGGTTCATAGAGACCAATGCAGAGGCCGCCATAGATGCAATGGCGGTGGAGACCTGGGATGGTGCCCTTCCAGAGCAGCGCGGCATGCACATTTCTCCCAAGCGATTGCGGCGGCGGTGCTGAGCAGGCCATGGCATCTCCAACGGTGACGTTCTTCTGTAGCTATAGCCTGACCTTGGCCGTGTCCAGGCGGAAGGCGAGGGCGATATCCCGGCAGAGTGCATGAGGAAGGCGATGCCCCGACAGAGCGCGCGAGGAAGCTCGGAGGAGGCAGGCGGTCGACGGAGCGTTCGGGAAAGGGAAGTGAGTGGACATAACAATAGAATGGGGGAAAAGCAATCTTGGTGGGGATGGTAAAGGATGGGGAGGAAAAGGAAGAAGAGGAGGGGGTGGAGGTGAGGAGGATGGGATGGGGAGGCTCGGCGGAAGGTGAGGCCTTCGGCCATGGCGCGTTCGGCCTGGATGATGGGCTCGCAGTAGGCGAGCGATGCGAGGAGAGAGGCGTCTGCGTGAGCTAGCCGCTGGCAGACGCTGCCGGAAGGCGAGGCGATGCCGCGAGCGAACGATGCGAGGAGAGGGCCGTGCTGGCAGAGCGAGCTGCGCGTACGCGCCGCGGAAGGCGAGGGCGATGGCCCGGCGGAGCGCGCGAGGAAGCTTGGAGGAGACGGCCGCTCGACGGAGCATTCGGGAAAGGGAAGTGCGTGGAAGGCTCCGGAAGCACGCAACCCACGACGCGCAAAGATCGTTCAGAATGGCCGTCGTTACCGAGGACTCGTCTGCAATTACGGGAAACATGAGGGCCTCTGTGAAGAAAGGGCCGACGTGGCTAGGCTGGCTGGACGGCAATCCCTTCAGCTATAATAGAGTTAATATTCGAGAAGCCTGAAGTACTCACCGAAGCCAAGTGCACGAATCTTGAAACAAAAGCCCCAATGCTTC
Source organism: Rhipidocladum racemiflorum (assembly GCA_036346355.1). Lineage (NCBI taxonomy): Eukaryota > Viridiplantae > Streptophyta > Magnoliopsida > Poales > Poaceae > Rhipidocladum > Rhipidocladum racemiflorum. The sequence goes on from CM070572.1 coordinate 332,646, forward strand.
TCCTCCGATTCTTCCAATCTGCGGCCTCCTTCTGACGTCACGTCACGTCACCTCACCTGCTGCTGTCTTCTCCTCCCACTCCGTCAAAGCCTAGGGTTAGGGTTCTGCATCCTCTCCATCTATTCTCCCTCCATGGACGCCGCCGCCCACAAGCGCAAGCGCCTGGACGAAGATGCCGGCTCCGGGGAGGTCGATCTCTCGGTCCTCGAGGCTTCGGGCGGCGCCGATGCTCTCGAGGTGCTCGACCTCCGAGCGGCGAAGCGCCTGCTGCTGGGCTTCGAGCGCCGCCTGCGCGACAACCTCGAGGCGCGCATGAAGCACCCCGATGACCCCACCCGCTTCGCCGACTCCGAGCTCGCCCTCCACGCCGAGACCGACCGCCTCCGCCTCCTCGCCGGCGCCCCCGAGCTCTTCCCCGACCTCGTCCCCCTCGGCCTCGCCTCCTCCCTCTCTTCCCTCCTCACCCACGACAACGCCGACCTCGCCGCCGCCGCTGCCTCCCTCCTTGCGGACCTCACCGACTCCGACGACCCCTCCGACCTCGCCGGGGTCCATTCCCTCGCCGATGCACTTGTCGATGCCAACGCTCTCGACCTCCTCGTCCACAACCTCTCCCGCTTCTCCGAGGCCGACCCCGACGAGGCGGAGGCCGTCCACCACACCCTCGCCGTCCTCGAGAACCTCCTCGACCTCCGCCCCCACCTCGCCGACCTCGTCTGCGACCGCACCAAGCTCCTCCGCTGGCTCCTCGCTCGCCTCAAGGCCCGCGAGTTCGACGCCAACAAGCAGTACGCCTCCGAGATCCTCGCCATCCTCCTCCAGAATAGCCCTGCCAACCAGAAGCGCCTGGGCCAGATGAACGGGGTCGACGGCCTGCTGCAGGCCGTTGCCATGTACAAGTCCAGGGACCCAAAGACCTCCGACGAGGAGGAGATGCTCGAGAATCTGTTCGACTGCCTGTGCTGCGTGCTGATGCCGATGGAGAACAAGGAGAGGTTTGTCAAGGCCGAGGGCGTGGAGCTCATGATCATCATCATGAAGCAGAAGAAGTTGGCGTACAGCTCTGCCATCCGGACACTGGATTTTGCCATGACACGGTTCCCACCTGCTTGCGAGCGGTTCATTGATGTGCTCGGCCTTAAGACGGCTTTTGCGGCGTTCATGGGTAAGGCAAGTGATCGCTGCTCCTTTCCTCCTCTCCTAATATTTCACAATGTTTTGAGTATTGATTTATGTTGTGCTGCAGTACTTAATAAGACAGTTCTTAGTAAGAACAAAATTTGTCACCATTTCCCCCAAGTTCGTATGTTCATGGACTGCCATTAGGCCCATTACGGTTTTTGTTGCTAATGCAGAGCTGGAAATGGATGTAAATGATTGCAAGTTCCTGTATAAGATTAACTGACATTACAATTTTCAACCAAGATTATATGGAAATCGTATATATTATTCATTTTAGGGCCTGTTTGTTTCAGTCGAAGATTGTAGAAAGCAGCTTTTAAAATCTGAATTGTAAAAGTTGGATTGTTAAAAGCTGGAGGTTTAAAAGTTAATGGCTGTTTGGCAACCCAAATTATAGTGTGTTTGGATTACTGTTTCTACAATGGGGGGTGGCAATGGTGGGCAATTTCGACTGAAGTTCAATGGGCATTTTGGTCTTTTGCAAAAAAAAAAGCTGAGGAAAGCTCCTCTAGAGTGGATTGTGGGATTGCTACAATCTACCCCCTAGATTATTATAATTCAGATTAAAAGTTGTCTGTTTGTTGACCTTCTAGATTTTAAAAGCTGCTTGCTACAATCCCCAGCTGAAACAAACATGCCCTTAGTAAACTTGAAAAGATTATAAAAATATTTATTTTGCTCAAAATGCCATAGCAGCTGGTTGTGCCCTGATTTTCCATACCATAATTAGACTTCCTGTTTGCCTTTCAGTTATATGAAAACCTATTAGTTGAGTTTTCTGGCTGGCATTTTATGATTTGATCAAATTTATCTCGCTTCATGGTCTTCCCTTTTGTTGTGTAAATCTGCCATAGTAACGTACACTGTGTTTCATGTTTCAATGGAAATTATGAGGTGGTAGAACTGGAGAAAAGATTGATATGAAAATTGACTGATAACGTAGTAGGTGAGGTTGGAGTTTCTCTGTTTCAGGAATACTTTTAAGTCAAGCTGGCCTCTATTACAAAACAGTTCGCCCATTTCCATTTTCAACTTATGTTGTTTTCTGAGATACTTGTAAGCATGCTAAAATTCTTCCGGGATATGGTTTTTCAGATTCATGTGAACAAGAAAATAAAAAAAGAGAGTTATCAGGAGGAGCTAGAAGAACGCATCATTTCACTTATTGCTTCATTGTTTGGTAAGCAGGCAAGTCTATTCCGACATCAGTTTTATATTATTGTTCTGGATGTACAAATGTGTATTTCCTTAACATGAGAAGTCTTCATCTGCTTTTCTTCTGTATATGCAGCTGCACCTGAGAATCAGCAAAAATATATTTATTTCTATGTGGGCCACACAGTTGTCTGTTAAACTAATTTCCTAGGGATATCTGAGTATGCAACCCTATCTTTTTAGATATTTGATTAGAAAATTCGCTTTAATTACATTACCCATTTAATTCTAAATTATATCATGTGAGAATTTCAAATTTAATTGTATACTTGGACTACTGAAATTCTGCTATGTAAATCATCTAACAATACTTCTGGGAAGATTGTGGTCGCACTTGAATATTCGATTATTTCTAAAACTGTCTGCTAGCATTTCACATTCTGTTTGCATATAAATTGTATGACCAAATTGTATGACCGACCCATAATCTGTTTTGTCCAATTCAATGCATTCTGTCTCAAACCATCTGCTTTCTTTTTGTGATTTAATTATTTCACTCTTATGGTTAGTTCTACTTGCTGAATATGATAAGATGATGTCTTTTATATTTAAGGATGCTTTTATTCCCCTTCTGTGATAATATATGTAGATAGGTTTGTTGATGCAGCAGACGTTACCAGTGAGCAAATAGTTGAGCATTGAAAGTCGTGACATCATCATCATCTTATTATTATTTTTTTGTTTATAGGGATTTCCTAATGTTTCATTGTTTTCCACTTCTCTTAGGTGGTATTACAAAAGGTTCACGAAGGATCAGGTTACTAGGAAAGTTTGTTGAGAATGAATGTGAAAAAATAGACCGTCTGATGGAGTTGTACACAAGGTATATCTGCTTTGAAGAAAACTAAGAGAATTGCTTGTATTTTTTTGTTATTTGCTGATCACATGTTCTGCTTATACTATGCAGGTATTCGGACAGAGTGAAAGCTGAGACTGAAAGACTTGACAATCTCGATTTAGACGATTTAGAGGTGCTTTTTTCTGTCTTGTTACCTTCATCTCCAATTTAACAATAATCAATTGTTAAAAAAAAACGCTCTGATTCTCTTAGATGGATGAAGATGAGCGGTACAACCGAAAACTCGAAGCTGGGCTTTACACACTTCAGGTATTACCATAATGGCATTAGTGTTGTATCTGATAGTTTTTCAGCCTTTCTTGTATCTTGGTTGATTCTTGTTTACTCCACCAAGTGTCTGAAATAAGTGTGTTTATGTTTCAGTTAATTGCGCTTATTCTGGGACATATCTGGCACTCTGGGTAAGTAAAGCTTCAGTCTTTCTTTCCCTTGTTACTGCCTTGTTCAACAGATTCAGGTATTGGAGTGCACTGCAGTGCAATGCTCATCATTTTGTCCCATTTTCAGGAATTCACAGATGAGGACAAGAATAGAATTGCTTCTTAGACAAAACAGACTGACAAAGGAGGATGTTAAGGATATACTTCAGGTGTGTCATCCCTTTTCAAGCATTTTCTGCTCATGGTGTTCGGTTTCTGATGGGATTTAGCGTGATTGGTGACACTGATACACTCATTCCTCATGTAAGCCTTAGAGGCTTGAGTGTTCAAGTATCATTGTTGACTTTTAATTGGCTTGGTGGCCGTAAGTGAAAGCAGGGTATTTAGCTAGCTATTTTTTTTACATGAAATATATCGAGAGAAATCGTTAAACCCTTGATGTACCTATTGTCCAATGCAGGAATATCATGACAACATTGGGGATCTGGATGGGCCTGAAGAAAAGGAAAGAGCGCAAACGCGGACAAAAGAAATTATTGCTGCGCTGTGATCCATGATCCTGTAACCGTTGTGGGGGCTAGTTCCCACTCCCACCGGAGAAGTGGCGTTGAGGTGGATCGTGTAGATGAGTCCCGGTCTCATTAGGCAGGCATAGAACACTATGATTGGGTGATGCCCCTCATGAAACATGCAAGTGTATTGTATTGTATTGTATTGTATTGTACTCCGGCGGGCGGAAAGGAGAGCGCCTGCGCCGCTGCTCATTCATTCAGCTGATAGCAGTTTTCCGATACTGTCTAGTGCCTACTGGCTTCTGGTAATGCTCTTGCAACGAGGGAGGAGGGGATAATAACTACTGCTAGCAACAGCAACTTGTGTGGTGGGGTGGGCACTGCATCTGCTGCATGGTAGCCAGGTGATCAGCCGCTCACCGTTTCTTTTCTTTACTCTGGCTGGCTCCTTGCAGACAAATTAGCCATTGAAGGAGCGAGTAATCAATCAATCACCTGTTTTGGATGTGTCATTGAAAACTCTGAGCTCCATTGATTTGATTCTTCAAGTATAGGAAAAATAAAAACAAGTTGGATTGCTTATCAAGACGAAACGAAAGCTCAGCAGACCAAGGCTTTGTTTGTTTCGGCTTTTTCATTGGTTTAAAAGTGAAAAAACTAAAATCGAAATAAACGACTGTTTTTCAGCTGTGCGTTGATAAATGTTTTTACCATTGAAAGTTGCTGAAATTATTTATCAAATACCATCGTATATAAATTTAATCCCCCCTCATTTCTTCTCCAACCTCTCCATATCTTCTTCGCCCCCCCTTCTCACCTCCTCCCTCCCCATATCTTCTTCGCCCCCCCTTCTCACCTCCTCCCTCCCCATATCTTCTCCATCCCTCCCTTTTCTCTGTTGATGATTGCGTCTAGTTGTCTCCTCTCTTCTCCCCTCCTCCCTCCACTGCTTGTGGATTTGCTCGCTCTCCTTTTAGATCTAGCAATGGATCTACGACATCATCTGCAGGCGGCCTCGTTCTCTCCGTGCACGACGCCTGCCGCCACGTATGAAACAACCATAAAAATTCATTAACCAAAATTGAATCATTAAACTAAGATTATCAGTCATTAAACAGAATTAGAGAACATTAATTTATTGCATATAGTAACTATTACAGAGCTGCTCAATTAAAAGAAATGAATTAAATAAAAAATTGAATTACAATTACAACGCGATTACAAAAATGATTAATTACAAAAAGTATAAAAGAAAATTTTACAGATGTCTAATATTTTCTTGTGCCGTGAATTCTTCGCTAGCCTGCAAATCAATAAAGATTGCAGTTATTAGTAAATGTCATAATTTAGTAATGCAGAAAGAAATTCAATAAAGTAAATTGGGTTAGAAATTGCCGTCAGTCAGATAAAATATTTATCACTCAATAAGATACTAGATATTGTCCAGGGGCCAAATCGGCACCTCTCACAAAATTAGGATTCATCACTTGGCGATTATATAACCTGTTTGTTAATTGTCTACGCGGGTATATTAAAAATATCACGCGGTAAAAAGGGTAATTCACCGCCGTAAAGAGGTAAAAACCTCCATAGTAGAAAGGATAGACTTGGGGCATTGTGCATTAGGATAGCTTCAATCGAAGCCATCCCCAATAGAGCTTCCCAAGTGCAGTGCACTTGGTTTTAAGGCAAGCCAACTAAGTCTCCAGCCGAAACAAATATCTAGTGCATAGCCTTAGGCCATAAGGCAGCCTTACCTCAAGCATATAAGGCATCAAACCCTCAAAGCAAGTCATCAACCAAGCCTCCCAAGCATTCAAACCACAGAGAGCAACAACCAGAGAATAAGAGAAAGCAACTGAGCCACTATCATAAACATCATCATAAGCATCCTCAAGACCAGGGAATAGGAACACCACCAAGCACCAGGGGAACCCGAAGGTTCAAAAGGAGCAAGGCCTGGCCAAAGTCAAGAGTAAGGAGCTCACAGTTAGGAACCAGAGGAGGTCAAACTAAAGCCACAGCCAGGAGCAAGACCACCCTCTCATCCTCTACATCATAGAACCACCTCCATACTCCTATTTTTCTTCCATAGTTCCAGGTAACCATTCCAAGACTTAGTGCCAACATAAGATTAGCAATAGCAAAAATCAAAGTAGAGACTAAAATCTATAACCAGAGTAGTGGCCCCAGTTTAGTGGTTGCAAACCAGCAGCATCATTCGTGCCAATGGTATTGTCTCACTCCCCGGCGTGCGAGAAAATCACCGGTGTTGCTACGACACCGTTAATTGCTATCCGACTTATGGAGAATCATCATTGACCCTATTGATAATCCCATGTAAGAATTCACACAACCATCATGCTAACAATTAGAGAACCAGTAGATGGTAGATTAAGAAAGAGGGGGAAGTTAGAGCTAGGGTTTATCAAACCCTAGTTGGAGAACAGCGGTGGCCACATGCTAGCTAGGCGGCTCGGCGACGGCCAGGGGTGGAGGCCCAAGGGTGTGAGGTCAAACGCGGCCCAGGACAGGGCGTGGTAGGTTGGTGTGAGGCCTCTCGCGTCGAATGAGCCGGGGGCGCGAGCCGAGTCGGCCTAACGCGTGTGCGCTTGAAGCGGTGGAGTCGGAGGGAGGAGTGCAGGTAGGGCAGCGGCCTGTGAGGCCAGGGTGACGGTGGCCCATTGAAAGCATTTAGGCCCCTCAATTCCTTAATTATGCTTTATATTGGTTTTGGTATTGATGATCAAGACATATTCTCTTCGCAAAGTGAAGGCTTGTCAGAATAAAGACAAAGGCTAAGGATTCTTATTGCTAGTTTTGACTTGGAAATTGTTTTAAGTTATATAGCTAGATTATTCTGTTTTAGCTGTAATATTAAGAGGGATTATGCACAAATAAGTACCTTGGTTCCTAGGTCAATTTTGTCAAAATTACTTGGAGTAAAAGTCCTTCACTCAGTAACACTGAATATACTTTACGTCGGACCGACTTTTTTAGCCTGGTGCTGAAACTCTTCTTGAAATATCTTGTACCGAGGGTACACCGTTCATGCCGAACCAAGTTTTGTGGTCCGGCATAGTAAACTGAGTCATTTGAAAACAAAACCGAGCGTATGCCGTTCACACCGGACCGTATTTTTAAGTGTCCACCGGACCAAGTTTTTCGGTCCGGCGCCAACTCAAAACTCTTTGGAAATCCATTGTTGTTCAATTGGTTTATTTGATAAACTTCCAGTAAGGTTGTCATGTACGCCGTGAAAGTTGTGTAATTTGCCTAGAGGGGGTGTGTGAATAGGCTATTTAAAAATTTTAAACGAAATTTACTGCGGCGGAAAAGGTATCGGAACTTCCGATAAATAATCGGAATTTCTGATGTTATAGGACCTTCTGACCAATTATCGGAATATCCGATAAGTTCTAAGATGCAAGAACAAGTAATGAAAAAATGGATAGCTACGAATTACTTCTACTCCAACTTGGTGGACGAAAGAGTAAAAGATCTAGAGACAGCTAGAAACCAATTAGAACTTTAATGGAGAGAATAGAACAAGATTCACAACAAGCAAAAAGCAAATCAAAGTAATTGACAAGAATATTTCTTCCTGGAGTTTGGATCCTTGAAGGGATCCTATGTCTCCATTGAGGAGGCTCATAAAGAGCCGGGTTTATTTCAACCCTTTCCTCCTAAACCTCGGTCGCACTTGAGATTTGGTTTCACTCTTGATTTCTTCCTTTTCGAAGACGAAATCAAACTTTACAAACTTCTCACGGCTACGCACAATCTTTGGGAGCTCGTGAGTGACACCTAACCGTCTAAGAGTCCTTCAACCTCCAAGAGTAATGAATGCAACTTGTTGCGAGTCTTGGAGTAGATCCCTAATGCTCAAGATGAATGATTTTACTCTCGTTCTAGCACTAGATCTCTCTTTTGCACTCCTCACTCTTATAAGGATCACTAAGATCGAGAGGAGGGAAAAGAATGTGTAGAGAGAGCTCCAAAGATTCAGCAAAAAGAGTAACCTCTCAACTGGGGAGGAGGTGAAGTATTTATAGGAGATGTTGAAAACTAGCTGTTATGCCTCAATCTAGCCACACATCGGAATATCTGATCGGGACATTGGAACATTCGATGTGTGTAAATCTCCAGAAATCACCTCATCCTAACGGTTGAAACAATACACATCGGAACTTTCAATTTTTGCGATCAGAAAGTCCGATAAATCCAAAGAGGATCTATATTATGAAATTTCCTAAGTCTACATCGGAACATCCGATCCACAGATCGGAACCTCTGATGCTTCCAGAGAGTGCCCTTTGATTTAACACTAATCGGAATGTTTGATCCTATATATCGGAACATCTGATCTTTCCAGAGAGCACCCTTTTTCGATTTTATACTGATCGGAACATCCGATCCAACAGATCTATCCAGAGAGTGCCCAACACACCTACACCGAAAACTCTGAAGGATCGGAATATCCGATATATGATCAGAATGTCCGATCTGGACAGAACAGAAAAACTACACAATGTGTGTGATGTGACTCGTGTCTCTCAACTAATTTTGAGTAGCATTCAATTGAGCATAGAGACTAGTCCTAGATCAGCTACGTTGCATCCCTCTTGATAGTACGGCATTTCTATGACTCAATGAAAAAAGTAAAGTCCACCGAAAGTGACGTTGTTTTTCTTCCTTGTGCTTTTGAGGGTAGCCAATTGTTTGTAGATGATCTCCCCTTGAAACTTTCACCTGTTCACAAACTTATTGAACGCATTAGTCCCTTTAATTGTTTGTCATTAATCATCCAAAACTCATTTAGGGGCCTAGATGCACTTTCACGCCGGACCAATTTTTTTCGATCCGGTGCAAATTGATATTTTGAAGAGTTTGTTGAGGAGAGTGAAGCTTAGGAGGCCTTTGTTGATGGCTCCTAGTCGAGGATGTGCTTCACTAAGCCTAATTCTCTCATACCGCTTTATGAGCATTAATCTAAAAATTTGCATTTAAAGAGATGATTGAGCATGAGGCTTCTCTTATGGACTTGTAGTTTCCTAAAGTGTTGACTAGGTTGAACTCTAGTATATCCATTTGCTCGTTTGGTTGGCTTTGCTTCTAGTCTTGAAGTTATGCTAAGTGTTGCTATTGTTGAGATCATGCCAAAGTAATATAACTTCTTTTGAACTAGTTAGCAAAAATTGAAATATGCCATTGGATATGACTTAGGATGACATAATCTGAACTTGAGTAGGTTGGTGTCATACTTTGTCTAAGTGGTCACTTGCATAATCCTCAAAGCTTTTCTAGGTTGCATTTCATTCAAAAATTGTTCTCTTGATGCCTATATTGCCAAAAGGGGGAGAAAATGTAGAAAAGACAACTTAGAGAATTAAAAAAATGCTTTCTCATGATCATGTTGAACAATTGTCCTTGCATTTGGATCATGAGTAATATTGAGCTTTTTGAGAGATTTCTTGGTTTTTGGAGCTCTTGTTGAAAAATTATCCTTTCAAGTGTTGAGCTCTAAAAATCTTCTCATCTATTTGGTCATGAGCTTTCTTTCTCTTTTAATTGGACCAAATATGATTTTTGCAATTAAATTGCTTTTCTTCCTTCGTTTTCAAACTGAAATTTATGCCTTTTGTGTGGTTTGTCAATATACTCATCAAGGGGGATATTGAAGGACCATGCGGAGGTCCATCCATGTTTGTGATGAGTATTTGACTTTATTTGAGCAAGGTGCGCTCAGGTTTGAGTTTTATTTGACTCGGTATTGCATGTTTGAATTAATGATAATTGTGGACTAACATGTAGGAAGAAAAAGGTGAGTGTATTTTGGAATGTGCAAAATGGTTTGTTCCTTGTGGTACAGGTTCTTGAGGCAGCTATGGTCGTTGGTCAGTACCAGGACTAGGTTGGGAGAACTGATGTCCGGAGCGGTCGAGGATGCCGACGAGATGGTTGGGCTCAAACCAGGATCACTTGGACGTCATGGAAATGGACTTGAGGTGGCTCAAGGTTTCCGGTTCGGGTTGGAGGCTCGAAGAGGCGGAAACTGAGCGGTCAAGTCCGGCGGATGAAAGCCCGTTGCATCGGGTTGACCGGGTTTTGTTTAAAACCCATGTATGGGCAATGTGGCCCATGTAAAGCCCATGTGTGGGGTGAAATGAGTGGGTTAATCCTAGCCCTAGGGTTTGGGACTCATCCAAGGGTGGTAGGTGGCCCTTGAGTAGTATAAATAGAGGGGGACGGGTGCCCTCCCTCATTTGAAGGTTTGAGTTGCTCCTTTGAGCTTTGCCCAAATGAAGTGAGACTTTGTAAACCTTCCAACCAGAAAATACAAATATTTTCTTTATATTCTTGTGAATTTAAATTTCGCATTTACATTATGTCTTTACTTTACGCAATTTAAATTCAGCATTTACTTTCCCGCATGTAAATTCTCGCAATTTACTTTCTTGCAATTTGGATTTGCCTCCTCTCCTTCTAAATGATGTTGATCAAGGATGTCTTGAGGGTGCTCATTTGGTTTATATCTTTCTTGCACCCTAGGATAGACTAGAGATCAAGTTTCTATCAAGATTGCAAATCTGTCCTAAACTTGTTCTTCGCGCAGCAGTCAGTCTTTGATTTTTAGAAACATATAGAAAAATCCTTTTTGATTGATTCTTCTTGGAGAAGGTGCGTGGCTCATACATACATCTGTGGAAAAATTTTGGAGTCCACTTGTTGCACCATTTGGGAGCTATGAGGTGAAAACCAAGCCCCAAAATTCCTGATTGAAGATCCTGACTGTTCGTAGTCCTTTATTTTTTCTGATTTTTGTAGAAGGCTTTTGGTGGTGATTTTTGGTGTAGTGCTTCAGGACTCATCTGCTCACAGGTTGAAAAATTCTCAAAAATTTTGGAGCAACATAAGTTCACCATCCACCTACTCAAAGTGAGGACAATTCCTAAAAAATCTGCTTTTGTTTTTCTAAAAGAGGCTTTTGTGTTTTGGCTTGATCTCTTTTCGAAAAGATGTATTTGAATTGATACCTCTTTGCTTTGGACACTTGACAACCAGGATTGTAATTTAAAAATCCCTCACATGATTCATGGTTCTCATCCATGCAAGATAGGGATACACATAGTTGTCCAGTCGTTCCCGATTTTGCGGGTTTTGCGATTTTGAGGAGCACCGAGTTTCTTTGCGGGATTGTCTTGAGTACTTTGAGTGGGGGGAATTTATTTGGGATCATTCACCCCTCCTCTGATCACCATCTCGGTTTTTCAATGATGTATTAAACTGGGATTGCCGTATGCCTAGTGAAGTACCAGTGTTGGTTATTTGGCGCTATAATTTAATAACCAGTGTCGTTCGGATGATGTCTTTTGGATGTTATGAGTGTTAAATATGTTTGATCCTTTCCTGATTATCATGTTCATTATCTTTTGTGATCATTGAATGCCTTTATTGAATATAAATTGTCTATATTTATCTTGCTTCCTCGGATCGCATATATAGAGGGAACTCTCCCAAAATTTCCTTAAAATGTGCAAGATCTCCACTCACTATCTATATGCACATATTTAGGAGGAGTTTTCAACTATATATGTCCGCTTTAATAGAATTTTACTTCAACTACTCATCCACTCGAACTCAAATGAAGTAAAATGCTTTTAGACCAAAACCCTAGAGTATACATTTTGTCTTAAGGTAAATGTGTACTCCAAATCATTTCATTAAATTTTATTGTTGAGGTTGTCATTAATTACAAAAAAAGGGGGAGATTGAAGCATCTAGGCCCCTAAATGTTATATGGTTTTGGTAATTAATGACAATTATGTTAATAGACTAACAATTTCTCTTGAGTTAGTGAGGATAGATTAGTCCACTTCAAGGCATGTGAAAGAAAAAAAAGGATTGTGATCTTAAGGGGTCAAGAAAAGAAGATCAACAACTCGAGATCAAGGTACAAGTGTAGTTAGGACCTTTTTATGTTTCTACCGATCTCAGAGTTAGAAGAAAAGATCGGTTTAATAGATTAGATGCCGTACTATAAAGAGGGAGTAATGACTAGTAGCTTGATATTGATAAAGGTTTAAATTGGCTCAAATCATTTTGGAACTCATACTAGAAGCATCTAGTCCTAGTCTAAAATTCAATTCTTGCATCATTAGAATTTTCGGCACTACCATCGTACATTTCGCGGTAGTACCGCAAGGCGGTATACCGAATTTACTATGGTGGTAGGTGTTTTCCAAAGAAGATAGATTTCAAGTTCCTTTTCATTTTTCTCTGGAACGGAGCCACCGCCGTTGTTAACACGGTACTACCGCTCAACGGTAGAACCAACTTTTTGAGTGGTAGCTAAATAACAGAGTGACACCTTTTTCAATTTCCTGGTATCGATACTACAGCAGTACAAAATGCGGTACTACCAGATGTCAGCACTACCGATCTTATGAGCGGTAGTTATTTTATAGAAAGGGTGTTTTGAGGGTTTTTGCTCTGTTCTGATTATCGGTACTACCGTAGTGAAAATCGTAGTACTACCGGAGGTCAGTAGTGCAGCATATAATGTACTGGTACTTATTTTACAAAGAGACCTAATTTTGAGCAGAATCTCGATTTAATTATCGGTACTACCGCACATTGAGTGCCGGTAGTACCGGACCTCTGTAATGGGCAAAATGTCAGAGCATTTAATGCAATAAATGGACCACTAGTAGTAGATTTTCATGGGTCGATACTACCAGTCTTCAGCCTACGGTAGTACCGGAAATGCTAAATTTTTCAGGAATTTCTCCCCAACGGCTAGTTTGGTTGGTGGAGACTATAAATACCTTCACATTTGCATTCATAGAGTTTCTTGGTGACTCATTGAACATTCTTGAGCTCTAGCAAGTCTTCTTTCACCCATTTGCATTAAATTCATCTCTTGAGAGGAGTTAGAAGCATTCTAGTGTATTAATTTCATTTGAGCCAATTAGAACTCGAATCAACCTCAAGTGAGTGTCATCTACTCTATTCTCTTGGAGGTTGCCGCCTCCTAGACGGTTTGTGGCGTGAAACTGGTGATCTTCTCAAAGAAGATTGTGAGAAGGTCCGGTTAGTTGTGAAGAGACGGAGCTTACTTACCCGGAGTGGGGAAGAGTTACCCCGAGTGATCGAGGAAGGCTCATTTGCGCAAAGGAGCCAACTTGAAGTGAGTCAAGTTATCTCAACCGTGTATTAGTGGAGACCGGCAAGTCTCCGATACCAAGGGAAAAATCCTTGTGTCATCATCTTGTGCTTTGCTTCTTTTGTGCCCAATTTAATTACTAGCAATTATATCTAATTGGCATTTCTACACCAAACTTACGTGGACGTACATCAAGAGAATAGTTTTATATGATACTACTTGTGGATTAGAATTATTAATGAAATATATTGCAATGCAAAAATGTTCGATGTGCATGCTTAACATCTTTAAACCAGATTTAACTATAAGATTAATAATATAGCAAGCACAACGCTAATGTAACAAGAAAGATTAGACGTGCGTACTAAAAAGTGGAGTTAGAATACTAATTGCAAAAGTGTTTGTTGGAGCATTATATAATGTTATTGCAAAAAAATTTATCTGTGAGGCCAAAATATTCCACAACTTTTATAATACAATCAGCAATATTCTTACCAGTGTGCGCTACGTCAATTAATTTGAATTCTATAATTATTTTCTCTAGTTGATTGTCATTGTTTACAAAATGAGCAACTACACTAAGGTAATCCTTTTTTGCCCTACCACCCCATATGTTTGATGTCAAAGACACAGAAAAAGTGCCAGTACTAAAGAGCTCTTTTAGCTTACTATGATAATTATTATAGTATTTAATCATATCTCTAGTTGTTGTCTGTCTAAAAACTGCAAAAAAATCTTGTATTATGAGCGATCTTAATATATTTTTCAAACACTGGTGACTTACCAAAGTTTAAAGGTTATCTTGAAAAGCGATTAAATGACAAAGAGCTTCACGAGCTACCTCAGGATTATAATCCCAGTGACGTGGCATACTGTTGGGGTTGTATTGTAGCTGCGTCTGTCTCATAGCCAGTCCTACTTTTTTCTACAACTCTCAGCATGTCTCTTCAAGTGCCCTGTTCCACCTGAAGATTTCGTAGCTAATTTGTGCTTACAATATTTACAAACAGCATACCTGTTTTGAACGCCGTCTGATGTCTCAAAAATCGGGTTAAAATCTTCCCACTCCCGATGTATTACGTCTTGAACTTTTTGCCCCGGTGCTTAGATGATATTGTATCAGTTACTGTAGCAAACACGGTAGCAAACGGGTCTAGATGATATTCGATTGCTGGATCGGATAGATCCCTTTCCGGGTTGTATGGTGTTTGGATGGTATCTATAGTGTCGGGCCTTAGGCGGGCCCGTTAGTGACTACCTATTTGACCACCGCTAGTAGCTACTTACGGTCCGGGAAAAAGGAAAAGAAAAGAAAAGAAAAAGATGGCGCTGCTGTATTATCCGCCGGTTCGCGTAGCTGCTCACTGCTACTGCCCCCCGGCTCTCCGCCGCGGCACCCCGACGACCGCCCTTCGCCACCGCCGGTCCTTCATACCACCACCCTCTCTCCCCCCCGGCTCCTCCTCCACAACACCACCGACATCTCCATGGAGGCGTGGCTTCGCCGTCGACTACGACCCGGGCGACCTCGACCCGCCCGATGAGGAGGAGGGCTCGCCGTGGGAGGGCGCGCTGGTGTACCGCCGCGACGCCGCGGTGCACCACCTCGAGTACGCCAGCACCCTCGAACGCCTGGGGCTCGCCGACCTGTCCTCCCCCCACTCTCGGGCGCACGCCGCCACCATGGGCATCCTCTCCAGCTCAAGGAAGCCGCCCGGGAACGCCACGGAAGACGACGAGACGCCCGTGCTCGTCTCGGTGGACGTCGCCAGGCGCCGTGGCCGCCTGCGCCTGGACGGCATCGTGCGCACCGTCATCACACTCGGCTGCTACAGGTCCCTTGTTAATCGCCTTCTTTATTAGCCATCCATCTAAAGAGTGGATTATACGAGGAAATACTCCTGCTACTAGCTACCGTTTTACGTATTATGTTGAGACTGATGAGCAATCGCCATTCGCCTCCAAATTACCCAACAAAAAATAGCATTTTGCATCCCGGGCGGCCACACTTGAGATCTTAAACTCTCTGCTGTTCTCCACTTGAAAATCCATCATGGATCAGGCATCCCAAGCACTTTGTACATCTAGCTAATTTCAGGGTTAATATATTCTTCCATTATCTAAAAAAAAAGCTAATTTTCGGGTAATCTGGCATGAATTGACTTCTCCAAAAAAAATAAAAAAAAAAGAAAATTTGATAATTAATCTGGCATGTTAGCACTCAGGTGGAAATATGGGATAATTTGCCATTTTCAGACTTTTGAGGAACACACATGATTGCTCTGCCCCCTTCTCCTCTCCACATTATGTACCATTTCGTGTTACATTTTTTTTCAAACATGAAGATCTGTGTTATTAACATAACACTCTAGGAGAATGACTAGTAATTCCTAATCTTTAATGTGAATCTAACGTGTACTAATTTCTTTGTCAAAGATGGAAAGGAACCAAACTCACTGCTCAACACAACTGTGAAGACCCATAAATTCTTTGGTTCTAGTAATTGCAACAAAGATTTATAGAGCTCGAACCTTCACTGCCCAGGCTGATGTAGCTTATTTGGGTGAATTGTCTGGGAAGTGACAATTCACCTCAAGGTTGTTAGGCTGTTAGTGGTCATTAAACCCATTATGCCTCCCTTTCAGGTGCGCTGAGCCGGCGCCTCAAGGTATATTTGCGAATTTTTCGCTCTTACTGACAGAAGAGCCGGTAGTGGAACCTGATGTGGTTGACCTCGGCACTATATATGAAGAAGATAAAGCCAAAGCTCCTTTACTAACCGGCAGCCAAGATGAAGACGATGAGGATATAGACTGGGATGACCGCCTGCATTTCCCAGCTGGTGAAAAAGAGATGGACATCTCGAAGCACATCCGGGACATCATTCACCTAGAGATCACGCTGGATGCCTTCTGCAGCTCCACTTGCAAAGGTCTCTGCCTTGTCTGCGGCGCAAACCTCAACACGAGCAGCTGCAGCTGCGACAGAGAAAAACCACAGGCCAGTCATCTTAAACGACGAGGACCTCTCAAAGACTTGTTGAAGCAAATGCAAAGATGATGCGGACACCTCATGAGAATTTTGTGCTGTGATATGTAATGCGCGGTCGAATTGTTCTGAGATTGCCGAGATACCATATGATAAATTTCTGAATCTTGTCAGCTTCACCTCGTACTATATAGCATGGCAATGTTAGCTTGTGGATTCGTTCAAATCTTATCCCTATGATCTGAAACATCAGTTTTATATTTTTATGATCTGGGACATCAGTTCGAGGCTATCTGAGACACCTACTGGAATTGTCTAAGAGTTCAGCGTCTAATAAAGCTAGGACTAAACGTGATGAACCAAGCTGCCAAGAACTGTTAGTGATCTCATCAAGGGAGCATATATTTATTTCAAGAGCTGTTTGCCTAAATACAACGTCAGCAAAGTACACATTCGCATTGGCTTGTAGGTAATCGCACGTTCCCATACACTTCGCTTTAGTATTGGCAGAAGAAACAGATATGTGTATGCATTTACACGCGAGAATCATCAATTGCCGTGTCAAAACTCAGTGCACAACCTCCTTTTCCCATAGAATTGGCATGATGAGGTATAGAAATTGAAAGATGATAATCAAACTTAAAAATATAGAGGCAAGAGCAACATGTGTTCTACCAGCAAAGGATTGATCTGTTATCATCTTATGCACTAAAGAATAAATATAAGTAGAGTGTGTGATCTGTTAGGTCATTAACTATTAATAATACAAGACAAGTGGAGAGCACAGAGCGCCCCCGCACACACTTGAATACAGGTAGCTGCTTTGCTGAAACACAAGCCCCCCAATGAGCTAATTTTGCCTCCATTTTATGTTCTCCGAAGTTTATTGGCCTGTCTTTGGCGCACTGAACTAAAAGTATCTAGCACCAAATAATACAGATCAACATCTTGGGAGAAACACTAACACCTCTTGCTTCCATCATATGTGGGTACGCTTTAGCGGCACACCTCAAGACATCATCACGCCCACTCTGCGCGCGAAATCGTCGTCATCGTCCAAATCATCATCTTCGTACTCCTGGTAGTCATTATCATCCTCAGCGTCAAGTTCAGCCGCCTCATAGCCATATTCTTCTGCTGCCTCTAGGTCTTGCTGCTCCTCCGGCTCTTTACCTGCATCACCTGTAGCTTCAGCAACATTGTCATCGGCAGGAGACAGATTATCGCCATATGCCGCATCATCTTCAGGATTGAAGGCATCTTCCATATTACCCTCAGTATCCGTCCCAACTTTCTCATTCTCAAGTATTCTGAACTTATTCTGAGGTTGTTCTTCCTCTCCTACAGTGTGTTCTTCCTGTATGCTGTCAGAATTGGTAGCATTTTCAGAAGCTGCCTTTCTTTTTCTCTTCAAGATGACCCCTAATGGCTTTGGGCCTTCAAATGGAGCAGGGTCTGAAGAGTCCTTGATGGCAACTATTTCAGATGTCATACGAACTGGCCCTGCAAACGAACCAGCACTCTTGACAGCATGTTCCCCTGAGCTGTCGGCAACCTTCTTTGCTTTCAACTCTGCAAGGCTCTTCGGACCAGCAAAGCTCAACGACCCAACATCTTCATCACTATTTGCTTTTGCCACTGAACTTTTTACATTAACAGGAATATCCTCATTTGATCTAGCCTTTAGCCTATCATGAAGCTTCCCTCGAAGATCTGTTTGTTTTGGTGGCGACAATTTGACTCTAGGCCTTCTCTCTCTCCCTTTCTCTGTGTGTGAACCAAGTCTGTCCAATGATGTCTCCCCAGGAAGTTTTATTCTACCAAGCAATCGAGAATGTGAGAGTCCGTCGTGGGTAGCCGGCTCTTCACCTCGCCAACGTTGATGGCTGTGGCGTTCATCCTCAGGATATACATCATGCCTATCAGGCAACTGTGTCGATCTTGGATTATTGAGCCTTCTTTGCTTCAGTAGCCTGTGGCGCAAATCTGAACTGTCTGCAATCACAGGCATAGGCTCTCTTTCGGAAATCCTTCTGTCCGACAACAATCTCTCACCTGAACTTCTGTGCGACCTTTCTAATTCATAGCTAGCATGCATTTGCCTAAGCATCCCAGCGTGCTGCTCCCCATTAGTACAATGGTAACTGCTGTGGACTTCCCTTAATGACTGTTCAGCATCATCGTCAGCACCACCAACGAGAACACCAGAACCAGCAGAAGGCTCCCTCAGAAATTCACCCACCTCCAAACTATTCTCAGCTATGTCATCTTCAACTGAAGGCAGTGGCTGGTAATTCTTTGCTGCACCAGAGAGCACATAAGGCTTATTGTGATTCTGATAAATTCCTAATGAGTGATCAGCCCTGCTTGTCAGATTTTGCTTCTGAGCTAATTTGCCATTATGAGCACCAACCTTAAGCTTGTCAAGTATAGCTGGAGGTGTATTGTGTTGGGCTGACGAGTGTGGTTTTGTCCACGAGTTCTTCGACTGAGGATGGGGCTGCAAAGCAGGAGCAAAAACCTTTGATGTCTGCTGTGGAACAGTATTCTCAGCAGCCTGTGGCACATGCAAGAAGGCACACCTGTCCCCTTTTACACACATGCCTTTCTGAAAGTAATAACATGGAACACCCTGCTTGGCTGTGCCACTGGCAGGAGTAGATCCAGGGGCTTGAGCCGGCACAGAAACTTGAGATGCAGATTGTTGAGCTGCCCGTGGAGTTGCTGGTGCTCCGAGCAGGCCATCCAATGGCTGCAAAGAAAGTGGACTTATCAATCCCAGCTACTCATAATGTTTGAGTAAATGTGTGCGATTTTGTGTACTAGAATTGTTGCCACAAGAATAAGTCAATTCAACAAACTTTTATAACTTACAATGTTGGTCTGTTTCACTGAGACACTAAATGAGTTAGAATTGCAGTAGTTTTATTTCAATACCAACAGAGGGGGAGGCAGTACCGGGTGCCTAAATGAACATTTAGGATTTGCACAGTTGCCATTGAACCAATACCAGCAGTCCCTAGGATTCGTCCTGGCAGCATCGCTATGACGGTACTCACATTCACCTCCCTGCATGCAGGAAAAACAAAATGTCAGTACAATTCAGATAGGGGATTGCAGTTCAGAATAAGTCAACAAGGACAATGCATAGTCAACTATTGGTGTGCCTATGTTCAGCTCCAACTTATTTTGACAATTTACTCACAACCAAGCATGTATATATCTTTTCCAGTAATACCCAATAACCATAAGTATGGTCATTTATAGATAAGACTCAAAACATAAACAGAAGTTTGCATATATGCACATGGAAGCAAGATTCAGATACCAGAAAAAACATCCAGAAATTCACCGGAGAATTTAAGAAGGGCAAAGTATTTATAGATGTAGACAAGACCAACCTTTGCAAAGTAAGGAAGACGTCTAGCTATAGAAACTGCAATGCCCAAAACGCCGTAATTATTTGGTGGTACCCTAGTATAGTAGTATTCCATAATCTAGAAATTCCAATGACGTGCAACTAGAAAACAAGTAGATATACATCCACTAATGTTGTGGCTATAGGCCACAGTATTAAAAAGGAGGTCTCCGTGCTTACGCCCTACAAGGGGGGTATGCTCAGGGTCCCAAAATGGGCAAGGGTCAAGATAGATGTGAACATTTATCAAGTCCTTTTTATTATTCCGAAATTTCCTCCCCTTTACAGAGCATGAGCCAACAACCATCTCACGCTAATAGACAAGGCCCCTAAGGCCCTAGGGGCCTTGCAACCTTTCCCCTTCTACTAGATAGCCTATAGGTGCTGATGTTGACTTGTCTGGGCTCTCTCGAAGGGGTGACTGGCCCTTCTGGGTCCCCTCTTCGGATCGCCCGAAAGGTTTGTCGGCCCCTTCGGCTCACATCCAAGGTCTCTGCTTTGCTTGTCGAAACATTGTTGCCGTTAGGCCCCCATCGGCTTCCTGATGAGGGGGGTTCCTTTGTTAGTGGGCCCTCACTAGGCCGCAGGGGGCGGTGGCCATCCCTACGACAGTAGCCCCTCGTGGTCAAGGGCTTGCTTCGCCTGGCCAAAACCGCACCATGTTTCCTGAAGGGTATATGCAACTGTCCCTTTAGCCCACCGAGACACTCCATTTAGCATTTGGATTGGTTATCTTCTAGGGGCAGCAGGTTGGATGACGTCATAGGCTCATAGCTCGAGCCGGTGGCTGATGTAAGTCGCTTGATATGCCCGATGTTGTCGGGGTGTTGGTTTTGGAGGGAGTCCGACATTGGCGTATGCTCGTTTTCGCGCGCCCGCCTTTATGGTTCTACTACCACTCTCCAGCCTCAGATGATCTTCACTCTTGGGGTGGGCCCATCGAGCTGATCCAATGTTCGGAAGTGGTATTCACTGGAGGCGAGGAGGCTCGTTTAAATCTTCTGAGGGGCCTGTCGTGCGCATGAGCATGCATGACCTAGTGGAGGAATTTGCATGCTTCGACTATGGCCACTGTTCGCGAGCTAGGACCTCCACCTAAGGGGCCCCGTGGACGGCCTTCGGCCTATTTTGACGAAGGCGATAAAAGGTGAGATCGAAATGGTTTCTCACGGTGTCTTGGTTGTTTTTTTTTTCCACCGAGGCGTTTCGTACAAACGTAGTTCTGGCAGTGGATGAGGTGGTAAGGCGGTGGAGGTGTTCCTTGACACATATATGTTGGAGGAGCACGACCAAAGGGGTAGCGTCGTGCATGGCGCGCGGGCTGCGGTGTGCGTGTGCCCGAAAGGGAGACTTTGATGAGGAGAGAAGGAAGTGTCAGCGTGAGGACCCACAGGAACCCGTGTCGGCTATCCCGCTTCAGGCAATGGCTCCGAGTGAGCCCGAAGCAGAGCGCCCTCGAACCGAGTCGGTCGCCGGCTGCTTAGCTAGGGTCAAGGCTCGTGCCAACACGACGCCTGCCAGTGGGCGTTTCGCCCGGGCAGATACCCCTCCATCTCAAGGCGGCACTTCGACGTTGAAGGGTACTGGGACGTCAGGAGAAGGGCTAGATGTGGATGACTTTATGGTTGCTGACATTGCGCCCGAGTCAGGGGATAGCAACCGCTACTTGGGTGGCGCGGAGATGGGCGACTGCACAGGGTCGCCCAAGATAACTCTTTACTCCGGGGTTAGGTGAGCAAGGTGAGTGAAAATTCCAGCTTTTATTTGTGTTCGTGCAGTGAGCGAAGGGTTGGAGGCAGCTTCAGTCGGGGCGGCTGTCGGCGAGGGGTGTTCTTCGCCACCAGGATGCCTTCAGTCCGAGGACGGAGCCCGACCTTGCCCCCCATTCCCAGGAGGTGGTGCCTCCAATTAGGGGTGAAAACGGGTCGGATATTTCCTGCCGGATCAGGAGCCGGATTTGGTTCGGGACCGAATTCGGGAAGGGATTTGATTAGCCGAGATAGGCTCCGGATTCGGAGCAGTGAATATTCGGCAAATACAAGACGGGGTTCAGATATCCGGATGTTTTTCTATTTGGATATCCAGCCCATTCATTACATATTTTCCATGACAACCCATTTATCTTAACAATTAGTTGGTTTTATTGATTCTCAAGTAGCATATTCTTTCTATGATGTCTATTGGGTGTGGTTGATATATAACCTGCTATTATGGTCATGTACTCGTATGGTTTGATTCAATATACATTAATCTATATATGCATGCATTATCCGTATATCTTATCCGTTATTGACTCGAATCCGTCACATATCCGTCCCATGTCCGTATCCCGAACAACCCGAATTCGTATCCGTGTCTGGCTAGCCCGTATCCGGTTCCAAATCCGGGAAAAAATATGGATTAGGATATAGGAAGACCAATATCCACCCGTATCTGACCCATTTTCACCCCTACCTCCGATGTCGTCGGTGAACGTTGGGCCCCTGTGTCCTATTGACTTCAAGATTCGGTGGGAGGCTGGCAAAGTTTCGACGAGGTCGCTCGGTTTGCCGCTCCGGAGGACACCGGGCAGCTAATTCGGAACATGTCGCTGCAATCCACATTCCAGCTCCCTGATGCGAACGCTGTGAGAGTTCATATCATAGTTATCACGTCGTTGCCTAGGCGATGGCTAGGTGTTCAGTCGGCTAGAGGGTGACGCCTGGAGCGGCCGCCTTGACTGGAGCAAATTAGGCACCCGCCAGCGTCAGTGAGGATTAGAGCGGCGGCGTCGCGGCGCCGGATTGGGCGCGCCGGCTGTGGTAGGCGAATAAGGGTCTGGTGGCGGCGCATTTAACGCATACCCTAGCGCAAGAAGACTGGGGAGGAGAGGAATGCCTCTGACGCGCCTCCACTGCCGGACCGCCTCCACGCCGGACCGCCTTCGCGCCTCTAACTCCGGACCTCCAGTGAGATATCCCTCTGCTCTTCCCGATCTGTCTTCTAGAGCCCCTTCGACCCTACTCTCTGGCGGGGCTGCGGCCATACCGCCACTGCCGCCATCCAGAAGCCAGCTGCCGCCGCCGTCTGTCGCCTCTGCGCTTGATGATGCCGCCTCCTCTGCGTATCACAACCTTTATTTATAGGCATGTGAGACTTCTTGTTGAAATTAGGGGTGCGACGGGTGGTAAGGATCTTGTGAGATCCGCGACTACTCGGTTTGCCACCTCTTTCCTCACTTTGCAGAGTATGTACATGCATAAAGATGCTTTGAGGAAGCTCTATTTTAGTGACGATTGGAATAGAGCCTAATTGTCTGGGACAAAATCTGGGAAGGATATAGCGACGATTGTCTTCACTATGCCATTTTGGAATTTAGTGGAAGGCTGCATAAGAGCGTCGCAACCCCTACTAATTGTCCTCAGGCTTATTGATGGTGATGAAAAGCCCGCAATGCCAGAACTATCCATAGCTATGGATATGGCTAAGAACAAAATCAAAGATTCTTTCGCAGCTGCAAGCAAGGAAAGATTGCTCAAGAAAGTGTTGGCCATTGTTCACAATCCGTGGGAGTGTCAAATGGAGCAAAAGCTACATGGGGCTGCTTTGCTTTTGAATCCATCTAGGTTCTTTGACACCTTAGAGAAGGATGAAGATTATGCAGCTCACCTACGCATGACATTAAATTTAGTGATTGCAAAGATGTGTCATGGAGATATGGACTTGCTAAGCAGTGTTGATTTCTTAGTTGATGACTGAGCAGACCCGTGGTAGCTTCAACAACGAGCTAGCGATCATGCAACGAAAAATAAAGAAACCTCGTAAGTCCTACTATCCTAAGTGTATTCAATAATCAATATGACATTTGACCTTTCTAACATAGACCTTCATATTTGGCTTTAGTTGATTGGTGGAAAGCATATGGTGGCCATGCTTTGCCTCTCCAAAAGATTGCAAAGCGGATTGTTGGCCTTTGTTGTTCCTCCTCTGGTTGCGAGCGCAATTGGAGAACATTTGAGTTTGTAAGTATTTCAAACCTATAGGATATAGCTTTACCATTCTTAATACATATCAAACTTAACACTTTACCATTCTTCTTAGTTTAGATTCATACCAAAAAAAGGAACTGGTTGGAGCACAAGAGGTTGAATGACTTGGTTTACATTCAATACAACACAAAGATCGCATATAGGTTTCAAAGGCTTCGTGAAGAAAGTGGCTCTTATCCTTTGATCTTAGAAACATTTCAATGGGAGAATGAATGGACCAATAAGGACGCCGAACAAGTGCATGCCGGTGAGGATGATATTTTATGGGATCATGTTGACGAAGCTGTCAGTACATCATCCTCTCTTCGGGGTCGCGACCTTCCTAGGAGAGCTCGTGGAGATGAAGTTCAAGTTTATGCTAGGCGTGGAGTTGCTACATCTACCCCCCATGAGCTAGGCTCCAACGAAGAAGAGGATGTTGTGTGTGATGATGATGATGTTGAAGATGACTTCGGTCAAGCACCGCAAATTCCTTCTCAAGAGAGCGGTGAAAAAAATACTGAGGAGAGGCATAGTCTGGAGTTGGATGATGAGTGAAATTGTTACTATTTCACTCTTTGTGATGTGGCCTTTTACTTTTGTTATGACTTATGAACTTTGATACTTTGTTCTGCTATTTGGAGCTAGTTGTATCTGTTGTTGTTCTATTTGGAACTATCTATGCCCTTCTATTTGGAACTACTTATTTGCTTGCTTCTCATGTCTAATTTCCTTTCATATGAGGTATATTTCTACACCACCACCTAATTTTTATGAGGTAAGCATTGAAGATTACACATTTCTACATCCTCATAGTCCATACTATTGTGGATGGAACTATTTTTTTTTGTCTGTTACCAAAAGAGCATAACCTGCTGTTTTTATCGTTCTAATAAAAGATTTCCTTCCTAATGCAAGTCAGATCTGCTACTTTGGATACATGGCTGCGAGAGCAACTTTCATTTATTCAATGTATGGATTACTCTCTGTCCTGAAATTTCAAAATGATATTTGTCATCAAATGAAACTGGATGGCATTTCTCATGATGATTATGTTTACATTCTTGCAGCAATGGGAAATGGAATTGCTCCAGTAGCTTCTAGGATGCCCACCCAGGTAACCCTTTCTTGAATTCAAACTTAAAATTTCACATAATTCTTAATTGCTATCTACCACTTCAATAGATAATTGAAAATGGAGAAGACCTGTAAGTTTTCATTTGGGGCACGTTATGCACTTGATCATAGATTCATATTTGACCATAAAACATATCTGCATTGAAGATTACACATCTTTGCTTCATATTCGACTTACTTCCATGTCATATGAGATTTTTTATTTTTTATTATTTTCATCGTCTAATCATCGCCTAGGTGGGACGCCTAGGCGTCCAGGCGGTCCGGGGGATGGCAACGGGGAAAATCCCCGCGGGGAGAGCCATCCCATCCCCGATAACCAAAGCTTCCCTGTCCCCATCCCCGTCCCCGCACACAGGGCATAATTCCCCCCGTCCCAGATCCCCGACGGGTTCGCAGGCCCCGACGGGGACTAATCCTCGAAATGCTCCATGAAAGACCACATGTTGGGGCCCCATTGCCATCCCTAGGTCCCAGCTCACAGCGCCTAGCTGGACCGCCATGACAACTATGGTTCATATATATGATTCCTGATCCCCACTACCATCATATTTTTTTCTTTTCTTTTTTTAACAGAGCTTGTTTGACTTGTTGCGCGCAGAGTTTAATGCTTTCGAGGTCGCTGCAAGAGGACTTTCGTCGTGGTTACGACGAAGTCCAAGGGCAAGTTGATGCCAGGCAAGCGGAGGTGGATGTTCTTCTCGAGGAGAGGACCACACTCGAAGCAAGGGTGACAGACCTCGAAGTGTCAAGTGCCCTACTTAGTGTTGAGGTTTCCGCGAAGTGGGAAGACAACGCTCTGCCGGTGGCCACGTGGAGCGCCATGGAGTCCCTCAAAGGGCCTCTTCGGTCGATGGGTGCCGTTCCACCAGAGTACCGACACGAAC
The DNA here is from genome assembly GCA_036346355.1 of Rhipidocladum racemiflorum. Lineage (NCBI taxonomy): Eukaryota > Viridiplantae > Streptophyta > Magnoliopsida > Poales > Poaceae > Rhipidocladum > Rhipidocladum racemiflorum. Next base: position 358,397 of record CM070572.1, read on the forward strand.
GCTCTGACGTCGACGTTGCGCTATGCCAATCCAGTCGCCGCGAAGGCCTGCTAGGTTTATGGTAATCATTATGCCAAAGTGACCTGGCAAGCGACCTTCGCTACCCTTCGGAAAGCGGGGTGCCGGCATTTGGAAGCAGTGGGTCAACGATCCGCCAGGGTGCCCTCTGCCGAAGAGGTGTCGGACATGCAGCGTCTCAATCAGAGGGTCAACAACACTTTCCTAAGTAATTTATAGGCCGTCTGCGGGCAAGATGCGGCCTTGGCGTCCGTTCTGTCGAGCCTAGCGGCTCGGAAGGAGACGGACCCCTCCGGCGAACAGCCTCGCGAGGACACGGATCATGCGACCTCCTACAAGGTGTGAAGCGTGGGTTGCTTTTATAGATGGCCTTTGGTTGTGTTTTTGCGGTGTTTTGCCTCCCCTTCCTCTTTTGCCATAAGGTAGCTTAGCTGGCTTTGAGGACGAGGTTTTGTAATTACTGATTGGATGAAATGAAAAGTTTTTTTACCATCATTCATGCTTGTTCAGGTCTGTGTGGCTTTTCTTATGTGGAACCATTTCAAGGTGATAGGTTGTGTTGTAAGTGTGGGGTGGGCGACAAGTTGGGCCTCGCGCTACCTTCGGTGCCAAGCATGTTGCCACTCCGAGGGGCCCGAAGGTGTTGCAGCCAACCCGGTCCATGTGGCCGCTGCAAGTATGCTTCGAATGGCAGGTCTATCACGAGGCGAAGTGGCAAAAGTGGAAACATACCCATCTAGAGGGTGAAATGGCAGATTTCACGGCCTTCCACCAAGAAAAGGCGCGCGTTCACAAGGAAGCAACGCTTTTTTGTTGGGACATGTTGGATCGGCGTCCCCCTTCGAGTACATCGCGCATGGTGATTTTAGTGCACTGGCATCGCCTTTCGGGGATGCAAGCCGACACCCCTTCGACTATTCTGACGAGGAGTTGGCGAGGTTCATGGCACACGACCCCTCTGACGGGGAGATTATGGAGTGGCCATTGGCGCGATCCTGCTTCGACTTCTGACAGGAAAGCTTGCCAAGGGGGGAAGCCTTTTTAGTATGCTTGTACTTGTGTATCATTTGCTTGGAATAACTTGCACTTTCACGTTTATATTGTGTTTGTATGTTGTATCATTTTATGAATAATTATAATGTTAATTGCATGCATTCGAATAAACAACCCCCTTGTGCGCTCCTTCGAGTGACGTTGGTGGAGAGGGGGAGGCATAGCCAAGCACCATCCCCTAACCTTTTCAGTCGCGCCCTAGCGTAGCGAAGGGTACATGCGAGGGGGAGGTGTAGCTGAGCGCCATCCCCTAACTTTTTAATCGGGCACGTGCGAGAGGGAGGCATAGCCGAGCACCGTCCCCTAACTTTTTTTAGTCTTGCCCTAGTGTAGGGCATGTGCGAGGGGTGAAGCGTAGTTGAGCGTCATCCCCTAATTTTTTTAGTCGCGCCCTAATATAGCGAAGGGCACGTGCGAGAAGGAAGGCGTAGCTGAGCAACATCCCCTAACTTTTTTAGTCACGCTGTCGCGTAGCCAAGGGCACTCGTTAGGGGGAGGCGTAGCCGAGCGCCGTCCCCTAACTTTTAGTTGCGCCCTAGCATTGCGAAGCGGTTCGCCGTGATCCTTCCATTCGCTTTCGCCAAGCATAATGATAGTTGGGAGGCGTTTTTTCGACTGGGCCCAGGGACCATGCACATTTTGTTTTTTCGCCGAGCGTAGAGATCTTTGTGAGAAGTTTTTGACCGGGCCTAGGGACCATGCATGGTTCTTTTTTTGCCGAGCTTAGAGATCGCTGCGAGGAGTTTTTGACCGAGGATAGGGGGCCATGCACGGTTCATTTTTTTTCACCGAGCGTAGAGATCACTGTGAGGCATTTTTGACCGAGGCCATGCGTGGTTCGTAGTTTTTTCCGCCGAGCATAGAGATTGCTACGAGGCATTTTTGACCAAGGCCCGAAGGCCATGCACGGTTCGTTTATATATATATATATATATATATAGAGAGAGAGAGAGAGAGAGAGAGAGGATTGCTAGTGTACTATCGATAGTACAGATCCTCCGTGCTATAGCGTTGTGTTTGCAAAATTTGAAGACGAAATTGTTGATCCAAACCGTGCATTATGTTCATCTCATTGAAATCTCACTACCCACCAAATTTTATATTTTTTGAATTTTTTTCTCCTATTTATTTTGTATTTTTCAAAATTCACGATCTAATTAGTTGTGGGGCGTCCAATGAAGCGGGTTTTGAAAAATACAAAATAAATAGGAGAAAAAATTCAAAAAATATAAAATTTGGTGGGTAGTGAGATTTCAATGAGATGAACATAATGCACGGTTTGGATCAACAACTTCGTCTTCGAATTTTGCAAACACAGCGCTATAGCACGGAAGATCTATACTATCGATAGTACACTAGCAATCCTCTCTCTCTCTCTCTATATATATATATATATATGGGGAGATATCTAGTGCAAACCACCTTTACCGTGAAAACTCCGTGAAATCCACGTGTAAAAGTTTTGAAAAATTCTCAAAAAATTATCATACGTAGGGGAGATGAGGTTCTACAACCCTGTAAAATTTGAAGACCAAACTCAATTGCATTTGAAAGATATAAAAAAGACAGTCAGTATAAATAGTGATTTTTCACTATTTAGCACTATTCATTTTGCAATTTGTCTTTTTCATATCTTTCAAATGCAATTGAGTTTGATCTTCAAATTTTATAGGGTTGTAGAACCTTACCTCCTCTACGTATTGTAATTTTTTGAGAATTTTTCAAAACTTTTATACGTGGGTTTCACGAAGTTTTCACGGTAAGAAGGGTTTTCACTGGATATGTTGCCTATATGTGTGTGTGTGTGTGTGTGTGTGTACACCCTCGCATGGGTCGGAAGCCTTGCGCGGGGTACTTTTACAAAGATGGCCCTGTGGGCGGTTTTACAGTGTCGTGGTGTACTATGGGTAGTATTTGTGAAGGGTCTTGGCATTCCACGTGTGTCCGATCGGGTGCCCTTCCGCAATTTCAAGTTAGTACGAGCCGACCATTAGTCACCCGGGATATTATGTATGTCCACTTGAGTTCAACTTGCTGGTAATTTCGTTGGTTGCTCGTTTGAGGACCATGTCACCTGGTGCGAGTGGGCAGGGTCGAACCTTGTTATACATGGCCGCCATGCCTTCGACTTACTTTGCCATGGTGTGCAACGCTTCGCCACGGTGATTATCGAAGCACTCTTGCACGCTCTTGACCACTATGCCTTTGCATGCGGCTTTTGACCACTATGCCGTCGACGTATGTTTCCACATTCCTTCCAAGCTGGGCGGCTAGCACCTTCGCAATTAGCCGTGTGAAGGTTAAGCCAGTGTTTTTTAGTCCGAAGGGCTCATGGATGAAGCAGTACATCCCGAAGGGTGTTACGAGGCAAACTTCTTGTCTTCAGGCACCATGTAAACTTGGTGATGCCCCGAGTAGGCATCGAGAAAGCTCATAAGTTCGCATCCCGACGTGGCGTCGACCAGCTGGTCTATGCAAGCTAGCGGAAAGTCGTCCTTTGGGCAGGCCTTGTTGAGATCGTTGAAACCTATGTGCATGCGCCAGCTGTCGTTGGCCTTTTTGACCAGAACAGGGTTGGCAAGCCACTTGGGGTGTTTGATCTCTCGAATGAAGCCAACTTTGAGCAGCTTAGCACTTAGGCCTTCGCTGCCTCCTGTCTGACGGCGGACATGCGACGAGATTTTTGCTTCTTGAGCTTCGTGCCATCCCTCACAGTGAGCCAGTGCTCAATGGCAGACTGTGCGACACCCGGCAAATCGGGCCCCAGGCGAAGATATCCTCATTTTGACACAAGGCTTCTAGGATCATCGCCTCCGTTTCTGGGGATAGGTCCCCTCCGATGGTTACTTCTTTTTAGCAGTCCTTAGATCGCCCTTCGACCTCGCCTTTGGGGTCCATCGGGCCGCTGTCGGCCCGGTCGGTTCCTGGTTCGATGCCACAGTGTACGTGTCATACCGGCATTGTGGCCTCGTATTCGAAGTCCCTGGCGAGACCCTGATCCCCTCGGACCGTGATGACCCCTTCGTGTCCTGGCAACTGAGTATGATGTTATATTGGTAGGGTATGTCCGCGTCGAACGTGATGTTCTCCGTCCTGGCGGCCGGGGCTTTGAAGGCTATGGCGAGGCTAATCTGGCCGAGGGCAGCCACCGACCTCCCCCAAAAATCCCCTAGAGGGATGCCTAGTGGGGAAAGGTGGTCCCGAGTTATCATCATTTGGTCGAACGCCTAAGCGAACAACACGCCGGCTCAGCTTACCCCGTCCACGAGCACCCTCTTGTCGTCGAAGTCGGCGATTCAAGTTGTTATGACGAGGGGGTCCTGGTGGGTAAAGAACCCCTATGCGCCGTCTGGCCCGAACGATATGTCTACTTCCGCGTACTTTGGTAGGACGCTCGCCGGTCGTGCCACGATGTGATGTAGTTGTCGGGCGTATGAGCATCGCTGCCGCTTTGACGTTAGGTTCATTGAGGAGCCACCGAAGATCGTGTTTATGACCCTTTGGGGACCGTCTTCATGGGCGGCTCCGATGCACAGTTGATGGCGCAACGGCAATGGGTTGGTCGCTCATCGGTCTTGCTGCGGCCCACTTGTGGACACGTCCCTTTCCTTGCTTCTATTCATGTAATCCCTCGTTGTCACGATGGTGCGACAATGGCTGGTGGCATGGGAACCTTCACCGTGCAAGTCGCACAACTAAACGGGCGCGTCAGTGGCATGATCCTGCTTGTGGCCCCTGTGACGTCCGCGCCCTCTACCTCTGTTGCTAGGCCCGCAGCGACCTCATCCCCCTTCGGGCTTTGGTGTACCCCCTTTGACATGGTATATGCGCCGCCCCCTTCGCCTGGAATGACATGACCCTGGGCAACATGTCGTTGCCTCAGGATCGGATCTCTCCTGCTCGAGCGTACTCCATTTTATCGAACAGGTCGGCTACCGAGTATATCGGCTTTCGTACCATCGTCTCCGCCCAGGGACCAAACTGGAGCCCACATTGGTTGACGATCGTGGAGTCGCTAACACCCTTTAACTGGCATTTGACCTCTGCAAACTGCTAGAAAAAGCTTCGCAGCAACTCACCGAGGGCTTGTATTGCGAACAAGTCCCTCGTCCTTTTTGGCTCGATGTAATTGCCTTGGAAATTATTCCAAAGTTGATCCCGAAGCTACTCCTAGGCGTATATGGACTTGGCGGGTATCGTGAAGAACTATGTTAGCACCCACCCCATCAAGGCGATGGCTATTCCCTTCGCCTTCGTCGTGCGGTTTCGTAGACCCGGAGGAATTCCGATGGCTCGGAATCTCCCCCGTAACTCTTCACGATGGGCATCTTGAAGCCTTCAAGTCACCTCGCCAACTAGAGCCCCATGCTCAGGTAGACCCAGGGGATCCCCTCGGAGGACTTGGTCGTGCCGAGCCAGATCCCCAGCTATCGTTGCAGGTAGCGTCTCCAATGGTATGGGGACCGCGATGGCCGAGCGTGTCGCCAGTGGGAAAGAAGCTCATGCCAAGGGTGGGCTGCTGCAGCGCGTCATCATAGGATCTCCATCTCATCATGTAGCCTTGCTAACTCTTGGCTAAGCGCATCGTACGGGGCACGTCCGAGGAGGGCCCTGATTGCGCTCAGGGAGATCCCTAGGTGGCGATTGGTCGTGCATCTTCACCGATCATACCTGCTTCGGATGCCGTCGCATCCGCAGATGCAGCCACCAGGGCTCGGCTGCGCCTGGCCCGAGGTATGCCACGACTCGTCATTGTCCCAGCCACTTTGACAGCGGAGGGGCGTGAAGTGGCGTCCCTCTTTCTTGCTGGTGCCATCTCACCTCGATCCCCACGGACGGCGCCAACTATTGTGGCTACAGGCCAAATAGTATTAAAAAGGATGTCCCGTGCTTACGCCCTACGAGGGGGTATGCTCGGGGTCCCAAAACGCGTAGGGGTCATGTGAACTGTTAGAGATATGCCTCAAATCAATCCTTAACAAACTTTCCCTTCCATCTACAAAACCAGATTCTATCTGGCTATATAAGCCAACCCCATGTACTTGTACCTTTGAACCATTATAGTGGATTTTCGTCTCCTGTGGGTTTTTTCCGAAAGGGTTTCCACGTAAATCTTGTGTTCACCGTTCCAATCTATTGTGTGCGTGTGCGTGTGCGTGTGCGAACCCTAACCCTAACATGAACGTTTATCAATTCCTTTTATCCTCCCCTTTATAAAGCATGAGCTCGGGGCTATTTATAGAGGTCCTTACAGCCAAGAGGTGATCTTACGCTAATATCCCTACAATGCCCCTAAGGGACCTAACTTGTTCCATCTGCAATCTAGAAAAAGGCTTCTCATAGCAAATCATCCAAACAACAGAAAGTCCCCTTTGTTTTACCATCGCATCAGGCTCTGCCGAGTATGAGATCCCTGCACATCCTAGACCTAGAAGAAGATTTTTCTAGTAGAAGTGAAAAGAAAAGCATAACGACAAGCAAGCACCGCGCTGTTGAAAACTTAATAAGAGCCCATTTTGGCCTGGAGAAGGCTAATATCATCACACCAATCTAAGTCCAGCAGCAATTCAAGTCGAAGGGGCGGCTTAAATCACAGTTGGCGAGCAGATCTCGATTAACCGCTGAAGTGTAGCGTTTATTTTGCAACACTAAGCAACGCTTGTCGAAAACTAAATCGAAACGAACGCATCGTTGTACGCAAGGCACCACATGTTGTGTGCAGCTCGAGGCTGCACTTTCTCGACTGAAAAATCCTAGATAAAAATTTCCGGTCGAACAGCAAAATCGATCCTGGATAAGAGGATCCCATCCAGATCGAAACGTTTAGCCACATATCGACCTGGGAAACACATGAGCCAAGAAACGCCGGCCAAATCGGAAGCAAATCTCGACATGCATCTAGGCGCGCGACGCAATTCTCCAGGAAACCCAGAAGAAGAAGAAGAAGAATTCCCTCCAGGAAAGGGGAAAAATACATGGCAGGTAAAAGAAGGAATGAAAAGTCGGCCAAGAAATCATTACTTAATCAACAAAACAAGCGTACTTAGCAAAGTAATCGCGGATAGGAAAAAAAACGAAGGGGAGGCGGCGGGGAAAGGAAGGACCTTTTTGCAGGTCAACGGAGAGGCGAGGAAGTAGATGCAGTCGGTGCTCCGGCGGCGGCGCGCCTCCTCCTCGTCGGCGGGCGGCGGGCGGACGGCGGAATCCATGGCGGCGGGCGGGCGTATGCAAGTCGTAGTTGCTGAAGAAAGACAGACAGGATGGAATCGAGAGAGAGTGGAGAGTAAAAAGTCGAAGCAGCAAGCGCTCGACGGGTGGTGTGGTGTGGTGTGGTGTGGACCTCAGTTCGTCTCGGCTCACTCGCTGATAGCCGTAAACTACCCTAGCTCGGGATCAATACTGTGTATATCTAGCCCTTTATACATTTTTTTTTTTACAAATCTAACATCTCTAACGTATAATTTTTTTAAAAAAAATAGCATTCTTTTTGATAACAGAAAGTGCAGTAGAGAATATAAGGGAGCGCGGCAGCGAGGCAGCACCGCGCGCGGGAGGGCATGTGGGGCACGCGCTAACAGGGCGTGGAAGACATCCTGCTACGCTCCACGGGTACGGAAGCGCGTTCTCTCAGGCTCTCTTGTGTTGTCACGGTGTCCGCTCGGTTCCGCACTCTCTAGGCGCGGCAGAAGACACGTGCCCCTGCCGCGTGGTGCAGAAGGATACTATTTTTGCAAAAAAACATACGTGAAGAAGCTAGATTTGTAAAAAAAAAAAAACAATGTATAAAGGGCTAGATATACACAGTATTGAGCTCGAGCGAGTCTACGAATAACCTTCCTGACAATCAACAATTCAACTACACCAATCTACAATAATAGGAAATTATCAAACTTGAACTCCACACGAATAAACTCGGTAAAAAATAACATACAACAATATTCAACAAGTAAAAAAGAAAAATTATCAAAACACAACATAATAGCATGCATATCTAATAGAAACAAGAGAGGTACTTCAATACTTTTCTTTTTTAAAGTTGTACAGATATTAAAGCATAAATGAATGGTAGATGGTGATTACTTACCTTTTCGCTTACTTTAAGATTTGTGCAACTTGTATTGAAAGGAAAAGCTTAAAACACTGCTCAAGAAACAAATATGAAAGTGGAGAACCTAGGGGTACAGACACTGGCGGAGCCAGCGGTTGGCACGGTTGGGCCATGGCCCAACCAATGCCTCGCGGCCCATTGTAATCCCCAGCCCACTGTACCTTTCCCAGGAACTCGAAGAGACGAAGATAGAACATGAAATCGATCACTTCATCACTCTGTCTGCCGCCAAGGTGATGGGAGACGCTGAGATCGGTCGCCGCGGCCGCGATCCGCGTTGCGATCTTTGCCGCGACGCGAGGCCGAGCGGCACCGCTGCACCAACACTAACCTGATCAGTGATCACCGCCGTCCGCCGCTCGTCGTCCGTCGGAATCTCTACGCGAATAGCCGAACAGGTGAAGAATGAACCTGTTTTTCTCTTTCAGTTTAAAACTTTCAGGCTTCACCACTTCTTCCTGCAATAAATTTCGTTGCATGCATATTTGTAAGACCAACAATTAAGTCCATGTAAAATCATATAATCGAGACTTTCATGGCTATTAGAAGGCGTAAGCTCGACAATAAGAGGAAATAGTATGTTAATATTCTCTGAACTATTGCAAAACCTTATTAATATATTTGTATTGTGCTTTTGATACATTATGTATTTATATGTTATCCTGTTAGACGATTTTTTTTAAAAAAAATGGACCAACCTTAGCTAAAATCCCGTATAATTTGGGCCTGAGATATAATTAGTTTCCTGATATGTGAGTCACTGTATGGTACGGTATCTGAGTTTCCTTCATGTACATATATCCCATATTTAGATATTCAACATTAATAAAAAGGCGTCTTTTTGTAGGGAGTAACATCTAAACAGTTGTTTGTACCTGTTAGAGAAAGCATATCCCGCACGCTAGTCTTATGCGGCGGTAACTTCTTTCCCGGCCTCAATCAAGTCAGGGCGAAGATTATAACATAACCGACCTCAACACTGGTTGGGGTCATCCTGACCAGCGTGTGTATATCTAGTAGGGATAATTAGGACATACTATATCTCCGATCAATGCTATGTGCACTGGCCAGGAATATTTCCACATGACGATACTTAACTCTGGTAGAAATTATAACCAGGTAATAAGCCTTGGGCCTTGTCATTATTTATGTGATTTTTTTATGAGATTGTGGGCCTAAAAAATAGAATAGGGTATGTTAATCGTCGTCAGCTAGCACCCAAGGCTTGAGTAAATACATGTATTTACTTGAAACTTTTCAACTTTTAAGAAGTTATGAAATCATGTACTCCTTTAAAACCTCCTTTTAAGTTCTCAATAAAAGGAAGTAATTTTTCTTGGTAACTGAATCGACGCTATAACTGCTTGAAAGTTTATATAAAAGGGGTAAGGCTTCCCTTGTACCTTCAAATTTTCAAGCGCAAAGAAATACTTCTTAGAGTCTTACTATTTTTAAGTTTTGTTTTAGTTCTTATCTTCTATCTTTCTTCTTTCCACAATTTATCAAGGCAAAATAGAGGAGTGGAGGTGAGAAATTTCAATAGTTAAAAGAAAGTTTAAGGATATCACTCCCTATGTCCTTAGAACCTCAATGCTTTTAGGCTTCTTCTTAGCTTTTTAAGCTTTTCATCTTTCATCATTTTCTATATTTTTTATGATAAACGAGTGGAGGTGAAAAGTTAAAAAAAATTAAGAGAAAATTTGAAGACATAACTTCCCACTTCATTGTGTTCAAAGAAAATTTTTGGTTATAGAATTGAGGAGGAATTTTTTTCGAGCAGTTTCTTATTTTCTTTTTAGCTGTTAAAGCTTTTGATCTTCTAATTTTTCTCTTTCCTGTAATTCTTAGTTAAGAGTAAAGATGAAAAGCTTTAAGAACTAAAAGGAAGCTTAATGAAACTATTTCTTTTTTCTTGAAAAACTTCTTAGTATAAGAGCGATATGTTAGAAATAGGATAACTATTTTGGTTTTTCATATCGTTTTTATAGCCAATTTTTGTAAGTATTTCCTTCATCAACTCCTATGGAGTATTATTTGCTTTGAGAATCGTTCAATATAGCCTTATTTGCACGAAGATGAGGAAGAGAAGAACTTCTTCCTGGTGGTGCTAAGAAATCTAGTGCACCCGACCTACAATTCTTAACTGAAGAAGAAATGAACAGAACACGCCTAGAAGTGAAATCTGTCGTGGATATGTATATGGACAATGTAAAGCTCATCTATAAATGAATGAAAATTTTCTTTTGTGTCAATCTCATTAATGTTGAAATTGTTCTGTTACTTGTATGCTTATAAATTAAATTTTCTTGTGTATCACTACTAGCCTTAACTATTTGTTTACTGACCAGCATCGTGATGGAAGACAAACAATTCTTTATGGAGTACTAACCAATTCTCTCTTTGCTTTATCCTTACTATTAACTGGCAGCAGGTCGGAGATGAGGTCAGTCTAATGAGTTTCAATGCAGTAAGTACTGGCTTAAATGAAAAATACTCTATTAGAAGTCATCTCATAACCCGGTCAGCAACCTTGTATTTTGCTTAAGGATTGTGGTTGGAAAGATTTTTCATGATAACTTATAATGAAAGCAAGGTAAAAAAAAATAGTTTATATATAACACATAAGAGATGTATTGAATATGAACTTAATACTTGAATGTAAAATATTTACACATAAAACCTGTGAATATGTTGGATATTCCAAGTGTTTGAAAGGATTTGGCCATCTTCCATAGCAAGCCGAACAGAACTAGGTCGAGTGACTGATACAACACTAAAGAGACCTTCACATTTAGAGGATAACTTATTTAAGTTAGACTGGTTTTAGATGCACATTAACATCAAGTCTCCCACACTAAGAGTTCGTGGTTGAACTCTTTTGTTATAGTATGGTTGTAAGCCTTGTAGCTAGTCTACTAACCTGATAAGTGATTGGTCTCGGTTTTCTTCAAGGAGATTAATGTCATCTTTACGTCGGCTATTTTGATCAACCTGTTCAAAAAGAGTAGTTCATGTAGAACCTAAATGAATTTCATTGGGCAGAACAGTTTATGTTCTGTAGACCAGCGAAAAAGTTTTCACAAGTAGTTCTACTGGTCGTCATGCGTATGGCCCAAAGCACTGAATAGAGGTCGTCTACCCAAGCACCCGAGCGTGTTTTGAGACGATCAAACACTCGTTTCTTCATGCCTTGCTTGATTTGGCCATTAGTACATTCTAATGCTCCATTGCTTTGCGGATGAGCAACAGAAGCGTAACAAATCTTTGTACCTATTTCTTCACAGTAATCTTGAAACAAACCACTAATGAATTATAATCCATTATCAGTAATTAGTCTACAAGGAACTCCGAACCTAGTAACTATATTTTTCATAAAGAATTTATTTGCTGTTTATGCCGTAATTGAAATTACGGGTTTAGCTTCTATCCATTTTTTGAAAGTATCTATGGCAACAAATAGGAATTTATATCCATTAGTTGCTTTAGGTAATGGACTACTATATCAATGTCTCATGTCGAAAATGGCCTTGACAATGGTATTGTTTGCAATTAATTAGCTGGTTGATATACTTGCCGAGCATAAAATTGACATTGCTCACAAGTCTTTACAAGGTGCATAGCATCTTATAGAGCAGTAGGCCAGTAGAACCCTTGTCGGAACGTTTTTCTGACCAACATTCTATATGAAGCATGTGCTCCACATAAGCCCCCATGTATTTCATGAAGTAATTCCATCCCTTGTTTTTGAGATATACATTTTATCAAAACTCAATGAGTTCCCTTTCTAAAAAGAGTATTGTAGAGTAATTTGTACATTCGTGCTTTTCAAATCAATCTATCTTTTTCATGTATATACTCAGGCAATGTCCCATGTTCTAGATAGGCTTTAAATGGTTTAGCTAGCCCGGTTTGAATCTTGCTCAAGGACTTCGACCTCATTGCTGGTCGGGGACTCTTCTATGGAAGTATCTATAGAAGGTTTAGACAATATTCAAGAAACACACCTGTTGAAACAGGTGATTGTGAGGAGCCCAGTTTGGATAACTGGTCTGCTAAAATATTATATTTTTGTGAAAATGTATTGGACTTCAAAGTCACTGAAGTATTTTTTTCAATTTCCTCACTTCAACCAGGTAGTGAGACATTACCTCATTGAACGTCTTGTATTCCTTGCTAACATGGTTCATGACTAATTACGAATTACCTTTTGCTAAAAGCCGACGAACTCTAAGGGATTTTGTTGCTCGAAACCCGACTAAAAAACTTTTATACTTTGCCACATTATTGGTAGCAGGGAATTGCATCTAGATTACATATTGTAACTGATCACCATGTGGTGTGACCAGCACTATACCAGCCCCAAACCTCTTAGTTCTCTAGAACCATCGAAGTATAAGGTCTAGTGGTAGGTGTTAGTGGAATTATGCTCTACAGAAGGCTCACTGTTAATCCATTCAGCGATAAAATCTGTTAAAATTTGTAACTTGATTGCTGATCAAGAGACGAAATGCATATCAAAGGATCCAAGTTCAACTGCCCATTTAGCAATCCGACCAGATGCTTCTTGGTTGTGGAGAATGTTACTCAAAGCAAAATATGAAGGTACTATAATCTGATGTGATTGAAAATAATGTCTTAATTTCCTTTAAGCCATTAATAGGGAATAGATTAGTTTTTGAACCTGGGAGTATCTCTCCTTAGGTCCGTGTAAAACTTCACTTACATAGTATACAGGTTTTTAAACTTTATCTCGTTCAATGATTAGGACAGCATTACCCATATTATTTGTAGTCGCTAGATAGAGCAATAATGGTTCCTCTAGATTAGGTGATACTAATATTGGTGGGCTTGACAAATAATTTTTAATATCTTAGAAGGCTTTTTCTGTTCATCCGACCAGTGGAATCTATCATGTTTTCTTATTATCTTAGCGACTGAGAGCAGCCATCCGATCAATTAATCCTTGTACTTTTTTTACTGAGGAAGGAGATCTTAAGGATTCAATGGCACGAAACATCTCAGGATTAGTTTCTGTTTCGCGTAAACAAACAAGGAATCCTAGCAGTTTGCCAAAAGAAACTCCAAAAGTACACTTGTCAGGATTTAACTTTATTCCATGTTTTTCAAATTACAGAATGTTTCGGCCAAATCTGACAAATGGTTAGAGCTATTCTTGCTCTTTGCAACGAGGTCATCTACATAAGCTTCTAGGCTTCTTCCTATTTGACTTAGAAAGCTTTCTGCATGAGGCATTGGTACGTGGCTCCATTATTTTTTAGCCCAAATGGCATCTTCTGATAGCAGTAAATTCCAAAAGGGGTTATAAAGAAAGTCTTCTCTTCATCTTCTCTTGTCATGCTTATTTAATGATAACCTGAGTATGCATCCAGGAAACTTATCATTTCACAACCCGCTGTTAGTCGACCAACTGGTCTATTCGAGGCAAAGGGAAATCATCTTTTGGACAAGCAGTATTCAGGCTGGTGAAGTCAATGCACATTCGCCGCTTACCATTTGCCTTCTTGATCATAGTCGGGTCCGCAAGCCAATCTGGATGATCAGTTTCGTGAAGGAAGCCAGCTTCCAAAAGTTTGTCCAACTCTTGTTGGATAGCCTCTTGCTGATCAGAAGCAAATCGCCATAGCTTTTGCTTCACTGGTCGTATTTCAAGTCAGATAGCTAACCTATGCTCAATCACCTCCCTTGGTACTTCAGGCATGTTGGATGGTTTCCACGCAAACAAATCTGCATTAGCCCAAAGGAAGGCAATAAGCGTGTCTTTCTATTTGGCACCCATCCCTGACCCTATTTGAACAATTTTAAACCGGTCGGTAGGATCAATGGGAATAAGCTTTATTTGCTTATTCGGTTGAGGATTAGCTTTCAGCTTCTCTGACTTGCCAAATTTGTCAACCTTGCAAGACTTTTTAGCATCATTAGCATCTCTTAATAGTAATTGATTGATAATTTCAAGCAATTTTTTTATCACAATTCAGTGCAGTAGTTGGATTACCTTGCACTTTAATCACACCTTTTGGACCAGGTATCTTGAGGCTTTGGTAGACATGATGAGTAACTACCATAAATTTAGTGAGTAAAGGTATATCCAAAATGGCATTGTATGCAGACTCAAAGTCTACAACTTCAAATGAATTCAACCCAGTTCTAAAATTATGAGCATCTCCAAAACTGACAGGTAACACAATTTATCATATTGGAGATAACAATGGACCAGAGATAATTCTAAAGAAGGAATTTGTCACAGGTTGGATCTTAGACCGAGGGATTTGCATTTCATCAAGAGTATGGATAAAAAGTAAGTCTAATAAACTTCCTCCGTCAACTAAAATTTTCTCTACTTTACATTTGCTAATAGTAGAAGATACTACCAATGGAAGTTTACGAGAAGTAGACACACCTTTTGGACAATCATCCATGCTGAAGGTGATCGTGATATCTGACCACTTTGGAAAGTCTGGTCTTCTTGGTCAGGTGTCGATGTGATTGATCTCCCTCCAAGTAGATTTAAATTGTTGCTTGGAAGACTATACAGATGATCCACCGAAGATCATGTTAGCATGGTTGTCTGGTTTTTGATAGCCCATCTTCGTCACCATTTGTATCTTTAATACTTCGTCCTTCTGGTAAGGTCGGTATAGGATCCTTACCAGAGTAGAATTCATCCAAGCGCCTTTATCATGTTCGGCAATTGTGCAAGTCGTGTCCTAGTGTATTATGTAGTGGACACCACCGTCTATTCTCATTGTTTGAAGTAGAAACTTTGGGAATAAATTGGTCACCTATCCAACCAGGTTTCTTCTTCTAAAGTGTTTTATCCTTGGAATACGCAAGTTGTTCAAAAACACCTACGACCTCTCTTTGGGAGATCTTTTTACTCTTTTTCTTACTTTTGTTTTTTCTATCTTCAGCTGTGGAGATATTCTTAGGTTTATTACGTTTGATGATCTTCAAACCTGGCTGAGGTAGTGTATGTCCCTTGTCGACCATACAGTTCCATTCAACCACCTCATGTGCATTGGAATACCGATCTGCCATATCAAAGAGTTCTGATATGGTAGATAGCAGGTGAATGTTGAGGTCCTCTATGAAACGTTTCTAGCGTACGGCCTGCTTGAATGCATGTATCACATAATTATCATATATGTTAGGAATTATATTACAGACTTCCACAAACCTTTTAATTAACTGACGTAAATTCTCATCAAAGATTTGGCGAAGATGATACAGGTCATCTTCTTTGCCTGGCTTTGCATAACAACTTTTAAAATTGTTTAAAATAGCATGGCATAAGTTTTTTTTAATTAAAGATGGATCTTTCTAATTGATTAAACAACTAAGTTCTTACAGATCCTTTAAAACAGTAGGAAGATAATTTTCCATTACCTTCTCATCGCCACCAGCGGCTTGGATGGCGTGGTATAAATTTAAAGAAATTTTGATGGATTTTGAGTCCCATTATAACTTTCCAAATGACCTAGCTTGAATTTTTTTAGGCTAAGTTATATTATTGAGCCCTGGAGAAAAGATTTTGTATCATGTATACAATCCCAAACGTGTTCGTATGTTATGTATTTGTTCTATATAATCAGGAGAACGTGGTCATCACCGACCACGGTTAATAGTTTCACCTAGGCCAAGCCTGTCAAAAACACTTCTCCTTCATGGGTTGCTCCTCTATTGGTGGTCGGTGCTCCATTGATAACGACCAGATAAGGAATGATCCACATGGGAATCAGTCAAAGATCTCATGAAGGAAGATATGCTATGTACTTCTGCAGCAGATTCTTGCAAATCAGCAGCTAGAGCTCTTATAAGTGGTACATTGTCTCCATCCATGGGTTGGTTTAAAATTGTACCAGTTATAATACAAATTTTATTCACAAGAGTTTCCTCTTGTGACCTATTGGGAACCATGTTTGTCCCTTACCGCCAACCTTGGAACCTGCGGCGTGATTGGAAGGATATGTCGAGGATTACTGCCCGAGGGATCTGGCCTTCGCGAAGTTCCTGGTTGGCTATTGTGGTAAAAATGTCTCACCTCTTCCACAGCCTTTTATCTGGCAACTGTGAGACTCTGGTGTTGCTTCTAGACTGTCTTTTCTTGAGTTTCACGCTATTCACGTTCCACTCACTGTGCCTCTGTCTCCTCCGTGACTGCGCAAATGCGAAATCTAGATTTGATGGAAGGGATGAGCATTCCCTTATCGGATGACGATGATGGGGTATAATCGAGTTCAAGACTTTGGAGAAAATCTTCTAAAAGATGAACTCTCATGCAAGTCATTGTTGTCTTGGTGAGTTCAAACACTGTTGACTTCCATAGGGCATATGCCCTGGTCCTCTGCCTCTGTGAAGCATCTAGGCCCCTAAATTCTTTTGGTTTTGGTAATTAATGACAGCCATGTTAATGGACTAACAATTCTCTTGAGTTTGTGAGAATAGATTGGTTCACCTTGAGGCGTAAAGGATCGTGATCTAAAGGAGTCAGGAAAAGAAGTTAAAATACTCGAGGTCAAGGTACAAGGATAGTTAGAATCCTTTTATGTCTTTACCAATCTCGGAGTTAGTAGAAAAGATCGGATTAATAGATTAGATGCCGTACTATATAGAGGGAGAAATGTCTAGCAACTTGATTTTAATAAAGGTTTTTAATTGGCTTAAATCTTTTCAAATTCATACTAGAAGTATTTAGATTTAGTTTAAATCTTAATTCTTCCTTTCTTCAGCATTTCTGGCACTACCGTTGTGCATATCACGGTAGTCCGAGTTTATTATAGCGGTAGTTTTATTCTAGAGAAGGTTGTTTTCTAGTTTTTTCATATTTTCTCTAGGTCGGAGGTACCGCTATTGTTAACGCGGTACTACCGCTCAGCGGTAGCACTGACTTTTTGAGCGGTAGCTAAATAACATACACTTTTTCTGATTTTTCTGAAAACAGTACTACCGCAGTACAAAATGAGGTACTACCGGAAGTCAGTAGTACCGGAGTTTCCAAGCAGTAGTTAGTTTACAAAAAGGGGTGTTTTAGGGCTTTTTTGCTCTGTTTCGAGTTTCGACACTACCACAGTATAAAAAGCGGTACTACCGGAGATCGGTAGTACCGTGTTTAATATACCGGTAGTTATTTTACAGAGGAACCTATTTTTGAGAAGTTCGCAAACTAATTGTCGGTACTACCGTACATTGAGTGCCAGTAGTACCGAACCTATGTAACGGGCAAATCTGTCAGAGCATTTAATGCGTGCAGTCGACCATTGTGGGCAGATTTTCTTGAAGTGGTACTACCGACTTTTATCCGGCGGTAGAACCACAAATGATGAATTTTTCAGCATCTTTCCCCCAACGGCTAGAATTGTTGGTCAAGGCTATAATACCTCCACATCTGCATTCATAGAGCTTCTTGGTGACTCATTGAATACTCTTGAGCTCTAGCAAGTCTTCTTTCTCCCATTTGCATTGATTCCATCTCTTGAGAGGAGTTAGAAGCATTCGAGTGCATTAATAGTTTTTAGCCAATTGCAAACTCGAATCAACCTCAAGTGAGCTTTAATTCTCTATTCTCTTAGAGGTTGCCGCCTCCTAGATGGTTTGGAGGCGTGGAACCGGTGATCTTCTCAAAAGAGATTGTGAGAAGGCCCGGTCGGTTGTGAAGGTGAAAGTGCATCTAGGCCCCTTAATTTATTTTGGTGATTAATGATGACACAATTAAAGAGATCTAATGTTTAATCAGAGTTGATGCAGATATCGAGAACATATCAAGCTTGGAATGAGATTGGACGCCCCTACATACATTTAAATTTGAAAAGACGGCATCAAGACAAGAATTGTAATTTCTATTTTATTTGAGTCTTAAGGATAGTCGTACTATTAAGAGGATACGACGGAAAATCGCTCTTAGGATGTGCATGTGCTCAAAGTCAAGTCTTGCATTTAAACTAGCACTCAAATACTTGCATTTCCCAAAAACAGCATTTTCCAACCGAGCTATCCAACCCGAAGAGTCCGGATATTTGGTCCGGAGTATCCGGACTAGGTCCGAAGTATCCGGACAAAGTAGTCCGGAGTGTCCGGGTTGAACCCCTCGGCCAAAGTTGCATTCCAGCCTATCCGGAGTATCCGGACATTTTTTTGTCCGGATAGTCCAGATTATCCGGAGTATCCGGGTTCATTGTCCGGAGTGTCCGGACTGTTCGAATGTGAGGGTAACGGCTAGTTTTCCAAAAGAGTATTTAAAGCCTCCTCCCTCTCCCAACGGCTAGGATCTCTATTGAGCTCATTCATAGCAGCATTCAAGCCATTCCTAACACACTCCAAGCATTCAATAGAGCCCTCACTTCCTCCCACCTCTTGATTTAGTTGTTGATCCATATTTGGTGAGGAGAGGAAGAAGAAAAGTGCTAGGTGCATTCATTCCAAGTTCTTGAGCACTAGTTCATCCTCCAACCGATTCTCCGAGGTGTTATTGCTCTTGGAGGTTGAAGGTCTCCTAGACGGCTAGGAGTCACCGGGAGCACCCGAAGCGTGTGGTGTGCCCCGGTCGTTTGTGAAGGCGAGTCTCGCCTTCGAAAGGGAAGAGACAAGAAGTGAAGCCGGCGAGTGCATTTGTGCAACACTGGGAGGAAAGCGGGTTGAAAGAGACCCCGGCTCAAGTGCGACCGAGCCACCTCAACGGAGACGTAGGATTCCCTTCAAGAATCCGAACTTCGTGAAAAATCAAGTCTCCAACTCCCTTTCTCTATTCTAACTTAACTTGTGTGGATTTATTCTTGTAGAGCTTCGATCTAGCCTGTTTTACTACCTTGCTCTAGATCCGCACTTGCTTAAAGTACTAGGTTGCTTTTGCTATCTTTTATTCGAGTAACTAGTTGCTAGATAGAGTAGCTTCAGTTTCGTTCCCGAAATGCCTAACCCGGAGTATCCGGATAAAATCCCGGATATTCCGAACAACCCGGAGTATCTAGACAAAATATCCAAAGACTCCGAGTTGACCTGCTCGGGTAGTTTTAATTCCGCTGCAATTTTTTAATTCGCCTATTCCCCCACCCCTCTAGGCGACATATCCGGTCCGTTCAGAAGGCACGGAGTTCACCAACCCGGAGTGGGGAAGAGCTACCTCGAGTAATCGAGGAAGGCTCAATTGCACAAAGGAGCCGGCTTGAAGTGAGTCAAGCTACCTCAACGTGGAGTAGGGGAGATCGGCAAGTCTCCGATACCATGGGATAACTTTGTGCGTCATCTTTTGTGGCTTGCAATTTTCTTGTTCTTAATTTAATCACTAGCATTTCGAATATACTTTAGAGTGATCATTTGTTTAGTATTGTTAGATTGCTTAGACTTATTATCATCGGTGCACTTTAGCGAAACCTAGATCTTGATTGTTAAAATTCTCTTTTCTAGTAAAATTCTCTTTTCTAGTATTTTTAGATTCTTAGTGTAATTAGAGCTGAGAATTTTAAAATTCTCCTATTCACCCCCTCTAGTCGATTATCCTTGATCCTACACTCTGGGATAAGGCTAGGTACAGAGTTGCTCTGTTTTCTTGATTCCCCCCCCCCCCAGGAAGTAGTGCTCCTGGCACAGTCTCATCCAGTTTAGATGAAGTTGCCGATTTGGACAATTCCGCCTCAGTAACATATTCGAAGTAGAAGTCACACTTACCTTCTTCTTCCTCCACGAAGTCATCGGCGGTGAGATGAGCGTAGTCGGCGATATCGAATGAATTCTCTTCATCCATTGATTCCGGCGACAACATATTACCTTTCTCAATCTTAATTTCTGACGGAGGCCCTCCTTTTAGCGCTAACTATTGATATTCAAGACCTGGAGGTCCCTAGATCGAGCTTGTGAATATAATTTGGGCTGCTTTTGTCTAAAAATTAAATATTGAAAGGAATAGGAAAAATGAGGATTGTATTTTATTGGATCACGACCGTTTACAGAGTATAGATTTTGAGTGAAAAACTAGAACACTAAATTTAATATTACTTATAACTCTTCTTAATCACAACCCTCTTTTTTGAATCCTTACAGAAGCCTCCGATTTATAGCAGACAAAGGGATGACAGTTTGTCATCTTCTAAGAGGTGTCTTCTCGTCAAGAGGTGTTTTCCGTCAAAAAGGTGTCTTTTAATAAAGAGGCGTCTCTTCAAAGGGAGTAACATCCAAATGGTTGTTTGTACCTATCAGAGAAAGCATCTCCGCACGCTAGTCTTATGCGGTGGTAATTTCTTTTCTGATCTCAATCAGGTCAGAGTGAAGATTATAACATAATCGACCTGAACGCTGGTCGGAGTCATCCCGACCAGCGTGTGTATATCTAGTCGGGATAATTAGGGCATACCATATCTCCGATCAATGCTATGTACATTGGTCGGGAATATTTCCACGTGGTGATATTTAACTCTGGTTGAAATTATAACTAGGTAATGGGATTTGGGTCTTGTTTTTATTTATGGGCTCTTTTTTATATGGGGTTGTGGGCCCAAAAAAATAGAATAGAATATGTTAATCATCGTCGTCGAATGTGTTGCAAACAATTTAGCTCATGTGATGAAACTAGGAAAGATAGAACAATAGAGATTTTGTGTATTAGCAATTAGTCACTTTTAGTTTAAAATGGTGCAAGTACCGATGCGCTCCGCAAAAGTCAGTGAGTAGTAGCTTGTGGTGAGTATGGAGCTTCATGAACTTAATGCATGGACTAGTATTGAAGCATATGTGACGAACTATGTGTTGTGTCTACAGTACAGGCTGTTGAGTACTGTGCTTTTTGTGATGTCAATTTGTTTAATTTGTTCTCAACTTCATCTGATGAACTACATATAAAATGCGTTGTGTTATTGTGTTCTTCATTTACTATGTATTGCAATTTCTTATGTTGTACAACCCATGCATTAACGCCAACGCTCAGCCGGGGACAGAGCATGTTTCTCTTAACATGCTCTGTCGATAGGGTCCTTGGCTGGAGCAGAGATAGGGTGATCATGCAGGCAACAAGCCAAGATCGCAGGTGCTAAACCCTATGCCGAGGACAGAGGCGGTCTTGCCACTCCTAGTCCCCTTTGTCCTCAGCGCAGGCCTGGCATGTGTATATCAAGTCACCACACAAAAAAAAATGAATTAATCATGTGTACATTGTACATCGCCGTCGGGCGTACTACATGTGTAGGGATTATCGCGTAAGTGAATGTCACATATTGATATTTCACATTGAATGCTGCATTTTACATATCGCTAACTTCATACGTGCATAATGGCTACCGTCAAAGCGTTGTTACATCTTCCAACGGATCGACGGCCCGGAGAAGTATGACAAGGCATTCATCCAGCAAAAAATACATGTTAAACTACGCAATTGTGCCCAAGAACTTCACCCGTTGGAAACCTTACACCTCGGAGGACAAGGTAAAGGGGGAGGACAAGGGAAAGGCGCCGATGGTCCCAGATGCCCCTGCTGAAGGTGAGGTTATTTTGGACTGGGAGAAGCCTGAACTAGACCTGGAAGACCAGTAGCTTTCGTGTAGGGAAGCAATGGAGAAAGGCAAAAGCTTGTGCCCACAGGGGAGACAAGGGAAAGAACCGATGGACTCTTATCACATGATGTATGACCACAAGTCTGACTTCTTTTCCATCCCCCGGTGTTTTCGATTCTAAAAGATGCATATGTATCTTAGATGTAGTTCAGGTTGATGACTTGTGCATGTTTCCATTTGTATCATAGGCTTAACGAGGCAAACATATGCATACAACAAACTCGTCAAATCCTTGGATGCCCTTCTTTTCCCTCCCTCATGCATTTTGTATCATATGTGCATACAACACGCTACTACATCCATTAATCCTTCAAAAAAAAGTGTTTCCTCTTAGTTTGAGATGTCAGAGCACCGGATTATGAAGGACCGCGTCAAAACTGATAGAGCTGACTGTACGCTAACATAGCACCAACCTAGCCATGTTGGGGTCAATGGCTGAGGTGGCAACAACACTCCACGCTATAAGTGGTGGCATAGAGACGTTAAACTTCCGCATTATTCGTGCTCGCATGTTAGAAGGGTCATTCTTGGAATTAGTATTACAAGGTGATATTTTTGAAAATTAAATTAAAAAAGCTAAAATATGTAGGGGGAAAAAATACCATATAGCCTCCTTTCCCCTACCTTACGTGATGGCCATATCAAAAGTAAAACGTTTATCGTTACAATGAGATTCATCATGGCATGTGTATATTCATCATGCCCAGCTCAGCCTTACAACGGAAAAGGAAAAAAATAATACATCCCAGTTAATTGGCAAAATATATGTTAAGCAGAATCAGCACCTCCTGCCAACTAATTTTCATCAACAATTTGCTAACTCCAGTAAAATCGTCTTTTCCAAAGAAATCACCTCGTTCAATACGTTGCTGCTGCACAGGTAATAGTAATAATAATAATAACACTACAGTACAGCACCTCCCTAGTATCACAAAGCAAAGATAACAACACATCCTATGTCCACCTTAATTTACACACAGCCCCAGCCAACAAAAACTTCCCATACTGTACACTCATTTCAACTACAGCTGCAACCACAGATATTTCAACTTGCAATCTTGGTTGGTATCAACCTTATGCAGTTGCAGGATAAATATTTCAAAATTACACTCAAAATTGAGTTGCCCAGTTCGGAGTCTATCGATGATGACGACAGTAGGGGCTTCTTGTGTACAACCATTCTGGTAGCTCAGCTTTACATACTCATCAGTGCTCATGTACAAGAATGCACTGCAAGTGATCTAACCATCTTAGCTCCTAGCTGTACAAGCCGTGTTCATTTAACACAATAGCAACATATCCTTGCACTGGAAAGCTTGCGTCACTTTCTAGCCCATGTTCGCCACAAATGGCACCAGGCGCTTGTGATCCCTCTTACGCCCAAGAGCGCATGTATCAAGAACACGTCCAAGCAGCAGACGAGTATTCTGTAGCGCCACGTCTCGTGCAACCAATCCACTATCTGCAGTGCTTCCACCGCCTTGGGCCATCAGAGACCCAAATCCTGACCCAGCAGCGTATTGAAGCGGTCCACTCCTAGCCTTAAATGACGACTGAGGAAGAAGCATGCTCTGAAGAACCTTCTCCGCCATCCCATGACCGTTCTCACCAAACCCCAGATCATCAGCTTGCCCGCCCGTCACACCACTGCAGCTCCGCAAAAGTGCCTCCAACACATTCAATGCCTCTGCACATAATGTGCTCTCCACAAGCTGCGACACAACATTATACACTTGAGGTATCTGGGGTGGATCAACAGGGGTTTGCTGCAATAGTGATTTAAGCATCAGAAGCACCACTCGCTGGTAATCCAGAGGGCCCCTCTCAAGGAGCCTAAGCAGGTGGCCAAAGGACAGAGATGAGTGCTTGGGGAACCACTCGGCACAAATTGGCGGTGAAGCACGTGCAAATAGATCTTCCAAGGAGATGATTTCCCCATAGGAATATGCTCTGAAGACTTCAGCTAAATCATCCAAAGATTTGACATGGCACCATACTGAAATATTAGAGGCCACATAGTAAGCTTTCTGGTTCTGTTCTTGTAGAGGTGAAGCTGACCCAAGGGAAGATACTTCCATGGTGAGTTGCAACCCAAGCCATGGAAGAAGACCTGTGATGTGCATCAACAGCCTCGTCTCAGGATTCCCAAATATAGAATCACATGTGGGTATCGTGATCCTAGACAACACCTCAATTGCAGATCCATGGCTAACAGTGGACATAAGCCCTTTCAGCACCAGCGGCTGCACCCCTTCGAAAGCAGGAACTTTTCCAGTCTCGGTTACAGATAGCAATCTCTCTGAAGTAGTTCTTGACTCCAGCCTGTGGAGGTCACTTGCATACCCATTGATGTCAAACTCGTCACGTGGCATGCTGGAGAGCAACACATTTTCAGTTGTCCGATCGCGGAATGTCAAGCGATCAATTACCCTACAAAACAATTCAAGCACCTGGCAATAGATGTGCACAAAGTCGGTATGCATCAGCGCAACACAGCCCCAGAAGAGCTGTGGGTAAAGTATCACCTTCTCAGGCTCCATATTCTCAACCATGACCTGTAATGTTAACAATATCTCCATTGCAAAGCCCAGAACAGCTGGGGCAGGGTTACCCAAGCATCTGTGGATGCACCTCAGAAGCAATACGCAGCTATCACTTTTAACACTAGGACGTAAAGCACGATATATCTGGTGTGATCGACATGCCAAGTGGCGTGATGTGCACTCCATAGCCCACTTGAGAGCTTCAGCACCCCAAGTCTCACGGAGATCCCCCTGGAAGAAAATAGCACTAACCATGCTTTGTACAAGTGCTGATAGGAGTGAAGCACTAGGAAGTTCAGTCCGAACAAGGGTAGGATCCTCGTTCTCCCACATCAGGCTGCCTCTTTTAGACTGAATGTATTTTATTAAGCTCACAACATGCTGCTTATTCTCCCTTTCACTACTTTCAACCTCATACAGTTCAAGATGCCGGCCAGCAAGTGAATAGAGAAGATTAACAAGCAAATCCTGGCAATGCTCAAGCACAATGTCTTCTGAGCTATCCATGGAAACACAAGTGACATGGAATAACAGAGGTAAATTCTCACGGAAGTCTTCATCATTTTCATACGCAATTTCAGCAAGGAGAATCAAAGCTATGTCGGCACGTGAAAGCAAGTGCTGGTGCCCCTGTAATGCAGATTGGAGCTCATTGGCATTGACCCCATGAACTCCACTGCCCCCTTGGTGCAAAATATCATCATTTGAATTTGGAGTATCTAAGTAGTAGTCACCACTATCTCTGGAAACATGACGGCTCCTCAGATTACCAGCCGAGCTTCGGACACCCATCAATGGCCCTGACATGTTCATTAATGCTGGAAGGAGCTGGCCTGACCGTCCTGTAGTGGGGTTTGGAATGCTTACTTCAGGAGCCAATGGGCTCAATGGGCCAGACACACTTCGTCCAGTAACCGCCGATGTCCGCCAGCTCAGGTTTCCACTGACATTTCTGATTGCACCATCAAGGGAACCACGGACAAGCAGGGGGGACATGTGAGGTTGGCTATCAACTACTGTTGCTACCTGAGAGGTAGTAGGTCCTTGAGAAAACTCCAAAACGACATTTACAGAAGTATCAACCTTCCCAGGCCTGACTGGTTCCTCATCGTCTTCAAGCATTCTCTGAGATAACTCACAGACCAAGTGATCGATGGTCTGTTGTGGGCAAATCCGAGCAAGATATAGACTAACACGCTTGGCAACTGAAAAGTATGTAGCAAATGCACCAGTGATCTCTGCTGATGGATTAGCATCACAGTCCTCAATCCCTCTGGTGATAAGGAAGTTGAGAACTGGAATGATATTACGAGTATTGCTTGCAACGGTGCTCCATAGTTTCTCAATCTCGTCAGGAAACTGATCACCATGCTTCCATGTCACATAATAAAGACTTTTCAGCAATCTCTCACTCCAGCCAGATTCCTTTAATCTCACAAAGTTGAGATTTTCTATCCAAGGAGCCATGCATGTGAGGACCTGATGTTGTGCGATAATGTCCACTGCATCAAGCTGGCGCTGCATTATTTCCTCGCATAGATGCTCACTGAGCTCAGGATGGTCCTTGGCGAGCTTTGAGGACAGTTTGTACTGGAATTGCTGATAGGAATCTGGAAGGTTGCCGACTACAGATGCCCGATAATGTCCAACACCATCAGCATCATCTTCAGCCCATTCACGGAGAGAGAGAGTCTCCAACATCTGGAGGGCACTATCACGGATCAGTTTTGTTTGATCGACCACCTTGTAAAGGATCAAGCTCAAAAGTCTCTGGATCTCACATTTTGGAATTTCTTGACGCATGTAAACTTCAGCCAGGACACTGAAATACCCATCTGCTATTAGAGGATCCGGAGAGTAGCACTGCAAATGATCAACAAATGATTGGCACAGTCAAAATTTAACATCTGATGGCAATCATATATTAAACTGTAAACATAACAACATCCAATTTGTTGAGAAAAAGAGGAGCTTATCAACTTTTTAGTTCAAGAGACTGTATCAGTGAACTTCCATAATGTCTTGACAAAAAAAAGAACTTCTTGAAGAAAATACCCAAGAAGGACTAAAGGAAGGACAAAAGAAAGAAAGGAAAAGAAAAACATAGTAGTGTCACCCAAACTTGTACAGGACGAAGTAAGAAAAGAAAAACATAGTAGTGTCACCCAAACTTGTACAGGACGAAGTAATTAATAAGATGAATGATCACCAAATAATCAATATGCTACCTTGAAAAGAAAATTTCAGCATTAATTATTTCTGCAGCAAATGCAACCAATTCATGAAACACACAACATGTACACTGCAATTTAGCTGGCCTGCCCATTAACGCTGAGAAAGTAGACATAAGAAAATAGAAGCAGAACTTACCTGATCTATGCAAGCAGGAAACAAATCCAAATTTGTCTGCAAAATATTCTTCAGCGCAGTTTTTGCTAAGAGAACTCGAAAGTGACTTGTTTTCTGTTTGTCCCTCCCACCAAAACGTCCTCCATCAGTATGTTTTGAGTATGACGGTGTTCGGGGATCAACCGGTGAATGCCCAAAAGGTGCTCTTGGAGCTTGTTCCATGAACAAACTATTGATCCACGATATTACCCGACCTGTCATCTTTCTCGCATTATCATCGAAACAAGGCCCATAAAGCAAAGAAGCAATGGCATTCATGGAAGCCCAATTGATAGCTTCTAACTGCTCAGCCATTTCCCTGTCAAATGCAAGCTTGTCAAGTGATTCCCTTGACCTATTATGTAGACTAGCTTTATATCGCTCAATTTCACGGCGATAGTCACTGCTGCTTTCCTGTCCCCATGTGCTGCCAGAATCATCGCTCCAGCTAAGGAGAAGATCGAAAAGCCTCTTACGTATTCTGCTGTCAAACCTCTCAGACTTTGCATCAACAAACTCTGGAGCTAGAGATCTTAGAACAGATGCCAATGCATATCGGAGAGGCTGCATGTCTTGAAAGCTATCAGATGATGACATGTTGATTTGGCGATATGCTTCTTCAATGAACTTTAGAAAATGTAAACGGAGAATAGCTTTCCGACTAAGCATCCCTGGCCAAATCTTTTCAGCTATCATTCGATGTATGTTTGCAACATGAGTGCGCAGATCCTCACGGCGGGACCTAGGATTCTGCAGAGCCAAACACATTAAGCAGAAATTACAAAGAAAGTATACAATATTGTGCCTAAAATCCTCATTCCCATGATTTGAAGAGATGAACATAAGGATTGTTTATAGATTAATTTTTCAAGTGGTAAAGCGCCTTATGTAAAGGATCATATGTAAATAGGCTACTGTTGTCTGGAGCGGCAACCGCCCCCTTTGACAAGACGTACGGCCACGGAGAAGCGGCACCGGCCCCTCCCTAGATAAATCCCGGAGAGGCCTGCACCGAAGGTCCCCCGAAGCCCAACGAAGGGCCCAGCATAGCCTTCGACGAACCACAGAAGAAGTGCGCTAGCGACAAAGGCTTCGGAGCCAAGTTGGGGGTCCCGCGAGCCGAGGCCGAGGAGGGCCACTACCACGTCAAAAGACGTCCTACCGTCGTAGCCATCATGACCCCTACTGGGTAGCTCTAGGCCAAGGGAAAATACGGCTAAGCCCCTACGGTCCTACGAGACCCGTAGGGCAAGGTCCTAAGCTCGCCCCAGACGGCGGGGATGCTATAAATAGCGCTAGTCTCAGATGTAAAAGGGGAGGATTAATTCGGAAGGAAATAAAGCAATTACATTTCTCCATATGTGTTGCGTATCACCTTGATCATCTCCCTATATACTCGGGTCTATGGCCTACCCCCCTCGCAGGGCATGGCTTCGAGGGACCCCCTTCGCACTGTGCCCCCTCGAACACCTCTGTTCGGGGCGACATGTCCGTGGACCCCTCATAAAACATTGTTTGGTTTGCAGCCACAACAATTGGCGCCGTCCATGGGGAGGCGACACTGGATGGCACACGCGAGAAAAAGAAGCACCGCTATCCACTCCTCCCCTGTGGAGGCGACAGTAGCAGAAGCAAACCAGGGAGTCCCACGCGCCCGACGCAGCCGGGGCAACGGCCCCCAAAGAGCACTTGACCGAAGCCATGATAGCCGATTAAGGGGCTAGCCCGGTCCCTACCCAGGGGTCACCTCGTGCCACATTAGCACCCCCTCCGATCCTGCGCGATGACCTCAACTAGATGCTTGCCTAGCTCCAAAGCGAGGTGGAAGCTCTCCGGCACCAAACCGAGGGGGCCAGGGACCCTCACGGTGGCCACACGCGCCACAGCAGCGACACCCGCGAGGCGCACCTCGAGGCCGTTGCAGCTTAGATCCCCGTCCTTCATGATCAAGTCCTCCGCAGAGATCCAGGGTCCCCCCTAAGCATGGGGCTCCAACTGATGGGATGGCCAGAAGGTTTCAAGATGCCCGCGATAAAAAGCTACGGCAAGGACTCGGAGCCATTCGAGTTCCTGCGCGTCTACGAGACCACCATCGAGGCCGTAAGAGATGACACCACGAAGGTGAAGAGCATATCCCTTGCGCTAACTAGGGTAGCCTTGACCAGGTTCTTCACCTTGCCCCTGTCGTAGGTGTAGGAACCGAACACAAGTGGGGGGTGGATGTTGGCCGTTTAACAAGCCCTCGTCCACGAGAGTGAAAATGACACAAGGGGGTTTATACAGGTTCAGGGGTCCAATAGGACCGCCCAACTCCTGTCAACGAGCCTGCGGGAGGTAGTCTCCGTAGAGCAGGGCCCCAAAGGTTCGCCAGTTTGCGTGTACCCTTTGGTCAAGAGAGCTCAAGTTACAAATGAGAGCAAGATGGGGTATTTATAGGCTCTTGGCTTGTACAAATGATCGAAATAATCCCATGAATCCAACTAGTCTCGTACAATCGAGGGGTAAGGTTGTCTTTTCCAGGCGCAGTTGCGATCCTTTGATATGTATGTCGTACAATTAGTAGCTTTTCAGGTATCCTCCAACAGGCCCCAAGCTCCATATACGCATGGAAGCAGCTGCAAGACCAGCTTCGGAACAACTTCTAGGGCAACTACGCGGAGCCCAAGGATGAACGGCATCTGTTTGCCATGCGACAGTCCCCCGGGGAGTCCCTCCGGAGCTACTTCAAAAGGTTTGCGGAGGTGTGAAGTGCCAACTGAAAGGAGTTACGGACTCCATCAACAACGCTGCTAGATGCGGTCTTCAAGCAGGGCCTCTAGCGGAAATGATGGCAAGAAAGCCAATCCTCTCGATGGCCAAGCTCTTCGACAAAATGGAGTACGCTCGGGAGGACCATGGCCGCAGAACCAGATGGCTAGGCCACGCCGACAGCGTAGCGGCCAACCGTCAGGACAGAGAACACATACAAGAGATGGGGCGGGCGGCGCATCTACCACGTCGAGGGCGGTACTTCCCACCCCGAAAGCAACCGGGGGCGCCGAGCCCCAATGAATCGGGGCAGCGACAGAGGGTGCGGTCGAGGACGCGCACCCGACCAACCCGCCGAAACAACTACGCACTAGTGCGACCTCCACGGCAAGGGGTCGCACACGTGCGAATTGCCGCACCATCGAGGCCATGAGGGACCACATGGGCCGGAACAAAGGGGCCCCGGACGCACCCCGGGCCGACCGGCGGACAAAGCGTCCGTCACAGCTGTAGCTGTGCATAGGAGCCTCCCATGAATAACCCCTCGGAGGGTCATACTATGAACATCGGGGGGTCTTTCGTTAAACCTCATCTCAAAACGGTAGAGGAGGTCGTATGCCAAACAACTGCACCATATAGCGGCATAGCCGCCCTATGCGCTGCCTCGGAAGTCTGCATCTCGCTCGGCCCAAAAGACACCTTGAGCCTGTCATTCCCACACCAGGATCCCCTCGTCATCACCGCACGCATCGCGGAATGCGACATCCGGAGAGTGTTGCTCGACAGGGGAAGCTCCGCCAATGTCCTGTTCGACGAAGCATTCGAACAAATGATGATACCCCTAGATCGTCTCTCGATCCCCGGGGTTCCCCTGGTCGGGTTCAGCTGGAAACTCGTCATCACTGCACACATCATGGAATGCGACATCCGGAGAGTGCTGCTCGACAGAGGAAGCTCCGCCGACGTCCTGTTCGCCGGAGCATTCGAACAAATGATGATGCCCCCAGATCGTCTATTGGCCCCCGAGGTTCCCCTGGTCGGGTTCAGCGAGAAACCCATGGTCGCTCTCGGCCAGATCCACCTTCCCATCACCTTCGGCCCAGGAGCAGCAGCCCAGACGAAGGACATCTTGTTCGACGTAGTCGACATGTCGTACCAATATAACGCCATTCTCGGCCGCGCCACGCTAACTCCTTCGATGCTGTGGCCCATCACAACTACTTGTGCATCAAGATCCCAGGCCCCGAGGGGGTCGTCACGGTCCGAGGCAATCAAGGGCTGGCTCGCAAACCATGTGCTGGTCAAGAAGTTGGAAAAACTCCAGTACACCGAGTTGGAAAAACTCGTGTACTCCCTACTCTCGGCTTCCCGAAAGCTGAGGCATTACTTCTTGGCACACCCCGTGGTAGCGCAGATTTCGTACCCACTAGCCAACCTGATCCACAACAAAGTGGCCACTGGGCACCTCGGCAAGTAGGCGACCGAGCTCGCACCCTCCGACATCCGCTTTGCCACCCGAACGGCCATCAAGTCTCAAACCCTGACAGATTTCATGGCGGAATGGACATCCCGACCTTCCAACGATCCTTCGCTAAAGCCCATGTGGGAAATCCAGACCGACGGGTCCTAGTGCATCCATAATAATCTCCCCGGAAGGGGAGAAGGCCTCCTACACCGCGAAATTGGGGTCCCAGGCAACAAACAACATCGCGGAGTACGAGGCTGTGCTCCTAGGCCTCTGAAAGGCAAAGGGGCTAGGGGCTCCCCGGGTCATCCTCACTCCCGCCTAGTAGCGTGCACGTCGACAAATCATATCAGGTGAAGGACCCAGACATGGCTAAATACCTCACAAGCGTTCGGGCCATGGAGGCACTTTCACGGCATCACCATCAAATACAGTACCCCGTGCCGACAACTAGGAGGCCGACGCGCTGGCTAAAGTAGCCAACTCCGGCGCACCAGCTCCATCCCACGTCTTCTTCGAGGTGTTACAAACACCTGGGGCTGCCGCCGACGTCCTCGCCGTCGAGACAGAGGATTGGCGCGCCCCTTTGTAGCCTACCTGCAAGACAGGGAGGAGCCAGAACATGCCGCCGAGGCGAAACGGCTCAAACAGCGGGCACGAAATTACACCCTAGTAGGGGAACTCTATATAAGGCCAGAGTTTGCGCCCCACTCATGCGGTGCGTAACCAAGTTGGAGGGGAGGAACTTGGAGGAAATACACCAGGGGCTGTGCAGGGCCCACGCTGCCCCAAGAAGCCTAGCGGCCAAGGCCTTTCACCAAGGCGTCTATTGGCCCACTGCCCTTAGGGACGCACAGGAGATCGTAAGAACGTGCCAAGGGTGCCAGTGGATGTCCCAGAAGCCGGGTGCACCAACCCACCCCTTGCAACCGTTGCCTCCGGTCTGGCCCTTCGCCAGATAGGGGGTAGACATCATAGGCCCATCCCCTAGGGCAAAGGGAGACCTCCGTTACGCATTTGTTGGAGTAGAATACTTCTCCCAATGGGTCGAAGCCGAGCCTGTCACCAACATAACGGCACACAGTTTCACGACACTTCGTTCAAAGCGTACTGCCACAACATGGGCATCAAGCTATGCTTCGCTTCGGTCGCCCACCTGCAATCAAACGAGGCAGTCGAGTAGCCCAACGGGACCATCATCAATGCACTGACCAAAAGGCTAGTGGGACTTTCGAAAGGGCTCTGGCCGGAAGAGCTCCTCAAGGTCCTCTGGGCCATGCGAACCACCATAGCCCGCACAACAGGGTTCTCCCCGTTCAAACTCCTTTTCAGAGACGAGACCATTACTCCCTCTGAAATGAGAGCAATGTTCCCGCAAGCCACGGTCACCGAAGAAGTTCGAGATACATCTCTGGATCTGATCGAGGAAAACCGCGTTGAGGCACTCTGCGCCATCCGAAGGTATGTGGACGGCATGACGACCTCATACAACAAGGTCAAACTGAGGCCCCTCGTCGAAGGAGACATGGTGCTCAAGAGGGTCGCGAATGATGTCACCGGCAAGCTCAACACAGTGGGAAGGGCCATACATAATCGCCAAGACCACCAGAGCCGGCGCATTCTACCTCCAGACTGTTGACAGACAATCGTTGGATCACAGCTAGAATGCAAGGGCGCTCCTCAAGTACTACCCATGATCCGGCGCGGAAATGTAATCTCCATTGTTATTGTAATGATAATGAAAAATCTTTTGCAAGCCAAGCACCACCCAATACACCTCGAAGCGTCAAAACGCTCGGTGAATCAGAAAAGCCGCACATGACCTTCGGGTCCCGGCAATACACCTCGAAGCATCAAAACGCTCGGCAATCAGAAAAGCCGTGCATGACCTTCGGGTCCCAATAAAACACCTCGAAGCGTCAAAACACTCGGTGAATCAGAAAAGCCCCGCATGACCTTCGGGTCCAGCAAAACACCTCGAAGCGTCAAAACACTCGGTGAATCAGAAAAGCCACGCATAACCTTCGGGTCCCAGCAATACACCTCGCAGCGTCAAAACGCTTGAACTTGGAAAACCGCGCATCACCTTCGGGTCCCAGCAGTACACCTAGTAGCGTCAAAACGCTTACTGTATGAAGAGCCATGCATGACCCTCGAGTCCCAGCAATAGTACCGCCAAAACGCTCGGTGTATTCACAATGCTGCCCACAACCTTGGCTTCGCCTCCCCCTTCGCGCCCAAGCTCCATTAGGTCACGAGTAAAAAAAGGTTAGGGGATGGCGCTCGACTCACCTCCCCCTTCGTGCCTACGCTCCGTTAGGTCGCGAGTAAAAAAGGTTAGGGGACGGCTCTCGGCTTCGCCTCCCCCTTCGCACATAAGCTCCACTAGGTTGCGAGTAAAAAAGGTTAGGGGACGGCTCTCGGCTTCGCCTCCCCCTTCGCGCCTGTGTCACCGCTATAATGGATGCAGAGTCGTCACCGCCTATCAATACAGGGTCAATACCAAGGGCAACGGACAGACGGGCAACAGTTAACTAAGCTAAACTGTAGCTGTAAAGAGATTGTCAAAACAATAATTACAACATATGAATTAGAAGAATTACTGATAATAGATTGAAGGGGAATTTCGGAACGGGGAATGGACTATATAAAGCCGTTGTAACAGAATGGAAAGGTTGTCGAAGTAATGAAACAGATTAGCTTTACCTTTTGTGTTGTTCTCTCTTTTCCTCTTGCTGTTTCTTCCTTTCCTTCTTCTCCAATCCGATCGAACCTCACGCCCTGACAACGGCAGCAGCAGATGATGGCTCGAACAGAGTTGTCGACGTACTAGCCAACAGGCACCTCCGAGTCGGGTGCTTATAAGGTTCAGACGGGGGGCTTTCGGGGCAATTGCCGGGGAAAGGAAGAAGATGACCGGAGTACCGGGAAGCTCAGGGGAACAAGGGGGCGCAAGAACCTTTACCCAGGTTCGGGCCCTTCGGAGAGTAATAGCCCTAGTCCTGCTTTTCTTGCTATTGCTTGTGTTCTAATTTGAGAGGATGAAATCTACTAACCATGGATCGAACCCCCTCTCCCATGCACCCCGGCCCCCTTTTATACTTGGGCTCCTGGCGCATGGGAGGCTTACACGGCAAGGCACACTCATTACATTGCCACGGCGCATTTAATGCGCCGTCGCTTCTTACATCCCATTAACATCTGCCAGCCGTCACACCCCGCCTCGGGCCCCACGTCCGCCAACGCCACCCGTTCGTCGAGAGGTGAGGTCTTTGCCGTGATGTCACACGTAATTAATGCACGCTGGGAAGACGCGCCGCCATATCAGATCCTCCATGCTTTTCATTTAATGCGCACGATTCGCATTAAATGTCCTTGATCTGGCGCTGCGTCGGGGTGGGCGCCAGTGAGCGCTCGCATGCCACGCGTGTCTTAGCGACCACCTTGTTGGGCGCCCGGTGGGTAACTCGACGCCACGTGTCCACAGGGCGACTGCCTTCCTGGGCGCCCAGTGGTGTGGCCTGATTGCCACCTGTCCGCTGGGCGACCACCTTGTTGGGCGCCCAGTGGTGTGGCCTGATTGCCACCTGTCCACTGGGCGACCACCTCGCTGGTCGCCCAGGGGTGGCTTTGCGCCACGTGTCCCTGGCGACCACCTTCCTAAGCGCCGATGGTGTGGCTTTGACGCCACTGCCCATCGGGGCGACCACGCTGGGGAGTTGCTGCTCGTCGTGGCGGTGTGCCCGGACGCACCCTGCCCACCCGGCGGTCTCTTTTATTGCGGGGGAGTGGGGACCCTGGCGTAAAATACGCCGACAAGAGTTAACCGCGAAAGCGAAAG
This sequence comes from Rhipidocladum racemiflorum, assembly GCA_036346355.1. Taxonomy (NCBI): domain Eukaryota; kingdom Viridiplantae; phylum Streptophyta; class Magnoliopsida; order Poales; family Poaceae; genus Rhipidocladum; species Rhipidocladum racemiflorum. The sequence goes on from CM070572.1 coordinate 393,114, forward strand.
AATAGAGTTCCAAGGACCAGCAGCTTCTTGCCAAACGACTGGAAGTTACAGCACAAGCAATGGCGAGACTTACACTTGGGCGAGTGGCAGAGACGAACGCTAGAGGAGAAGGATCTGTCGCCCAAGTAGAAAACGCGTTGTTCACCCCTGGACCAGCAGAACCTTGGAAACAAGTGGAAAGGGAAGCCGTGTCGTCCCTGGGAGAGATACATACCAAGTGTTCGACAGGAGCACCTTCCGGAACAGCTGGAACGAGTGCTTGTGGTGCTAGAGAAAATGTTATGCCCCCTTGCCGCCGCCGTTGTCAGGGCGTGAGGTTCGATTGGATTGGAGAAGAAGGAAAGGAAGAAACAGCGAGAGGAAAAGAGAGAACAACACAAAAGGTAAAGCTAATCTGTTTCATTACTTCGACAACCTTTCCATTATGTTACAACGGCTTTACATAGTCCATTCCCGATTCCGAAATTGCCCTTTTACCCTTCAATCTATTATCAGTAATTCTTCTAATTCATATGCTGTAATTACTGTTTTGACAATCTCTTTACAGCTACAGTTTAGCTTAGTTAATTGTTGCCCGTCTGTCCGTTGCCCTTGGTGTCAACCCTATATTGATAGGCGGCGACGACTCTGCATCCATTGTAGCGGTGACAGTATCTCCCCCTGCAGAATTTGCTTGACCCCAAGCAATTGCCATTGGATAGCGAGCTCGCAAGATAATCAAATCCTCCCAAGTTGCAGATTCCACCGGTATGCCCATCCACTTAATTAGTCCTTGAGCAACAGCAGAGCTCCCCTTTTTAACCAATCTTCGCTCAAGTATTTCTTCAGGTTCTGTAAACCATGCGTCCAAATCGACAAGTTTGGGCAACTCTGTAAATGTTGGAGAGTAATCTGGAGTGAACGGCTTCAACTGTGAGATATGGAAGACCGAATGGATCTGACTATCAGACAGTAAATCCAATTTGTACGCAGCCGAACCAATCCTTTCAATAATCACAAAGGGACCATAAAAAATTTGTATGCTAATTTAGGGAAGGGCCTATTCACCAATGAACTCTGGGCATAAGGTTGTAATTTCAACAGCACTTTTTCACCAACATGGAATTGTTGATCCTGTCTTTTTTTGTCAGCTTGAACCTCATGCGATTTTGAGCTCGGACCAACTGTTGTTTGATCATGTCAGTATATTTCTCTCGGTCCTGGAGCATTTCATTAACCTCTTCTGACCGGCTGGTCATCGGTTTGGGTATGAGGCCATAGTGTGGATAACTACCGTATAACGCCTTAAAGGGTGAACACCCCAAGGAAGAATGGTAGCTCGTGTTATACCAAAATTCAGCTAGAGCTAGCCAAGACTTCCATTTCCCAGGTGCCGCATGAACTGCACACCTCAATTACATCTCTAAACATTGATTTACTCGCTCGCTTTGCCCGTCTGTCTGTGGGTGGTACGCAGTGCTAAATTGCAGTTTGATGTCAAGTGTTTTGAAGAGCTCACGCCAGAATATACTGGTGAAAATTTTATCTCTATCAGATATAATGGTCTTGGGTATGCCATGTAATTTGACTATGTGATCCAAGAATACCTTGGCCACTTTCTGGGCAGTGAAAGGATGCCGTAGGGGAAGAAAATGGGAGTACTTGGAGAAACGATCTACCACCCCATAATTACATTATAACCTTCAGACATCGGCAGTCCTTCAATGAAATCCATTGTGACATCTTGCCAGGCCGCTTGAGGAAGTGGGAGAGGTTGCAATAACCCTGATAATTTAGATCTTTCACTCTTTGCCATTTGACAGGTTTCACACTGCTTAACAAAGCCTTCCACCCCTTGTTTCATGCCAGCCCAGCTAAATAATTTCTTGAGCCGCTGATAAGTAACTTGGATTCCCGAATGCCCACCAATTGCCCTCGAATGGAAGGCTCGGATCAGTTTAGTTTGTACTACCGAATTCTCACCTACCCACATCCTGCCTTGGTGTCTGATTATCCCTGTGTAACTCAAATCCATTTTCATCAGGACTTTGAACAGCAAGCTGAGCTAGTAGTTGTTGTGCTGTTTTATCGGTAACATAGGAGTTAATCACCTCTTGAATCCACATTGGCTGCACTTCGGAAATCAGTTGAACGCTCATAAGTTGCCCGGCCAGGGAAAGAGCATCTGCCACCACATTTTCTTTCCCTTTCTTAGACTATGCGAAATTGTAGCCCCATCAATCGAGCCATAACCTTACGTTGCATTTCAGTCTGCAAATGTTGTTCCTCGAGAAAGCACAAGCTACGGTGGTCCATTCTGATAACGAACTATTGACGTTGTAGGTATTGTCCCCATTTGTTCACAGCCAACATCAAGGCTAGAAATTCTTTTTCATAAATCGATAGCTTCTAATGCAATGGGCCTAATGATTTACTGAAAAATGCCACCGGGTGCTCCTGTTGCAACAGCATAGCCCCGACTTGCTGGTCACAAGCATCAGTTTCCACTTCAAAGGCTTGTGCAAAATCCAGTAACTTGAGTACTAGTGTAGTAGCCATTGCTTGCTTCAACTGATTAAATGCTTCCTCTACGTGACTGTTCCATTCAAAGGCTTTCTTTTTAAGAAAGTTGGTCAGGGGCGGGCTAAAACCCCATAGCTTCTTACAAATTTTCGATAGTAACCTGTAATCTAAGAATCCTCTTAGTTCGGTCACACATGTGGGTCTCGGCCAATCCAACATGGCTAGCGTCTTTTGAGGATCGGCAGCCACTCCCTTATCAGAGATAATGTGCCCCAAGTATTCCAAGTGGGTTTGAGCAAAAGTGCATTTGGATCTCTTCACAAAAAATTGGTTGGTCTCCAAAGTCTTCAAGACAGCATCTAAATGTTCCACATGAGTGTTAATATCAGGGCTGTAAATGAGATACTGTCACCGCTACAATGGATGCAGAGTCATCGCCGCCTATCAATACAGGGTTGATACCAAGGGCAACAGACAGACGAGCAACAGTTAACTAAGCTAAACTGTAGCTGTAAAGAGACTGTCAAAACAGTAATTACAGCATATGAATTAGAAGAATTATTGATAATAGATTGAAGGGTAAAAGGGGAATTTCGGAACCGGGAATGGACTATATAAAGCCGTTGTAACATAATGGAAAGGTTGTCGAAGTAATGAAACAGATTAGCTTTACCTTTTGTGTTCTCTCTTTTCCTCTCGTTGTTTCTTCCTTTCCTTCTTCTCCAATCCGATCGAACCTCACGCCCTGACGACGTCGACAGCAAGGGGGCATAACACTAAGCTCCACTAGGTCGCGAGTAAAAAAGGTTAGAGGACGACGCTCGGCTTCACCTCTCCCGCTTTGCGCCTAAGTTCTGCTAAGGCCATGACAAAAAAAGGCTGGGGGCAGCGCACGGCTTCGCCTCCCCCTTCGCGCCTAAGTTGCGCTAAGGCCACGACCAAAAAAGGTTGGGTGACGGCGCTCAGCTTCGCCTCCCCCTTCGCGCCTACGCTCCGCTAAGGTCGCGAGAAAAAAAGGTTAGGGGACGACGCTCGACTTCGCTCCCCCCTTCGCGCCTACGCTCCGCTAAGGTTGCGAGTAAAAAAGGTTGGGGGACGGCGCTCGGCTTCGCCTCCCCCTTCGCGTCTACGCTCCGCTAATGCCGCGAGACAGTGATCGGCTTCGCCTCTCCCTTCGCACCTAAGCTCCGTTAGGTCGCGAGTAAAAAAAGGTTAGGGCACGGCACTCGGCTTCGCCTCCCCCTTCGCGCCTACACTCCGCTAAGGTCACGAGAAAAAAAGGTTGGGGGACGGCGCTCGGCTTCGCCTCCCCCTTCGCTCCGCTAAGGCCATGAGTAAAAAAAAAAGGTTAGGGGACGACGCTCAGCTTCGCCTCCCCCCCCCCCTCGCGCCTACGCTCCGTTAAGACACGAGTAAAAAAAGGTTAGGGGACGGCGCTCAGCCTCGCCTCCCCCTTTGCGCCTAAGCTCTGTGAGACCGCAATCAAAAAAGGTTTGGGGACGGCGCTCGGCTTCACCTCCCCCTTCACGCCTTCGCTAAGGTCGTGAGTAAAAAAGGTTAGGGGACAGCACTCGGCTTCACCTCCCCCTTCGTGCCTAAGCTTCGTTAAGTCGCGAGCAAAAAAGATTAGGGGACAGCGCTCGGTTTTGCCTCCCCCTTCGCGCCTAAGCTCCGTTAGGCTGCAACCAAAAAAGGTTTGGAGACAGTGCTCGGCTTCGCCTCCCCCTTCTCGCCTAAGCTCCGCTATGGTCGTGAGTAAAAAATGTTAGGGAACGATGCTCGGCTTCGCCTCCCCCTTCGCTCCCAAGCTCCGTTAGGTCACGGATAAAAAAGGCTAGGGGATGGCGCTCGGCTTCGCCTCCCCCTTCGTACCTACGCTCCACTAACGTCGCAAGTAAAAAAGTTCAGTAGACGACGCTCGGCTTCGCCACCCTACTACGTGCGTACACTTCCGTCAGCCGCAAAGCCATTCTTGTCACCTTTATTATTATCAGGAAATACACAATAGTACAGTACAACATCCGTTACAACTCGACCGCCTTACACGATACGAACATTACAACTCAACCATACAAGCACACCTACACAATTCGCGGTGACGACTAAGCAGTCACTAGTCCAGCCCATACCGAGCCAGCAACCATTCTATATTTCGTCCACCGAAGGGTCTCCCCGCATGAACCTCACAAGTTCCTCTGGCGTATAAGCGAGATCAACGCCACTACCACCTTCCTCCGACGAAGTTCCCCTAGGGGAACCAGCACGAGTCTCTCGAACAGGTGTACCCAGCAAGTCACAATCTTGATAGCGGCGAAGGCGCAAGGCCACTCGACGTGTCGCTATTCTCTCCCGCCAGTAAGAAGCAAAGCTAGCCAAGTCGCCCTCAGGGTGACCCTTCCAGCACTGCCACATCGATCCCGAAAAAGTGACACCTTTGAAGCAAACCTGCAAGGGCAAGTCCAAGTGAGCCCGGGACACCTATGGATCGCAGCTAATAGCCCAATGCTTCTCGTTGCCCGACGCAAAAGGGCGCACACCACGCCCAGCACTGCGTTTGTAGCTAAGGATATCGCCTTGCAATGTCTCCGCATAAGAATCATGATGGCACAATGTTGATAATCGAACAACTCGGTTTCCACAAAATCCATTTCATTAAAGATTTCAAGTTACAAAGCCTCCGTCCTCAACAACCGCCCTATAATATGACGGGCGAGCAGAGAGGCATTAAAAACAAAACGACAAACCAAAACCACACCCAACGCATCACCCCTTACGAAGAGAGGCAGGATCAGCCCCCTCGCTGGCTCGCGGCCTAGATGGGCCAGCATCTTTTGGAGTCGCCAAGTCGGCCTCCATGGATGCCAGGGCAGCCTCTCGACTTTGCTTCAACCAGAAGTCCGACAGAAGCACGTTGTTCGCACGACGGTTCCGTTGCTGGTGGTCCGTCACCTCCTCCGCCGAGGCTACCGCAATGGAGTGCTGCCCCCACGACGTCGACATGGTCACAGCTTGCCTTCCAAAGAGTGGTTAACGCCGTTTGCCAAGCAACCTTCGCGCAGTGGCTCCCATACACCTGGGCAGCCTTTTGAGCAACGGGACCCACGTAGCGGAGCCATTGCAATGTCGGGACAATGTTCGACCGATCATGCCACAGCTCCAGCGGAACCACGCCTATCACATGCAGCGAGTCAGCGAGCGAGCCCATCGCGCACCAAGCCACCTCCGCAGCTAGGCTGTTGCCCTCGCGCACCAAGCCACCTCCGCGCGTAGATGCATCACCAGCTCATCCATCCCCATGGCCTTCGACTCCGCCTCGGCCTTTTCTCGATGAAGCGCCACATTCTCGCTACGAAGGGCCTCAACCTTTGCTTGCTTCGCGTTCACTTGCCCTTGTACCTCTTCGTAGCTTCAACGAAAGTCATCCCGCAACGCTCGGGGCAACATCAGGCTCTAGTCCATGTGCACCCCACAAGTCAAAAAAAGGAAACAAAAATTCCAAGGACGGCCAAACGCACCTTCACCGAGTTGGCGTCCATAAACCGAAACATGGCAGACAGCAGCGTCTTTACAAAAAAAGGCGAGCAGACTAAGGAGGGTTTGCAAACCGCGCTACAGCATCAAAAATTGTGCCGGCCTTTGGCCGCACTTTGAAGTCGACTGTGCACAGCGCGTCGATGTCCGCGAAGGCAGATGACACTGCCTCCTCCCTGGAAGGTCCGCTCCCCTCAGAGCCAGCTGCCCGAGGAGAGGCACCTCCGTCGAGAGGAGCCTGCCCCATCTGGCGCATTCCCCGGCCACCTCGTCACCAACCCTCATCACTGCACAACGCTTGAGGTAAGGAAAATACGCGCATACAAACAGCCTAACTAAAATTGAATACATACCAGGGTCGATCACCCGAGGCATAGAAGGAGCACCATAGGAGCAACGATGCGCTATCGGGTAGCTTGCCGATATGCTGAACCGTGAAGCCTCGGGCTGCACCCCGGCAACAACGAAGTCATCTAATTCGGGCCCCTCGGCCGAGGGCCCCTCGATATCCTTAGCCGCCGCCACGCCGAACAAAAGACGAGCAGTCGCAGGAGCTAACCCCACACCAGGAGGCGTCGCAGCCGCCAGACCGTCATCCTTTGAAAAGCCCCCCAATTCGACCTATAGCCAGGGTCGAGATGGGGCCGGATCTGCGTGTCTACAGACATGTCGCCCCCAAAGCCCTGCCTTGTGAGGGGGGTAGGCCATAGACTCGGGTATATAGGGAGACGATCAAGGTGATATGCAACACATACAGAGAAACGTAATTGCTTTATTTCCTGCCAAATTAATCCTCCCCTTTTACATCTGAGACCAGGGCTATTTATAGCATCCCCGCCTTCTGGGGGCAAGCTTACGACCTTGCCCCTACGGGTCTCGCAGGACCGTAAGGGCTTAGCCGTATTTCCCATTGGGGGTCATGATGGCTACGACGGTAGGGCGTCTTCTGACGTGGCGGTGGCCCTCCTCGGCCTCCTGCTTCGGCTTCGGAGGCTCGCAGGACCTCCAGCTCGGCTCCGAAGCCTTTGCTGCAGGCGCACTCCTGTGGTTCGCCGAAGGCTGTGCTGGGCCCTTCGATGCACCCCCTTCGTTGGCCTTCGGATTGACCCAGGAGGCTTCGCCTTCAGTGCAAGCCTCTTTGGGACTTACCCGGGAAGGGGGCTAGTGCCGCTTCTCCGTGGCCATACATCGGGTCGAAGGGGGCGGTTGCCGCTCCCGACAACAGGTACTATGTGAAATAGAGATATAATAATACATTTTACAATACACAGGCCAAACTGCGAGTATCAACTTACAAGTTATGAGTATTAGACATGGAATATGGTCAGAAAGTAGTGTGCTTCCAATTTTAATTAAAAATTTGAAATATTGAGAAAGCTAGATTAATAGGATTAATTGATAAGAAAATTCAAGCTAGCCCCACACTCGGTTTCCATATTTGTTGTACCTGAAAAAATCATGACTGCAGCAAATAACCTTGAGAACAATACTATTGAAACGTGGATGATAGCTTATTAAGATACATAGATAAAACCATAAAGTTATGTAAAGTCAATTGAATCAAGTAAGGTGTGCCAGGTGAACAGCAAAGGTCATTTTTTCAACTATATGGACAGGTCCACGAAATATATGACCTCTCTTGAATGAAGATGGCCAAAGAGGCAGTGTGACCTAAATGAATCCAAGAATTTAACCAATATACTGGCGTTGGAAGAAGCTTAAGCAACTGTACCTTCCATTTTGGTTTTGCTTCTGTCTCTGATGAGACATCCTCAAGAAAAGATGCAAGTTCACTAAACATGACTTCGCATACTTCTAGATGTGAGTGCCCAAGGGCAGCTGTAGCAGAAAGCTGCAGAAACAGAAATTAACCAAAAGGGAAAGTCAATTCCTGTGCACTGATATCATAATCAACCAATCATGTAAGATGCTGAAAGTCAAAATTCAATGGAGATTTGCTATACAGCAAAATGACATTAATTGCAAGTCAATAAAACACTTCCATTACGTTAAACCAATAGTTTAGGAAGAACTAGGCAAAACTCAGGTTTAACATACATGGCAAAGTAGGCAAACTATCCAGCATAGATCAAAGTTAGAGCCTGTAAGCGGAACTTCAGCTCCAGAAGCCATTGGACGCTTAAGCTGCTCCAAACAGAATGCAACTTCTTGGGCTTCTAATGGAACTTTAGACCCCCTTTGTGTTGAGATCAGAAGCTCCTCTCCCTCAACTTCTAGAGGAAGCTAAGCCCTCCCAAAACGGCATGTTAGTACCCCAAAAAAGAAGGGCTCATCATATAATCTGTGGACATAATACATTGCCACAACCTCTAAAAAAATAGGTCCTTTACCCTCTGAAAGGAGTAAAACCAAAAATCTTCAATATTTTAGATACACCTCAAGTTAACAGGGAAAAAACGACTCAACTGCTGCATCAGGAGCAGAAGTATGCCGTGTACAGCACAGGCATGTAGACACAGGGCAACCTTAACACCCTACCTTTTTTACAAAATCTTCATAGCTATGTGAAGCAGTAGTGTTAGATTGAATGGCCTATGGTGAAAACTCATTTCTGCACACTGGATACTGCTAAGTAATGCACGTCTACAAAATTTGGTGCCAACCTCCTAAATTGTTAGCTATGATTACTCCCTAATTATTATTACTAGTTACATGCCCGTGCGTTGCTACGAAAAACAAAATTAATAACGAAAAATAAAGATTAAAAAATAAAAAAAAATATTTCACAAAATCAAACATCTATCTTTAACGCTTCGTTTTTTGTGAAAGCTGGCTAATTAAAGCAACGCTTCGTTTCTTGCGTAGGGTAATTAAGCAGGGCAATTAAGCGGCAATTAATGACGTGGGAAGAACGGACCACTGCCACCAAGTGCTGCTTTAGAATAGTAGAGATTACAGTTCAGAAAAAGATTTACCATCATTGTGCATTTTGGGTGGCACTTACGTTTAGTTGAGCAAAGCAATTTGTCGAACAAGATGAAGCGAACGAAAATCAAGAAACAAAGGAAATGGCAACAGAAATCACAAAGAAGAACAAACTTTAGCAATATCAGTTGCAAAATGTGATACGCAAGGTAGGTTAAACAATTGGAAATCTAATCATTGCACGAACTTACTGCATATGCTTCTGAACCATGACGCAGTGACGGAAAAATCATATGGAAGATATCTCTCGCTGCTTTGAGGGCAAATTCTTCTCTGTTATCAGGTGGGCAAGAGCATGCAAACATTGCATATATCAACCATTGGTCAAGCTTAGTTTCAGTATCTTGTGATTGTTGCGCCTTTCCACCAAGTTCAACAGGAGTGATCTGTTCAAGTCTCCTAACAACTTCTAATCTGTGGAGTCATACAATAAAGTCAATAAGATGCCCAACCAAATTGTCAAATGAATGCAGAAATTAGTGCTGTTTATGAAGTGAGATCTAGCAACAGTAGATAAAATTTTGAGATAATTGCAAATCTACATGTACCAGCCTAGTCCCTAGATCACATATTTAGAACTAAATAAACCAAGGTAAGGGTGTGTCTCTATTGAATGCCTCAGGCTCTCGGCTAGTCAACTCTCCATCTAAGGAGATCTCTAACACCCACCATGGCACCAAACTGGCAAATTCTATTCGTTTTATGAGCTTCTGGCCACAATTTCATGGAATGTCAGCTACAAAGTTCTCGCTAACAGAAAATTCAAAAAAAAAAAAAAGACCCAACCTTTCGTAGTATTTCCTTACTGCAGAGAAGTCACTGCCTAATTGAACCACCACAACGGGGAATAAAAATTGCTATTGGAAGGACAGAAGCCACCCAACATATTAACAAACTAAAATCATTTATGAAGTAAAATTCTAAAATTCCAGGAAAACAACGGAGTTCTTGCCTTGCATCCTGCACAGAGCTCGGGCAAAGTTCAGCTGCATATTTCACAATTTCACTGAGATAGCGGGCCCATCTGCTTTTATCTACGCTCTCCAAAATGGTTTGAAGTGTCACATCCAAAGGAATGGGATCCAACTCACGTCTCAGATCATATGGTCGCCCCGGATCCCAATAACAGCTTTGAACAATGTCTTCCTGCGAATTTATAAAGACAGCTTTACTTGTCCGATATGGTATGAAAGAAATTTGATGACAAATCTGAAGGCCACATTGGGGAATGTAGGAATTCCAGAGGAGTTTTGGAGGAAAGAAAACATTTACTGACTAGTTATTTTCTTTCCAGAAAAATTGGTGCATTTCAAACAAGTCTTCTAACAGCTCAAAGAAATTTAAATCCAACAAATAGAAATATAAAAAACTCACCCCATTTTCCTCTATGATGTCAATAATAAATATTGGTTCCGGTTCATTTGCTGAGTAATCTCTTAGATCATTTTTTAGAGCTCGGACACATCGCAATAACTCCAGAGCAGTAAGCCTTATTTGAACATCGGCAGAGCTGAGAAATACAAGACCAACTGCATCCATTTCCGAGGCACGAAATTCAGATACATCTCTGGACCTATGAAACGGAGACCTCTGTAGTGCATCGCCTCCTAGACTAGAACGCTTTACATTTTGCATATCTTTTGCCAAAAGTTCCTCAGGTAGGCATGCTCTCCACAATCGCATAAGCTCCACTAAGCGTCCCAGGGACGTTTGAATCAAAAGAGGAAACTCGTCGGGAAGTTTTAGGATAAAGTTAGCCATTCCTTTCAACACAGCAAACCGACGATTAGGTAGGTATCGTACAATCCTGTTCAACACTTGCACTGCTTCTTCACGAACACCGGGGTCAATACTTATGCCATGTTGAGGTATAATCTCGGTCATTTTATCATTACGGCCCACCTCTTCTATCAAGTATGGTATACATTTAAGCACAGATCTGAAGAGTGATCCCTGAGGTTTATCCTTTGTTACATTATCTGAAAACACAATATTAGACATCACGAAGTAAAAGGGAAAATAGAACAGCTAAAAAACATTTTCTGCCCTCTGTCACAATTTTAGTATCATAGTTTCCAAAAGATAGTACAAAATAAATTGATAGAAACAATAGCACTTGGCAAATAATTCGAACGTTTGCTATGGATGATGAGAAGTAGCAGCATACCTATTGTAGCCTTTGATGATGTGAGAAGGGCTAGGCTATATGTCTTGTTACAGGACCGTAATATTGATTCAATAGCTGACTTGACTTTTGGAATATAGTGGCCAATACCAAACGCTGAAATTATAGCGTAAAAATGCAGCTTATCGTATTTTCAGAAATAATTATGTTAAAACAAAATGAAATTGATCCCAAAGCCCTGTTACCTTGGAAAACATCCAAGCCAATTTGATGATTTGATCGAGAAACAACGATCTCAAGCAAAGCCCTAAGACCAACAACCTTTGCTTCACTTAAGCTATCTGGTTTCAAAAGTTCAAGTATCATATGGTTCATTGCAAAATCCAGGTTGCTCTCAGCCAAGGTCACACAGAACTCAACAAGTTTATCATGCTGGACATCTTGAGTCAGCAACCCTTTCTTCAAAACAGTTAGTAATTGAGAAGTAACACTGTCTAAATAGTCCCACACGTGATTCCTGGGCTGATAATCTGCATAAACATTTAAATAAATTTTTACTAGACGATGAAGACAATCTAATGCCATTGATCGATGATTCTTGTCCTGCACAATAAGAAATCATTCAGAACTACGCTTCATGCAGCACATGGGAAGAATATAAGTTTCAGAAATCAGAGAATCTATTTGGAATAGGCATGATGAGAACATTAAAAAAAATACTAAATGGTGAAATATTATGAAGCTGTCACATGATAATATTATGATCAAGTCAAATGTGTGGACATAAATCACCTTGAGATACTTATACAGGATTTCCATATGTTGAGAAAAGTTAGTGTTGAACGTATGGGAATCACCAAGACAAAGTAGAAGGGTGACCAGTGGAAATCCAACCTGCAATGAAGATTAAGCATTACATGTAAAAAATTTGTGGAGCAACAGCAAATCAGAAACTAATAATGTTACCAAAACAATTTGAGATAATGAGAGGAGTTTATTGCCTTATTCACCCACAAATCATTAAAATCCTCAATTCCGTTAACACACTCAAAAAATACAAATTAATTTCAGAAAATCTCAGTCCTGTGTGATCATTATGCTCGCTAGCAAATAAGCATGTAAAAAAAATTCCCAGTTACCTGTCCAATGGTCCTAATGTAAGCTGCCAAGTAATTCCATATCATAGATAGCTTACTTTATCATATCAAATACTTGATAAGAAGCTGCGTGATTTGATTGATAAGGAGTACAGGTACAAACCATGATTGACAAGGGGTAAAATAAATGTTTCAAGAAGAGTTTAGGACCATTCATGGAATTTAATCATTTACCCACTTGAAAAGGCGATAATCAATATCTAAGAAAAGTTAGAAAAAAGAAAATTTGTGCAAACTGCAAACACAACTCCACACAAACAAGGTTCATACAAGAAAGATGCCAGGCATAATTTGTCCTTTGAACTCTTTGTGCAAAATAAGAGTAGGAAAATGGCCTAGTTTGAGCAAACAAGTCAAACAAAAACCAATTTTGGGAGCCTTCAAAAACCAATTTTGGGAGCCTTCCAAAGAGAGCGATGACAAGATTAATAAACAAAGTAAAGACATACAATTTTTATGTACAAAAGCAAATGTTTGAGCATAAATAAAATTCCATGTCATCAACTTACAGCAATATGTTTGCTCTGCTTGTCCATCCAATACATGAGATGGACTCTTATTCGAGAAACAGCATCATACCAAAGTGACAACGCAGGTTCCACACCCAGTGGAGGCCAATAATTTTTGCCTCCCTCAGCAAGTGGGGCCAGTATACTTGAGAGCATGTTGCACAAAGCATGTTGCAGTTCACTCTTTCTTTTGTTAGGAGGACGATTTAGAGGATTTGCTTTTGCAATGAAGGATACCGAAGCATTCAGCCCACCCTCCGTCTTCACCTAGAAAAGTAAATTAAGTGGACATATAAGCCATCAGAAATCGTATGTAACTATGTATATACCAATCTACAAAAATCAAAAACACCACTCCAAGGCATTCCATGTGGCCTTGTTATCCAGTAAACATTAGTTCACAGATGATGAAGTGAAGTGAACAGAGTATAGATCTTGTTGTTCTCGTGTACGTAAATATGTCTTTTATTATTGAAATTAATTGTGCAAATCAAAGGTACTTTCTGGAATTAAGTGTATGTATGTAGAAGCTTAGATGATTAAGATGCATTTAAGACTCTAAGTGAAGCATCAGATTGATCATGAAAGCAGTTCCCAGGTAATATCATCTGCTTGATTACAGTTTGGTTAGTGGAGAGTGGCCTAAAAATTGGAGAACAGTAGCATACTAGTGAACATAACTTTTAGAAAGTCTCTACATGTGATGGCATGCCAAGACAAATCAGATGGGCATTGCATGCATTTTGAATCCTTATCAACTGATGCAAATATTGAAATAATGAAGCAAACTTTGTATAATTGTACCCCCAGTTTAAGGTAGCGCATCCCATTAATAATGCTGAGTGTCTCGCTTCTAGCAACAGGGGTATCGATACGGCGAGTATTAAGCTCCATGAAAAACCTTTCCGTCACAGAACTAAACCTGTATGAATCATCAGAGTCCTCAATAATTAGACAAGGATATCCCTCTCCCTCTGATCCATGGAAGTCAAGGTGTTAAGAAGCATACCTGATACATGATAAAGCTCCTAAAAGTTGAGCAACAAGATCTAAGAGGAGACCTCGCAAATCAACCAATGAAGGATAATCTACTTGGCTGACAACCCTGCAGAAAGTAAAGAAGGTAGGGCAATTGAGAAATAAAATTTTACACAATGATACGATCCAAGAAATTTGGCACATGCTGACCAAATAAGATAGCATATTACATTTAATATTCGATATGATGTTTTAATGGAATGCGAAGCCACAGTTAAGCATATTTAAGATCGCACAACCTGGCATTGTTGTGCTCCTATTTACCATTCGAGAACTATATTAAAAAAAGGCAGTAAAATCTCACCTGTCTGCATTAATTAGCCAATCAAATACAAAACTTTCCAGGCCAATCCAAAGTTTCTCTAGACAAAATAATGCAAGAAGTTAGCCAGATATTTAGAAAAGTAACTATACAAAGCACTCATAGAAACAAACAAAAAACCTGTTATTCCCTCTTGTGGGCAATACTCAGCAAATCGAATGCAGGCTGAAGAGAATATGCACTCAACAGCAAGCTGGGTAAGGGCAAAAAAGAAAGACATTGAGATTTTAGACAAGACGATGCAATTGAAAATATAGGTGAAGTAGAAGTTTGAGATATCTGGGATGAAAATACTTGCTAGTGACTATTTGCAACTATGTGATAATATACAGAATGCATGTCTCATGATGTTTACTGAGCATCAAACTACAACGGAAAACAAAGTGGTTCTTTTTAAGGATAACGACATGGTCAATCAATAACAAACCTTCTTTTGGTATGTCGAGGCATCATGGGCACCTTTTGGTGATTCACTGCAGAACAGTGAAGAACAATAATACTTCAGTAAAAGGTAAAAGACTGCAGAGAGTTTCTAGAGTTGTTCATCAACAATTTTCAGGAAGCAGCAAGCAATAAATCTGAGAGCTCAATGCGACATAATGGAAATCTAAGACTACCAGGGTGGAGTTTTCAGGACTCAAGGTCAATCAGCGTACCTTTCTCTCCACCGAAGAAGAGCTTCCAAAAGAGGCAAAGGTGTGTGCCTAGCAACCATGGCAAGTGAATCCAATACTTGCTCATAGCTTGGATCAGATGGCCGGAGGTATTGCCCATCCTGCTTATTTGTCAAAAATAGAAATTTAGATTTGGATATAGTTTACGTTATACCTTAAAACATTTTCCCTGGTGAGTGGTGACATAGCTAGTATAATTTGACATCATGCTCATCTGGATAGTACAAACATGCCTAAGGAAAACAAGACAATATCAAGCCGAGTTGTGCTTCTATGCTCTCCAAAAAAGCGAAAAGCACAAATACTAAAGTTGTATTGTTAGCAGTGGTATACATCGTGACAACCTAATGTATTGAAAAATACACGATGAGTGAGAAAATAAAAACCTTTTTAAAGAAAAAACATCGTGCCCAGAGAAAATGCAAGCAAATAATCAGCATTCTTTGATACCAACAACATGTATGAACATGTGTTGCCAGAGCACGAATGAGTATTAGCCCACCCAGCCAAGCCGAATAAAATCGAAGACGTGTGCATGCTGTGGCACAAGCAAACCAAATGTAGCATTTCGCACGCAAGTAGAACACCGTCAGAGAGTGGGAAGTAGCAATGACATGATGAAATGGCAAAATTTTGGGGCATTAATAAGAAATCCAACCTAATTGATGCCTAACATTAGCAGCCTGTGCACAGGACGCAGAGTGATAATAGAAAGCGATATGTAATCCAATTGAAAGGCGGAATTCGGCCTCCAGGCCAGGCAAGCGGATAGACTAAGACCTAGGTCACCTAAAATCAATGGCAAGGCATTCTACCGCAATAATAGTGGCTGGCGATCTCGAATCCACGCGAAACGAACCCTAGCTAGGTTAGGTAGCAAAAAAGTAGTAGAAGGCTGTGATTGCCGTTGACCTATCAGGGAACACCACTCGTAATCGCGACGGCCCCGTCTGGAATTGTCGGATGCGATGGCATTTGGACTGAAAGAGAGGGCAGAGAGGGGGGACCTGGGCCTGCGCGGTCTCGATGCGGCGGCGGGCGAGTGGGAGGAAGCGGGCGAGGAGGGAATCGACGATCTGTTTGGCGGCGCCACCGGCGCCCATGTCGGGCGTCGAGGACGCGGCGCTGGGGGGCAGCGGCGGTGGGTAGGAGACCCCCACGGCGGCGGAGGAGGAGCGCGGGGTAGCCAGGTCGAGATAGCGAGGCTGCTGCTGGTGGTGGTGGCTGCTATTCAGCGATACCCTCCTCCTAGCGCTAGCAGCGTCGTGTTTCGTTTCTGGTGCGGAGGAGGAGGTGAGTGACGCATTGTCCAGCCGGAGACGACGAGACTCTTTCCTTTCGTTTTTACGACGACAGGTAGGAGTAGCAGCTCATCTCCCTATTTGGTTTCATTTGTATTTATATTTATATGTGTAATTTTGATTTTTGAGCGGTGCTTTTGTATTTTTCTCTCTTAATAAAATTACATAAATTTTAAAATCATCATTTACCATTCATTCATGCTTTAATATTTATATAACTTTAAAAAATAAAAGCATAGAAACACCTCTCTAGTTTTTTGCTAATATGAAATAGAAAGAGGAGAAGGAAATACAGACAGTATAAAACATCGTTACATGGGTTATTATTTATAACAAATATTTTTTCACGCTATAGTTAAAAAAAACGTTGAGTTTCATAGAGACAACCTTAAGATGACATCTATTGTATAAGCTGTCTTTAGTTCTATCTTTAGATGGCATGAAGCAGTACATAGACAGCAGTCGTCTCTACTATCGTACATGCTCTTATGAACGATGAGAGTTTTGCTGGCACACCATGCTTTGATTTCTCTATGGGCCTCCTCTTCCTCCTTGATCAGCCTACCAACGCCATCTAGGAAAGCAACCCTCCCACCCTCACTCGCTTAACTTCTCCTCTGTCTGTGATATTCATTAGCTACGTACGCACGGCGCGCTACCAAGCTGCGCTACATCCCTTTTTTTCCAAATTGTTATGCAAGTGTGTTAGGATGCGTAACATCTCGTGATCCTTTTTGCAAAAGGGGTATGATCGTGCCGAACGCAATTTTTCTGAACCACGAGGATCTGTTTGCAAAAAGACTTAGTTCGGATTCAGCTACAAATTTGCGGAACTATGAGGTTCTTATCGACAAAAAAACAGTAGAAAGACCAGGTAGTAATTAAGTATTTCATTTGCAGTCCTTTGACGAATGAGTTACGAATTTATGAAACTAGGAGGCTAACACGTGTGCATGATGAAAGGGCCAGAACTCCCTAAATTCAGGGGCGGATCTACAGGGTATGCCGGGTGGGCCACGGCATACCATGTAGATTCGGCCCAATACGACGGCTATGCAGTCTTAGCTTCACACTGTTATGCGGTAAGCCAGTAAGCAGTGGCATTTTCACCGGCCAGGTCACATGCTTGATTGGCTTCCACGCGAGACATCAACTGATCAGCGATTTGTAAATGAGGACGGAAACGGCGATTGTGTACAGCATGCCATAAACGAGGACAGAAACGACCCAATACGGTTGTACATCAGCGATTTGTAAACGACGGCTTTGTGGCTTTACATCAACGATCGGCGGTTGTACAAAGCGAGACAGCGATCGGCGGCTATACACTGCGAGACGAGCGATCGACGCTTGCAGCGATTGAAATGACGTAGAGCTACAGTGTTTCTCGAAGCTACAGTGCCGCGCTGCAGTATTTTTTGGCGCTACACTGATCACGAAAATTGCAACGGTAATTCCTGTTTTTTTCGTTCTTCGTTCGCATGTTTGTTTAGGTTTTAGATTAATTCATTATTTTGTCGTAATAATTTTGATTTGATCCATCCAAAACCTTTTTAGGGCATTAGGTGGTTGATCTGAAAAGTTTGATTGGTTAATTCTTTGTAGATTTTGATTAATCTCGTAATTAGGGTTTGATCAATTTCCGTCATTATTTTATATAGTCAGCTTGTGAAGGTCATAACTTTAGATCCGTAGATCCGATTGAGATGATTCTTTTTAGGTTAGTTTCAAAATTGAATCTAGTTTCTGTAGTTAAAATTTTACATCAATCCAATGGCTGGATCTTTAGAAATTACTATTTTAGTTAACGTGCGTCAATCTATTTTTGCTGAAATCGAAGCTGTTTTTTATAATTTGTCTGGGAGGGTTTTGAGAATCAATAAAAATTTATTTTAGCTTCCGCGCAATCAATCACCCTCCTTTGATTGCTATATTAGTGTATATCGATCTTACATGTGATTTGAGTGCAAGATTGCTAATTGATTTATAGAGTAGAAACAAATATAATTGCTACTTTGCTAGAGACTAGAGAGTTGCTTGTTGATGCATTGCTTTTTTTGTTTTTAGAGTTATTGAATTATGAAGATGAATGGAGACATTGCATCTCTTTTCTGGAAACATGCAGTAAAGAAGGTTGTTGTTGCTTCAGCTCCTTCCACGGCTTCGCCTAGAACCGTGGCGGAAGATGAACCTCAAGAGCAAGAGAGAGTAATTGAAGAAATTGTGAATCCTATGCCATCTTCTCCGCCTTCAGTTCCCCTTGATAATGTCTCGCCACCGCCACCACCGCTAGTCTATGATATCAATCGTCTTCCACATGATCCAGGTGAAAGGCTGCCCATTCAAAGTTATCCTGTTAATGATCAAGATGCAATTCGAAGAGTATATATTCTTAAAGGTCAATTCCAACCACATGCACATGAATTTCCAAAAAGAAAAATTGGAAATAGAGACCGTCAATTCAATTTTGTATGGTTTGCTAAGCATCATTGGCTTGAATATAGTATTAAGAATGATTCTGTGTTTTGCTTTGTATGCTACTTGTTCAAAGATAACAAATGTAAGGGCAAGGGGGCAGATACATTTACTACAGATGGTTGGAGAAATTGGAACATTGGAGATAAAGCACTTTTGAAACATGTGGGTTCTAGTACACATAATGCAACTCAAGAAAGATACAATGGCTTTGTGAATCCCAATGCAGCAATTGATTATCACATTGAGAAGTGGAGTGATGAGGATCTTCGTCTTTACAAGATTAGGTTGACTTATTCACTTAGATGTATAAAGTTTCTTTTGTATCAAGGATTGGCATTCCATGGACATGATGAAAGCGAAGAGTCTAGCAATAGAGGGAACTTCCTTGAAACTTTTGAAGTTTCTTTGCAACAAATAGTGAAGAAGTGAATAAGTATGTTTTGAAGAATGCTCCAGGTAATTGCACTTTAACTTGCCTAGAGATTCAAAAGCAAATTATCCAATGTTGTGCCATAGAAACTAGAAAGAAAATTATTGAAGAACTTGGTGATAAGCTCTATGCAATTCTAGTTGATGAGTGTAGTGATATATCACATAAAGAACAACTAGCTCTTTGCTTGTGTTATGTTAATAAATTGGGAAGGCCATGTGAGCACTTTCTTGGAGTTGTTCATGTAGATGATACTACCTCTTTGTCACTCAAGGAAGCAATTGAAGGTTTACTTGTTAGTCATATCTTGACTTTAACTCAAATCCGTGATCAAGGTTATGATGGGGCTAGCAACATGAAATGAGAGATTAAAGGGTTGAAAACATTGATCATGCAAGAGTCACCTTCTGCTTATTATATCCATTGTTTTGCACAGCAACTGCAATTAGTTCTTGTTGCTGTTGCCAAGGGAAATAATGGTTGTGTGTTGCTTTTTGATCAAGTATCACTCTTGCTGAATATTGTTGGAGTTTCTTGTAAGCGTTATGGCATGCTTCGAAATGCTAGACTTGAGAATATCATGAAAGCACTTGATTGTGGTGAACTTGAAACTGTGAGTGGATTGAATCAAGAGATGGTTTTGACTAGACCTGGTGAAACTAGGTGGGGCTCTCATTATAAAACTGTTGTCAACATTATTGCTATGTATCCCACAATCTGTGATGTACTCATCACTCTTGGTAATGATGCTTCACAAAGGGGGGATTGGCCAAAAATACATACTATGGTTGGAGTATTTGAGTCATTTGATTTTATTTTTAGTGCACACTTAATGCTTGTTATTCTTGAATACACAAATGATTTATCTAAGTGTTTGCAAAGAAGAGAGCAAGATATTCTTAATGCAATCTCACTTGTTACCGTGGTAAAGAGCAAAATGCAACAATTGAGGTCTGATGGCTGGAATCAGTTCCTTCAAAGGGTCACTTTTTTTGCAATAAACATGGTGTCCAAGTTCCTGATATGGAGGGTAATTATGTGCCTTATGGAAGATCAGCACGGTTTGCCCGAAACCAAACAAATGATGATCACTTCAGAAGAGAAGTATATATTGGGGTCATTGATCAAATTAGTTAAGAGCTTGATAATCGGTTTGATGAGGTTAATATATAGTTGCTTTCTTGTATGTCGGCCTTCAATCCTACTGACTCGTTTGCTTCTTTTGATGCACAGAAGGTGCGTAGACTTGCTGAGTTCTACCCTAATGACATCATCTCAAGTACCGATTTGATAAAGCTTGAGTTGCAGCTTGATAACTATATTGAAGATATAAGACTAGATGATAGATTCAAAGGTCTAGAGAATCTTGTTGATCTCTCAGTTAAGCTTGTTGAAGCAAAGAGGCATATAATTTATGATTTGGTTTACTTACTTCTAAAATTGGTATTGCTTTTACCGGTGGCGACGGCAAGTGTTGAGAGGGTATTTTCTGCAATGAGTTTAGTCAAAAGTAAGTTGAGAAATAAGATGAGTGATATTCTTTTGGATGACTGTCTAGTCACGTTTATTAAGCGAGATATTTTCTTCCAAGTTGATGAAAATGATATAATCAAGAGTTTCATGGCTATTAGAAGGCGGACGCCAGACAAGAAGGACAAGAAGTAATATTGTATTCTTTGAACTATTGTAGGTGCGTAAGCTTCTTTTATGCATATTTCATACTTAAAATATTCGAACTATTTATATTGTAATTTATATTTGTATTATCATGTTTCTAGTTATTTTATACTCGTATACCGAATTTCACGACAACATTTGTAGTTGTTTACCAAACTGTTCATTGCATTTTACCGAATTATATATTATAGTATTAGCTCAGCATACCCTAACTTAAAATCCTAGATTCGCCACTGCCTATATCTTCAGTGTAGTTAGTATTAGTATACCCATGCTCCCATGTATTGTATGTCAATCCAACATACATACGCATCACAGAGCTCTCCAGCCTATGTATTCGCAGGATAGCATGCAATCCATTACGTACTAGCATTGATAGACTTATTTTCGCAGATTTGGTCTACTTACATATACAATGAAAAAGCTAGCATCCCCCTTATCATGTAATAGGTGACACATCTTACATACTGCGTCCATATTCCACGGTAGTGTCCCGAACATGTAAGAGATCGATCGACCACGGCAGCAAACAGATGACAGATGTTGAGCACTCACCTATCGCGATACACGGGCATGATAGATGACACGTGCCCGTTATTATACCTTCCATGGTTGAGAAAAAGATAACTCTCATGAAAAACACGTGTGAAAGGTAAATTTACAAATAAAAAAATCGTGTTAAGAGGCTAAAAAAGTTGTAGTTTCTAGCACCGACCTCATCTCATCTGAGCTGATCTGATGATTGGCCAGCCAGCCCAATAAGTGATGAGATAGCTCATATATTCAGGCTGAATTTGTATTTTTTTTAATATCATCTAAATATGATTAATTTTGGTTTTCATATTTTATAGGGTTGTAGATGTTCACCTTGCCTATGTATAGTATTTTTTTTGAGAATTTTCAAAACATGCACATGTAATTTTTAGAGTTTACAATATTAAAATGGTTTACACTAGATAAGTACCCTACATGTCACGTGCAAACCACTTTTTACATAAAAACTTCGTCAAAATCAAACATAAAAGTTTTAAAAAATTATCATACTTAGAGGAAGTGAGCTTTTATTATCATATGTAATTGAAAGATCAAACTCAGTCGCATTTAAAAGATATGAAATTGACAAGCAACGAGATAAATAGTTATGGACAGTGAAAATCAATATTTAGTCTGAATTTATCTTTTTTTTTATTTTTTTTCAAATGTGATTAATTTTGATCTTCAAATTTTACAGGGTTATAAAATATCACTTATCGTACATACAATAATTGTTTGTGAATTTTTTAAAACTTTTATGTATGGCCAGCCCAGCTTGCGCAAGGCAAAAAGGGGGCCGAGTGACGCAGGGTTAGGGTTAGGGTGGGGGTGAGCGAGCGGGGCGGCGGCTCGGGTGGAGTGGCGAGGGTGGCGGCGGGGCGGGTAAGGCCGGAGGGTGGCGGCGGGGCGGGGGCAAAGGGTTCAGTGGGGGAGGCGTGGGGGTGGGGGAGCGGCTAGGTTAGGGTTTCAAGCAAGGTGGTGGCGGCGTGAGGATTTCGAGCGGCGGCGGGGGCGAGGGCGGCCGACGCCGGGAGAAAGAGGGGGTTTGGCGGGGGCGAGGAGATGAAAAGGCGGGGTCTCGGGGCGGAGCGGGGCATGGCGGGGAACCGTGGGCGGCATCGTAGTTCGGCCGAAGGGGGAGGGGAAAGGACTTGGCGGCGGGGGAATTTACTGAACGGTAGAGGGGAGGGGCGAGGGAGAAGGGTGCTTGGGCACGGTTTTTATAGCGCGCGGCGAGGGAGAGAGGGCGCGGGAGCAGGGGCGTGGCCGGCGGAATGGGCGAGGGGAGTCAGGTGAGCAGCCGACATGGGCGGGGTGTGGCCGGCGCAGGAGATGGGCACGATGCGCGACGGGACGGCGACGGGACAGCGGGTGGACCGATCAGCGGGCACAGCGGACTGAAGGTCAAGACGGTGAAGAACCCCATATCCAAACCAAATTTTGGATTCAACCCGAGTTCGAAATCCAAATTGAAGATCCGATTCAGTTCAATTCCTTTGAATTTCTTTTGAAGTTTTGGGGCATTAGAGTCGGCCTCCTCCGCCAAGGCTCCGTGAGCACATCTTACCTTCACTCTCTGAATTAATATTTCTAGTACATTTCGCTTGTCGTCCTCCGCCACTGGCCTCCGTAGCAAATCACCCACCCAAGTACTCCATCGACGCTGGCCACCTACCCAAGTATTCCGCTGACGGACTACTCCGCTGCCACCGAGAGCAGTACTCAACCCAAGTTCTTTTGTTCTTTTCATTTTTTTTCTCTGCAAAAGTATGCATTGTGTTGTGCAGAATGTTGTGTAATCTCTCTGGATTCTTGTCTTGTGCAATGCACTTTTGTTATTTGTATTTTCTCTGCAAAAGTATCTATTGTGTTGTGCAGAATGTGTGCGCAATCTCATGTATGTACATGTACTTGTACATGGCAGACGGCAGTATGGTATTTGATTTTTTTTAGGCTGATATTGGCGTTTGATTGATTTGATTTTGGATGCAAAGGTACATGTATTTGTGTTTCATGTTGTGTGTACACGTCAACACATGTCACAATTTGTTTTTGTTTTTTGTGTGTGTGTGTGCAAAAGCACAAGTAATTGGTTGTGCAAGCAGCAGGGTATAAATTTCGTTTTTGGTATATATTTTGGAGCAGTGGCGGAGCCAGCCCAAATCCAAGCCTCGGGCTGGACCAACTGATCTTAAATTAAATCTCTGATTTTAATTATTTTTCAATAGTATTTTAAAAAAATTTAATGGGCTTTCGGTACTAGGCCAGAGTGCCGCAGACGGCAGATTTGTATCCACTGCTTTGGAGGTGGCCGGAATCCGAAATTTCGGTGAGTTCTCGGAATTTCGGATAAATTTTGAATGAAATCCAAAAACCAAATTCAAATTCATTTTTTTAACCGGGATTTTTGAGATTTCGATCAAAAACATTGAAATTTTGGTTAAAATAACCGAGATCTCGGTCAACTTGAACCGAATAAAAAATGGTCGAAAACAATTAAAAAAATTTGAATTTTTTGTGAATAATTCCGATGTATTACTAATGTTCTTATAAAATTTTGAGATGATAATAAAGCCCGAGGAATTCAAAAAAATTGTGATAGTGCTAATGTCGTGATAAAAACCCATGTCATAATTCGATGTGTTATATGGACTTCTTCCTAACTAACACATGTAATACATATAATAACGTAACAGATGAGTCCAACAATCAATCATATCTTATGCTTTCCTAATCCCTCTATTATCAAGCAAACACACACATAGTGCTTTTGTTCCTTGGTCAGAAAATGAGGCATAAGCTACAAAAGTTGCTACCAATAGCTCATGACATGAGGCTTTAGTTTGGTTGAGCTGGTCTATGCCATCAGCTAATGGGGTGTGGGTTCGAATCCCATTGTCACCACAATTTTTTTTCATTTCTTTTGCGTGTATGCCTCATACAAGTCATTGCAATGCTCCAAAAAAATTTCATACTAAATCCGGTTCAAAATAATTGTTATCCGATCAAAAAACTTTTAAATACGGTTTATTTGGTGTTGGCTTAACTTTTCTTGACCACTATAGCATCACTGTATAGTTCACCGATTTGATAATTTTTTGATAGATAGTTCACTGATGATGACATGCGTCCTTATTTCTTTACTAAAAGCTTATTTGGTGCTAGCTTGTTTAGTTCTTTTCTAGGTCACCATATAGTTAACTGGAAGGTGCTTTCATCTTGTTTTCTTGCTTCTTATTTTCATCCTCCTAAAAGCTACACGAATATCAGGAATCAAGAACTTCAACAAGAATGTATATCGATCGTAACTTCCTTTTGAGCTTTCATGTTTCTCAATCCCACAAAATGCAACTTATATTATTGCCAAAATTACCGAGATCTTGGTCAACTTTTGAATTTTTGAAAATTACTAAAAATCACGTCAATTTTTTTAGAAATTTTTTGTGGATGGTCCTGACCCCAAATGCAATCAAATCCCGCCTACAAAAAATGAAATCAGGTCAAAATGACTGAGATTTCGACCTAGATCACCGAGATTTGCGTGGTACTGTAGCATTTTGAATTTTTAATTTTTTTATCAGTTCAAGATTTAGGATCCCCGGGGGTCTGGAATCCGAAATATCGATCGAGATTTTCGAAATTTCACCGGGTTTTTAAACCTTGATAAGCAGTGTGATGTGTATAGTAAAGTGTTTGTGCACAATATGTTTGGTTGGAGAAGAATTTTTGTGTGTAAAAAGCATGAGTACTTCAATATAAGTGCATTGTAAATTGTAAATGTACCGTTCAAAATATGAGTACAAAAATCTGTAAGGTATTATCCTTCTATTACAATCGGGAGGATTGGAGCTCAAGGAGGGTGTCCAGGTGTCATCCCACCGATTTTCCGAAAAAACCACTCTATTCCTTCAAATTACAGATAGGTCCCTATAAATTACGAAAATGTTTTTGGCGAGGGCAAAAAAAACTTTTCTAAATCGCTTTTGGGTCCCTCGCTTGTTACTTTACGGCGAAAGCCTCCCGCTAAATACAAATCTCGAGCGAGCCCTTTTCTACTTTTTCGGAATAACGGTGAGGTTAAAAAATATAACAAACGGGTCCCCGATTCTTACATCCAGATCCTTTCTTCGTTTTCCCTGTAAAAAATATTTCCGTCAACAAAAATATGTATATATTTTTTTGACCCGGCCTCTAATATTTTTCGAGTCTCCAAAAATTTAGAAAATACATATAGATTTATTTTTTCTTTGTAAAAAAAGAGAGCAAAGTTCCCGCGCACGGCGTGTGCCACGCTTATTGGCCTAGTATATCCAATATGTGGTTGAATTTGATTCGAAATTTGAATTTCAAATTAGTGGAGAGTAGTACCCTCAATTTTATCGTTTGTCAGACTGTGACACACATCAAATCAGTTTGTCACTCACCCATACGACAATACATGCACATTACACAGCCGGGTAGAGAGCAAAATACCTAGGCCATCTAAATCCAAAAGCATCAGCAACGCCTCTGATTTGGGCTGTACATTGGACTTTTCCGGAAGCTGAACTAATCATAAGTTAGCTGCACTAATCGGAGGTCGCTTCTTCCTCCTCGCCTCGCTCGCTCCGCTCCAGCCTAGGTTCTTGGCGACCAACCTCGGTGCTGCACTGCACGCATGTAAGCCAGCTCCCTCCATTGGTTAGCTATCTCAAAGCAAAGGTGCCTCCTTTTTGCGCTATGCCGCTATCCCTCTCTTCCCTCCCGCTTCTTTTACAGCTGCTTCCCTGGCCTCTTCACCAACATTAATTAATGCCGCTTGGCTTACCCGCCATTGCTGAACCTACCTCGCCTCCGATTACAGCTTTACAGCATTCATCGGTTCAGCCCTTTCTGCAGCACCTCAACACCATGCCCCCCACAACCATCTCGCCATGCCCCCTCCTGCTCTTCTTTCTCTACCTGGCTCTGCCGCTCGCCGCCGCCGAAGCAGACGCCCTGCTCGCCCTCAAGTCCGCTCTTGACCGCTCCGACCGCCTCCCGTGGCGTCCCGACACCGCGCCCACCTTCTGCTCCACCTGGCCCGGCGTGCGCCAGTGCGGCCCGTCCGGCCGAGTCACCAAGCTCGTCCTCGAGAACCTCAACCTCACCGGCTCCCTCACCGCCGCCCTCCTCGCGCCGCTCGCCGAGCTGCGCGTCCTCAGCTTCAGGTCCAACTCCCTCACGGGGCCCATCCCGGCCGCGCTCCCGCGGGCGCTCCCCAACCTCAAGCTGCTCTTCCTCTCCGGCAATCGCCTCCAGGGCCGCATCCCCGCCAGCCTCGCCTTGCTGCACCGCGCCACCGTCATCGTCCTGTCCGGCAACCGCCTCTCCGGCGAGATCCCCGGCGCCCTCGCCACCGTGCAAAGGCTCACCTCTCTGCTTCTCGACGGCAACCTGCTTACCGGTGCCATCCCGACGCTGGAGCAGCCCACGCTACGGCTGCTCAACGTCTCCGGCAACCGCCTCTCCGGCGAGATCCCGGCGGCGCTCGCACGGTTCAATGCGTCTTCCTTCCTTGGCAATGCCAGGCTCTGCGGCCTGCCGCTCCCCACCCGATGTCTAGCCGCCGAGGGTCCGAGCCCCGCGTCGGTAAGCGCGGCCACGGCCGCATTCCCTCCGCCGCGTTCCAAGGGCCGCCTCGGGAAGAACGCCGCCATCGTGGCCGGCGCCACGGTGGCAGCAGTGGTGGTGCTGGGGATCCTGGCGGCGGCGGTGATGGCGTCGCGGCGCGGGAGGAACAAGCGCGTCGCCGGCGACGTGGACAAGGGCGGGGCTGCAATGCCGGAGGAGGAGCAACAGGTATGGAGCTGGGTTATTTGTATTAATAGAAAGAAAATGATGGCTGCCTGCGTCTGCATCCTAGAAAAGAATGATCGGAATTGAAACCGCGCAGGCGAATGCATCGGCGGCGATGGTGGCCGGCGGGGGCAGGGGGTTGTCGTGGGAGAGGGAGGGGATCGGGAAGCTGGTGTTCTGCGGCGGGGTGGCGGAGGTGTACAGCCTGGAGGAGCTGCTGCGCGCGTCGGCGGAGACGCTGGGGCGCGGGGAGGTGGGGAGCACGTACAAGGCGGTGATGGAGACGGGGTTCATCGTGACGGTGAAGCGCATGCGCGACCCGTCGGCGGCGGGAGGGGAGCTGGGGCGGCGTGCGGAGGAGCTGGGCAGGGTGCAGCACCCCAACGTGGTGGCGCTGAGGGCCTACTTCGAGGCCAAGGAGGAGCGCCTCCTCGTCTACGACTACTACCCCAACGGCAGCCTCTCCTCCCTCGTGCACGGCGGTCAGCCTCCTCCGCAAGACTCTCATCTCATCTCATGCTGCATCTAAGCACTACATTTTTGTGTTAGCAGTAAAGAAAAAATCACACAGCCATAATTATATGATCCTTGGCTGCCTGCAATCGATCGATCGGATCGGATCGGATCGGATCTCCTAAACAGATGAATGACCATAATTAATTTTACCAGTAGCATTTATATGCAATCGATCGATCGGATCTTCTCGTTGCCTTGCCCGGCGATCAAATGGAACAAAAGACCAGATCACGGGCAAATAGAAAAATTTCTTCTTGTCACGGTATCGAGCACGGATAGCTGCATCGATCTTTTTTGTTGGCTAGCTAGCTTGCAATGGATCTAACGTGCATTGCAATTACTGAAAGAGAGGAGTCCTCATGGACTCCTCTCTTTCTTCTTTGGCAGCACCAGGCACCAGCCTTGCTGCTTCTACCCCCTCCTACCGTAAAGCCTGGGTACATGCCATTGCCGCCTGGGTGTCTTAATTTACAACAAAAAATGTCTCAACATTTGTGCTAGTACCAGCACCCAGCCATGTGCCATGGGAGACCCTACTTCAATTCCCACATCAACTGCAGCATTGGAGTCATGACACAGCACCAGTACTAGTACTAGTAGATTCCATATCACACATTTTTTTTTTGTTTACTGTTTCCGGTTCGGTTTCTATTTCAGTATAATCGGTTCTTCGGTTTTTTACTTCCCGAAACCGAAATAACGGAATAGCTCATTTTGAGCCGAGAACTTGGGTGGTAGCCAGTTTGTAAAAACCGAATTATTTTAAAAACCATCCAAAGCTCCCAAATTAGTTAAGGCAGTCAAAGCCCATTTTCTCTCACATAACAGGACCGGACCTGCTCCTATATATCCGGCCCTGTTCTTGTCATGGATTTAGCGTGTCTTGATCTATTCTGAGGCAGCAGGCCCCGTACCGCTGTGGCATTGCACTATTTCAGCGCTCAGATTCGGTGCATCCGCATCTCACCAAGGGACAACGGCGGCATAGATGGGATATATGCAGATGTAGAGAGAGAGAGAGAGAGAGAGAGAGAGAGAGAGGCGAATGCTTGTGACCATGGCATGTGGTACTGAGCAAGCGGCAGTAATTGTTACTACGTACATGCAGCATATGAGCAGTAATTGTTGGTTGCAGGATCGAGAGGCTCCAGGTCCAGCAAGGGCAAGCCGCTGCACTGGACGTCATGCATGAAGATCGCGGAGGACATGGCGGCGGGGCTTGTGCACCTCCACCATGGGGGCATTGTGCACGGCAACCTCAAGCCGTCCAATGTCCTCCTCGGCCCCGACTTCGAGTCGTGCCTCACCGACTACGGCCTTGTGCCGGCGCTGCTCCCGTCGCATCATACCGACGACCTCACGTCCCTCATCTACCGTGCGCCAGAGGCGCGTGCCACGGCCGCGTCCTTCACAGCATCCTCCGACGTCTACAGCTTCGGGGTGCTCCTGCTCGAGCTCCTCACCGGCAGGACGCCGTTCCAGGACATGCATGGTGACGACATACCGAACTGGGCGCGAGCGGTGCGCGAGGAGGAGACAGAGTCCGGGGGTGAGTCCGTGTCCGCTGGCGGCGCAGAGGAGATCAAGCTCCGTGCGCTCATCGGCATCGCTGCAGCGTGCGTGGCGGCAGACCCAGCTAGGCGGCCAACGACCCCTGAGCTGCTCCGGATGGTAAGAGAGGCGAGGGCGGAGGCGATGTCGTCGTCCAACAGCAGTGACCGGTCACCTGCGCGGTGGTCGGACGCCGTGCTGGGACTGGGTGTGCCACGGGAGCCGGGGGGCGCCTCGGAGAGCATCACCGAAAGGCAACTCATCACCGATCGCGTCGCTTGGCAGTTTAGTGCAGCACTGCGGTAGCAGACATTAATAACGGAAACGCTACCAGACCAAGTCCGCAGAAGCAACAAGAAGAGGAAGAAGAAGAATTCAGCATCTGCATCCCTAGTTTGATCAGGCAGCTCACCAGTCACCAGTGGAGATTCTCTAGGTTTTAGCAGGGCATCTAGGGTCTGAGATAACATCGATTGCGAGTATTGTCTGACATAAGATCGATTGCGAGCATCTAGGTGTTAGCACCCTATTTGTACTACCAGCAGCTGAAAGATAAAAACTTATCCAGGGTAGTTTTCTGCGATTTCGGTGAGGTGAAATTCTAAATTGACAAAATTATCTCACCGTACAAGTATAAAATCCTAAACTTACCCATAGATATGGCAACGGGGACCCAAAACCTTATAGGTATTTACTCTATTAGGGGACGGGTATAAACCATTTTTCATACCCGCGGGTCTATTAACGGAAAAAAATTACTACCCAACGGGTAGAGCCGGTACATGTCCGTTCTGCTATTACCCGTACCCGTTCACCCATGGGTCTGGTCCACTAGCGATCCAGTCCAACTACCTAAGGTCCAACTATGCAACCCAACCGGTTAGTTCATCAAAATCTCTAAACTCTAACTGCCTTATAAAATATGTTGTCCAAGGGCCAACTATGCACTCTAGTATAATATTTAATTTTTAATACGGATATCCATTACATTTTCATTGAATTGCCTTATAAGATATGTTGCTGCAGTCTGCAGGAGCATCTGTCTATAATGCGGGTGCAGGTATGGGTATTATAACGAGTGGCTTTTACTAATACGGGTACATGTACGGGGTGATGATACACGCCGGGTACAAATCCGTTGCCATCTCTACCCCTATCTCGCCCTATTCTCGATTCGTATTCATCACATATAAAAGCCGGACTGCCAAACACTAAGGCTGTGTTTGTTTAGGCTTCTGCTTAGGCTTATTTGGCTTCTAGGCCTTCATAAGTCACAAGCCAAAACAAACAGTAATTTTTCAAATTTGAGATGAGAAGCTCCAAATTTAATTTGCATTACACGAGAGAAGCAAGAAAACAAGGCTTCTGGAAGCTTGAAAATCCCACTTCCCTGCACTTTGCAACTTGATCTTATTTACAAAAATTGCCATCCCCTTCATCAAGTCTCTTCCACTCCAAAGAGGCCACCTTCTTCCACCCAACAATTTCTCCTCCAAAGACCAAGCAGCCTTCTCCTCCAAAGACCTAAACAAACAAACACAAATTAAATTTTTTAGTTCAGTCGTACAACCCTTCAGCTTTGGAGCACAACCGAAAACTACTTTTTTTTTTAAAAAAAAAAACTACAATCATATTAGACACGCCTTACTCACTCCTGTAGTTGCAGTGAGAAAAGGAAAAAAGAAAAGCTGCAATGAGATCATGAGAGTATGCCATTACTTTTTGCATAAACCACCCTGCCATCGCACGAAACTACAGGCACAGCCTCCTTCCTTCCTTCTCGCTATTAGGGAGATCCGCAGCAACTCCCAAGGTACCCACGCGCAAAAAGGTCTCCTCCCCCCACCACCTCTCTCTTGCTAGGGTTTTGCCCAAGAGAATGGCGGCGGAGCCCACCCCGTCCAGGCGCGGCGGCCGCGCCATGGACGAGGAGAATCTCACCTTCGAGACCTCGCCGGGCGTCGAGGTCGTCAGCAGCTTCGACCAGATGGGAATCCGCGACGACCTCCTCCGCGGCATCTACGCCTACGGCTTCGAGAAACCCTCTGCCATCCAGCAGCGCGCCGTCCTCCCCATAATCAATGGTCGCGACGTCATCGCCCAGGCCCAGTCCGGAACCGGAAAGACCTCCATGATCTCGCTCTCCGTCTGCCAGCTCGTAGACACGGCAGTCCGCGAGTAAGTCCCCGTTTCGCACCAACCTTTCTCCTAATTATGCGGATCTATTTTCCTATCTTGGTTAGCCCCGTCGCTGCTGCTATATACACTGTTTGGTGAGCCAATTAGGGTTTACATATTACCGCATAGATTTATTCTGCGGAGCAATTAGGTCACTCGAAGTAAAGACATTCGTTTTGTACCATAGATCTGCGGTAGCTTGTATGTTTTTGAAATACATTTATTGTCTTAATAGCTTCTTATTTTATCTGGCTTTGAGATTAAATCTGATGCGTGTATGGTTTTCACATACAGTTTTGTGTTAAAAGTTTTTAATTTTATCTGGTATTTGGATTAGATTAGATGCCATTGACGCAAGTTTGCACTGTTTTATCTGTGGTGTTCCATGGACTAACTTGGGTTTAGGGCAGTGGCATAGGCGATGGCATTGAACTGTAGCTTTGAACGAATTGGTTTTTAGTCATGAACTGTATCTCATTCCCCGACAATGTCGTGTGTTTCGTTGGAATCCTTTTGCCTGCCAGTCCGAATTCCTGTGCTGTTATGGTGATTCACCATCTTAGTGGATTTCCCCCCTGTAATGCATCACCTTTCTGTAACGTATATGCCATTTGTTCCAAAAGAGTAAAGCTCAAGTTGATACTGGGTATAGCTTTCATTTTGTTTTCTCATTTTCTAGGGTGCAGGCATTGATAGTGTCACCAACAAGAGAGCTTGCTTCTCAAACGGAGAGAGTAATACTGGCTATTGGTGACTTCATTAATATACAAGTGCATGCTTGTATTGGTGGCAAAAGTATCGGTGAGGATATTAGGAAGCTCGAGCACGGAGTGCATGTTGTGTCCGGAACGCCAGGCAGAGTATGTGATATGATCAAGAGAAGGACCTTGCGTACAAGAGCCATCAAGCTCCTAGTTCTGGTTAGTTTAGTCTTGTCATATTGTATTCATTTTTCTTATTTGCTCAAGTCGTAATAAGCTGACATGCTTCCATAATACTGTAGGATGAAGCTGATGAGATGTTGAACAGAGGCTTTAAGGATCAGATATATGATGTCTACAGATATCTCCCCCCAGAACTTCAGGTCAGTCTCAGAGATTAAACATTTCCCAAGCCACTCTTTTGCATTGTTGTCAGTCTGTCCTCTCAGCATGTTGATTTTTTCCAATACAGTATTCAATTTGTCACTTAAGTGTCTTTTAATATCTTGTACCTTTCTGCCTGCATTTTTCGTTAACATCCTTTTTCCCTTTTTTACTACAATCAACATGCCTACAGCCTAACCATGTTCTCTCTGTTTTGTCTTGATAATGCATGGTTGTTATACACCTGACTGACTGCTTTGTGTGTTCCTCCATTTTTTTTTCACCTTTTGTTATTTTTTTTCATGTCATCAGTTGACATTTGTCGCATGCTTGAAACAGTGAACAGACTGATAACGAGAGACATGAGCATTTTGAAGTTTAAACCTAACATGAGCACCAGGCCTGTAGTTGATGGCAATAAATAATGACAACTCCCTGACCGAGTTGTCATACTAATCTAATTGTGTATTATTGTGCTGTACACAGGTAGTTTTGATCTCTGCAACTCTGCCTCATGAGATCTTGGAGATGACTGGCAAATTCATGACCGAACCAGTTAGGATCCTTGTAAAGCGTGATGAGTTGACCTTAGAGGTAAATATCATTACTTGTTTTGCTTTATCACATTTGATCTTATTTAATAATTGCATTTTTCATGTCATATTTGTAGGGCATCAAACAATTCTTTGTTGCTGTTGAGAAAGAGGAATGGAAGTTTGATACGCTGTGTGATCTTTATGATACACTGACCATCACCCAAGCTGTCATTTTCTGCAATACTAAGAGAAAGGTAGTCTATGATGTGGTCGAATTATCTTTATTGTTCCTACTTCGTACCCTTTCCACTAGTACACTGTTTTTTTATTTTTTAATCACTTTTAATTGCAAGTTTGCAAAAAGGTGGTTCTTTGACCAAAGTGTACAATCTTCTTGTCCTGCCTTTTTTTAACATGCCCAATTAACACCATTGATGGTTTTTATGCTAAAATGGTATTTTTCTTTTGGCCAGGTGGATTGGCTTACTGAAAGAATGCGCAGCAATAACTTCACGGTATCAGC
Source organism: Rhipidocladum racemiflorum (assembly GCA_036346355.1). Classification (NCBI taxonomy): domain Eukaryota; kingdom Viridiplantae; phylum Streptophyta; class Magnoliopsida; order Poales; family Poaceae; genus Rhipidocladum; species Rhipidocladum racemiflorum. Next base: position 426,544 of record CM070572.1, read on the forward strand.
TATGCATGGTGACATGCCTCAAAAGGAAAGGGATGCCATTATGGCTGAGTTCAGGTCTGGTGCAACTCGTGTTCTAATTACAACAGATGTTTGGGCTCGAGGGCTGGATGTTCAGCAGGCAAGTCTTGTTATATGTTTGGACTCTCTCGCATTGTTGGTCTGTCGCCTGATGTCATGCCGTTGTAACATTTGCACCTTGCCAATTGTTTGTATGTTCTGTTTAATTTTCCTGGCATGTGGACCCTTCAAATCCGGTAGCTGCAGCTCCATTTGTTGGGGCATTTTGTATGTAGTCGTATGATGCTTGTCTTGACTATGAGCTATTTTCATTTTCAGGTCTCTCTTGTCATAAATTATGATCTCCCAAATAATCGTGAGCTTTACATCCATCGCATTGGTCGCTCTGGACGTTTTGGGCGCAAGGTAAAGTTACATCCTGCTGCAAAACTTAGACACCTCTTTTATTCTACCGCCTCTCTGCTTACCTGTGGTTAGGTTAATTCATGCTTGAGAATTTTGATTCAGGTTTCTTGATACTACATAGGTTGCTTAACACAATGAAACCAACAAATTACAGTTTCGGGGCACTTTAATAATCAAATAAGATATTTGCGCATTTGTTTTGTCAGTATATATCGAATTGAACAAAGAATCCAGGTTGTTCCATACTTCCATACAGTGTTCATGATGAATCAAATATTGGCTATTTAAGTAGAGTTTAGCGCGATTTTCTTTAGATTCTAGAGAAATTGGACATGCAAGACATGACTAATATAAATTTTAAATTAAATGTATGCCCTCTGTATCTCGTATGTTTCTGTGTCATTTATGCACTTGGGGGAAATGGTTTTGGGGATCTTGATGTGGATCTATTTTAGAGTCAGGAGCTAGCAAGCTGCAATCCTATAGATACAAGTCCAATTTCTAGGACAGTATTGGCGCTTGACATATGATGGGCTGATTCTGATTACATGAAAAATCTTTGCGTGCCATTGCAGGGTGTGGCGATCAATTTTGTGCGCAAGGATGACATCCGCATATTGAGAGACATCGAGCAGTACTATAGCACGCAAATCGATGAAATGCCAATGAATGTTGCTGATCTAATCTGAGCATGGGTGTGGTTTTGTTTGAAGTGGCTGGATTGCTCTAACTTAAGAGAAGGGTTGCGAGTCTTTGTAACTGGAGTGAGGTAGTTTTGTTCCTTTGGGTCGTGACATGAACTGTATATATTTTTAGCACCAGCTCATGTAACACTATTATTGCATTTTCTGCTCTGGACCATGTGGCTTTTGTTCGTTAAGTGCAACAACGATTTGGTGTTGGATTTTCGTTGATGTGCAGTGGCGCTAATTTTTACTGTTCTCGCCTGGCCGCATCCAGCAGCTTGATTTCATGGTCGGTTTAAGTGACGTGGGGCTCTTGGAGGGTGAATGGGGACGCAATCCATCGATTTAAATATATGATCAACTGGCTAGCTAGCTGGATCGATGCAGCTAGCCTTCCATGCTTGTCCAGGATGATGAGGTCTTGTGGTGCGTGCGAGCCTTAATTAGAGCACGCTTATCGATTTTCTAGTGCTATACCAATACCACTGTTATATTGCATTGCTAGCTATGAAATTCATCTAATTTGTTTTGATTTCTTCCTGAAATTAAGGTTGGCGATTGGGCAGTTGGCAGTAACTAGCTAGACAAATTTGTGTTTGTGGGCACTACCCCCCCTTATCATGGAATTGGGATCCTCTACCTTTGTAGTTCAAAATGCACGCTGCAGTTTGAACTGCAAAGGCAGTTGCAAACGCTAAAAAAATGTAAGAAAAAAAAATCAAATTGCTACAATATTCAAGATTTTGTTAAATTTCATTGAAATTTTGGATTTTTTGATTGAATTCATATTTTTAAACTAGATTTTTTTTTGAAATACTGTAGCAATTTGATTTTTTTTCAAATTTTTTTAGCCTTTGCAGCTCAAAATGCAGTTCAACAAAGACATAGGATCCCAATCCCTTATCATGCTAATTGGCATCTCAGGCAAAGAAACCTACTCTTCATTTCTTTAGGCCAAATCATTTTTTTAGCTCCGGAGAGGAGAGGGAGCAAGCATAAATGCTGGATTTCCTTTTTTATTTTACAGTGAAAGGAGAGAAAAAAGCACTCTCAGTGGTCATAAATAGTTATCATTTTGACAAATCAGCACAGTCTCCAAAACATAATTTTGACCACTAATTTCTACTGTAATATATAAATAAAACCCCCACAAGATTATAATATTATGAAAGTACTTTAAGGACAGATCTACGCATATGGTTTTTATGTATCCAATTTAAATACGTAAAAAGATATTGACAGTTAAAGTTCAAAAAGTTTAATTGCTCATATGTGTAAAACGACAACTAAATGTGAGAGGAGGGAGTAGAAAATATAGAAAAAGTGATATTAGTGGAAAAGAACATGTTAGACCCTATTTGTTTAGGCATAGTCTTTTTTGGCTTATACCTTGAAGCCAGTTTTTGGATTTAAATAGCTTAAAAGAAATCAGCTTTTATACATGATATAGGTGGTACTTTCATCATAATTTTAGTGGAATTAGGTTAAGGGCTAGTTTGTTTTTGCTTTTGATTCTGGATTATGTCATCAAAAGCTGAATAAAAAACAAACAGCTCGATTCTAGAAGTCGATTCTCACAATCCAGCCCACCATATAAACTAGAATCTACAATCCACTCCATACGTGCTTTTAGATTTTAACTTTTGGAGAATCAACTTCTCTACAACCACAATCCAGAAACAGCTTTTAGAGAATCCAAAGCAAAAAAACAAATATGCCCTAAAACCAACCCCCAATAAGACAAAAGGCATCTCTTTAGTGATTTTTGATTTTTAGTTATACGAAGGCTTATGGCTTTTAAAAAAATATTAGATAAAAATCTACCTATTTATTTACTAGACTTCAACATTTTTTATTTTTAAACCGGTGAAAAAAAAATCTTAGACATAGGCTTAGTTCTTTTTGTACGGCTTTGGAAATAAATAAAGAAGGTCGTATTGGACTGTTGGTAGTGGTGGTGTAGTGGGGTGCTCTCCTCCTCGACCTACGCACGCACTCGGTTTTGTTGGAGTCCATTTCCATTTCCATTTCCCACCCAAGAAAAGACAAGAGGCAACACCACCCGGAGGCCGGAGCACATGGCCGCCGGCGATGATCGCGTCGGATTCCTTTCCGGCGTCTGGTCTCGCCTCCGCTCCGCGGCTTCCGGTTTCCGCCGGCGAGGAGAAGCTTCCGGCTCCGGCGGCGATGACGGTGAGAATGAGGGGGAGGAGGCAGCTGTACGGTCGCGCCGGCTTGGTCGCAAGCTCGCCTTCGTCTCCTTCAACCTCGAGGTGAGGTTTTGCTGCCTCTCTTGATTGCTTTTTTCGAGGGCCTCGGGTCCATGGCATCGCATGGCATGGGTAGGATGTACACACACCCTTATTGTTTCCATTCGGGAAATTTCATGATGCATCGTAATGGTTGATTTGTTGACTACTTTACTCTCGGATAAAGTATAAATAAATTCTAGTTAATCTAATTTATTGGATCGAAAAGAATGAACATTTATATTGAATTTAGCCATTCAGCGGTTCATACGAATTGTTCATTTCTGCCCAGGTGCTGGTATTCATTTATGCTTTCTGGAGGGCGAGAAGACGGAATTTGAGCTGGAGGCAACCCATCCAGGCACTGCCCATGCTTGTAATCCCTGCTCTAGCTACACTCATTTACGCTGCGTCCGTACGCTTCACCAGAATGCGTAATATATTTTCATCAAACTCCTATCTCTTGCTGTAATTTGTACCCTCCCTCCTTGCTCATCACCACCCAAGATATATATGATGTTGCTACATCGAAAGTAATTATCCTTTCTGCCCATTCAATCGATCTGGAGCTACTAACGTTTCTCAAGTTTGAGCAGTAATATCTTTACAAACTGTTAAAACTCCCTGCTTACTAGTAAATATGTGAAATTCTTCGTATAATCTGAGAATGTATCGCTGGCAAATCTCATCTTGCTCTGCAGTTGATCTCAAGGACAAGAAAATGCTTGAAAGGCTTCAAGAGGAGCTTCAAGAGGAAAATGGCAGTGAATCAACGGAGTTCGACCAGAACTGTGTCCAGGTCTGTTTGTTTCCTTCATTCTAATTCTCTCCGTATAAATATTATCTGCTAGTGCTTTTTTTTTCATCTCAGAATTGCTTTACATTTATGTGGATTGGGTCATCTTTGTCCTGCTCTTCTGACATCATTGTTCTATTTCTCTCAACATAGTTGGTGTTTGTTTTTTGATGCAGAAATGTGATGATGTGGACGATGCTACTAATTCTTTGTCTGCAACTGATTCAATGCCGGAAACTTCTAAGCTTAAGAAACGCCACCAGCCGAGTATTAACTTGAGAGATGATGGTAAAGCAGATATGTCTTGGGGTCATAGCAAGGACTTCCAGCCGGTGCCCTCAGATGGCCTACGGCAGAGAAGATCCTCAAGTGGAAAAACATACACGACCAACAGCAGTGGTTTCACCCAACCTATTAATAAGTCCTCCGAGCATTTAGTTGATGACCCAGATAACCAAGGTTATATGCAAAGGATCAGTGAACATACTAGGAACTCAATCAGTGAACATGCTAGGAACTCAAGAGCTGATGTGGAAGAGAGTGACATGGCTTACTCTACTGTGGAGACAGGCCCATCCTTACCTGGTTGCAGTAATGCTCACATGAACTCAAATGCTACAAGTTTTGCCGAACGCAGACCATCATCCAGTAGCCCGAAATCCATTGGAGGACTGACTGAAGAAGAATTTGCTACAGAAAGCAGTGAGGAAAAGGTGCAGATAACATCATCAAATGTTGCAGCTGATTCTAGTCGTGGCCAGGAGGTTCCTGCATCTCTAAGCAACTCCACTGAAGTTTACACTCAATCATACAACACAAGACCGATCTGTCGCAGTTCAGCACCCTCAAAAAGGTATACAGAATTTCCTTCCAAAGATGGAAGCGAAGAAGCTCCAGCTGTCTCCGCACATTTAAATCAGCATGGCCATGCCCCTTTCTCCACTGAAGATGTCCCGTCTCCTTTTGATTATAGTCACCATTCAAGACCTGTTATATCCAGCATGCTAGCAGAAACTCCAACTATCCATCAAGAATTGCCTGCAAGAGGCGGTCAGGAAGAAGCTTTTGGTCATGAATTATTGGACATTGTGGACACTCGTTCCAGTTCCAGCAAGGAGAACCCCATATCTCTAGTTGGTTGTCATAATAGTTTTTGTGACAGAGATGATTCACGCTTAAGCGAACATGTGATACCACCCTTGTCAACTGTCTTCCAGGAATTGATTGTAAAAGTTAGTGGGGAACATTCACCGTCTCTACCAGAAAAGCTTGGATTCTCTCCTGTTTTTTTTAAGGAAGCTCCCGCATCTCCACCAGACTACTTTGTTTCTCATCAAAATGACTTGAGCTCTAACCCATCTGATCCGGTACTATATGCATCAGAAACCTTAGAAAAGTTGCCTGCAGAAGGTGTCAAGGACGAAGCATTGCTTGAGCCTCACAAATCAGCAGAGCTGCAAATGTATTCTTTCACTTCAGAGGAGATTCATCCTTCATGTGCCGTCGATGACAACAGAGTGATGATTATTTCTGATGAAGAGAGCTATCCATTACCATACATCTGTTGTAATGTCCACACCAATGCAGCTATTGTGAACATTGATACAGTCAGTCCTAAATTGAATCTTCCAGACTTTCCAGAGTTGCTTGGTGAGGGAGTCGAGGAGATAGAATTGTCCAAGTTCCATGTACTGGAGGAGAACAGAATGCCCTTCAATTCGGAGGAGGAAGTTTTCGTGTGCCCAGTTGCAGTCAATAATATTGAACATTGCTTGGGGACTTCAGAGTTCTCTATATACAGTCAAGGGATTGAGAAAATGGAAGTTCTTGGAGGTGTCAGCTTTATTAAGGTCAGTCCTGAGTTGAGCTTGTTATCCTCTCCAGAGTTAGTTGTGGAGGGTGGTGAGGATGCCAGGGAGAAAGAATCATGTGAATTAAACCAACAGGAGGAGAATGATATACTCATCAATTTGGAGGAGGAAGCTTTGCAAGGTTCGCTTGTAGTCACTGCCACTGAACAATGCTTGGAAACTTCAGAGTTCTCTTTATGCTGTCAAGATGGCATGATGGAAGTTCCTGGAATCGTCAACTTTGTTACAGTCAGTCCTGAATTGAGCTACCCAGCATCACCAGAGTTACTTGCAGAGGGTAAAAAGGACTCCAAGGAGGACGAAACGTCTGATTTGCACTTACCGGAGCAGAAGGGCCTACCTTTTAATTTGGAGAAGGAAGCTTTTCTGGATCCACTTGTAGTTGATACCGCTGAATATTCATTGGCTACATCAGAATTATTATTATGCAGTGAACAAGTCGAGATGAAAGAAATTCATGGAGTTGTCAAGGATGGTTTGTCTGAATCACAAGACGAGGGAGCGTCTATCCATCAAAAGGTTGTTGTCACCTCTTCAGATGATGATAGTAACACTCAAAATTTGATGAACAATTCAATGTCTGTCCAATTCATTCCAGATGTCGATGTAAAGGATGCTCTTCAAGGTTGTCAGGAAGCATTGTCCGAGCCGCTACACCAAAACACTTGTCATTCTGAAGGAATTTTCCTATCTTCAAGTGAGATCAATAATGATGAAGTCTATTCAAGCAACTCAAATTCGTACTTTTTATATGCCAACACGATGGAAGGTGAAGCACCCTTTGCTAGCCAGGGAGGACTTTCTGAGTCTGAAGAGATAATGACTTTCGCTTTTCTAGGTACTCCCATCTTGCTAGATGAGTTTACAAGTGCAGAAAATTGGACAGATAACTCCGGATCTTCTCAATGTATCCCAGACAGCAATGGGATTCAATCTCTTGATGATGGTAAACAAGCTCCATCCGAAACATTACAGGAAGTTACTTTTCGTCTTGAGGAAAGCCTCATGTCTCCAGGTGAGGGCATAAACTCCCAAAAATATTCACTCTATTCCAGGTCTTCTTCATGTGTTTCGGATGTCAACATGACGGCAGCTCCCAGTGGTGGTGCATCTTCTGAACCAGAAAATGATTGTGATTTCAGCTTTGATGAGAGTAACCCCGTGATGTTTCCCAATATGAACAGTACAGAAAATTATACAAACAACCCATGGTCTTCTGAATTTATTCTGGAGACCAACATGATGGGAACTCTTAATGTTGCTCAGGAAGCAGCTGCTGGTTCACCACATGAAGTTTCTTTGAATTTTCTGGGTACCTTTGTAACTCCAGACGTAGGCAATGGCACAGGACAATCAGATAAACACTTGGATGTGCTGTCCTCTTCATTTGTCCCAACAGTTGATGCATTTGAACCCTTGCAAACTGGTCAGGGGTTCTGTGAGTTGCAATGCGAAAATGATTTTACTTTTCAGACGACTAAAATATCCTCTAAGGAGGTCAACAGCGCTGAAAATTATTTGACCAATACAGTTGGTGATCTTCAAGATGGTGAGAAAACATCAATTGTAGCTTTGCAAGCTGCTCAGCAAGGGTTGTCTGAGTCCCAAGATGAAGATGTTTTTACTCTTCGCAGGACTTACATGTCTACTGAAGAGATCAGTGATGCTGAAAATCATTTGGCTGCTGATTATGCTTCCAATCTTCCCAACACAGTTGGAAGTCATTGCTTCAGTGAAAAAACGTCACCTGAATCACTATCTGAGGACCCCTTAAGTTTTAAGGAAGTTTTGGTTTATCCAGATGAGGGTTCCAAAGCTGAAAATAATTTGGGCAATGGAAAGTCATCCTTGTGTTCTACAGAGGTCAACTTGATTGAATCTTTAGGTGGCGATCAGGAAGGAGCTCCTCAGCAACAAGATGAAATCATTTTGGGGTTTGGGGGTATTTACATGGCGCACCAGGAAGCCACTTCTGAAAATCATTTTAACAATTTGGGGTCACAACATATTCCAGATGCCATTATGGCGGAGACTCATCAAGGTGCGGAGACATTATCATCTGAGATGCTTCACGACGACATCTTCAGTATTGAGGGGACCTCATTATCTCTGGATGGTGGCAACAATGCTGATAATTCTTCAAACAATTCAAGATCTGTTATTCATACTGCACAGATCAACACAACAAGTCTCCTTGATCTTCAAGAAGGATCTTTCAAGCCACAAGATGAAAAGGTGATGAAATCCGTCTCACCATATGAGGTTGATAGTGAAGAAACAAATAGCTCAAATTGTACATACTATGTTGCTGAAGCAAACATGATTGGAGCTCTACAAAATGTCAAGAAGCCACCATCAGAGTCACAGGATGAAAATTCTTTTTCAGGGGATTGTATATTTTCAGATGAGGCAGAAGATGCAACTAATCCTTCAGATTACTCAAGACCCTCATCATCCACGCATGACAACAGCTTGACAGAAATTCTTGCAGCAGGTCAGGGAGGATCTTTTGAGCCAAACGATGAAAATTGTTCTAGTTTTCAGGATACTTCAACGTCTGAAGAATCTTCCATTAGTCCAAGGTCTGCTGCATATACCAGCATTAAGGAACCTACACGATCTTCTGGAAAAGAATTGTCTGTGCCTCTACTGAAAGATGATAGTTTTGATAAGATTCCCGCTGGCGTTGAAAGGGCAAGTAAGTTACTAAATGAAAATGCCCATAGTTCTGAGCAGTTAGCCACAGCTCAAGCTGAGGTCAACTATGCTGAAAGTTTTCCAAACAATTCGAGACTCTCTTCGTGTGCTCCAACGGCTAGTTGCATTAAAGCTCTTTTTTTTTAGATAATGGAAGATGATTTCTCCTAGCCTCTGCATCGTGAGATGCACATAAGAGCATCTCCAGCAGAGCCCCTAAACCAGCCCCTAAACCTTAAAATAGGGAGTGTAGTAAAAAAAACAGATCCAGCAGAGCCCCAACTCAAGCCCTTAAAATTAGGAGTCCCCTAAATTTGCCTCCTCAGCCCCAATTCCCAGGGGGCCTCAACTCAAGCCCCTAAAATTAGGAGGCCACTAAATTTGCCTCCTCAGCCCTAATTCCCAGGGACACGAGTACAACCCCTATTATTGAAGATAGGGAAATACATGAGAGGCTTCGAAAATTTTATCATGTTTTGAAAATTTTAAATTTAAATTTGAAATATCATGTTTTTAAATTGTAAATGTTAATATGCTTATGTTTTATGTATTACAAATATTTTTGTTTGAATTTTAGTGGTGTCAAATGAAGATTATACATAGCGGATATGTCAAAATAGGAGAAAAAGTAAAATAGGAAATTTGAGATTTAGGAAATTCTTTGGACTTGTGCTCTGAAAACAGGGCCCCAAAAAATAGGGGGAGTCCCTAAATCTAAAATAAGGACCCTGTTTTAGGGGCCCTTGCTGGAGATGCTCTAACTAATCAATTATTACACAGTTTCAGCTAAATGGCTATGGAAAGAAGAATACAAATAGGTTCTATAGAAAAGATTGAGTCGACGAAGCCGAGGTAATGTAATGCCGATAAACCGGAGCCGAAGAGTTGGAGCCAAAAAGTCGGAGCTAATAAAACTTCCCTGTACGCTTCGGGTGCACGTAGCAAAATCTGACGGAAAATCAAAAGCTGAAGCTAAAACCAAGAAATAGGAGCTAAAAAACTAGGGGTGAAACCCAAAAGACCGGAAGCTGAAGCCAAAAGGCAAGAAGCCATCGGTTGAGCTCTCGGGCGGATTGTTGAAGTAGGCGATCGGGCGAACGGCGGACTGGTTGGCGGGGGCTGTCCGAGCGTGCCGGTGCAGAGGTGGTGGCCGCCAGGCAGCCGACGTAGAGGTCGTACAAGGGCAAAGGTGCGGGCCGGCACATGCGGCCGAAGTCGTCGGTGGCGTGGGCGAACGAAGAGGTGAAGGAGGCGGGGATGGCCAAGAGGGCCACCGAGGCATGCGTCCAAGGGAGCTGCTGAGTGGAGCTGGCTGATGCAGAGAAGGCCAGCGCGGATGTGCGCCGAGGCAGGCGCTGAGTGAGCTGAGCGATGGAAGACCGAGGCGTGCGAAGTCACGGTCTGACCGGATGAGGGTGGTGCGGTGGGCACAAAGGTCGGCGCAGAGGTCAGGCAAAGGCGAAGGTGCGACCGGTGTGTGTAGCCGAAGTCGCCTGTGGCGCGGGCGACCAAAGAGGCAGAGGCTATTCCGGCCAAAGGGCCGCTGAGGCGCGCGGCCAAGGAAGCCACCGAGGGAGCCGTCGAGGGGGCCGTCAAGTGGAGTCGGCCGATGCAGAGAAGGCTGTCGTGGATGTGCACCGAGGCAGGCGCCGGCGCGGACTAAGGTGACGGAAGACCGAGGCTGGGTCGGAACCGAGCGCACAAAGTTGCGGTCTGGCCAAATGAGGCCGGCGCGGTGGGGTGTGAAGGCGCAGAGGGCGTGGGTCATCGAAGGCCGAAGGATCGGCGGGAGCTGGTAGGGCCAAGGTGTGGGCTGGCAGGAGCTGAGGGCCTACGCACGGAGGCCGATGGCGACGGGTGCCGCCCCGGGACTCTGGGAGTTTCTTCCTGGGGCAACGGCAGATCCATTTTTTCCGCTCCCCTCGAGCCGTTTTTTCCTCTGATTTGATGCGGGGATTGCATTAAAGCTCTTGAAAGTGTTAGTAAAGGATTTTTTGAGCCACAACATCAGGAAGGACCATAAATGGCTCTTTTGGTGGGCATGCCCTCCTTTGTAGAGGAGAGCAAGAAAGCTGAAAAAGACCATCATAATTACTGCTCTGCTTCATCTCATCATGAAATAAGCTTTGTGGAGGCTCCCCAAGAGTTGCCTACAGATGCTGGATGTGAAAAAGGTGATTGCTTGTGCAATCAACTTTTCGAAATCAGATCCTAGTTGTTACTGTTATTTGATTGTAACATCCCGAACTTTTCAAAAAATAGAAAAAATAAAAATTAGAAATAGAATTGAATAAATTTCTTTACTTTCTATTCAAAATAGTATCTTATCCTCTTTTCTTGAATTCTGGTCGTAAGAAAATCATTTGTATTGAATTAGTAAAAAAAAAGTAAAAAGGTAAAAGTAAAAGAGTTGTAATAAAAATCTGTAAAATGATATTAAATTAATGGAAATCTCTGGCAACAATTAAATGCAGTCAAAAGGGAATGTGAAGACATTAATTAAAAACATTAATTGAAATTTGTACACAAGATTAATTAGGTCATTCGAAACCTTGCCAAAAAGTTTCAAAAATTATTAACTCTATTTAAACCTTCAATTAAATCATTTACAGAAAATGAAATTTTGAATAGTCCCCATTCTCAGAATTTTTATAATTAATCTACAAAGATTTTTTTCCCTAAATTTTTAATGAACGCATGAAACTTACCCAGGACCTTAGGAAAAAAGTTTCAAAAATTGTACTTATGATTTGACCCTCCGTTTTAATGCTCCATGTCCGTTGTCAAAGAAGGGAACTAGAAATGCTCTTCATTAAGTCATTTAAATGTGGGGCCACCCTATTAAATGTCTCAGCCGACCACTTCTTTCTCTATGGCTGCCACATGGGCCCGGTCCCAGTGCTCAGTTTTCTTTCTCCCCTAGCCTTCTTCTCCACGGCTCCAAAACTAGCAAGCTCAGCCATTTGCCTCCTCTCTGTTCCAACCAACCTCCAAGCGCCGTATAATGCCAAGCGCTGCCCATACCCTGCCATGACCTACCTTATCATTGCGACGGCAGCCATCTCTAGCCATTTGCGCTGCCACAACTGGGAATTGCACCGCAAGACCCTGCCATGACCTACCTTATCATTGCGACGACAGCCATCTCTAGCCATTTGCGCTGCCACAACTGGGAATTACACCGCAATACCCTGCCATGACCTACCTTATCATTGCGACGATAGCCATCTCTAGCCATTTGCGCTGCCACAACAGGGAATTGCACCGCAAGACCCTGCCATGACCTACCTTATCATTGCGACGGCAGCCATCTCTAGCCATTTGCGCTGCCACAACAGGGAATTGCACCGCAAGACCCTGCCATGACCTACCTTATCATTGCGACGGCAGCCATCTCTAGCCATTTGCGCTGCCACAACTGGGAATTGCACCGCAAGACCAAGCTGCCTTCACACCGTCCGGTTCACACCCGAGCACTAACTTACCTCACTTATTTATGCTTGCTCCCAATAGCAGTTAACACCTCCATTTCCATTCCCAAGCTTCAATTTGGTACACCTTTTCTCTTGGCCCAACTACGGCTGTAGCTTTCCACCCCCGGCCAACTCCTAGCACCAGCCATGATTCTTCGATTGCCTTCACATGGGGCATCACCAAGGGTTGCTAAACCTTTTCCTCAAACGGATTTTGCCTTCCTCCCACCGAGTAGCCGCCACCACGAGCACCTTCTACGCCACTGCATCTCGCCGCTGTGCCGCCGCCACAGGCCGTCATAGCCCCTACTGCCACTTCACACATCATCAGTGTGGTCTCCTCCTTCCATTTCTTGCCTTGCCCGAAGTTCCCTGCTCTTGCTCCACCTCCGGCCAAAGTTTACAGAGAAGCTCCTATGGCGTCACTATAAGAGCGCGGTACTATAGCTGCACGAAGCACTCCTCTGTTCTGTGTTCTTCCTGACCAGTGGCCCCGCAAGGTAAGCAGTAGCACTTAGCCCTTTTAATCACGTAATAGGTAGGACTAATATAGTGTGTAGAGGCATCCTTGATTGTTGGATGTTTATATGCTTCGGATGTTATGTTGTAGGGTGCTCTGCGCACTATTGTTTAGGTGTATGGGTGACTGAAACAATTTTTGAAGATAAGAATAATTGATCAACAGAGATGCTAACAACTTGTGATATTAGCAACATAATGTGCATCTGAATAATTGGAGTAAGGTTCAAATAGTTTAATCCTTAAAACCACACATCAAAATCTTAGGTTAAGTAATACTTGATTAAAGCTCAAATAAACCTTGTCTAGATATACATGCATGCATATTTGACCTGTAAAAACCCTTATACAGAAATGATACTTTAAAAATGAAAGTGTGTCATAAATGGCCCACTCACAATATTTAAAACCCTAAGTTAGTTTATTCAAAAAGATCTTGACTCAAACATACTTTTATGCATGTATGTCATATAAGAGTTCTTATTAAAATAACATCCTAAAGATAAGAAAAATGTTATGCAAGACTACCTCGACATAAAATGTCACACCGGAGTACATTAAAACTAAAACATTAATAACTTTTACAAATAAAAGCTGAAATATGTAAAACTAATTTCAAGACACTTCTAGGGTCAAGACATACTAATGCTACAAAAATGGTTGCATTTCTATTGTAAATTGCAGTCGCAAACCTAAAACAAAATCTAATCATTTATAACATAAACATAGACACATAAGAATATAACATAACTGGAACATCACAGATAAACACTAATACATATAGAACCAGCTTAAGAACACCCCCTAAGACACGATTGTCTTATTATATAGAAGAAAACATCAACGAAACTTTCTATACCATAGGATACAAGGAATCTATTGACGAACTTTTTAGGATTTATACCTTATCAGTTGCCTAAGGTTTATGGGGCACACTACAAGATTTTTGACTTTTTCCGCTGTTTTCTAATCGACCTTACCGGTCATATTATATAAGTGCTTCCGCCAATATATGTAATATATTGTGTATAGATGTGATTTCAATTTTGTAAATGTGCGTGCTAGCTACTGATCATGGGACTAGCACAGTATGAACATAGAATCCATTATTGGTATTCTGTACCAAAAATGGAGGCCTAACATTGATGCACCGTCTTTTTTTGAATGGGAAAATATTTAGATCTGAAATGAGTAGTTTTGCTAAGAACAATCTGCATTCATTCCATTGGTTGGTATGTAGTGCATTAAAAAATGGAAAAAATGGGGAAAAAATATCAATGACATTGTTCAATATGTTCTACACCGAACGAAATTTTGTACTCTAACTCTTTGTAAAATTAGAGAAACAAATAAAAAAGGAGTTCTATTGAAAATAGTGATAGTGCTACTCAAAGTGGAAAAGAAAAAGGAAACAGTTTGATAATTCCTATATCAATTATCCAACATTATAGTTATACTCATCAAACGTGTGCTGTCATCTTTATTAACTGACACCTCTTCTTGTTCAGTTGTCCCCAAGGCCAGTAAACCAAAAGATGGTGAATTTGAGAACATGAAAGAGGGTGTAGAAGACTTGGATGAGGACCATGAGGTGAGTCCCAAGCCCTCAGATGTTACTTTGAACTTCTACCTTCTTTACTGAGGTGAGTTCTACGACTTTCTGAAACCTAGGATTATAAGGTAGATGCACTCTACTTACTGGTTTGATATGATTTTTGGCACAGAACAATCCCATCGATCCTCTTGGGGCATCTGAAATTACACCTGCTCTGGCACCAAAGCCTTTTGTAAAACTTTATGCAAAAGATGCTTCTTGGAGAGATTCGGCAATGGGGACAAGCAATGATTTTGAAGTGGCACGAGTAGCTGGTCTTCGACTGAGGAAACCAGTATAGACAATCAGTAATAGCACTGAGAGCAGTACTGTGTCTCTGAGTTAGCTGACCTGCAGTACACCAAACCTGTTGATGATAATGAAACTCTGAATTCTCCTCTACCTCCATCAGTTGCTTTTAATACTCAAAACAGGTCGAATGATACGACTGCACATAGAACGGCCAAATACTGAACGGCCTCGCAAGAGCATCTAAAAGCTTCCAATCGGAGCTGGTTCCGTTGTGTTGTTGGTAAAGCTTCTAATAACTGGAAAAGTGCGACAATCCAAGTTTGAGTAAGCATTGTTGTTGCAAGTTTGTGTGCTCAGAGAACAAGAGCAAGAAGTCCAGAGCATGGATTATTCTTTTTTGGGTAAAAAGTGGTATAAGAATTCTCAAAGATCGTCGTCTCGAGGTGAAAATATGAAATCACCTCTGGATGAAGTTGCTTGCGCTAGGAGTGGAACCATCCTAGTTCTTGCTTTTTGCCATCAAGAACCTGGGATTTGTTGATTTGTTGAAAGATAAGGCTACACACACACACATTGTAATTTTGGTTGGAATTGCCTGTGTGTACATGTGCATATTTCTGCATATTTGGGTAAATATACTGCCACCAATACCTGATGTATAATCTGTTATAATGCTCGCTTTTCTTCTTTTAGGTGGCAGTAGGTTACATGAGTGCTTCTTTTCTTCTTTTTTGTTTGAGTTGAAGGGTATTAGAGGTTGCATTTCTTGTGTGTAGAATAAACAAACAGAAGAAGGTTCCTTTTTGGTAACGAGCACAAAAGAGAGAGAATCTGCTAGTGTATTTCAAGTTGGTACAGCATATATCTTGTCAAAGCATCCCCATTCTACTTTTGTCATATTCTTTGTAATTTTCTATTTCTCTGCAATAATTGATAATTTTTTGTGGAGGATAAATTATTGCGACTCTCGTTATCCCAACAACTAATTATGTTCTTATCTTGATCCTGCGGCTATCGGTACAGAACAATGTGATACACTTCTTGACCATGCAAGCTATGACATACTCTGTGAAGGCTCTCTTCCATCCATGACGAGATGCAGCCCATTGGAGAGGTACTACATTTGGTAACTCAAATAGATATTTCTTTTGATGGGATGTGATTTGTGTTTTTGAACCACTACCATTCTCCGCCAATGAGAAATAGAACATATATCACTACGAACTATATCTCATAGGTATAGCCTCACTACTACCGAATAAGACATCACTATCGTTTTATCTGTGTCGGTTTTTAACTTTTAAGAAAAAACCGATTGTGATATGTCACAAAATTTCATGACATAGTCATTACAATCGGTTGTATACTAGACAGAACCGACTATGATGAGAGAGCACACTCATCACTGTCGGTTTATTTATAAAACCGACATAGAAAATATCATATTATCTGTGTCGGTTGTAGATAAAAATCGACTGTGATGAGGGGGGGTTAGGATTATAGTCGGTTTTTATCTAAAACCGACAGAGATAATATGGTATTTTCTGTGTCGGATCTAGAAAGGAACCGACAGTAATGAGTGTGCTCCCTCATCACAGTCGGTTCTATATTGTAACCGTCAGTGATGCAAATTCAAAAAGAAGCAGGCTTTTGATGAAAGGCTTCTGAATATATTTCTTTAATTCGTGCATGGCTTTTGATGGAAATTCAAGATGACATAATTAACATAAACATGCATGGCTATATATACACAAATGGTTAACATTAATTGTTTATAATTATAACATATACACACATTATAATTAATTACAATGTGCGGTGTACATGCGCGCTATCACTACCACTCGCCGCTACTGCCCGAGGGTAAGGAGTCGCCAGAGTCATTGGAGTCGTCGCCGCTGGAGGCGGCACCACGTGACTCATCCTCCGATGACAACCCAGAAGAGGCTTTGGTCCCCCAACGGGTGACGGTGACCTCCTCCTCGTCCTCTCGCGTGCGCTTCTTGATGGCGGCGCGAGGGGCTGCGATGGCGATGGAGGCGCCGGGAGAGATGTGACACGGCGGTGGGCAGTGCAGCGGTGCCGGGGGCTGAGGCGGTGATGGCAGTGAAGGTTGCGGCTTGTAAGTTGACTCCACAGAGGATTCAAAGCTCGAGGGAGAAGGAGGCGCTGCCATAGCCGAGGACTAGACAAGACAGAGAGAGGAGAAGACGATCAATCGACCAGAGAGTACATTAGAAGTAGTTCTTATCTAGAAGACGAAGATATATACACACACACATGGGTGCTTCATGAAGACGAAGAGACATATGGCTTGTTTGATCGTGGAAGACGAAGAGTCGACGCGCGTTCTGTTGGTGTGAATGTTGTGTTTGAACGGTTTAATTGGCGGGGAAGACGAAGGGATGGGGATATCTGTGTCGGTTCTATATAAAAACCGACTGTGATGAGGGGACCACATTATCACAATCGGTTCTTATCTAAAACCGACACAGATAATTTTATATTATCGGTGTCGGTTCTATGAAGGAACTGACAGTGATGAGGCTCTTCACCATCACAATCGATTCTAGTTAGAACCGACTGTGATAAGGATTTTATCACAATCGGTTCTTATACATAATCGATTGTGATGAGCCTCGCTAGGTTTTTATATATACCCTTGTGATGAATGATGTCTCTCCTCGGTGTTTAGAGCCAAAAAAATACCGCTGTTGCCCCCCCAAAAAACATATATACTCTGATTGAAACTTATGCTTGGGTGAGAAAAATATGAAATTCTTGAGGATGTGTGTGAAGATGGTAATTTGAAGTCCAAAAAACACATACACACTAATAGGAATATTATCAGTGTCGGTTCTAATCCAAGATCGACTGTGATAATCTATTATCATTGTCGGTTCTATTTAAGAACCGACCGTGATGAAATATATAATCACAGCCGATTCTAGTTAGGAACTAGCAGTGATTAGTAATTATTGCTGTCGGGTGGGAACCGACTGTGATAGAGCCTACTTATCACTGTCGTTGGTCTTTGTGTTGCCACCAAAACTGACAGTGATGAGTTAAAAGAATCGATTGGGATGTATATTCCTGTACTAGTGCTTGTTGCATCCAATATGTTTTATAAGGTATGGCACTACAAACAGTATCTCGTCATATTTACCAGATGTGTGATACTATTTTGACTCTAATATCGTTCAGTATTGATACAGGATTATAGCCCAGTTCAATTTATTCGTATCATATTATCGTGTTTCATTTGTATTAGAACCCTCTCTTCTTGCAGTTAAATGGTCATTCCCTTGTCACATCTACAATTTTGGTTTACTTCGCCGATTTGTGCGAAGGAATATGTTGAGAACTGTCACCACTCACTCTAGATGAAACCATGTTCAGCATAAGGATTATCTCATTAATTAGTCATTGCTTATCTGGTGCAAGTTGTTGATGAACTATTTCAATCCTGCCGTCCGTGGTCGGCAGATCATGCTACATGTTTAAAATCCACAGTACCATGGCTGACTTGCCTAAAGTATTGACCCAAAACCTTAAAGATCTTGTCATTCAGAAGTAGTGGCGTGGTTGTGTGTGTCAACCTATTAAACTTTTGAGATGACTTGATGTGAACTCTTCTTTAATGCAGCCTGAATCAGGGACCTATCTGCTCCATAACTGTAACATCCTACAGTTTAAATAAAAGAGAAAATAAATTTTTAAAATATGAAATTACTTCAAGTATGAATTTTCTGAATTTCTAAATCATTTAATGATTTTTCTCCTTGAAAACTTATTTCAATTGATTTAGTAAAAAGATAAAAGTAAATTTTAAAAAAAATCTGGAAAAAATATTAAAGTAATAGAAACTCCTAAAAGCATTTAATGCAGTCAAAAATCAGTATGAATACATTGATTAAAGAAAAAATAATTAAATAAACCTATGTTGACTATAAATAGTATAAAGAAATATTTTTATAAAATTTTATCTAGCTTATCTTCAGCTCAAATTTTTACTATACACTCCTGAGATCAAGATTTACCTTTAGTAAAAATATAAAAAATTAATAAGTGAATTTAATGCCCTTTTCCAAATTAAAATTTGGAAATCTAAAATTTTAAAAATCTGCTTGAAAAATTTATTAGAAAATAATTACTCAAGTTTTAGATTTGAAATTTTTACAAAAGATTACGGAAGTCATTACAATACTTGTAAAAAAGTTTTAAAAATTATTAATTAAATTTAAACCCACAAATAAATTATTTACAGAAAATAAAATTTGGAACAACCCATTGTCAGAATTCTAATAATTAATCTATAAGGAATTTTTACCCCAAATTTTTAATGAATGTAGGAAACTTAGCCAGAACCATTGTTAAAAAGTTTCAAAAATTTACCAAGCTATTAGACACCTCAAATAAATGCTCCTTTAATGTTGTCTTAGAAAAATAATTTGGATTTGCTTCCGTTCTCTCTCTTCCAAGTGGGCCCAACCCTTATTGCAGCCCCACACATCATATAAACATCTTTGGAATCCTCCCTCTTCTCACCCATCGCAATGTGGTCCCCATGGCCCACATGACAGTCTCCTCTTCCTCCTCCCTTCTCTCCTTCATCTCTCTCCTCTCCCCTCCTCTCCTCTCCTCTCCTCTTTTATTGAAGCTTAGAACCGCCTCACCTATCGCTTTCCAGTCAAGCGCCACATTAATTGGTCACTAAGCCTGTGTCAATGCTAAGCTACTGTTGCCATGGCACGTCATTGTTAGTGTTATGCCCTTGAGGCAGTCATATAGATGATTGTAACATGACTATGTTTATGAATAACAATATGATTATTGGTCCAATGAATGTATATCATTATATTGATCAGTAAGTATGTGACTTGCTTATGAAACTCTCTACTCATTGATATTATTCTGTAAGAGTCTCTCATCGGATATCATCGTAGTGGGCAACGATGAATAGATCAGCACATGTACTTAATGATGATCATGGGATATGGAGATATCATGAACACATTATGAACGCATGTTGGAGAATATGTGTTAGATGGACCCGCAATGGGACACTGCGGGAATGTTGCATTCTCATATGTCATCAGTGTATCTCATACATAGTAGATGTATGATCCTTAGACCTGAGATTGTCACATTCCCTACATATGCAATAGTTTATCTTAGGGTTACCAAACACTATTTCCTAACCGGATAGTTATAAATGTAGCTTTCATGTATACTATGAAACATGCAGAGGGAAGTGAGCAGTCAAGATGGAATTTGCCACTCCAGTGTAATGGAGATATATGTCTAGGCCACTCGTATGATATGATTAAGGAAGTGCATGGCCATGCCGTGATTGAGAAGTCAATCACAACTTATTAATATATCACGGATACGAGAGATGGATTGAACTGTCAAAGGATGACATGCTTCTCGCCTTGAGTTCGATCTTCATATAGTTTGGCAAATGGATTATTACATTAATACTTTAATCATATGCGTTTGGGAGTTGGCATGCTCTGCAAGGAGCCGCTACCGACTATTGGAT
The DNA here is from genome assembly GCA_036346355.1 of Rhipidocladum racemiflorum. Taxonomy (NCBI): domain Eukaryota; kingdom Viridiplantae; phylum Streptophyta; class Magnoliopsida; order Poales; family Poaceae; genus Rhipidocladum; species Rhipidocladum racemiflorum. The sequence goes on from CM070572.1 coordinate 446,649, forward strand.
TAGAAAAGGGTTTTCCGAATTCATGTCCAAATGCGGATGAACCTACAGGGTCACGCACTTAACGGGCTAGGACACATTAATTCGGATTGGATCCGTAATCAATGGACCTCGTGGGCTTAGCGCGTAGATGGACCCTGACTGCCTAGGGTTTCACCTCGTGGCTATATAAGGAGGGGAGAAGGTTGGGTGCAGAACATACTTTCGTGCATTTTAGAGGTGTTTCGCCAGAAACCCTACCCACCTCCTCTCGTTGCCCCTGCCAAGCAACCCGGTGCTTGCACACCGACGCACGGCGTCCCATCCCCGAACGTGTGGACTGTTGTGGTGATACTGCTGCGACTGCGGCGTGTGAGGAGAGTCCGCAACCAAGCGAGGACAATCCACGGTGAGGCGAGGACGATCCATGGCGAGGCGAGGACGATCCACGACTGCGGCCAGAACGATCCACTACAACGACGTGCGAAGGATTCCGCAACTGCGCGTCTAGTGGTAATTGATCTATGACCCCCTTCTTACGAGTAGCTTTTCTGGTTTTGCGGTAGAAATTTTTAATTTGTGCTAGAGTAGCATACCGCGTTCCTCAACAGCCATTGCGTCACCACCACACGAGCTATGCGCACAGCCAACCGCCATTTCCTCTCGCATCCACACCCGAGCCAAATCGACCTTGGACTCACCTATAAAGCCATCCTAGAGCAAGCTGAGCTCATAGTCAACACCCAGCACACATCGCTTGACCCTCCACCATTACCCTACCATCTAAGCTCTGCCAAACCGAGCTCATCCTCTTCATTTCTGGTGAGTCCCCAAATCCCTAGCCGAACCGCAATTGAGCGACTCGGTGGATTTCCCACTAATTCCTTGAGCCCAGAGAGACTAATGAGTTCTTGAGCTTGCTGCATCACCTAATTCCAGTCCTCTTCAACCCACAGCACCACTGCCACCACACACTTCATCCCCAAGTCTGGCGTACAGCGCGAAGGTTCCCTGACCAATTCTAGTGCATCCAAGGTATTGAAATGAGTTCTTCCTTCCTCCCTAGCACTTAATCCTCGGTCCTTTGAGTTTAGCTGCGCCTCTATCGCCATCCCGGTCACTGTCACCCCTGAGCCCTGCCCTTCGCCATCGCCAACCCGCCATGGCACAGATACCTTGCAGTCAAACATTACCCTAGCTTCTCTAGACTCCGTTGATGCCTCCTAAACAGCGAGCCGCCGGCTTCCACTCCCCTTTCGCCATCACCGCCAGCTGGTTGTGCCCCTGCTTGGTCACCGCCAGCCCTTGACTGAAGTTCATCAGGACCCCCTTCGACTGGCACGGTTCCCTGCCGGTCGGCTTCGCCTCTGCCACGACGACGACGACCTCGTGCTCGAGACCCCTGTTTTGAGTATATGGCAAACGGGCCCAAGCTATCATCCTCTAGACACTCACACACTGCCACAGGGTCCCACATGTTAGCACCAACGGTTTCAAGAGGAAGCAAAAAATAGAAAGGGCAAATTCAATGATAGATAGTGTATTTTTTTTTGGGCAACCTCAAAAAAACCAAAAACTTCATTTGTGCATAACTTTTGTATATTAAATCCAAATTAGGTCAAACAAGTTTATAAATTTAAGTTAAATCCTATAGATTCATAATACACGAAAATATTTTGATTTGACCTTTGTACAGATTTGAATTTCAAATTTAAAGCGAAGTATTCAAATATGCTTAATACAAATTTTGTACAAATCCAATCCAAATTGAATGAAATTAATTTTACTAGAATCCTTATGTCATTAGCAACCCAAATATGTAAAAAGATTAGTTTTAACTTAGTTTGTATCTTTTTCCAATTAGGGTTTACTGTAATGTACTAGATATTCAAAAATACATAACTTGCTCAAATCAAATCCAAATTAGGTACAACCAATTTTCTTATGTTAGTTAGACAGTAACCAACCTTAATATGCAAAAATACTTAGGGTACACCATTGAGTTTTTATATGTTACTTGTATGTTACTCTATGTCCCATCATATATAAAACCCTAATATGGACCATGATAGAACTATGTAAACCCTAGCTTCTAAAAATATGAAATAAATTTCTAAATGCTATTAAAGAAAGTCTAAACCTTTGTGCTATAAACCTCAAAATTAACAATACAAACAGATGAATTTATATAATAGGAAATCGGTGATTAAAATATTGTTATCACTAGAACCTTCTTAAAATCATAAATTTATGCCCAATAACTAGTAACCTAAACTTAAACTTTGTACATATTAGTTGTTGATTGTTATTACCTTGTAGTCAATTAAATTTAACCATTCATAGCCGTCATAAGCAAACTTTACAAGTTGTACATTTAAGCCTTATGTCAGTATATAGAGAAACCTTTAGGACTAAACATTAGATGTACATAATTCACTTCATGGTAATTTATGTCTTTATTAATATTAATCCAAATAATTTTAGCTTATTAATTCATAAAATAAAAATAAACAAATCATGAAAAGCAAGCAGCTTCATCGTAGCAGAACCTTAGACTATTCACAAGTAAAAGTAAAACCACGAAAACCCAAACCCGAAACCACGCTTATTTTATGTAGCAGGTTTCTATTTGATTTTCATCTGATTTCTTTTTGCCATTATTGAAAAATTATTACTTGTTATTTGCTTTATTTCTCGACAAACGACGTGTAGCATCCGACGTTCCAGATTTCGTCGTCGACTACTTCAACTCCGACTTCGACTTTGTCGAACAAAAATAATCAGCAAGGCAAGCACGTCTTGTAGATCTCAGCTTTTCAAGATTGATTAAAATTTGCATGCATGCACTATGTTTCATAAAATTGCTATATTGTGGGTATTGATAGATATAACCTTTATTGATGGCTTTCCTTAATCAATAGTGATAGGTGAAAACACTAGATTATGGATGGACACACAAAATGGGTATATTTACATATGCATCTGCTTAGCCATGCTTTAGATTGGGATACGAATAGATGGTTTTACTGTTTGTAATGAATTTAAACTTGGAACATATTGGAAATAAATGTTGAATATTGTGATCAATGGTATTTTATTAAAATTGAAAATAAAACTATCGTTTTGACACGGGTGAGCTATTGACAATAGTCGAAAGTGCATGTGACTTGCACGTAGTTAGGGGGAGATTTCTTGTCCAGGTCGAATTAAGGATCGAACTAAGTATTCATTAAATCCAAGAATTACCGTACAATCACAAAGCTAGTATGGGACGGCCTTAACTTATTAAGTTACTGAGAATTAGCTTTGTACATTGGAAGGCTGAAGTAGTACGGGCTACTCCGTTATGGATTGTTCGGAGGGGCACTTACACCAAGGTGTTGGGAATAACATTTGCTGATAGAACGGTGCACTCACATCTGTCGTACAACGATTGTACAAATATCTTATGCCACCATTAGTAATTGTCGTCACTGGGCTGGTGCAAAGTTAGGGCTAAGTAATGTAATAGTTATGTTATGGACTCTCTGTGGCACACTAAAGGAAGTATGTTAAAAGGTCATACATAAAGACATGACATATCTTGTGGGTAAAGATGTACACCTCTGCAGAGTTTTAATCTTTTTGAAAAGTCATTCCCGCAGTCATGGGAGTCTTGGTGCGCCAGCACTAGTTAGATATTTTCATATTTTCATAAAGTGAATTGAACACTGGAATATGGATATATGGGTTGGTAAGTTTACCCTACAGATGATTCAATACTTCGCCATGTGTTGGCAATGTTGATTTCAGCTGTTGTGCCATGTGTTGGCAAATATTGGTTTTATGTCATGTGTTTGCAGGGAATAGACGAATTGCTGCTCACAGCGGACTGTAAGTTGTTATATTTATGATTACATATTTGCTATCTTATATACCTGTCAAACTGCTCTTACTAAAATTTCGCTTTCAATCTATTATTCAATATTTATGATTCAAATTGGCTTTATGCAAAATAACTGTATAAGCCTTACTCTAGAAACAGCCTGCATATTGAAACACTCAAGTCTTGCTGAGCACGAAATGTACTCAATCTTGCTATTATTGTTGTTTTTAGGTGAAGTTACAGAAAACCTCGACGACACTTTCTATACCGCAGGCTACGGGGAATCTATTGATGAGCTTTCTAGGATTTATACCTTGTCAGTTGCTTGAGGGTTATGTGACACACTACAAGACTTTTAATTCTTTTGATGTACTCTATTCAACATTACATGTCATATTGTATAAATGCTTTCGCTATTATATGTAATAAATGATGTATGGATGTGTTATCAATTTGTAAATGTGCGTACTGGCCATTGATATCTCAATCAGAACCGAATCTTGAAACCAGATTCAATTTGCTTTCACCAATTGGGTAAGAAATTTTTTTTCCCACTTAGCAGCAAATTTGAATGGAAGCTCAAAGTAAAGTATTATATCATTCGGTTGACATTAGCCTTCTAGTGCTCGTATTTGTCAACAGCAGCAGATGAATTGCATTTTTGTTGAGTTGACCTTGTGGTTGTGATTCCTGGCGTTTACTCGGGCAGCAGCTCGTACTTGAACAGGACGGTAACATTACTTGGACACTTAGTTTTGAAGTAAAGAAAAAAAAAAGGCGCGGCTCCCAAGATGGATCGGCAGCAGCAATTAATCCTTCTTCTCCGACCGACCAATCACGCTGCCATGACAAGCCATTTGCATGTGGGCTTCCGAATTAATGGCTGTCCAGATGCAGAGAAACTGACTTGAGGAATTAAAAAGGAGGGGGAGGGCTTCAGCTTCAGCTTCAGCTTCAGGTCAGACATCATGTTCCAGAATCTCTGGGTTGTTATACTATCTTGATTAGTACTCCCTCTGTCCCACAAAGAGTGTATTTCTAGTGTTCAAATTTTGTCCCACAAAGAGTGCATTTCTAGTCTGTAGGGCCCATCTGTAAGTGTATGCATGCTCATTTAAGTGCTTGTGGAAACCGAAGCATCAGCATGCTTGTGTATGGAGTAATAAGGGTCACATTAGTCATTTACCTTGCACACTAATCTGTCTTAAAAATCCTAGAAATGCACTCTTTGTGGGACAGAGGGAGTATGTGAATTATTGCATGCTTCTGCCGCTTCAATTGTAGAACGTACGGGGTGGTGGGAGTAGTAGTATAGTTGTTGTGCTGACTGTTAATGTTTTATTTATTTATTTATTTATTTATTTATTTATTTAGGTGCTCAATTGTGGAACAGGAACTAGCTAGCTAGGATATGTACATTACATATAATACCTGGGGACCCGCGGAGCCGAGTAGAAAACTGCGGATTTGGATATATCAAGATTTGGTTACATCGATCCCCTCTCCTGCTCGATCACGATCAGCTGCTGCTTCCTCCTCTTCAATTTCTTTTTTAACCTGCTTGCTTGCTTTGCTTGCATGGTTAATTTGCTAGCTAGCTAGCTAGCTAGCTTCTCGATCGTACGTTTCTATTCTATATATTCTGTGATCGGTCCCTAGCTAGCTAATTAAGCTACGTACGTACGTACCCCTGTATAAAATGCATCGTCGACTTGGTGCCCAACTGCTTGTCAATCGGCAAAACGCGCGTCCATTAATTCTCTCTACTGCTATATATCTAGCTAGCTAGCTATCTCATGTCAACGGTGCCGGAGCCGCACGTCCTCGCCGTGGACGATAGCACCATCGACCGTGCTGTCATCTCGAGGCTCCTCCTCAGCTCCAACTATCGAGGTACGTACCATTAATTCCATTTCAATTATCGATGATCAGCAGGTCTTGAGTTAATGATGAATGTGCATGCTTGCTGTAATTGAGAACAAATTAAAATTGCAAATCTGTGTCGACGGTTGGATCGATCGATGTGTACTCTATGGTTTTCGATCAGTTCGTTCGTTGGTAGAAATTAAGAAACAAAATCCTTCTTGCTCTGATACTCCAGCTATATACTAGAGTAGTTTCGTTGATTTGCTGGCTGGCTGGCTTGCTTGCTGCATGCATGCAGTTACCACGGTGGACAGTGGCAAGCGGGCATTGGAGGTTCTGAGCCTGGTACGTACAGTATGTAATTAATTAGTTTTCTATATATTTGTTGAGAAAATCGGTGCCCAATATATACTGTTCTCTTGAGCATTGTTATAATCGTGCACGATACGGCCTTAATTTGGAAGCGACGCTCGCTAGCTAGCTAGCTAAAGCTTGTAATATTAATGAACAATATATAATAAGCTAGCTGATCGATGGAAGCCGTACGTACGTGGTATGTGACAGGATCGGAACGTGCATATGATCATCACGGATTACTGTATGCCGGAGATGACCGGGTACGACCTCCTCAAGCGGGTCAAGGTTAATTAGCTTCGATCAGTCGCTCGTTTCTCTAGATCGATCTCTTGCGTGCGCTCATCTGTTGATTACTTACTTAATTTGCCCTGTAAATTAATGTAATCTAGCTAGCTAGCTAGCTGTGGATGGATTAATTTGAGCATTGTACATGCATGGGTGCATTTAATTTGCAGGAGTCCGCGGAGCTGAAGGAGATCCCGGTGGTGATCATGTCGTCGGAGAACTCGCCGACGAGAATCCGGCGCTGCCTGGAGGAGGGGGCGGAGGAGTTTTTGATCAAGCCGGTGCGGCCGTCGGATGTGTACCATCGAGCTATACTGCAGGACGAACAAGGAAGCAATTAATTAAGCGGAGCAGGAGCAGAGAGTTCGACAGGCCACATGCATGCATCATCCCATGTCTATTCGATCCGGCCACTCCGTCGTCCTCGGACTCTGGCTGGCAGAAATAATTGTTAGTTTCAGTCCTCTGACTCTGGCTGGCAGAAATAATTATATATAATTGTTAGTTTCAGTCCTCTGTGTGACGGACCGCCTTTTTAGGGGCAGTGCGAAACTCACAACAGTTACCCAGGAAGACTAACTGTTGGAAGACAAGAGTACAATTGCCTGACAAAAACAGTTTTTAACACTTTTTATTCAATATAGTTGGTCTAACGACCGGTTTTACAAGAGAAGCATCCAAGCTTCTAGACTTACACTACCAAAAGAAGGAAACCACAGGCAGGGCCTGAACGAAGACAAAGACCTAGAACCAGACTAAATCGCCATCTACGATCTCCTGGAAGGCGCCAACATCTTCGAACTCTGAAAGGGCGGGGGTTTGCAAGGGTGAGTACAGAGTACTCAACAAGTCGTACGGAACCACTGAATACTATATGTAGGGGTAATCAAGGGATGGCAGTAGGGTTTAGTATCTGGATGCAGTTTTATTTCACAATTCATTTTACATTTGAAGCACAAATTATAAAGTAAGTAATTTGAATTTCACAAGGTTCAACAACACTTCACCAATCCATTCATAAATACCAAAACAGTAACTTGAGCTTAGTTACGGGTATCAACCCCGATTCCAACTTAACTTCATTTACCGGAAGTACGGCGTAATCGATTACAATTAAGATTAACTCTGCAGAGCGGCTCAGCTTTACCCACAAGATATCTATAACCTTTATGCCAATCGCGAGTTTCATGCAACTTAAATGCATGTGGCCCAGTTTAGATTATCACAAAGATTTCGCTTAATCATTCCTGTCCTTTAGTTGTTTACCGATAGTACCGCTTACCTTGGACTCGGGATCCCCATTAGCGTCTACCGTTGTGAGAACCAAGAATGTCACTCTGGACCATTCCCTGCTCCACCCTCCGGCCCATTTCCTGCCGGAAGGCTGGTCCCCATTCTCTCCAGAGAATGGTAGCCACCAAGACGATCCAGCTTATTATCTCAGAATGATTAACTTAATGAGCCGTGTCGGATACGGGTCCACCGACCAGTCCGACTGTGGTTGAGCGGAACTAAGTTATTTACTTTGCTCAAGGGGATTATTAACCTTACACTTTTGCCAAAGACCAAGCCTTCATCCACAAACCCATTCCAGATTCGCAGCATCGCCACTGCATCAACCAAGGCATTAATCACCCGGTAGGGATCGGAATCTCATCCACTCCGGATTTATCCGATCATCGTCCCCCCATCGCAAAGACTTTTGTAAACAATCCGAATCGGAGATTCGGCAGCATTTTCTTTAAATCCAGGTTTTGAACTAACCTAGCAGTATAGTCTAACCTATCCATGGCAATAAGCAGTTAACTAGGGTTCCAAAGGATTAGTAGGGTTCCAACAATTCAAGAAGGTTTCAGTAAGCAATTTCGGCATTACCTAATTATCATGTCATTCTAAAATACTGGATTTCCATAATTCAACATACAGTAAAATAATGCGATATAAAATAATTACTACTATAGTATGGCATGATAGGATCAATATGATCAAAGGGTGTACGGCTTGCCTTGCGCGGCAGCTGGATCGGACGAGTCGTCGAGGAAGTAGTCGTACTGCGCTCCCGTCTGGTCCGACGTCTGCTCCGGGAACTGCTCCGACTCCAGGGACTGCTCCGGCTCCACGGGCGTCTCAACGGTCGAATCTAGCGCGGAAAAACAACCAACAAAAATAAACGACAAAACAATAACCGAAAAAGAAAACGGGAACTGAAACGGAAACCGGAATCGAGTCGGAAGAGAACGGAGGGCAAAACTGGGATTGGGGAATTTCTGGGGTTCGGATCTGGGAACAGACAGTATTTCTGGACTCAATGGATCGAGACGGTTCGGAAAATGTATTTGGTGGAGCTCTGGGATTTTTCGGGATTTTTCTGGATTTTTCGGGCTATTTTTGGAGTTTAAAACGAATTTCGGAATTTAATTAAATTAAAAACCGAATTCGGTTTACTGTTCCGGGCCGAAACCAACGGCCTAACGGGCCGTGGCCCACGGCGGGCGCGCGTGCGCGGGGCTAGCTGGGCCGGCCGCCAAAGACGGCACGGCGAAGGGGCCACCGCACGGAGGAGGAGAGGTCGACGGGCGGGCCACCGCCGCCGGCGCGCAGGGAGGGTTAGGCAGGGAACAGGAGGGCACAGGAGGCGGGGCGCGGCGGCGCTGGATCGAGCGGCGGCCGGAGGCGGAGCGGGACGAGGGCAAGGGAGGGGGAGGGGCTCACCGGGGGAGCGAGGGGGCGGGGCGAGTTGGAAGAGCGGGGGAGGCTGGCTTTTATAGGCGAGGCGAGGGCGCAGGCGGCCGGGCTCGACGGCGGAGCGCGCGGCGGCGCGAGGGCGGAGCGACGGCGGGCTGGCGACCACGCGCAGGGGCGCTGGAGGCGGCAGCGGTCAGCGGGCGGCAGCGGCAAGACGGAAGCCGCGGCGCGCGGGCGCTGCAGCGTCGGGCGCGAGGCGACGGCGGCCGCGACGGCGCGGCGGCGGGCGGGGCGACGTGGCCGAGGCCGAACGGAGCAGCCAACGGGTCGGGCAAGCAGCCGACGGCCGCGTGAGCAGCCGACGGGCCGCGGAGCAAAGTGAGCAGTCGAGGCCCACGAAGGAGAGAAAAACGGCCCAACAAGGTTTGAATTTCAAACTCGAATTCCAACTTCCAAATCCAAATGCAAATTCAAACAAGATTCAAATAAATTCGTTTTGAATTTTTTTTGGGATCGTTTCAACCTACCCCACTTAAAATGGAATCTCGTCCCCGAGATTCATTTCGCCTGGGAAAATAGGTTGGGAAAATTCTGCTGCAATTCCGATTCCTTCTCCCAAGTAGTTTCTTCGAGTGTATGATTCTTCCATAGCACTCGGCAGATCCTGACATTCTTGAACTTGAGTTCCCTTTCCATTGTCTCTACAATCCTGACTGGTTCCTCATGGTATGTTAGATCCTCTTTCAAGTTTATCCCTTTCAACTGTACTTGCTCTGACGGCTGACGGAGACATTTCCTCAACTGGGACACATGAAAGACATTGTGTACCCTTGACAGCTCTGGACTTAGCTGTAACTTGTAGGCTGCTTCTCCAATTCGGTCAGTCACGGGGTATGGCCCAACATACCTCGGAGCTAACTTCCCTTTTATCTGAAAACGACGAACGGGCTTGAAGGGTGTCACTTTCAGATAAACGAAGTCTCCGATCTGATAACTTATGTCTTTTCTTCTCATATCAGCGTAACTCTTCTGCCGGACTTGAGCTGTTCTCAGATTCTTCCTTATGATCCTCACATGAGCTTCTGCATCATGAACTAGCTGAGGCCCAAAAAGCTGTTTCTTTCCGGTCTCGGTCCAATTCAACGGGGTTCTGCACTTCCTTCCATACAGGGCTTCAAAAGGTGACATATCCAGACTGGTCTGGTAACTGTTATTGTACGAGAACTCCGCAAACGGCAAACACTTAGCCCACGAGGCTCCATATGCTAGAGCGCAGGCTCTCAACATATCTTCTAGTATCTGGTTAACTCTTTCTGTCTGACCATCTGTCTGGGGGTGATAGGCTGTACTGAAATTTAAGTCTGTACCCATAGCTTCATGCAGACTTTTCCAGAACTTAGAGGTGAACTGGGCTCCACGATCTGACACGATCTTCTTAGGGATTCCATGCAATCTGACGATCTGGGTCAGGTACAATTCTGCCAACTTGTCTCTTCCAACAGTCTGCTTTATAGGGATGAAATGGGCTACTTTGGTCAGTCTATCAATGATTACCCAAATGGCATCATATCCTTGCTGAGTTTTGGGCAACCCAGTAACAAAGTCCATTCCAATCTCTTCCCACTTCCATTCTGGCACTGGAAGGGGTTGCAGCAATCCTGCCGTCTTCTGGTGGTCTATCTTGACTTTCCGACACACGTCACAACATACCACGTGTTCGGCTATCTCCTTCTTCATCCCATTCCACCAGTACTCCTTCTTCAAGTCTTGGTACATCTTTGTACTGCCAGGGTGTATTGAGAATTGCGACGAGTGAGCCTCTATCAAAATCAATCCTCTTATATCCTTGTCCTTCGGAATGCATATACGATCGCGGAATCGCAATATGCCTTGCTTGTCTTCTGAGAACTCTGAGGGACTAACTTCCTTCATCAACTTTCTGTATTCCAGTATATCTTCATCTGTTTGCTGAGCTGCTTTGATCTGCTTCAGAAGATCTGACTGTATCTCTAGGAAATGCACTGATCCTTCTGACACTATCTGCAGGTTCAACTCCTGTACTTCTGACTTCAGCTGGGGAGAGATAGTCTCAACTTGAGCTAAATAATGGCAGGCTTTTCTGCTCAAAGCGTCTGCTACCACATTAGCTTTTCCTGGATGATAAAGGATTTCTAGGTCAAAATCCTTAATCAACTCCAACCATCTTCTTTGTCTCATGTTCAAATTGGGCTGGGTGAACACGTACTTCAGGCTCTTGTGGTCTGAAAACACTTCACAGCGGTTCCCCAACAGGTAATGTCTCCAAATCTTCAAGGCATGCACTACTGAGGCTAGCTCCAGGTCATGGGTCGGGTAATTCTCCTCATGCGGTCTGAGTTGTCGCGATGCATACGCAACCACTTTTCCTTCTTGCATTAACACACATCCCAATCCTCTCTTCGAAGCATCACAGTAGATCTGGAAATCTTTATCCGGATCTGGGAGAGTGAGAACTGGGTCTGAGGTTAACTTGGTCTTCAACTCTTGGAAACTTTTCTCACACTTCTCAGTCCAAACGTAGGGGCTGTCCTTTTTGAGAAGCTGAGTCATCGGTTTAGCTATCTTGGAGAATCCTTCGATGAATCTTCTGTAGTATCCTGCCAAACCGAGAAAACTTCTGACTTCTGGCACTGACACAGGCCGTTTCCATTCCAACAACATCTGATCTTCTCGGGATCCATCTTCACGCCATCCTTAGTGATGATGTGTCCTAGGAAGGCGATTTCATCCAACCAGAAATCACACTTAGAGAATTTTGCATATAGCTGATGTTCTCTAAGCCTTCCCAGAATTAGATGCAGATGCTTCTTATGATCTTCTTCTGTCTTGGAGTAAATGAGTATGTCGTCTATGAACACTACGATGAACTTGTCCAAGAACTCCATGCACACTTGGTTCATCAGGTTCATAAAGTAGGCCGGGGCATTTGTGAGTCCAAATGGCACCACGGTGAACTCATATAATCCGTATCGAGTAGCAAATGCTGTCTTCTCTCTGTCTTGTTCTCTGACCTTCAACTGATGATATCCTGTCCTCAGGTCTATCTTCGAAAAGATCTTGGCTCCTTTCAACTGATCGAACAGGTCATCTATCCGGGGTAACGGGTACTTGTTCTTGATTGTTGCATCATTCAGGGCTCTGTAATCTATGCAGAGTCTCTTGCTTCCATCTTTCTTTCTGGCAAATACTACTTGCGCGGACCAAGGTGAGATACTTGGCCGTACAAATCCTTTGTCCAGCAATTCATCCAATTGCTTCTTCAGTTCTTTCAACTCCAACGGCGACATTGGACGGGATCGCTTATGGATAGGAGCTGTTCCAGGAACTAACTCTATTGCCAGTTCTATGCCTCTGTTCGGAGGTTTCCCTGGTAACTCTTCTGGAAAAACTTCAGGGTACTCCCGAACTACGGTATCTTTGTCTAATCCACGAACATCGTATTGATGATGCTCTGACTTCTCTTGATCAACCTTGGATCATTCTGAACTGTCACTTTCTGACCATAACCATTCCTGAGTGTCACTGTCTTCTGAGAACAATCTAACTGAGCATGGTGTCTAGATAACCAGTTCATTCCCAATATGATATCTAGACCATCCATCTCTAACAACAACAGGTTGGCTCTGAACTCAACTCCTTGGATTTCTATCCTCAGATTACTGCAGCCGAATCTTGCCATTAACCGACTGCCAGGGGTGTGGAAAACACATGGAGAGGGCAAGGGAGAGTAGGGCAACCCACTTTTGCAAGCAAAAGCCAAAGAAATGAACGAATGGGTTGCACCGGGATCAAAGAGGGTTAAGGCCAACTTGGTTTGGACGGGAAACTTACCAACGATGACATCAGTGGCTTCAGCTGCCTCTGCTGCTGACACATGGTTGATTCTTCCTTGGGGGTTCCTTGGCGGATTGGGTCCGCGGTTGTTCGAGTATCCTTCGCCTTAATCGGGCGCTTTCAGATAACCATGATGGGGCGGCTGAGGTTGGCGAGGTGCTGGCTGTCTGTTGGCGGAAGCTGACGCCTGAGCTTTTGCCACATCACTCGGCAAGTCCTTCTTTGGGCACTGCTGCCTGAAGTGTCCGGGCTGTCCGCAATGGAAGCAAGCTGAACCTTTCTTGGGACACACATTAGAGTAATGGTTCCCGTTGCAGGTAAAGCATCGAACATTTCCGGGCTGAGCATTGGGCGGAACAGGTCGGGATCCTCCCACTGCTTGTCTCTTATTTGGGACGTTGGGGTTGAAGGTATAAGTCCTTCCCTTGAACTGACTTGCTGCTGACATTCTCTGTTGCTGTGCCTTTCTCTTTCTAGTATCCTCCAGGTCATTCCTTGTCTCTTCTGACACAATCAGCCTATCTACCATGGCTGAGAAATCCTTGAACTCCACTGATGAGATATGGAACTTGAGGTTCTTCTGCAGTCCTTCATAGAATCTTTCTATCTTCTTTTCCTCTGTGTCTACTTCTCTGGGTGCATAGCGAGAAAGGTTGTTGAAGTGGTGCAGGTATTCCATCACGATCCTTCCTCCTTGATGGAGAGATGTAAATTCCCTCGCTTGGAGGCCATCAAACCTATTTGGAATGTGAGTCTTCCTAAAGCTTCTTGAACATCCGCCACGAAATCTCTTGTCCCGCCTTGAGTCTGAAAGTTGACTCCACCATGCTTCTGCTTGTCCTTGCGGTGGTGAGAGGCATAGAGCACTTTTTCCTTCTCGATTACCATGCGGTATCCGACTTCATTTGGATAACCGTGAGCCAATCATCTCCGATAACGGCTCGATTGACATGGAGAAAATAGGGGCCGGGTCTTTTGGAAGTCGACAGTGTGACCCACCTAATAACCCATCATGTCCAAAGTTGTTTCCTTGGGGATTCATCTGGGTCTTGCGGCAAAGCGTGCCATCATCATCTCAATCATCGATTACCTCTGCTCGACATTGGTATCGGTTCCTTTCTATATCTGCCAGTACTTGAGCTATGTTAACTGGATTTCTGGCTGGGTCTGCCTCATTCCCGTAACCTTGGTGTTGTGATCCTTCACCTTGATCCATACTGACTATCTTTTAGGTCTTGCTGCAGGGTTTTGGGGTAAAGCAGAAGATAAGTAAGATTTAGACATGGGGCAGAGAGAGATAGAATAGGCGAGAGGCGAGACGAAATGGGAAAGAATTAGTGGAATTGGGCCGAAGATATAAGGATAATAGAGCAAACAACATACAGAGATAGGAAACTTAATTTTACTGATACATAGATTGTTTACAATACCGTCATACTAAGGTAAGAAACAACCTATTTTACATTACAAAAGACTACTCCAAAAGGGTAAAGCCAACTTCTAGGACTAACGCCCTATTCTAAGACTGGAATCTTCAATCGTAAATCGGAGATGTAGATGATGCGCTCCTCTGGATCTTCTTCCACATCTTCTCGCCATGGGCAAGTCGATCCAAATGACGGACCATCCACGGACATCTCTTCTCCGGCTCGTCTTGAAATGCATCTGGTCTATCTCTTCACGAAGCTCGTCGATCTCCATCCAGGCATTGCTCAACTGCCATTGCAGATCATCCCGCCGAGGAGAAGGGTAGTGTACAGAAATCCTTGTTGACAAGGAGCTCGCAGCCTTCATCGACACGCAGCGGATCTGCCTCGTCCTGGAACAGAGGCGATCAACGTCTTGAGGCATCCCCTTCATGGGGATCAATCAAATCGACCGTGGTCGAACTCGGCCGAAGAGGCAGCCAGTGCTTCACTGCCCGACGGGCAGAGTCCTGAATAGCGTCAGACTCGTGGACGCGGTGCCCCTGGAAATGGCGCGGAATATCTGGATTATTTGGCAGGGGATCCAGATTGAACCAGGCTCTCCACTCAACGCGGACGACACCCTGGAAAAGCTCCTCCGTGTGAAAAACGGGGATCTCAATCTGATCAGCTCCAACATCTTTGTAGCATTCTCCACAATGATCCGGCCCATCCTTCGGGAACCTCGGGAAGTGGGTAGACGTGGTGCACCATCTGCCAAAACGAGAATCTTTTTAAGTCAGATGAGCGGAAAGGTTTTAAGTGAGTTTTAAAGGAGAGAAGTGAATCTTAAGGAAAGGGTGGGAAACAGAGAGGAGAGAAACAGATTATAAGGATAATACTTACGCTTTTGAAACTCATTTTGTAGTTTGAAATAATCTTTCAAAAGACTCCTTAAGCCAACTTAGGTCTCGGTCTACGGTCAAACCGAGGCTCGATACCACTTGTGACGGACCGCCTTTTTAGGGGCGGTCACGAAACTCACAGATTACCAGAAGACTAACTGTTGGAAGACAAGAGTACAATTGCCTGACAAAAGCAGTTTTCAACACTTTTTATTCAATATAGTTGGTCTAACGACCGGTTTTACAAGAGAAGCATCCAAGCTTCTAGACTTACACTACCAAAAGAAGGAAACCACAGGCAGGGCCTGAACGAAGACAAAGACCTAGAACCAGACTAAATCGCCATCTACGATCTCCTGGAAGGCGCCAACATCTTCGAACTCTGAAAGGGCGGGGGTTTGCAAGGGTGAGTACAGAGTACTCAACAAGTCGTACGGAACCACTGAATACTATATGTAGGGGTAATCAAGGGATGGCAGTAGGGTTTAGTATCTGGATGCAGTTTTATTTCACAATTCATTTTACATTTGAAGCACAAATTATAAAGTAAGTAATTTGAATTTCACAAGGTTCAACAACACTTCACCAATCCATTCATAAATACCAAAACAGTAACTTGAGCTTAGTTACGGGTATCAACCCCGATTCCAACTTAACTTCATTTACCGGAAGTACGGCGTAATCGATTACAATTAAGATTAACTCTGCAGAGCGGCTCAGCTTTACCCACAAGATATCTATAACCTTTATGCCAATCGCGAGTTTCATGCAACTTAAATGCATGTGGCCCAGTTTAGATTATCACAGCATTTCGTTTAATCATTCCTGTCCTTTAGTTGTTTACCGATAGTACCGCTACCTTGGACTCAGGATCCCCATTAGCGTCTACCGTTGTGAGAACCAAGAATGTCACTCTGGACCATTCCCGTTCCACCCCTCCGGTCCATTTCCCTGCCGGGAAGGCCGGTCCCCATTCTCTCCAGAGAATGGTAGCCACCAAAACAGTCCGATTATTATCTCAGGAATGATTAACTTAATGAGCCGTGTCGGATACGGGTCCACCGACCAGTCCGACCTGTGGTTGAGCGGGAACTAAGTTATTTACTTTGCTCAAGGGGATTATTAACCTTACACTTTTGCCAAAGACCAAGCCTTCATCCACAAACCCATTCCGGTACTCGCAGATCGCCACCGCATCAACCAAGGCATTAATCACGGTAGGGATAGGAATCTGATCCACTCCTGGATTTATCCGATCATCGCCCCCTCGATCGCAAAGACTTTTGTAAACAATCCGAATCGGAGATTCGGCAGCATTTTCTTTAAATCCAGGTTTTGAACTAACCTAGCAGTATAGTCTAACCTATCCATGGCAATAAGCAGTTAACTAGGGTTCCAAAGGATTAGTAGGGTTCCAACAATTCAAGAAGGTTTCAGTAAGCAATTTCGGCATTACCTAATTATCATGTCATTCTAAAATACTGGATTTCCATAATTCAACATACAGTAAAATAATGCGATATAAAATAATTACTACTATAGTATGGCATGATAGGATCAATATGATCAAAGGGTGTACGGCTTGCCTTGCGCGGCAGCTGGATCGGACGAGTCGTCGAGGAAGTAGTCGTCTTCAAGGCTCCGCCTGGTCCGACGCGTCTGCTCGAATCGCCCGACTCCAGGGACTGCTCCGGCTCCACGGGCGTCTCAACGGTCGAATCTAGCGCGGAAAAACAACCAACAAAAATAAACGACAAAACAATAACCGAAAAAGAAAACGGGAACTGAAACGGAAACCGGAATCGAGTCGGAAGAGAACGGAGGGCAAAACTGGGATTGGGGAATTTCTGGGGTTCGGATCTGGGAACAGACAGTATTTCTGGACTCAGTGGATCGAGACGGTTCGGAAAATGTATTTGGTGGAGCTCTGGGATTTTTCGGGATTTTTCTGGATTTTCCGGGCTATTTTTGGAGTTTAAAACGAATTTCGGAATTTAATTAAATTAAAAACCGAATTCGGTTTACTGTTCCGGGCCGAAACCAACGGCCTAACGGGCCGTGGCCCACGGCGGGCGCGCGTGCGCTGGTTATTGGCCGCCAAAGACTAAGACGGCGAAGGGGCCACCGCACGGAGGAGAGAGAGGCCGACGGCGGGCCACCGCCACGGCGCCAGACAGGGAGGGTTAGGGCAGGAACAGGGAGGGCACAGGGAGGCGGGCTTGGCGGCGGCGCATGGATCAGCGGCGGCCACGGAGGCGAGCGACGAGGGCAAGGGAGGAGGGGCTCACCGGGGAGCGAGGGGCGAGTTGGAAGAGCGAGGCTGGCTTTTATAGGCGAGGCGAGGGCGCAGCGCCGGCTCAACGGATGGCGCGGCGGCGGCGCGAGGCGGGAGCGGCTGGCGGCGAGCGACCACGCGGGCAGCTGGCGCTGGAGGCGGCAGCGGCCGGCAGCGGGCGGCAGCAAGACGGAAGCCGTCTGCGGCGCGGCAAGCGTCGGGCGCGGAGGCGACGGGCGGCAGCGACGGCGGGCAGGTCGCCGGGCGACGGCCAGCGAGGCCGAACGGAGCAGCCAACGGGCGGGCGAAGCAGCCGACGCCGTCGGGCGAGCAGCCGACGGCCGGCGGAGCAGCGAGGCCCACGAAGGAGAGAAAAACGGCCCAACAAGGTTTGAATTTCAAACTCGAATTCCAACTTCCAAATCCAAATGCAAATTCAAACAAGATTCAAATAAATTCGTTTTGAATTTTTTTTGGGATCGTTTCACTCTGACTCTGGCTGGCAGAAATAATTATAATTGTTAGTTTCAGCTAGCGGAATGGAATGGATGGAAACTAAACGACGACGACGCATGTGTAATGTGTATGTGCATGCCTCTAGCTAGACTAGTGCTTGCTTTTGTATGCTCAACTGAAAAACGAAAACAATTAATCATGCATCCACCTGACCACATGGGGCGGGGTGAAACTTTGTCCAAGTAAATCTCTACTATATTAAGTCACAGTTTCTTCCCACGTCTCAGATCATTCAATTAGCTCCCCCTAATGCTTCCCGCGTCATTTCAATTCAAGCCAGCGTCATTTCAATACAAGCCAGCCGGCCAGCCCTACGCGCAGGAAACGAAGCGTTTCCATGGCTTCAATTCCAGTTGAACACAAAACCCAAAATACATACATGGGAACACAAAACCTAGGGTCTTTTTGTACACATACACATACGTGGGAAAATTCAAAACCCCAAAATTTGCACTTCCGATTTTCGCTTCCCGCCAAAGAAGAAACGGTTACGCCTGCCTGCCCATTTACATACTATATATATACTACTATCTTGAGAAGAAAATGTACTATCTAAATACCACTTCAATCTGCAGCCAAGACCTGGACCCTGGCGTCTGCCCTGGACCCTGCCGTCTGCCCTGGACCCTGGCGTCTTCCCTGGACCCTGGCGTCTTCCATCCTTCCATCTGCACCGGCCGCAATCGAACTTCCTCCTGCAAGGTTAGTAGTGCTGGTTCTTATTCTCATGCTTCATCTTTGGTTCTTATTCTCATGCTTCATGCTGCAGTTATGCAAACAGAAACACTGCATCATATTTTCTAGAATTTTCTACCAATACATGTGATCCTTGGTATGTAGCTAGGCTGAACATGCTTGGAATTCAGGTGTTATGTACAAAACATGCATAATACCATTTACCATTGCTTAGAGATTCACTTTCTCGCACCATAACCAAAAACAAACTATGTCAGTAGCAAAAAGATAATATGTCATAGAGTTATAGTATTAAAAAGATAGCTCCTTGGTTATCAGCTTGTAGTACATGCTTCATGCTGGTTCTTATTCTCATGCTTCATGCTGCAGTTATGCAAACAGAAACACTGCATCATATTTTCTAGAATTTTCTACCAATACATGTGATCCTTGGTATGTAGCTAGGCTGAACATGCTTGGAATTCAGGTGTTATATACTTGTGCTTATGTTTTATCTTTCTTTGGGTGTTAGTATGCTTGTGCTTCAAAGTATGCTTAGAGATTCAGAAAAGAGTCAAAACACGCAGTAGAGTCAAAACATGCATAATACCATTTACCATTGCTTAGAGATTCACTTTCTGCACCATAACCAAAAACAAACTATGCTGTAGCAAAAAAATGCTTGGAATTCAGGTGTTATGTACTTGTGCTTATGTTTTATCTTTCTTTGGGTGTTAGTATGCTTGTGCTTCAAAGTATGCTTAGAGATTCAGGAAAAGAGTCAAAACACGCAGTAGAGTCAAAACATGCATAATACCATTTACCATTGCTTAGAGATTCACTTTCTGCACCATAACCAAAAACAAACTATGTCAGAGCAAAAAATGCTTGGAATTCGGTGTTATGTACTTGTGCTTATGTTTTATCTTTCTTTGGGTGTTAGTATGCTTGTGCTTCAAAGTATGCTTAGAGATTCAGAAAAGAGTCAAAACACGCAGTAGAGTCAAAACATGCATAATACCATTTACCATTGCTTAGAGATTCACTTTCTGCACCATAACCAAAAACAAACTATGCTGTAGCAAAAAAAAGATAATATGTCATAGAGTTATAGTATAAAAAAGATAGCTCCTTGGTTATCAGCTTGTAGTATAAGTATATGTAGCATCTGTGAATTGGTTCTGGCTATTTCGTGGCTGTGAATGTTGATTGACGATGTAGTAAGGTTGTGAGATATTTTTTTACATGCTTTCCTTGTTTATGCCTCTTTCTCTGCCAAACATTTTTCAACAAGGTTAAATCGGTTTATGATGTGAGTTTTGCTTAAAGTTGAAGTATGGCTTTGGTTGTCAGAAATATTGTATTGGATGCAATATGTGCACATGAATGATACTGGTTTTCCAGAATACATTTCTAAAACAGAAATGATAGATGTGCACAACCTTCTTCTCATTTTTTTCTTAAACAGAAAACAATTTGCATAAAGCACTACTAACCTTCTTCTCAATTTTTTCTTAAACAGACCAATTGGAAGATCTGGAATAGAATGTGAGAGCATAAAGCACTGAAATGTAAGTATATCTTCTTTATGTTACATGAAACAACTGCCACCAGGTTTAATATATATCTTCTTTATGTAACATGAAACAACTGCAGTTATGCAAACAAAAAACACTGAAATTTGCATAAAGCACTACTAGCCTTCTTCTCAATTCATGTGTTTCTTATTCTCATGCTTCATGTGTTTCCATGAGCACTGCACTTATGCAAATTTAATTTCCATTCAGCATTTCAAACTTTACTGTGCTACTCATACTGCAATGGTAAATGGTCAACCATGCTAACTAAAGAAGACGATATGGGCAGCATGTACTAATATGGTTCTTATGCTTCATGGTTGGTTCTTATGCTTCATGTGTTTCTTATTCTTATGCTTAGAGATTCATGAAAAGAGTCAAAACATGCAGTAGAGTCAAAACATGCATAATACAGCGCGAATGTTCTAAATTTAAATTACTTCCTTTTAGAGTGAATATAGAAGTAGACTTTGTATATATTATACTGGTTATATTTTGTTCTTCATGATCTAACATATTTCCTAAATATATATTTTTTAGATTACATAAATGGAACCAATGAATGTTAGTCGAAAGAGATTGTATGCGGACTTCTCTGGACAACCGGTGGTGACTATGTTAGTTTATGATCTATCGAAATTAACCTACAATAAAACATAAAGCAATATAAAACTAAAATGCGCTCCTTATTTTACAAGGTTTAAAAATTTCGACGACCTTGAATTATGGGACGAGACAGATTATGGAGTATTGTTGTTAGAGTGGACGTCAAGTTCCATGTTGAAGATCATGGCAACCTTCAACGATTTATCCTCATGGATACGACTGTAAGTTCCAAAAATAGCGAATGCTAATAATAGTAACAAAATAATTCTATCACAAGCTAATATTGTTTGAATTTGTGTTTGAAGGGATCAAAAATTGAAGCCATATCAAGGGATAGTGTTGATACTTTAAACATGCTACTCAATGAAGGACATAGCTATACCATTCATCGGGTGCAATTCCAACCAAACTATGGGGAGGTTGAGTTCAGAAGCATAGGAAACCCATTTGAATGTGTTTTCACCCGAAAGACAAGTGTTGAGCCTTACAATGTGCCAATTCAGTTTCCACAGTACCCAAAGCATCTTATGTCTTTCATCAAGTGTACCATCGTCCTAACAAGACTTTTGTAGGTAAGCTGTCGTACATTGCATCTTAATTAGTTACATATTGATAAAAGAGAATTTCTAAATTTGTCTAACAATCATTGGCGTAGACATAGCTGGAATAGCTGTACACTGGGGTCAACTGGAGCATTTCGGACCTAATCTTTACAGAGAGGTCACACTAATGGACACAAGGTACCTATTAGTTGATAGAAAGCAACAATTCATTGTCAAAAATATACAATGATTATATGTACATATAACACAATTTTATATTTTTCTATGTTTAATTTATAGGTTCAACCTTTTAATTGTTGGCATTTGGTGTCAACATTTGACTCGTCACGCAGCTTGCTGGGAATCAGCTTGTGCTGGCAAGCACATTGTCTTAGGAACTATGCTAAAAAAAATTACAGACATGGTACCTGATTCCACGTCTCTATATATAAGCATATTTGTTTTAATTGCAATAACTAAAAATTTTCAATTCTCGATAATAGGGTGCTTGGAGACTTCAGACCACACAACATTTTCATTTAATCCAAGTCATCATGAGACACGTGACCTCGAGAGTAAGTAGTTGCGAGATCATAAATAAATACTCATTAAAAATTTGTAATATGTAAACCAAATATATTAACCGCAACATTTCTATTGTAACATGCAGCTTTACGACGGTCGTTAGTCATGGGAGTTGTCGATCTCACATTTGTGACCAGATTTGTTGAAAATAGATGGGCATATCTAGCAACTGTGGTTTGAGTGTGATGGCTGCAAGTGTGTTTTGTAACTGTCCTCTTGGATGTTTTGTTTTAGCTGCAAGTGTGTTTTGTAACTGTCCTCTTGGATGTTTTATTTTAGTGTGTTCAGCATGCATGTGTGATACCCTAGCCTTAGTTTCTGTTATATCAGTAAAAAGGTACCAAGCTTTAGTTTGAGTGCCCTTTTTCTTTTTACCATTCAATATCAGTAAATGATACCCCAGCCTTTAAAGAAGAAGAAAAAGGCAATTAAAACAAATGCATGGAGAGTGAACCACTGTATGAATGCATATGCGTGCATGTATGATGATATGGCACAAGAAGCACAAATTTCCAAGTAAAAATAACCTGATGTTTGCATAAATCTCAGGGAGCATGGATAATATATTAGTAGCAAGAAAAGAGGACTAGACTGCAAACTTTCTTCTCAATTTTTTCTCTCAGGTGCATCTCTCAGGTGCATCTAGCAAGCTATTCAAAAACTTGCTCATCCTTACCTCTTTGGGGATCAGAGGGAGGATAGATCTGATGATCTGACGAAGAAGGATAAATACATATTTGGGACGATTTTTCTCTCTCTTTGTCGCTACTTGTTTCTTCCAAGATCCACTGCTATGCAACAAGCTGCAGAATGGAAAAGATAGGAGAACGAATAGAAATGGAAAAACAAACAAGATTAGTAACTCTTGTCTCTCTGGTAGTGATCTGTGGGAGAGAGATATATAGATCAGCAACTGCAGCAGGGGAAAGGTGAGGTGTGTAGACAGCAAGATATGAAAAGGCAAGCTGTATTGAATAAGGGAGCGAGAGCTGAAGAATATTATGGAGGTGTTGCAAGAAAGGGAGGGCAGAGAGAGAGAGAGGGAGAGAGAGGGATGAGGGAGAGAGCAAAGGAGTAAACAGATAAATAAGGACAACTGGAGATTAATGGCAGTACAAGCAAAAGTGTGAGGGTGACATTGTCACTACTCATAAGAATATCTACCACAGTGCGTGCTCATCTCATCACCATTCACAAATAATTCCTACTGCGTACGTGTAGCTAAATAATTAGTATATACATACGTATATATGTACGCATACCTCTTTCAAAATATGCACGCCAATTTAATTAACCAACGTACCCTAGCTGCATATTAATCTTGTATGTATACATATATATACTCTTTTCTGAAAGCAACGTGTATGTATATACTCACTAGCTGCCTTTAGTCATGCTTAGTATAAAGCACACGCAGCTAGGTTCAGTGCCTAGATAATTCCCAAAGTTCCATAGCATAAAGCTACTTGTTCGGATGTTTTAAGTTCAAAGTATGCTATAAACACCAAAATAAGAAGAAGAAATTGTGGTTTCTGAGTTAGCATTGAATATAGGATAATACCAAGTTCCCAATGAGTTTGATCCACCAACAGGAATCACATATGGCTTCCGCCCTTCTTCCAAAAGCCTCTTCTTCAGCGAATCAGCTAAAGCCTGTTCCAAATAAATCCATGCTTTGGTTAGGAATTTCTTAAGCAACAATGAAACTGGAAGTATATAAAAAAATTAGCAAGAAAAAAGATAACCGAGGAAGTGTTAGCATGCAGTGGCACAAGACACCTTTTTCAGTTGATCTAAATGCATATTCAAAGAACAGTCACTAAAATAAAGGTTTTGAAAATAGAAAAAAAGCTGAGCTGCTAAATTGCATGATCTGAAAATTTATCAAGCACGAGCTACTTGTTCTGGATGTTTTAAGTTTAACAATAAAAACAATGGCTAATCAAGCAAGGGATCAAAGAATGAACAGGAAGTCCACAAAGGAACTAATTAGCTATACTTAGTTCAAAGGAACTAATAATGCATGTCTTGAGCAGGAAGAAGGTGATGGTTGAGGAAAATAAATTTGAGGGGAAGAAGACTACATAGAGAGGCAACAAGCACTAACTATGCTGCCATTACAATTTTGAACTATTCCAATCGCAAAGAAGGAACAACTATTGACTAAAGAACAACTACTGATGTAGTACTTCTAACGTCTAACAACAAATACTAACAGAGCAAGAGACTATTGAAAAATTACTACCGGTGATTCACAGGTATAACAAAAATGTAACTATATGCTTGAACTAAATCCTATAGAACACATCTTGTCCTATTTAATTCATACTAAACAGCTTTAGAACACATGAATTAACTGCTTTATATTTCAAAGGAGAACTCTAGCATTTCAAATCATACTAAAGATCTCATTTATAGCAAACAATGAGCATTATCGATTGCTATCCGTTTTAGCCTCATCATATAAAAACAGATCGAGGATTTTGACAATTTGAAAGACATCACTTGCACAATATTGTGAACTAAGTATAATGAAAATTATCTCGATAGATCACTTGCACCATCACTTCAGCCTCAGAGCGTACATCACATGCAATCGGTTTAATTGATGCAATGAGATTAAATACTCTAGCATTTGTCACCTGGATCAATGAGGCTAGCAATCAAATCTACCAACAAACTACACTACAAAGGCGATTTGAGGTAAAGAACAAGGATTTGGGATCCTTACCTTCGCCCAGAAGAAGGGAAACTCCAATGGACGGCGGCCGCTGCTTGCTCTCCCTCCTCCCCAATGTGCAGATCTGAGAGAACCCCTCCTCTTCTCCCTCATAGGTACCTAGAACAGCAGATGTAATACAAATCCGATGAGGAAAAATGGGCTAGAAACAGAAGATGAGGAAGAGGAGGAAGATGAGGTGAAAGACTTCACCGGTGAGGTGGAGTAGCGGAGGCGGAGGGAAACGAAGGCGCCGTGAGCGAGAGAGGCGGAGGAGGAGGGCTTGTCGAGATCCCGAGAGGAGGCGGTGCGAGTGGAGGATAGCAAACAATGAGCATTATCAGATTGCTATCCGCTTTAGCCTCATCATATAAACAGTACCAGGATTTTGACAATTTGAAAGACATCACTTGCACAATATTGTGAACTAAGTATAATGAAAATTATCTCGATAGATCACTTGCACCATCACTTCACCTCAGAGCGCACATCACATGCAATCGTTTAATTGATGCAATGAGATTAAATACTCTAGCATTTGTCACCGGATCAATGAGGCTAGCAATCAAATCTACCAACAAACTACACTACAAAGGCGATTTGAGGTAAAGAACAAGGATTTGGGATCCTTACCTTCGCCTCAAAGAAGAAGGGAAACTCCAATGGATCTACGGCCGCTTGCTCTCCCTCCTCCCCAATGTGCAGATCTGAGAGAACCCCTCCTCTTCTCCCTCATAGGTACCTAGAACAGCAGATGTAATACAAATCCGATGAGGAAAAAATGGGCTAGAAACAGAAGATGAGGAAGAGGAGGAAGATGAGGTGAAAGACTTCACCGGTGAGGTGGAGTAGCGGAGGCGGAGGGAAACGAAGGCGCCGTGAGCGAGAGAGGCGGAGGAGGAGGGCTTGTCGAGATCCCGAGAGGAGGCGGTGCGAGTGGAGGAGGCGTGGTGCGAGAGGAGGCGGAGGCGGAGGCGTGGCGGGAGAGGAGATGGAGGCGGAGGCGGAGGCGGAGGCGTGGCTGGAGAGGAGGCGAAGGCGCTGGTCGCGAGAGGCGGCGGAGCGAGTGGAGGAGACGACGCGAACGACGGAAACTCCGGCAGATCTGAGGCGGCGATGGCGAGGAGAGGAGAGGAGGGGGAGGCGCCGGGAGAGGAGAGGCGTCGGTGCCAGGAGAGCAGGAGGGAGCGGCATGGCGTGTGAGAGAGAGAGGGAGATGAGGGAGAGGGCGGCGGCGTGTGAGAGAGAGAGGGAGGTGTGTCCACAGAGAGGGAGATGAGAGAGATGTCGGGAGGAAAAGTTTTAGGGTTAGAGGAGGGAGTGAGTCGGGCCGGTGGGCGAAGTGCTGGGAGGGCATGGGAGGGAGAGAAAAAAGATAAAGGAATCATGGGTCAATCTGCTTATGTGAACATTAAGAAAAATGTTAATAAAATAAATGGAAAAAACCTGAAAAATAACTGCAAAACCTTCACCTTGTCACTAGAAAAATAAATGTTAATAAAATAAATCAGAAAAACCTTCACCTTGTCACTAGAAATATACATGTTAACCCGAGTATCATGGATTTACTGCAATTCGTTATGTTAGTGCTATTATTATATTTATGCTACCATCCGAGTATGTATATATATTTCATTATAGGCTTTAACACATGACGAAAGAAATTGCTAGCATGCCTGATAAGAACAGAGAACAAGAAAAGGAAAAGAAGGTTTCTATTTTAATTTACTTATTATATTATTTGCTTTATAGTCCTATGCTACATCATTAAACTAATATACTAATAAACATGTGTGATACTTTTGATTTATGTTTTTTAATAGTTCTTGATGAACATCGCAAACGAAAGAGATCTAGCACCAATTATTTGTTATACACCCTTCCGAATTTCTATTCAACAAACATCCTATGTTGCAAGCGAAAGTTCTTCAAATGACGCACGATGAGCCACACCAACTAACTTCCTCATTTGCAATTCCTACACAAAGTACGATCACATCCGATGGGTTATTACAAGGCGAAAGATCTAATGGTAAAATCTACTTTACAAATTGTGCAAATACAATATATCATAAATAACCTCTCTACAAAAATGATGAAATGTGCGTATAAGAAGACAACGTGACAGAGCACGCCGCAAAAGCATGACGCCCGACCAAGTTGCAATTAAGCGGGCACGTGATAGGGATCGTTATGCAAATGAGACACCCGAGCAAAGGGTAGCAAGGAGAAATCGGCAAAACCAACGAAATGCGAAAGACGATCACTCCCAATGCAGATTGTGTTGTGGGTTCAAATATCCTGTTGCTACAAATGGCACCGTGGTTGGCTCCAACGACCCTGGTACAACAGATGTTATCTCATCGCAACCTACCAGATAGCACTCATATATTGAAGCCTCAACCAGATTGCCGCCATTGTGGTGCAAAAAGGTTTGAATATGAATCATTGGGATTTTGTTGCAATAATGGGAAAGTCAAATTAGAGATGCCAGAACCACCTGAAGAGCTTCGACTGCTATACACGAGTGTGGGACTTGAATCACAGCATTTTCAGGAAAATATTAGATACTTCAATGGTCATTTTTCTTTCACGACGCTTTGTGTCCAACTTGACCATGACCTCGCAAGTTCAAGAAATGGAGTGTACACTTTTCGAGCTCATGGACAAATGTACCACAACATACACTCGTTCGGTCAACGAGATGATAACCCGAGCCACTTGCAGCTATACTTCTATGATGATGATCCTACCTTGTCGCATCGTTTTCGATGCAGTAGAGATAAGTCATACAAAGCAAGAGACAAGAACATCATTAGAAGTCCGTCAACATCTTAAGAGACAATCCCTACTCCGAAACATTCAGGAGCTTAGGGCAAGTTGAAGACATAGATGAATATCGTATTCTACTAAATACAGAGTACAAACTAGACCAAAGAACCTATAATAGACCAATAACATCAGAGGTGGCTGCTATATGGGTCGAGGGGAATGATTTCCATAGGCATTTTGATCGCAACATAACTCTTTTTGGTAATAACAACACGTATTATTCAATCAGGCCTCATCATGGGTGCTATGACCCTTTATCATATCCTCTCTTCTTCCCACGAGGAGCTTGGTTGGCATCTTGATATACCAAAAGTAGGTGTCGATATCAACCAAGTAATCGATGTCAAAGTCTGGCAATGGTGGCAACCTGTGTTAGAGAAGTGATATAACTAGGCTTTATTCATTTTGTCATGGTATGAGTCAATTTATTAACTGTGTGTCCATTTTACTCTTTTTTTGGCAGACACTAATAGCCGGTTGTGTGTTACGATGCGAGAATACTATTGCTATAAATTCCAACTGCGTCGTGGAATCTTCAACACTGTCTTGCATGGGAAGCGCTTATTCCAGCAATTTGCGGTTGATACCTACATAAAGCTAGAGACAACACGCTTGAACTACATCTTAAACAACCAGGCAAAAATACGCGCAGATCTTTACCAAGGCGTAATGGATAGCTTGTCTGCTGGGGAAAATCGAGCGGCTGCAATGGGCAAAAGATGGGTCCTCCCAGCATCGTTTATTGGTGGTGGGAGGGATATGAGGCGTCGATATATGGATGCTATGGCTTTGGTGCAAAAGTATGGTAAGCCAGACATCTTCCTCACCATGACTTGCAACCCAAACTGGGAAGAAATAATCAGGGAGCTCGAACCTGGCCAAACACCACAAGATCGTCCTGATCTTGTTGTACGAGTATTTAGAGCCAAACTAGAGGATCTCAAGTTTCAGCTATTCCATAATCACATCCTTGGTGTTGTGGTAGCACATGTCCATGTCATCGAAGTTCCAAAAGAGGTCTACCACATGTTCACCTTCTCCTTATAATGCAATCAAAGCTATAAACTAACATGTCCGTAACAAGATGACACACTATCTCAAAGAACTTCCAAATAAGGATAGCTATCCGTAGCTTCATGCAATGGTAGTCAAACATATGATGCATGGCCCGTGTGGTTCGCTAAACCCCAAGAATGTATGCATGATAAACAACAGCTTGTAAATGTTATTATCCACGCCGCTACCAATACGACTCTCCAGTGGAAGGGACTCCTACCCCATCTACAAGACGAAATGACAATCGATCAGTACATGTAAGAGGGCATGATTTGGACAATAGGTGGGTCGTGCCATACAATCCTTTTCTCCTAAGAAGGTATGATCGCCACATCAACGCCGAGGTTTGCTCAAGCATTAAGGCCGTCAAGTATCTTTACAAGTACATCTACAAGGGGCATGATAGAGCATCTGCTTCACAATGAGGCCGATAGCAAGTGGTGAAATTGATGAGATTAATGACTTTAGGGAAGCTAGATGGGTAACCCCACCAGAGGCATTATGGAGAATCTTTGGATTCGATCTCGGTGGGATCTCTCCGTCTCAGGCTACAACTGCAACTTCATCTCCCGAATATGCATCTCGTGTCCTTCCGAGAGAATGCAGACGTCGTCATGTCTTGAACCAACAAGATGCCTCAAAACCATGTTGATCGAGTATT
This sequence comes from Rhipidocladum racemiflorum, assembly GCA_036346355.1. NCBI lineage: Eukaryota > Viridiplantae > Streptophyta > Magnoliopsida > Poales > Poaceae > Rhipidocladum > Rhipidocladum racemiflorum. The sequence continues at coordinate 475,911 of CM070572.1, forward strand.
TTAAGGCAAATCGAGACTTTCTGTGGGCACGAAGCATACTATATAGGGATTTTCCAAAGATATGCAGTTTGGCAAGCACGTAAGAAGGAATGGAAAGTGAGAGAACAACGCACACAAATTGGGAGGATCATCTCAAAGACATCCTGGAGGGAGAGAGATATTACCTAAGAGTGCTATTAAACCACATGGCGTGTGCTACTTCATATGAGCATCTAAGGACGGTGGATAGTGTTGTATACCCTACCTTTCGAGAAGCCGCCGAGAAAAGAGGACTTATCGAGGCCGACGATAGCCTCGATGATTGCCTCACAGAGGCCGAAGTCTTCCATATGCCATCGTCGCTTTGAAGGCTATGCGCTCCAGTAGTGGGGTTCTGGGGACCTAGCGATGTTCGTGGACTCGAACAAACACCTAGAATCAATGTCCGATGATTTTCGACGATCACACATGAATACACATGCAGTTGAACAGATGGTACTGTTGGATAATAGAAATATGCTACAGTCGATGGGTAAGGATATAAAAGCATACCCTCTTCCTGATATCGAAGAGTCACATGACACCATGTCCGTGAGGTAAGGGAGATATTTGAAGAGAGCTCTATTGAGGTAGATCATGAGCACGCCTCGGCGCATCATCTCTCAATCTGAACAACGGTATGCTTATGACAAAATACTATCATATGTTGATAACGACAGTGGAGGTGTATTCTTTGTTGATGGCCCATGTGGGACCGGAAAGACATTCCTGTACAAAGCTCTGCTAGCAAGAGTTCGTAGTGAGGGAAAGATAGTCGTTGCTACCGCAACATCCGGTGTTGCTGCGTCCATCATGCCCGGTGGCAGGATCGCACACTCAAGATTTAAGATACCACCGAGTGTACAAGACGGCGGGTGTGTAACTTCACCAAGCAGAGTGGGACGGCTAAGCTTCTTCGATTAGCTTCACTTATATTATGGGATGAGGCTTCCATGACAAAAAGACAAGCAATCGAGGCACTTGATAATAGCATGAGAGACATCATGGAAAAGCCTGATGTACCGCTTTGGAGGAAAGACAATAGTTTTCGTGGTGACTTTAGGCAGGTCCTTCCAGTTGTACGAAAGGGGACAAGGGCACAAATAATAAATGCAACTTTACGTAGATCTTACCTATGGGAAAAAATGCAACAACTGAGGCTTGTTCGTAATATGAGGGCCCAATCAGATCCATGGTTTTCGACTACCATCTGCGTATTGGAAATGGCAATCAACAAACAGTTAGAGATGATTACATACAATTACCTAATGAAATATGTGTGCCTTGCAAAGGTGTAGAATCTGACATTGAAGATCTAATTGATAGAGTCTTTCCAATGTTAGCAACAAACATGTCCAATCCAGACTACATAACATCACGAGCTATTTTGTCGATGAGGAATGGGGACGTCGATGGCATAAATATGAAGCTTATTGAACGCTTTCCTGGAGACGAGATGGTCTATCATAGCTATGATTCTGCAGAGGATGATCCTAACAACTACTATCCCCCAGAATTCTTGAATTCTCTCACACCAAATGGACTACCACCTCATGTTCTCAAGTTAAAGGTTAATTGCCCTGTGATTTTACTTAGAAATCTTGATCCAGCTAATGGGTTATGTAATGGGACAAGATTGATAGTCCGAGCATTCCAAAGAAACACCATCGATGCTGAAATTGTGCTGGGACAACATGCTGGAAAGAGAGTTTTTCTTCCACGGATACCTTTGTGCCCGTCTGACGATGAACTGTTTCCCTTTAAGTTTAAGAGGAAACAATTTCCTGTCAGATTGAGTTTCGCCATGACCATCAATAAAGCACAGGGTCAAACAATCCCACATGTTGGGGTCTACCTTCCTAATTCGGTTTTCTCCCATGGTCAACTCTATGTCGCCCTATCACGAGCAACCGCTAGAAGTAATCTTAAAATACTTGCTGCACCAAGTAATGATGGGAGCTTCAATTCGGCCTGCACAGTAACCAAGAATATAGTCTACAAAGAAGTCCTCACCTCGTAGATGAGTTTTGTAATGATATGCAACACTAAACAATGGAGAATATCATTATGATGTATGTTACATTTGATTAATGTATTATTTGCACAACATATTTTTTTCTTGTTTCATGTTATCGTAATAGCAGGACAACCGTTCAAAATGTAGATACCGTTGCAACGCACGGGCACCTTACTAGTGTTTATTAATGTACCACCTCCTCAACTCTTCTTTTTAAATATCAAACTAGCCCCCGTAAGAACAGATTTGCAACAATAGCCCTCTAACCTACAACTACCACGCTCCAAGAGCACGGAAGCAACATTCCTTTATTTTCCTACCGCATAATAAGCCAACCTCCCGTGCACCGCACATGGCCTGTGCGCTCAACGGCGAGGATGGAGGAGCTAGCGCTCGAGCAGGGATGTCGGCGCGCAGGTGAAATAAACCGGTCAATCAAACAATTCAAATGAGACATTAAAATAAAATAAATCACATAATTAAATTAAATTAAATTAACCAATAAATAATTAATATCACAATAAAATTATTACAAATTGAGTACAAGAGATTAAATTGCAACACTTGAGTATTTAATTACAATTCGCGTCGCAAATTATAGAAATGAATTATTACATCTCAAAAATTAAAAAAAATTACAAGAGTACAATTACAAACACCGGTGATCTTCGAATCTTCAAACACAAGCACACGCACAAGTCACAACCGAAAGCAAGAAAGCCTCATCAAGCCTAGGCAGTAAGGAATCCCACCAAGACAGGAGCATCAAGGCATACTAGTATATTGCCCGTGCTAACGCTACGGCGATATTTGGTAATATAATTCAAATAAGCAAAAGATGTTATTATGTTTTGGTAATCAAGTGTAGTAATATGTGCACAAAAGAAAGATAAAGAGAGTTATTATATCGTTGATTACACAAGCAAGTGCATAAAGTAACATAGCAACTGTTTATCATTAAAAACCATCTAATCCCTGATACGCTTTAGGATTTCCTGTATAACTTCAGGAATATTGTCTTTCGATTCATTCTCATTGTAGTTCAATATGCTCATAAGAAACTTAGCCCTCAACAGTTTCCCATCCTATACATGCATTATTATGGACCATCATCAGAAAATATTAATTGTGCTACAGTAAGACAAAGTATAATAAATAAATAATAGTACTCACAATGCAAATTATGGACCATCATGAGAAATTTGGTTTGTTATGTTGTGGCATCCTAATTTTTGTATGTATCTCTTTTTGCTCCGAATTGGAATCGAGGCAACCGCCTCACACAAAGATCGGCGAAGGCTCGCGAAGATTGCCAACGCGAACGTTTCCTTCATCCCCCTCTATGTCCACGGAGTTGCCACCAATACTCTATTAATGAAATTGAAGTATTAATATTCACGAGGAGTTGCCATCAATTCTCTAGTTTGATTTATTAGAACATACTAAAGAGATACGTAATAATCAGAATGCATGCATTACGCCAGAAACAAGCACTGGCATCCAATGCAATAGTGTATTGCCAAAACTGTAGGATATAAAACATGAACAAAGATGTATTTACAATTGTAAAAGCATCTCCTAGATTATTGAGGCAAGAACATTTCAGATAGACCAATGGATACAGAATAAATAAATTTTAGAGCTATAAAGTACAGTAGGCATATCATGGTATCAGTAGAGTGCAACCATGGGATAAAACCAGGAAAGTTATTTTTTTCTTAACTTTAGAATTCATTTATGCTTCCCTCGCACCTACCAGAAGCAAACCATATCAGACTATCACTATTAACAAAGAGCACACGTTTCGACAACGTCACAAGGTACAATAGAAGTATCAGTGCAGCCTAGTTTTCAAAACAAAAGAATAAATGATCCAATATAATGTGAGCTAATGTCCCCACAGAAGACACAAAAATAAGCGGTGCCTTGAGCATCTTGTAATCTAATTTCAAAATAAAAATACACATCAACCCATACCTGAACTCCATCATTCCGCTGCTTTCTTCGTTTGTAAGTAGCCGTTAATTGCAGCTGATATTCCCTAGCAGAGTTAAGAATTTCGTATACGCATCATCCCCTAGTCAAACAATTGTTTCTCAGGATCCATAAGAGCTGATGAACATGCCATGGCCATGAGACATTGTTTTGAGAGTAAATTTCGCAAAACCACACTATCTTTAGTAAAATTATCCCAAAACCACACTTTTAAGCAACAATTTTAGAGAACCATAATTCTCTTGCTATAATATTTCACAAAACCACACTTTCAAGCATTACAGTCATATCCAATGGTTAGGTCCACTTGAGGATCTCACAAGCCTATCCATATTAGCTAATGGAAACAAGATAGGCTTGTCAGAAGGGAAGTGTGATTCTCTAAAATTATTGCTTAAAACTGTGGTTTTTATCAAAGCTAGCATGGTTTTGTGAAATTTACTCTCTTTTTTTTTAAAAAAAAAACAGGAGGGTAACCAACAGCTTCATTAAGAAAGGCAATCACCAAAACACAACTGTTCACTATCCAACAAAAAAGGAAATACAGCGAATTTAAAAGCTAACTCGCCCCATGTTTACATCCCGATAAGAAATAGAGCAACAAAGAAATATGGCATAACTCAACAAAACAACCCACCATCAGGTATTCGTAATGTGCCATGAGAGAACGAGAAAAGATATTCAAGCAGGAAGTCTGAAAAGATGTGATGTGACTAAAGTTTCGATGGAGCTCAGCTTACAGACAATCAAGGGCCATGCTATTGGTGTATAATTGTGCTCATCAGAATTGCACTTTATCGATTATCACGATTGCATACCGCACAAAGATGTATGTATGGAATATTGTACTGTTCAGTTTGGCATTGGACAGCTCCTCCATCGATATTAAACAAGTGAATCTCATTTCACATCATGTGTGGAGATAACTTACATATCAGATGCATATAATGTAATTGTTTTCACCTGTTATCTTAGTCCACTTGTGCCTTGCATTAGGAAAATTAAGCATTGCACTTTCATGCAGTCCAAATTTTGCAATCACCACTATTGATTTTGTAAGTCATGGTAAAGCATACTATTTGGTTTTGTTTTGTCGATTCACTCGATTGTTATAGCAACCCTTTCTGGCTCCCTCCAACCCAAAGTTACCAGTTAATGCATATGCATATGTTTGTGACAAATAATGGCCAAACTGAACCATCAAATTCATAAGCAAAGCAACATATCATAGTAGAATCCAAAGGATCTGTAGTAATCAAGTTTACAGGGCTTACAGCATACCTAAGCATTTAGTAATATGAACAAGACAAGGGGTTCGCTTTACAAGTGAAATGAGACCTGAGGAAATTTGGGAGCTATTCTTATTGCTTCCTCAGCATCCACAAGCGCACCGGCGATATCCCCAATTGCCACTCTCGCCTTAGACCTGCACAATCGCCACCGAATATCACATGCCAAGCTCGTGGGAGTACACATTTACACTCCCAAACTCTAGTTTCTCAAGCCAAATTCAAAAGTACAGAACATACCTGCTTCTGTACACCTGATGCAAGCCACCAGGAGCATTGTGCTCAATAGTCTACAGTACATACAAGTCACAATTAGAAATTTAGAACACCATACAGAGAACTGTGGCTTTGTTCATGCCATTTTGGAGAGAGACGAAACACCAAACACACTTGTCAGAATGGCGTTCGTGCACAGACCTCCGTCAAGAGGGCTTCAGCTTCGGTCGCGCCGCCCTTCTCGAGGGAGGCCTCCGCCTTCTCCCGCGCCGCGAGCGCGGCGAGCCCCGCGGACGCGTCGAACTCCACGGTGCCGAGGAGGTGCTCCAGGAGTTGCGCGGCGCACGCTGCTGTGCCCACGTGGCCGAATATGGCGGCGCTTCCGGCGACGGAAGCGACGACGTTTGGCCCCGCGCCGCAGCTACCGAGGCACCCGCAGGAGGCCACGTCGACGCGCGGCGGCGCGAGGCCCCCGAGCGCCGAAAGGACCTCGCGCGCGCCCTGATGTGCGCACGTTCGGTTCGTGCAAACCCGTATCTCCACCGCCGGCCCTGAAGCGCGCGGAGGCACAGGCCTCTGGCGGCGAGGCGGTGGCGGTGGGGGCAAGGGGCAAGGGAGCAGGAGCAGGAGCGGGAGGCGGTGGCCGTGGGGGAAGTCGGAGACGGCCCAGTGCTGCGAGAGGCGCTGAAGCTCGGCGTGGCGGTCGGCGGCCATGCGCATGACGAGCTCAAGGCAAGCCTGGCGACCGCGGATCGGGAGGAGGTCCCTGCGCGCGTGGTCGAGGGGCGGCGGGGGGTTGTCCTCTTCGCGGTCGCGGCGGCCATCCGGACCCACTCAGCCGAGGCGCACTCCGCTCCTTTCGATCTCGCCGAGCCACCACCAGCGTCGGGCGGGCGCGAGATCTGCGTGGCGGGTCATCGCTTGGCCGCTCAGCAAGCGGCCGAGGTGGATGAGCTCGTCGGCGGGGGAGGTGATGTCTGGGGAGCCCTCACGGCTGGATCCATCCTAGTCGCTCTCGCTGGGGGGCTCGGAGGGTTCGCGGCGGGGGCGGCGGCGCGGAGTAATGAGGGGGCGGTCGGAGAGGGCGGAGGAGGAGGGAGGCTGCGGCGGTGGGAGGTCGCCCATCGGTGGCGGCGGCAGCGAGCATGGGTTGGCGGCAGCGATTGGGGCTCACGGGAGTAGGGGAGGCGGCGGCGATTGGGGCGCAGAGTGTTTAGGCGCGATGGGCTTGAGGCGCGATTAGGGCACGGGTGAGTACTGAGTAGCACCGATGGGGGCACGGGCATGAGGCGCGATTAGGGCCACACGGGTGGGGATTGATGGATGAACCGGGTGATTTGGTCCATCAGATTTGATGAAGTGATGTGATAAAACATCTCAGCGCTTGATTATGAGGAAACCGGATTTCTGTGTGCACGTGTTAGGGTGGACAAAGAAAAGGTATCTCTGTGGGGGCAGAATAGTGTGTGCATGTAGAAAAGAATTAACTGGTGAATTATAAAGGGGTAAAGATAAAGAAGAGAAGGAAGGCCTCAAGTCCACCACTGTCTGAAGGTCCCTAAGCATTAAGGGTGTGTTTGGTTGCCTGTACCAAGTGGTACATGTATGAGATGTGTCGACGATTAGGGAACGGGCCCCCGCCGATCATACTTAGTTGATCGAGGACCAACCATGTCCCCTTCTTACGTGAATGGTTGCTTCCGAAGGATGCCTAAATAGCCCTGGACCAAGGACACTCAGGGAAAGGCATGAGGATTTATCCTGGTTCGGGCCTCTCACTGGGGAGATAATGAACCTACTCCAGTGCGTTGTGTATTGCGTATATTCAAAGGAGGTGTGTCTAAGTGCCGAGATGAGTGAGCGAATGGATGAATGACCCCTGCTCCCTCTCAGCATCTAGGAGGTATTTATAGGTTACATGTGTATTCCCTCGATTCCAGCCCAAGCCACGAACGTAAAATGAGTAGTTGATCAAAGAAATAGGAAAGGAAAGAATACACATGTAAAAGAAGAAAAGAAGAAAAGAAGAAAAAGGAAAGGGAAAAATAGGAAAAATAAAAATTTCTTAAAATACGTAAAACGAGTAGTTGATCAAAGAAATCATCACAATATAACATTACGATAGTAATTGCGTAAAAATTGCTGCAATTAAAGGATTTAGTAGAAAAATAAAAGAATAGAAAGAAAAGAGAAAAATATAATTTTAGTTAAATTAATAAATTTATGAATCAATTTATCCATGTGAATAATTCAACTTTAATCTGAATCAGTTAAAAATCTTTTAAATCAATAATTCTAGTCGGTAGAATATTAAGCTAAAGCGTGATGGAATAAAATGGTGAAAAGGCGTAAAACTCACAACAAAATTTTTATAATTATCAGAATAATAAGAGGAAAGAGTTGGACATCTTATAGTATGCAAAAACTTAATAGCCGCTAACAGATGGCATTTGTGTAATTTTAGGAATAAAGTTTAATCGGACGGTTAATCTTCAATCGGGAGAAGATACGTATTTTGATCAAAATCCTGGCAAGCATTCCTTGATCAAATTTAAATTAAATTCAAGCAAATTTATTTTGAATATATGTGATATCACTGTGCATGGGAAAATATTGTTTAAAGAAAAATTAAATCGGATTGTTGGAAAGAAATTGTCGGGGATTGGATAGTTTTCATAATTACCATAATACTCCGGCGTCAGTTCTGTCCAGACCATGCGTACCCTCGGAGGACATTACCGAGGATGACCCACGGGCATCAAGTTTGGTTGCTCGAACCGCCCGGCCGGTACGAGCTCGATGTTCGGCTTCGGTGTCCAAGCGTGGGGCCCGAGCATACTTGCTCGGCCAGAGTCAACTTTGCTCGATCTTAACTTATTTGCAAGGTGCATGGTTGGATGGTCGTGATCGACGGTTACGTCCGAATAGCGATTACCGCGCCACGATGTGGAGCCGTTGCGTCCACGATGAGAACGTGGCGTAAATTGAGGTTTCAGTTACAGCAATATTAGCTGCAGTCAAACATCTGTTGCTTGGACTGTAGTTAGTAGAATATCCCTGTAACCTATAAATACCTCTCGTGCATGTACGAGAGAGGGGAGGCTCGGGCTTTTGGAAGAACATACGCAGAATACAAATGCAAACACACCACGCTGGAGTAGGGCTAGTATCTCCGAGTGAGAGGCTCGAATCAGGATAAATCGCTGTGTCATTTCCCAAGTGTGCATTATCCCGTGGAACCGAGCATCCTCCGAAAGCAACCCTTCACGTAAGCAACCCTCCGGATGTATACTTTTGTAATTCCTCATTTTGGTATATTATATTTTGTGTATTATTTTTTTTTAAAAAAAAATGTATACGTGCTAACATCGAGTGCAGAGAGAGTGTCGTAGGTTCGGAAACAGGACACAAAATGAGGGCGGACGCCGGCCGTTTCACGGGCCGTCGTCCACGAGAGTAAATGTGACACGAGGATTTATACAGGTTCGGGCGCTTAAGGAAGACACCCTACTCCTGTCGGTGTGTTCCCCGGGGGGAGTAGAGGGATGTCTCCTTGTCCAGACTTCCCGAGGGACACTCCAGTTTTTGTTTTTGCATTCAATGAGAGCCCCCCCTACATGAGGGGGTTACAGTGAGTATTTATAGGCACTCAGCCTGTTACATCAAAGTACCATTATACCCCTACTAGACTAGCCTAAGTGGGGGCATCTTAGTCATTCTGGCTGGGAGGTATTGGGTCCCACGGGATCGTCTCGAGGGAGTGGACCCCTGACATCCGAGCCCCACAGGGGATTTGGTGACATCACTCAAGTCTTCTGTGAGGAGACTTTCCGTGGGGTATGCCCCCGGGGAGATGTAGACCTCCCGCGGGACATGATGAGAGCCTCATGCGGGGTATGTCCCGGGGAGACGTAGACTCCCGCGGGACATGAGAGCCTCCTGCGGGGTATGCCTCGGGGAGACGTAGACCTCCCGCGGGACATGATGAGAGCCTCCTGCGGGGTATGTCCCGGGGAGACGTAGACCTCCCGCGGGACATGAGAGCCTCCTGCGGGGTATGTCCCGGGGAGACGTAGACCTCCCGCGGGACATGAGGAGAACCTCCTGCGGGGTATGCCCCCGGGGAGACGTAGACCTCCCGCGGAACATGATGAGAGCCTCCTGCGGGGTATACCCCGGGGAGACGTAGACCTCCCGCGGGACATGAGGACCCCCCGCGGGGTATGGGATCTCTCGTAGAAGTCTCACGGAGCATGAAAGGATGTCCCGTAGCATCTCGGTGACGAACCCTGATGACCCGCCAGGGAGCATGAAGCCTCCCTCTTCGGGAGTTGGTGGGTTTTCCTCCAACATAGAGTATTTCAAACATCGGTATATGGGTATTTTTACGATTTTTTAGATGGACATATTATTTGTGTAAACTGGTTTTAATATTATGTTTAAAAAAATTCCTCGTATGAAAGACTGGATGGACTCAAAGTGGCGAGCGAGCAAAACCCCTCGTCGACGAACTGCCGGTGTAGGTCTCTGACGGCTGCCTCGACCCAGGGATGCGAGCGATCGCCAGCGACAAACTCGCAGGCGACGCCGTCCACCTCGACCACGCTGCATCCAGGCACCTTGACGACATTCTTCTCCTCCATCGTCTTCCGCACCTTGAGCACGTCCTCCCACTTGCTCGAGCACGCGTACATGTTGGCCAACTGCACGTGGACGCCGCTGTGGTCGAGCCCCAGCTCCGCCAGCCACTCCACCACCCGCTTCCCGAGCTCGATGTCGCCGTGCACCCTGCACGCGTTCAGCAGTGCGCCGAGCACGTACGAGTCGGGCCTCATCGGCATCGCCCCGACCACGTCCACCGCTTCCGCGAGCAACCCGGCACGGCCGAGGACGTCCACGAGGCTCCCGTAGTGTTCGACGCCAGGCTCCATGCCGTACACCGCGGCCATGCTCCGGAATACCTCCTTGGCACGGTCGACGAGGCCCGCCCGCCCGCAGGCCGTGAGGACGCAGATGAGGGTGACCTCGTTGGGGCGCACCCCCTGGGCCTGCATCTTCCCGAACAAGTCGATGGCCTCCCTGCAGCGGCCGTGGTCCGAGAGCCCCGACATCATGGCCGTGTAGCTGAACACGTCCCGCACCGCCATGGCGGAGAACACCTGCCTCGCCGTGTCCAGGCTCCCGCACTTGGCGTACATGTCCACGAGCGCGGTCGCCACAACCCCGTCCAGCTCGCCTCTTCCAGAGATGAAGGCGTGCAGCCACCTCCCCTGCTCCAGCGCCCCGAGCGCGCCGCACGCGGCCAGCACGCCGACGACCGCCGCCCTGTTGGGCCGGACGCCGGACCTGAGGATCTCGTGGAACATGCCGAGCGCCTCGGAGAATCTGCCTGCGCCGACGTAGGCGCTGAGCATTGCGCTCCAGGATACGGCGTTTCGGTGGGCCATTCCGTCGAACAGGGCTCGCGCGTCGTCGAGGTGGCCGGCCTTGGCGTAGGCGGTGAGGAGCGAGGTCCAGGAGCAGACGTCCCTGCAGGAGAGGTTGTGGTCGAAGAGGCGGCGGGCGGAGTGGAGGAGGCCGCGGGAGGCGTAGGCGTTGATGAGGCCGTTGGAGACGTAGGCGTGGGCGTCATAGGCGAGGAGGACGGCGAGGGCGTGAAGCGAGGGGACGAGGCACGCCGGCGCCGCGTGTGGGGATGGGGAGCCGGCTACGGATGCGGCGGCGGTAAGGAGGAAGGAGAAGGTGTAGTTGTTGGGGAGGAATGAGAAGGAGATGCGGCGGAGGCGGGGGAAGAGGAGGAGGAGGCGGAACGGGAAGGCCGGGAGGAGGGAGCGGAGGAGGGAGTTGGGGAGGAAGTGGTCGGCGAGGAGCGAGGAGGTGAGCAGCTGGGCGTGGACCTGCCGAAGCTGCGCGGAGGTCAGCGCCGGGTGCGAGAGTAGGTGCAGCAGCGCACGACGCGCCATGGCCGGAGATGGCATCTCGAGGTAGACGGGAGGGGGAAGAAAATGACGAGATGACGTGGCCGGGCCCACCACTCCAGACCAAATTACCGGCCGTTGGATCCACCCATCAAGTGGCAGATCTTATACCACACAAAATTTGCTCCCCCCTTGTCTCAATTTTGCTACACTGACACTGTCATGCATGTCCACTTGTCTCAATGCTGTCCAATTCAGTGAATTCTTTGAAATATGCTTAGAGGGAGCTCGTTTGGCTTGGCTTTCAGAGATTTTAGAGCGATTTCTTTCAGAAATCGTATCAAACGAGTCGTTTTTTTATCTATCGGTGTCAGAAGTTATAACTTCTGAAGTACTTGATGTGTATGTACAGGTTACTCTTTCAAATTATTATTGTTCTCATCAGTGTTTATCTGTCACAATAAACTTAAAAGTTACTTAAAGATAAATTTCAAGAAATTAGTATAAGATGGACTAGGTTATTGTCCCAATCGTATCGTCGACAACTGGCACCGTCCGTGGCGTGGAGAGAGGCATTATTTTCAAGATCTTGATCCTGAAGGATCCGCGGTGATGGCGTGTGCAACTCATGAGTTTGACCCCTTGGACTATCGTGGCGTCTACGACGACGACATGTATGATGTATCACGAAGATGATATTTAGCGAGCGAGCAAGCAAGCGTTTTATGTCGATTTCAGCGAGCAAGCAAGTAACGTACAGAAAGAAAGGATCGATTCTCCAATGAGCAAGCGTTGCTTGTGCTCGCTGGCTGGGCCGGCCAACAGGTCTCGCCGGCGTGAAAATATATAATTAATCCGGCATATATAAAAAACCACAACTACTTAATTGGCCTACACGTAGCCTCCATTAACCCGAATAACTTGGCCGTTGATCCAGCCGGCAGCGTCGGTACACAGGAAGCCGACGACCGGCGCCACATCCTTGGGCTCGCCAATGCGCCTCATGGGACACTCACCGGCGACTGCCATGACACGCTCCTCCGACTTGCCCGCGTAGAACATGGGCGTAGCAACTGGCCCTGGCGCTACGCTGTTGGCCGTGATCCCCGTGCCGGCGAGCTCCTTGGCCAGCACCTTGGTCATCGCCTCCACGGCCGCCTTCGTCGCCACGTACGCGCCGTACCCCGGCCTCAGCGATCCCACGTTTGATGACGAGAAGGTGACGATGCGCCCCTGGCCGCCGCGCACCAGGCGCCTCGCGGCCTCGCGGCAGCACAGGAATGTGCCGCGCGCGTTCACGTCGAACGCGCGCTCCCACTGCTCCAGCGTCGTGTCAGCGATGGATGGGTACGTCGCGTCTTGCACCCCCGCGGCCTGCACCAGGATGTGCAGGTCGGGGCCGAAGGCTGCCTGCGCCGCGTCGAACAGGAGCGCTACCTGCGCCGCGTCGGACACGTCCGCGGCCACCGCGATGGCGCGCGGCCCGGAGCAGCCTGCGGGCGCCGTGTCCGTGTTGAGGGTCGCCGCGAGCTTGTCCGCGAGCGCCGGGTCGCCGACGTAGCCAACCACCACCCGCGCGCCGAGGGACGCGAGGTGCGCGGTGACCGCGGTCCCGATGCCGCCGGGGCCGCCCGTCACGATGGCCACCCGGTCGTGAAGAGGACTAGCAGGGGGTGAGGAGCCATTAGTAGAGCTCGCCTGGCGCAGCGCATATGGTATGGAGTCTGGTGGATTGGCCATCAATTCTTAAAAATCACATACCATGGTCCTAGCTAGCTAGTATGGCTTCCATTCCATCATCCATGCGTAGCATACGAGCCGGTTTTATAAGGCCATTCACAATGGAGAGTTTCATTACACGGTTTCTAAGAGTGTCACATTAGCTTTTGTCTAGGTAATCGTGTATCTCAAGTTTCATCCAGATGAAACTCACCCACCTCCCATGAAACTCTTTTTCTCTCTCTCTTCATAATTATCTTACCATGTCACCAAACATGATCATTTAATGAAAATGAAACTCCCACTGTGAATGGCCTAAGGGGACAGGACCACATGCACATGCAGCCGGACGGAAAAAATTGACTAGCGGCTACTACTCAGACTATCTCCAGCAGCTTCCCTTCAGCCTCCAAATCCCTTCACGAACAGATCTCAGGTGCTCCAACGGATTCCTTTCGGATAGGATTTGGAGAGAGAGCCCTTGACAAATTTTCTTGAGGGGAAGCTGTTGGAGATGATAGAAAATAAATGGAATGAATACGAGAAAGAGAATAGAGGATGAAGGGAAATTGGTGGAGACAGCCGGATCCCGATCGGTTCCCTACCCTCCGCACAGGGTCGACCAGATCCGAATGCGTCGTCCGCCTGCTCCGATATGCAACTGCTTTCTAGTACAACAACCAATGCAGAGATAACATTAGGTACACCAACTAGCTAGCCGATCTACTCTTGTAGAATTAGAGTTGATACAAATTTAAACGGTGTAAACCATGTGCAGCAGTAACTAGCTCTTCTTGAATGAAATTATGGACAATAGTATCATCTGATTTGTTTATATTGCAAAGCTGATCTGTGGATAGGGAGGAGCATGCTGTTGCTATTAGACTAGTATTAGTGGGGTCCTGATATGCAGCTGCTTTCTAGTACGACAACTAATCAGAGATAACATTAGGGTACACCATCAGACCAACCAGCTTGCCGATCTACTCTTGTAGAATTAGAGTTGATACGAATTGTATACGAATACGATACATCTCTGGAGGCCTTCCACCTGAGCTGGGAAGTCTGCAGAACCTGGAGTTCCTGGACCTTCACATGGACACTTTGAATGGGTCTATACCAGCAGTTTCTCGTAATCTGTCCCGGCTCTTTCACCTTGATCTAAGCCACAATAATCTCACTGGATCAATAATCCCGGCACGAAGGAACTTGACATATCAGAGAACAATTTCAATGCTGAACTTCCAGCATCTATGGGTAACACAGCTGATTGCAAACAGTGCAGGGCTAATATACACTAATATAGTAACCGCAAGAAGCTTTGTAGGATCGATATACACTAATATAGTAATCATAGGGGGTGAAAGTTTGCACAGAAGTTAAAACCAATTTTTAGCAATTCTAAAAGCACCCCTAAAACGAATTGAAAAGATTGCTCCGGTTTCGACCAAAAAACAGATTGAGACACGTTCACTAAAACAATAATTCCCGAAGATTCCAGCAATGAATTGACGTGAAAATTGGACAGTATAAACTAGATTCAATTTCAAAACTAATCCAATAGATATCAACTCAATCGGATCTACGGATCAAAAGTTATGATATTTGCAAGATGACTGAACCAAATAAAAACAGTACGCGAGATTATTGTAATACCGAGGAAAAGGGTTGTAGCTGTTGGGTGTGTTGATCCGAATTTCCTTTGTGGGCTTTAGGGACGTCTTAGCCCATATTTCGGTGTAGCCTGTTTAGACTCGAGTCGCTTGTCCATTATATATAAATACCCCTTGTAGTATGTGCATGACGACTTATTGTAATCTCTGCACAAACCCTAAAATAATGATTTTGTCCTCGTAAAAGATGCTTGTCTCGTGTTCTTGTGGTTGTGTGATTGATTTTCGACAAGTTGTATAACAAACAGATCAATCACGAGAGGGGAAAAAAACAGATCGACCTACAGCGCCGCCAACTAACGCGTTGCCACCGTCCGTGCCAAGCGGCCGCACCTTAGCGCCGCAGCGCTGCTCGCCTCCACATCGACGGCTTCCCGACGCCGGCACCGACCGCTCCGGCTGCTCCTGCGATCGACCGCCGGCAACACCCCGTCCGCGTCTGCTTCAGCACCAATCCCGCGTCTTCGAACGCCGTCGCTCGATCTCGTGGGCCACCTCCGGGCGCTGTCCGCTCACGCGACCGGCCGCAGGCGGAGCCAACGCGCTCTCATCCGCGACCGCCAGATTGGGATCTGGGAAGACCGAAGAAATTTCCCGTCGGTTTCACATCCGCAAGGCTCTCGTCGGTCAGGTTTGGTATCAGAGACTTCAAGGCATCAGAAATTCAGAATCGAAAAAAAAATTGTGCCATCATGAATTTGGCTTCAAGTCTGCACAATTCAAGTCCTCGAGGCAGGTGATTCTTTTCTTTATTGTTCTCTGTCTCAGCGTCTAGCTTCAAGTTTCAAGGCAACATCATCAAGAAAACGTACGCCACCATCAATTCGCAACTGTAGCACAGTACTCCCTCCTGTCTCGTAATATCAATCGTTTTGGACACCAACACGGTCTTTAAAACCCAACTTTAACCGCTAATTTTTATTATAATATATTTATAAAACCCAATAAAATTATAATATTATAAAAGTACTTCTCGAGACAAGTCTACACATATAATTTTTATGTATCCAATTTAAATATTTAAAAATATATTGTTAGTCAAAGTTTTGGAAGTTTGATCATTATTGCGTCCAAAACGACAGGTATTACCAAACCAGAGGGAGTATGTGTATACTGTTGCGAAAAGAAAAAAAAGGAGGTGCTTCTTTAAGAACAGGAAAAAAATATATTAAAATTATTTCTCTGCATTATCGTCACGTTGAAATATGATATTCCACTGCTAGACCGTGATACCAGGTTTTCACTATGGCAAATCAAGATGCAAGCTATTTTAGCGCATACTGATCTGTACGATGCGCTTGATAAATTAGGGAACAAAGAGCAGAATACTTGAACTGGTGAAGAAAAAAAGAAAGGATCGTAAGGCTTTATCTCAAATTCATCTTCATTTATCAAATAATATTTTGCAAGAGATTTTGCAGCAGAAAACTGCAGGTGCCCTATGGTTTAAACTGGAATCAATCTGCATGTCTAAGGACCTGACTAGCAAAATGCATGTGAAGATGAAATTATTCTCGCACAAGTTGTAAGAAGGTGGTTCTGTATTGAATCATCTATCGGCTTTCAAGAAGATTGTTTCTGACCTTGAATCGATGGAGATAAAATTTGAGGATAATAATGTAGGTCTTATTCTTTTGTGTTCACTGCCTCCATCATTTTTAAATTTTAGAGACACTATTTTATATAGCTGTGACACTAACTGTTGCTGAAGTTTATGAGGCCTTACATGCAAAAGAAAAGATGAAATTAATGGTGTCTTCTGAAAGTTCCAGTTCGCATGGTGAAGCTTTATCTGTTCGTGGACGGACAAAGGAAAAGAAATCAAATAATGAATATAAAGGCAGGAGTTCAAGCAGTCACAGGGGCTGTTCTAAGTCTAGAGGTAAAGGGAAATTCTGTAGGTATTGCAGGAAGAATAATCATGACATATCAGAATGTTATTAGGTACAGAACAAAGAAAAAAGGAATGGCACCTATAGGCAACAAGGTAAATCTGATGAGGAAGGTAAAGCTTCTGTTGCTATTGCTGATAGTAATTCTGATGGTGAGATTCTCTTTGCTTTTGCTGGATGTGCAAGTAGTGGTGATGAATGGATTATTGATTCAGCTGCTTCTTTTCATATATGCATTAATAGAGACTGGTTCATCACTTATGAGTCTGTTAAAGATGTTGGTTCTGTTAGGATGTGTGACGATTCATCATGTCCCATTGTTGGTATTGGATCCGTACAAATTAAGATGCATGATATCATCATTAGAACCTTGACAGATGTAAGGCACATTCCTGGTATGACAAGAAATCTCATTTCTTTGAGCACTCTTGACACTAAAGGGTATAAATATTCTGGTGGCAATGGAATTTTGAAAGTATCAAAAGGTTATCTTATTGTTATGAAAGGTGATTTGAAATCTGCAAACTTATATCGTCTACAAGGCACTACAATTACATGTGATGTTTGTATTACTTCACATTCTGTACCTGATATTGCTAATCTTTGGCACAAACGCCTTGAGCATATGAGTGAACAGGGTTGTGCAGAATTGAGTAAGAGAGAACTTCTTGATGGATATAATGGAGAAAAATTAGATTTCTGTGAGCATTGCATATTTGGTAAACATAAGAGGGTGAAATTTAACACTTCTGTTCATTCTACAGAAGGTATTCTTGATTATGTGCATTCCAATTTATAGGGGTCATCTAGTGAGCCTTCTTTTGGACGTGCTCGTTATATGTTAACAATTATTGATGGCTATTCTAGAAAAGTCTAGCCTTATTTATTGAAGAATAAATCAGAAGCATTTTTGGCATTCAAAGAGTGGAAGATTATGATTGAAAGACAAACTGAAAAGAAGGTAAAGAAACTTCGCACTGATAATGGGATGTAATTCTGTTCTTATGAATTTAATTCATACTGTAAATCCGAAGGCATTGTGAGACACTACACTGTTCCTTACACTCCACAACAAAATGGTGTAGCTGAGCGTATGAACAGAACTATCATCTCTAAGGCCCGTTGCATGTTGTCTAATCTGGCTTGAATAAGTAATTTTGGGCTGAAGCTGCTTTCACTGCTTGTTATCTTATTAATCGATCACCCTCCATTGTAATTGATAAGAAAACTCCAATTGAGGTATGGTCTGGTTACCAAGCTGATTATTCACAATTGAGAGTTTTTGATTGCACTGCTTATGCTCACGTTGATAATGGTAAATTAGAGCCTAGAGCTATTAAATGCATCTTTCTTGGTTATAAATCTGGTGTTAAAGGTTATAAATTGTGAAATCCTCAAACAAAAAATGTTATCATCGGTAGGAATGTTATTTTTAATGAATCTGTTATGTTAAATGACAAAGTGGATACAAATGTTCTATTGAGAAACAACAGAAAACTAGTGTGCAGGTGGAGCATCTTATTGATTCAGAAAATACACCAGAAAATAATATTGATGTTCAGGATGCATCTATTGTTGATGATTCATATATTATTGAGCATTCTTCTCTAGTTGTACAGCATCCACAACATTCTATTGCTATTGACAGACCTAGAAGGTCTATTCATCCACCTAAAAGGTTTATTGAAAATGTGATGTTGCTTCTTATGCTTTAAGTGTTGCAGAATAAATTGAAAATAATGCAGAACCATCTAATTATGTTGAGGCTATTACCTCTGCTGATTGCAAAAATTGGATGACCGGTATGTAAGATGAGATGGAGTCTCTTGAAAAGAATGGTACTTGGGATTTAGTAACATTGCCTAAAGATAAGAAGACTGTCCGTTGTAAATGGATTTTCAAAAGAAAGGAAGGAATTACTCCTACTGATTCAACCAGGTATAAAGCAAGGTTGGTTGCTAAAGGTTATAGCCAGATTCTAAGTATTGATTTCAATGATGTATTTTCTCCTGTTGTGAAGCATAGCTCTATTCGCACTCTACTCAGTATTGTTGCCATGCATGATTATGAACTTGAGCAATTAGATGTTAAAACTACATTCTTCCATGGGGAGTTAGATGAATATATTTATATGGACCAACCTGAATGTTTTGTTATTCCTGGAAAAGAACACCTTGTTTGTAGATTGAAGAAATCTATTTATGGCTTGAAATAATCCCCTAGACAATGGTACAAAAAATTTGACTCATTTATGCTCTCATGGTTTTAAGCGATCTAATTATGATAGCTGTGTTTACTTGAAGACTGTAGATGGTTCAGCTATATATTTGCTTCTTTACGTTGATGATATGTTAATTGCTTCAAAAGATAAATCAGAAATAGCTAAATTGAAGGCACAATTGAGTAAAGAATTTGAGATGAAGGATTTAGGTGTAGCAAAGAAAATCCTTGGCATGAAAAATATTAGAGGAAGGAAATCTGGTAAATTATACCTTAGTCAGCAAGGTTATATTGAAAAGGTCCTTCGTGGTTTTAATATGCATGATGCAAAACCAGTGAGTACTCCTTTAGCTACACATTTCAAATTATCTTCAGCTTTATGTCTAGAGTCAGATGATGATATTGAGTACATGTCTAGAGTCCCATATTCTAGTGCAGTTGGTTCTTTTATGTATGCCATGGTTTGCTCTCGTCCTGATTTATCTTATGCACTAAGTGTTGTCAGTAGATACATGGCTAATCCTAGCAAAGAGCATTGGAAAGTTGTTCAGTGGATTTTCAGATACTTGCGTGGTACTTCTAATGCTTGTTTGCAGTTTGGAAAATCTGGAGATGGACTTGTTGGTTATGTTGATTCTGACTATGCCGGTGATTTAGATAAGAGGAGATCTCTCACTGGTTATGCTTTCACCATTGGTGGTTATGTTGTCAGTTGGAAAGCAAGCTTGCAGACCACTGTTGCTTTATCAACTACTGGAGCTGAATATATGTCTATTTCTGAAGCATGTAAAGAAGCCACTTGGTTAAAAAGTTTGTACACTAAGCTCAGCGGAATCACTTCTTGTGTTACTATATTTTGTGACAGTCAAAGTGCCATTTAGCTCACAAAGTATCAGATGTTTCATGAAAAAACAAAGCATATTGATGTGAGGTATCATTACATTCGAGATGTTATTGCTCAAGGCAACATCAAAATATCCAAGATAAGTACACATGACAATCCCGCTGACATGATGACAAAGTCAATATCGACTAGAGTTACAGTTTAAGTCCTAGAGACTTTTGGCGTCGGTGGTATTTACTACTGAAGGGTGTTCATTGATGATTCTTTTGCTACAAGAGGGAATTCGTCTCAAGGTGGAGTTTGTTGGGTGTGTTGATCCGAATTTCCTTTGTGGGCTTTAGGGACGCCTTGGCCCATATTTCGGTGTAGCCCGTTTAGACTCGAGTCGCTTGTCCACTATACATAAATACCCCTTGTTGAACGGACCGGAGATGTCGCCTAGAGGAGGGTGAATAGGCGAATTAAAATTTCACAACGGAATTAAAACTGCCCGAGCTGGTCAACTCGGAGTCTCCGGATATTTTGTCCGGATACTCCGGCCTGTCCGGAATGTCCGGGAATTTATCCGAATACTCCGGATAAGGCAGCTCGAGAAGAAAACCAAATCTACTCTATCTAGCAACTAGTTACTTGAATGAAGAGGTAGCAAAGACAATCTAGTGCTTTAAGCAAGTGCAGATCTAGAGCAAAGCAATGAAACGTAGATCTAGGCTCCACAAGATCAAATGAACACAATCTAAGCTAGAATAGAAAGAAGAGATGAGAGACACGATTTTTCACCGAAGTTCGGATTCTTGAAGGGAATCCTACGTCTTCGTTGAGGTGGCTTGGTCACACTTGAGCCAGGGTCACTTTCAACCCGCTTTCCTTCCGGTGTTGCACAAATGCACTCGCCGGCTTCACTTCTTGTCTCTTCCCTTCCGGAGGCGAGATTCGCCTTCACAAATGACCGGGGCACACCACAAGCGTTGGTTGCTCCCGGTGACTCCTAGCCGTCTAGGAGACTTTTAACCTCCAAGAGTAATAACACCACGGAGTATTGCTTGGAGGATGAACTAGTGCTCAAGACTTGGAATGGATGCACCTAGCACTTGTCTTCTTCCTCTCCTCACCAAAAGTTGAATTAACAACCAAATCAATGGAGGGAGGAAGATGGGGCTCTATTGAATGCTTTGAGAGTGTTAGAAATAGCTTGAATGCTGCAATGAATGAGCTCAATGGAGATCCTAGCCGTTGGGAGAGGGAGGAGACTTTAAATACACTTTTGGAAAACTAGCCGTTACCCACATTTTCGAACACTCCGGACACTCCGGACAAATGACCCGGATACTCCGGATAATCCGGACTATCCGGACAAAATGTTCGGATACTCCGGATAGGCTAAAATGCGACTTTTGGCCTAGTGGGTCAACCCGGACACTCCGGATTATTTATCCGGGTACTCCGGACTGAATCCAAACACTCCGGACTAAATGCCCGGACACTCCGGGTTGGACAGCTCGGTTAGAAAGACACCTTTTGGGGAAATGCAAGTGTTTGAATGCTAGTTTAAATGCAAGACTTGACTTTGAGCACATGCACATCCTAAAAAGCGATTTCCCGTCGTATCCCCTTAATAGTATGGCTATCCTTAAGACTCAAATAAAATAAAAATTACAATTTTGTCTTGATGCCGTCTTTACAAATTTGAATGTTTGTAGGTGCGTCCAATCTCATTCCGAACTTGATATCTGCATCAACTCTAGTTTAAACATTAGATCTCTTTAATTGTGTCATCATTAATCACCAAAATAAATTAAGGGGCCTAGATGCACTTTCACTTGTAGTCTGCACGAGAGCACGACTGCTCATTGTAATCTCTACACAAACCCTAAAATAGTGATTTTGTCGTTCGGCGCCCGTGGTTTTTTTCCCACAAGGGTTTACCACGTAAAATATCTTTGTCTCGTGTTCTTCTCGTTGTGTGATTGATTTTCAACAATAGCATCGACTAAAAACACTATAGCATCAAGTCTTGTAGCAACCACAACTTTTTCTTTATTTCTCTGGATCTCAGGCACAAAAGGCACTACTAAAAAATACTCTTGCTCAATTGGTTCAATTACAACCGAGGGTGCGAGTCCCTTTAAATAGCCGTGCAACCCTGAAGCCGTAACCTATTCAAATACATGCATGCATATCCAACTGGACTCTTATCCTAATTGAATACATGCATACATATCCACCAGACCTCGTATCCTGCATGGATAATGGCTGGCCTCGTATCCTACTTGGATACTTGCTAACCTCGTATCCTACTTTGATACAGCAACATAAAACTCAAAGATGCACGCTTTCAGCCAACCTGCTGATCTTGCTTGACTCACTCTCGCATGTTCGACCTGCTGGACGCAGAACCAACTTCACGTGCACCATTCTCTAGCCCGAACGTTCTGCATGACATCATTGATCGACTGAACCTCGATTCATCCGAGAACCTAGTTCTGATCCCCGTCATCGACCACGTTCGCCCTCAAGCAACACCTGCACATGAACATACACGAAACCGTGTACGAGCACAAGTCCACGACTTGACTCAAGATTAGTCCATGCAAGCACTCACACGAGCACATTGCATCGAGCACAAGTCCTCGACTTGACTCAAGATCAGTCTATGAAAGTATTCACTCGAGCGTATTGCATCGAGCAAAACAAATACTATGCTATCACAAGCTGATGCATCCCTCCCGGGTGCGCACCGTGCCCTTCGCGGCCCAGCCGTATGGCGCACGTGCCTCGCTCGGTGAGCGGACTGCCCAACTGGCCCAGGGGCATGGGCCTTAGCCCAACGAGGGAAATACACACCATGGCTACCATAGCCAGGCCATAAGAGTCCCATGTGGCCCCCAAAAGACTAGCCTGATGGGGGAGGGTTGCTCTCCCTTTTAAGGTGGTATTCTCTCCTCTCCACAAGAAAGGTGGTACTATCATTCTCACCCTCTTGTTTCGGGACCTAGCTCTGATACCAACTGATGCATCCCTCCCAGGTGCGCACTGTGCCCTTCGCGGCCCAGCCGTATGGCGCACGTACCTCGCCCGGTGAGCGGACTGCCCAACTGGCCCAAGGGCGTGGGCCTTGGCCCAACGAGGGAAATACACACCATGGCTACCATAGCCAGGCCATAAGAGTCCCATGTGGCCCCCAAAAGACTAGCCTGATGGGGGGAGGGTTGCTCTCCCTTTTAAGGTGGTATTCTCTCCCCTCCACAAGCAAGGTGGTACTATCACAAGCATATCAATAGATTATCTAAAATAACACATGCTCGAACACCACACATGTTATGAACACATCCACTTTGCATCATTAAGCCAATTTTTCAGCACATGATTTCACAAGCTTACTCTCATACATCTGTCCTTCAATGCCTTCACTGGCTCTATCCCTGAAGAACTTGCAGATTTAGAAGCTATTGTCAAATTTTCTGTCGAAGGGAACAAACTATCGCGCCATATTCCAGATTGGATTCAGAACTGGGCAAAACTTGTTCAACAGATCTTTGCCAGTGCTGCCATTGCAACATCTGGTTAGTTTCTCTGCAGAAGCAAACCTTATCTCAGGTTCTATCCCTGCCGAGATATGTCAAGGCAACTCCCTACGTTCACTCATACTGCGTAATAACAATCTGATGGGAGTATCAAGGAGACATTTAAAGGATGCAAGAACCTCACTAAGCTGAACTTGTTAAATAACCATCTTCATGGTGAGATACCAGAATACTTGGCTGAGCTCCCTCTAGTTACTCTGAAATTGTCCCAAAACAATTTTACGAGAATGCTGCCTGACAAGTTGTGGGAGTCATCAACCATTTTGGAGGAGCCGCGCCGGCTTGGGATGGCGGCGACGAGTATGAACGGCGCGGAGGGGAGGCGAGGCGTGGAGTGGAGGAGCGGACGTGCCTAGGGGGCGACAACCTGGACGCGATGTGGAGGTGCGGTGTGGCAAGGAGGAGCGGTGCGAGGTGGATGGATGGTGACAGCGTGCCAGAGACGCGCGGCGTGGAGGGGAGGCGTGGCGTGGAGGAGCGGCCGTGTCTATGGGGCGACGTGGAGGTGCGGTGCGGTGAGGAGGAGCGGTGTGGCGTGGATGGATGGTGACGGTGTGCCGAAGACGCGCGGCGTGGAGGGGAGGCATGGCGTGGAGTGGCTGCCGCTACAGGGTGACGGCCTGGGCGCGGCATGGAGGGATGGTGACGGCATGGCAGAGACGCGCGTCGTTGAGGGGATGCGCTGCGTGGAGGGGAGGTATGGTGTGGAGGGGCGGTGGCGTGGAGGGCAAGAGAAGCAAAGCTTAGGTTAGGAGGACGGGGACTCGGCGTAGAGAGAGGATGGGGACACGGCCGCCAACTCGGGGAGGAGATGGGCCACATGGCCTCCATGGGTCGGGAGTCCGGGAATAGTGTATCCGGATATCCGATTTTTAATATAGGAAAATATCCGGATTAAATATGGGACATATCCGAATCAAATATGGGACATATCCGGATCCGACGGATATTGTATGGCCCGAATCCAAATCCGTATTCGGATGGAAATATTCGGATCCGACCGGATATTAAACCATCATCCCGGATCAAGATAAAACCGGATCCGGATCCGGATCGGACGGGAAATATTCGACCCATTTTCACTCCTACAAATAATATTATCAATGGTGGTTCGAAAATCGCCAGTGATAATCAAGTTATCAGTGGCACTATATTTGTGACGGTTCAAAAATCGCCATTGATAGTAGTTATGAATCGCCACAGATGTGATGTTTTGTAGTAGTAGCCATGTTTATTTAAGCTTAGGTTTTTTGACTTATATTTTAAAGTTGAATTTTTAGTTTATGCGGTTTATAAGCTCTTAACTTTTAAGCCAAACCAGGTTGGTTGGTAACCTGGCTTTTTAAGCCAAACTGAAATTTTTTTTTTAAAATAATACTTTTTTTAAACTGAATTGCGTTTCTAATACTCGAAAAATAAAAATTGCAAAAATAATACGTGGTCGCCATATTGTATGGCGAATACCCTATTTTCGCCGAACCGTGTGGCGAATACCCTATTTTCGCCGAACCGTGTAGCGAAAATACCCTAAATCCGCAGTTAATCTGCTACACGGGAATCAAGGCTGTTTTCGCCGTACGGTATGGCGAAGACCCTATTTTCGCCAAACCGTTTGGCGAAAATAGGGTCTTCGCCATACCGTACGACGAAAATAGCCTTAACCAAACAACCGACGGTTAATCGGCTTTAATCGGGTAATTAGGCTATTCTCGCCATACCATATGGCGAAAATAGGGTATTCGCCGTACGGTATGGCGACCACGTATTATTTTTGCAATTTTTATTTTTTGAGTATTAAAAACGCAATTCAGTTTTAAAAAAGTATTATTTAAAAAAAAACCAAGCCAAACTAGTTTTAAGTTATATAAAAAAAAAAATTAAATAGGGCCAAATGGCAGAGCACCTGGGTTGCTTTTAACCGAAAATCAACTTGAGTGCAAATCCGTTCTTTCTCAATTTTCAACACATGATACTAATAATTTTTCGCAATTTGTCACGAGAATTCGATATCAATTCCTATGCTTAAAAGAGCAACTCAGCAGACGACAAAGTACCAACCTTAGCCCATTCGCTCGTCAACCTGTCGCAGCTTCGTCCTCCCGGAGAAATGGCAGTGGAGATCCTCCAATCTTGCATGGTGGCGCCCAGCGAGGTGACGCCGAAGCACGGGCTATGGCTCTCCAACCTCGACCTCCTTGTAGCCAGGAGCCACACGCCCACCGTCTACTTCTACCGGCCAAACTCCGATCCGGCCTTCTTCTCGCCGGACGTCCTGAAGGCCGCGCTGTCCAAGGCGCTCGTCCCGTTCCACCCTTTCGCCGGCCGGCTCGCACAGGATAGCGCTTGCCGCCCGGAGATCCACTGCACCGGCGACGGCGTTCTCTTCGTCACCGCGCGGACCGAAGCCACTCTCGACGACCTCGGCGACTTCGCCCCGTCGAATGAGCTGCGGCTGATGCTTGTCCCCTCGGCCGATGACGGCAGCCACGCCGGCATCTTAGCCATGTTTCAGGTCACGCCTTTGCGTAACGTGCAAACACTTGGATAGGTTTGTAAGGCTGACTTGTGCAGCGATGCAGGTGACGTTCTTTAAGTGCGGCGGTGTGTGCCTGGGCGCCGCCATCCACCACACGGCGGCGGACGGCCTCGCGGCGCTCTACTTTGTGAACTCGTGGGCCGCCATCGCGAGGGGAGCCCACGGCGAGGAAGCGGCATGGCCCTGCGTCGACCACACACTCCTCCGCGCGCGCTCCCCTCCGGCCGTTCACTTCGACCACGCTGAGTACTCCCGGCGCGGCGGCTTGTCGAAGCCCAAGGTCCCGTTCGACTCCGCCATCTTCCCTATGTCCAAGAACCAGGTCGACGCGCTCAAGGGCGGCGCCGGCCCAGGCAAAAAGCTCTCGACGTTCACGGCCGTGGTCTCCCACGTGTGGAGGTGCGCGTGCAAGGCGCGCGGGCTCGCGAGGACGGATGATACCCGGCTGTACATGACCGCCGACGCCCGCTCCCGCGTCCGGCCGCCGCTCCCTGACGTGTACTTGGGCAACGCCATCTTCCGCGCGTCGGCGGTGGCCAAGGTGGACGACATCGCCTCCGGGCCACTCGACGCCGTCGCGGAGAAGGTCTCCGGCGCCACCGTCCGGCTGAACGACGATTACGTGCGGTCGCTGGTGGACTACCTGGATCTGGAAGTGGTGAACAGCGACGCGGCGGGGCTGCGCAAGGGGGAGTGGGTCATGCCAGAGACCGACCTGTGGGTCATAAGCTGGCAGGGGCTGCCGATCCACGATGCTGACTTCGGCTGGGGCCGGCCGGCGTTCGTTGGCCGGGCATGCCTCCAGTTCAGCGGGCTCGTGTACCTCGTGCCTGGCCCCGACGGGCACGGCCGCTTGGACGTCGTCGTGGCAATGGAGCCCGAGAGCCTCGCCAGGTTCAAGGACGTCTTCTACACGGACCTCAAATTTTAGCACACCCTACTAGAGTACTAGACTACTCCACCAACCATTAGTGATCAGGCAGCTGTAGTGTGTAAAATATCCATATTTTCGGATTCATTTTTTGCTTTTTTTGCATCTTAATTAATTTTGGTTGGTCCAGCAGCTTTATCACTGTACTATAATCCTGATACATCTAAAATAACAAAGATGAACACAAGAGTAATTAATGAAAGTTACATTAGATAGATGGAAGCAAGAAGAAATCAGGGATGTTTTGTACTATATCATTAGAATTTGGTAATTAAACGGAGAGAAGGAAATTACACTGCACGATCGTAATAACTCCTGGTAGAATGGCGGGTGGCGTCGTGGCAGCACTAGGACCACACCTCACATTCATGCATGTAGTACCCAAGCGTAGGCCGTAGGCAGGTAGGTAGAAGGTTGGGCACTCTTTAAGCAAAATGCCATTAAATCATAAAGCATATTAAATCATAATAGAAAACATAGAGTAGATTAGGGGAGGACTGCCGGCGGGGCCTGGCAGGGGTGTAGACAGGAGGCAGTGATTTGTTGAGTACGTTTGTACTCACCCTTGCTTATTGAAGGTAGAGCCGTGGCAGCAGGGGGAAATCCCATCCGGTAGAGAAGAGGAGGGAGGCGATGGGGTAGGGAGATCGGGATGGATGCACCCGACAGGAAGGGGAGAGGAAAAAGAGAGGGGAGATGAGGAAGAAGCGTTGGCGGTAGAGGAAAAAAAGATTATGTCGGGTTGGATATATGACATACCCAACAGAGTGAGCGGGCTAAGTTTTGATATTGACTTGGAAATGCTATACACAGGGATCTAAATCATTAATTCATGTCTGTCTCCTGGATTGGAGGATACGAAAGCTAAGTCTGCCTCATATAGGAATGTCAATACAACTTTGAATAATTAAAATCAACCAACCCTTTAACTTAATAAAACTATTTTCCAAAGAAGAAGTGTTTGATCAGGTTTTGTGAATCAGGGAAGAGGCATGTCATATTTTGCTAATAATATTTGTTGAGTACTTTTGTACTCACTCTTGTTAGTACACTCCTTTGATGATGAGGCCGGATCGGGGAGTACTCCTGCTTAAAAGATGAAAAGTCGTCAGAACCCAGTTATGTGTCGCGTGATAGCTCCCAATATCATGCTACTGTCACCACATAACCGTCCAACAATTGCATCACAACACATACATAACGATAAAACATATACTTAGATTATTACAAACACGGACTGCTGTCCGGAATTTAAATTTACAAGCCAAAATAGATACACGCACCGGAATAACATAAGAGCATCTCCAGCAGAGCCCCTAAACCTTAAATTAGGGAGTGTATTAAAAAAAAGAGATCCAACAGGGCCCCTAAACCAGCCCCTAAATTTGCCTCCTCAGCCCCAATCCCCACGGACACGACCAAAGCCCCTATTAGGAGGCCCCTAAATTTGCCATCTCAGCATTTGGAGTTTTACAAGCTCGATTTGCCATGGTAAGGGGTCCTGCTAGATGGTGGAATAAGGACACTCTATGGTACATAATGACAGCTGCTGTTACGATGCACAACATGATCATTGATGATGAACGAGATGGTGATGGAGACTACGATTATGACCAAGATGGTGGGGACTGGGGAGGTGCTGAAGGAGGAGGAGTACCAACGATGTGATCCACTTGTATTGAATGAGTTCTTAAAGATACACCAGGAGATTGAAGATAGGGAAATGCATGAGAGGCTTCGAGATGATCTTATTGAGCATTTGTGAGCAATTCACAGCGCTTCGTAGTTTGATTCATTGTTCGGAGTTTCTATTTTATCCATTTATCATGTTTTGAAAATTTAAAATTCAAATTTGAAATATCATGTTTTTAAATTGTAAATGTTAATATGCTTATGTTTTATGTATTACAAATATTTTTGATTGAATTTTAGTGGTGTTAAATGAAGATTATACAGCAAGGGCCCCTAAAATAGGGCCCCTATTTTGGATTTAGGGGCTCCCCCTATTTTTTGGGGCCCTGTTTTCAGAGCACAAGTCCAAAGAATGACTAAATCTCACTTTCTATTTTACTTTTTCTCCTATTTTAACATATCCGCTATGTATAATTTTCATTTGACACCACTAAAATTCAATCAAAAATATTTGTAATACATAAAACATAAGCATATTAACATTTACAATTTAAAAACATGATATTTCAAATTTGAATTTAAAATTTTCAAAACATGATAAAATTTTAGAAGCCTCTCATGTATTTCCCTATCTTCAATAATAGGGGTTGTACTTGTGTCCCTGGGAATTGGGGCTGAGGAGGCAAATTTAGGAGCCTCCTAATTTTAGGGGCTTGAGTTGGGCCCCCCTGGGAATTGGGGCTGAGGAGGCAAATTTAGGGGCCTCCTAATTTTAGGGGCTTGAGTTGGGGCCCTGCTGGATCTATTTTTTTTACTACACTCCTTATTTTAAAGTTTAGGGGCTGGTTTAGGGGCTCTGCTGGAGATGCTCTAAGATGATTAAAAAGGGGCAGCATGGTAGCCCATGTTCCAATCTTTAGAATACCCACAAGAAAACTTGAGTACGGTTGTGACCCCGATACGCCAACATTCAGACATAATTTGAGAGGCCTCACTTTCTAAGGAAAAATTCAACAAGCAAACGTTGTGTACGATATACTCGTACTCGCAATAACAACATACTAACATGCAAACGCTCTGGATTTTAACTACTGACGTCATAACCGCGGTACTACCGCTCGGGCGGTACTACCGTGCTTATAACGGCGGTAGTGCCGGCATTCCAAGCTTAGGTTTTGCAAAAAGGGGAGTTTTACGCAAATGGGTTCGGAACTTCGACGCGAAGGCATGACTAGGTTCCTAGGGACACTATGGACCCATTCACACTGGTTTCGTCAAGTTTCGAGCTCGTTTGCTCAATTTCTTGCCTTTTGACTTTACGAACCCCGAAAACGACTCGAAAATGGATTTCGACTCAAAAGGGGTCCAAATCCGATTTTCGTCACGGTAATGGAACTTCTACGGCATCAAGGGCCAATACAAGCCAGTTCCATGGATTTTGGAACTTTGGAACGTGGAACTGTCCCTAAGGCCCAAAATGCACCTCTTCGCAAATCGAGTCGAAATGAACGATTTGCGACTAGAGTATTGGTTCCTTTTGCACAATATGGTTCCACGCAACCTAAATCGCAACTAAAGGCCCGACACACGACGACAGACTCTTTGCATGACGATCGGACCCTTCGAACATGAAAACCCCAATTGACGCCAAATTCGATTCTAAACCCGAATCGAGTTCAAACTCGGTTCTTTGACAAGAATCGAACCTCGACAGTATCGGATATATTCGAGCGTCGTTTTCAAATTCGTGATGATATTCAAATTCGTGAGAGGTGCTGATTTGGCCCCGAACAAATCTAGTATATCAGAGCACGACCAAAAATATGGATTTGACGTCAATTCCAATTCTCATTCCATTTAATTAATTTAATGCTTTAAATTTATTCTCAGTCTTATATGCGTGCAATTGAATTTGCAGGTTGCAAATAAAGAGTCGAAGGTCATCGGTGCTTTATAATTATATTCTTGTAATTTTTTTATTGTTGGGACGTAATTATTCATTTCTGTAAATTTGAAATATCGGTTGTAATTAAAGATTCAAGGGCTATGATTTAATCTCTTGCAATCTATTTGTAATAGTTTCATTGTAATACCAGTTCTTTGATGGTTAATTTAATCTAATTACACAGTTTATTTTATTTTAATGCCCCAATTGAATTGTTTAATTGATCGGGCTATTTAATTTACGATGGTACCTTGTACTAGTGGCTAGAGGGGTGGTGGCACTTGCTTTTTTTCTTCTTCCACTCTATGATCCATACAGTTTGTATTGAAAGGGAAAGTACATACGACAAAAAAAAAATTCAATCGAGTAGTCGTCAAGATAAATAAAACCTGGAATTTGGTGTTCAAAGGAAGCTGTGGCGCTGGTGTTTTATCTCCCTCCCAACCACAGAAACCATCTCTCTCTCTCTCTCCAATTGTAGCCACAGGTAATAAACAGCTGTCCATCCTGGGGAGCTTGTTCTCTTGACCCGGTTCCTCTTCCTCCAGCCTTGCTTGCTTTCTTGCTTTCTTTTCTTTCTGAGGAGAGAGAGAGAGAGAGAGAGAGAGAGAGAGAGAGAGAGAGAGAGAGAGCTCCTACGTACTCCTCCTCCTGCATGACAGTTATTGAAGCGGTTTGGTTGCGCTCGTGGCGAAGCTCATCGACGGATTGATCCTTCCCCAGCTCTCATCGATCCTTGCTTGAACAACGGTGAGTTGTTGCTTCTTCCATCCAGGTCCTCTGTATATATAGATTCATCAAACCCATACGCTTGCTTGGAATTGTCAAAAAAAGAGGGGGGAACAGCGGATCAGCTTTTTCTTGTTAATTACAGTCTTGTGCTTAACGTACGGCAGGTAGAAATAATGGTGAACTGCTTACTACCATGCTCGATCTCTTCTGTGAATTAATATGGACTAGAAAGTAAAATAGGTGTTTAATTTCTGCAAAAAGAAGAAAAGGGAAAAAAACGAAAGAGGGGGGCATTCCGAGAATTGAACTCGGGACCTCTCGCACCCTAAGCGAGAATCATACCACTAGACCAAATGCCCTTTTTTTTTTGTTTGTGACGTCCCATTACTACCTGTTGCTCACGACCACTATTCGCCTTTCTGTTTTGAGCATTGCAAAAGCATAGATCAGCACCTCGCGAGATCTCCTATGTTTTTTCTAAGAGGGTGGTCTTTTGCTGGCTGATGTAATTAAGAGCTAGACATCAGATCAGATCAGATCCACCACATTGCATGCGCGCGTTTCCTTTTGTGTTTATGATCGACAGTCTTTTTCTCTTGAAATCATAGGTAACTAGCTTGAAATAATAGCTAGCTAGTGTGTGATGTAATAAGTAACTTGCAGGAAGCTCAAGGCCGGTTTGGTCGATCGTGCAGGTGAAGGTGCAGGTGCAGGTGCAGTTTTCTTTTGTTTTTTGGGGGGGGGCGGTGATGATGAATGTCTTATCTAGCCAGTACCCCCAGAACGTGCAGCAGCCGCGCATATCACCGTCACCGCGAGGGAGATGGTGCTGCAGCTGCAGGGTGGCGAATGGCTCCCCTGCTGCTGCATCGTCATCTATTGCCGTCGGTGGCCAACTAGATCCCTACAGCGGCAGCAGGAGGAGGAGGCCTTCGTTCCGTCGAGTTGTCGCGGCTAGAGCTGTCAGTGGCGGTGGAGGATCGAGCAGCGGCAAAGACGATGACGAGGAAGATGAAAGCAAAAAAGATCTGGAGGCCAGTGTGAGTGCGATGCTGCTGCTGCTGCATCATCATCGTGTGTTATGTATTATATGTGATCGAATTACTACGTACTACATGCTAGAATAATTAATCTCATTGATGTTTTATTAATATGTATACGACGCTGATCTGATAATGTACGTGTGAGCATGCATGAGCTGCAGGGTAGCTCTGCCTCTGCATCAGGGAGGTTGTCGAGGGAGGACTTGGAACGGCTGGTGGGGGGCCCGGATGATGCGAGGTTCACCGGCTTGGATCTCGCAAACCTTATCAGGAAGAAGTACGGCAGATCATACGACGTCACGCTCATAAAGAAGGTACTGCATGGCATGGCATGGCATGGCATGCATGCTACCACTGCCTAATTGCGCTAGAGCATTCTGATGCTACCGAATGGGAATCAATTGCGTCAGTTTCATGCATATATGCAGGAGTTTATGGGAAGGAATCTGCTGGCGATGAATGTGATGTGGAAATACAGGGAGCAGGTAAGCATTTTTAATCCAGTTGCCTTTCGATCGATCCTTCTGTATGATGACTGAATTGACGAACGGCGGCACGCAGAGATCGTTCCCGTTGACGGAGGAGGAGTACCTGCTGCGGCTGGACGACGTTGCCAACACGCTCAAGTGCTGGGGAGCCGTCGCGCATGTCAGGAACACCCTAGAGAAGCTCAAGGAGAGGCCGCGGATTGGCAAAGTACGTACTACTACTTGAGATCATCACGAGCTCTGCTTCTTCCTTTGCTTGTTTAATTTGTCGTGTCTCAAGTCAAGTCGTCGGCTCTGAATCGATCTGCATCCGATGGATGGATTAATCTGGTTGTTGCTGAGACCAGATAGATGCATGCTATGAATTAATTCATGGTGCGCGCAGGCGGTGAGCATCTTCATAGACATGGACGAGACGGGAGGCCGCTCCAACGAATGGATCTACAGGTGAATTGAGGAGGAGGATCGAGGAGGTGCTGAATGCAATGGCGAAGGCATCGTCATCGTGGGCTGTACAATTAATGTCCATTGACTAGACGAATACTGCCTGAGATCAGTAGACTCAGATTCTGACCATTCCTTACAAATCCATCTATCAATCCTGCTAGCAGGATTACAGGCAGGCTATCTATTTACTCACGAGAGGTGCTTGCTTCTATGCATCTCCCGTCATTACAAGTTGTACAAATCTTAAAGCAAATGGAGGGATAAGCAATCCCTATCTATCTTTATTCATAGTGGCGGAGCCGGGATTTGTTAAGCCTAAGGCGAAACACTAAGCGCTGTTAATAATATCAAAGAGTATGAGCGACATTTTGCTAGCGGAATCTGATATCTAAAGCACATTGCCTGAATCCAAATCCAAAGAAAGCCTCTAAAACAATTCCTAATAATTAGACTCCCAATATCTTTAGATTGGGAGCTTCCCAAAAGTTTTTGGGTCTACAAAATACCTTGTTCTCCAACAGTTCTCATATTTCCTCCCAAAAAATCTTTGAATTGGTCTGGTGGGCCTACTAGGTGTAATTGTGGCGCCCGTGCCGCCAGCAAGTTCTGTTGGTCCTTGGCCGAGTTCTCGTCCGTGTGCTGCTTGTATGTGTCCGAGTCTTGTTTGTGTCCGTGCACTCCTTAGTTTGGTATACGCAGGTGTCAATTGTACAGAAAAGATGTCCACAATATTTAATTAAGCAGCATACTTATGCATTAGAGCATACAACTTCTATAAACTACAGTTTCAGGCAAAACATTTTGACGAATACTCAGGTTCATTGCCTGACATTGTTGGGGTCAAGACGCCATCCCCAATGACCATACTAGTACCCATCAGAACAAACAGAAGCAGCATAATACGAAGCAAGTAATGCTTCTCGATGAAGCCCTTCATGAACAGACCAGTCTTTGACTCCTTACAAGGTTGTATGCTGACAGAGAACCATGGTTGGCATGGATATTATTCAGAAGGCCCATCCTGGTGCGCCTACACATCAGCGAGTACAGAGCAAATGTCCCAACTGCACAATACATTGCCAACAAACTAGGACAGTTAGTGACTAATCTACAGTGAAATGGGGTGATCTGACAAAAAAAACAATCGTATAACTTTTGCCATCCGCTCCAAGAACAAGGATGATGTACTTAAAGAGGGGTATGAGAGTAAGGCTCCAAAAGACCAGAGATAGCACCCAAAGGATCTCTTCGTCCTCCTCATGGAGATGCAGCTTTCCAGAGAAGGTGTTCTTGTACACATAAGTAATCACTGTACACAACTCCAAAGCTCTGATATGCCAGTAAAAATGTCCCCTTTTGCCATCCCTGGACAAGCATAAACAATGTCATTTTTACCATTTTGTGTAGTAATCCGTGTAATCAAGTAGTAACTTGGAATATACTGGATACGTACTCCATTCAAAACATAGGACAAAAGTTAACAATCTAAAATGAGAACCTACTGTCACCGTAAGCAACCATATACTTCCAAGAAATGGACAAGGACTGCGTAAACAGATTGACCCAAAATCAAAAGAAAGTTCTTTAATCCAATCCATGGCATGACTCTGAAAATCCTAGATATAGCGAACTAATTACAACAACTCTCGCTAATTTCATATCTAATTCTAACAACAGAATACATCATTCTAAAACTAAGCCAATGGAGAATCGAAACCTTGAGAGAATCCCTAGCCAAGTACTAACAAGTAGCCAAATTCACGTGATGATGCTGATGTAAGGAATAAGCTTCCAAGTAGCCAAGTGCGTGATGTGGGAAAACAGCACCATACCAGGATGGGGTGGCAAAGGTTGTCTTGAGGAGCTCCTCGATGTCCTCGCTGCCTTGGCCGCGTCACGTCCGTCGCCGCCGCCATGCACCTCACCGATCGCCCGCTCCCCGCTGCCTTCGCCTTCGGTGATCACACACGCAACCAAACTCACAAAGTCAACAACCAACCAAACCGACACGACCTGGGGAAGCGAGATCATGGCGCGAGGTCGACGCGGAGAGAGCTAGCGAGGGCGAGGAGGAAGAAGCGGAGGCTGGATTATGCGCGGCGTGGGCGGGACGAGGAGAGACGAGGCGGGACGGGGCGGCGGCGCGGAGGGCGGCGAGGCGCTCGGCCATGGTGATGGGCGGTGGGTTGGTGAGACCGTGGCCCTTGGAGCGAGGAGGAGTTGCGGCTTTGACGGCTCGAGAGGTCCAGTCCACCACTCGAGAGGATTGGGAGCGCAGTGGCGGCGCGCGCAAAAGAGAGGACTTCGGGCTCCTTTTTTGGGCGTGCGTAAATTTTAGGAGTTAGGATAGGGAACTGTTGGAGTATGTATTTTCTCAATCAAACCTCAAAACAGATTTAGGGTATAGATTTAAGGCACTGTTGGAGATGCTCTAAGAACCCTAAGCAGATGAAACAACAAGAAATAGGGATCAGTTCAACAATTCATCACCTCCAAACTCCAGCTCCGACCAGAGGCCCCATGGCCCTCACTGGCTCACCTCACCTAGCCTCCAGGCGTGGCGACGGTGGTGCTCGGCGGGTGAGGGCGATGTCGGGGGGCGGGGACCCATTGGCAGGGGGAGGGGAGCGGCAGATGGGGGCGGTGTAACCACACGATGGTGTGTAAGGACGATTGGACGAGCTTGTGCGTGGAAAGCTTGGGCGTCGCTCCTGCCGGTCGGGTAATGCTGCCACTGCTGGTCCTAGGGATTGAGGCATAACTTGGGTCAGGCCTCGGGCCCTATTTAGATCACACTGTACTGATCCACTACTACTTAGGCCAGGTCCGAGGTTTAGCTCCGCTCCTGTTTATTCATCTTTAATATCTATGTAACTTTTAAAAAGAGAAATGTTGCAACGGGATCCGACCGACAGCCGCCGTTAGATCACAAGGAAGCGGATGGGATCTTTCGTCTATTATAGAGATGTTTCTATTCTAGCACGCCGCGTCGAACTCTCTCTCTCTCTCTCTCTCCCGCGATGGCCGCCGCCGCCGCCCTCCGCCGGAGCTTCACTCCGACTCCAACCCCCACCCTCCTCCTCCGTCGCCACCTCCTCCTTTCCACCCAACCTCTGCCAGTCCAAACCACCACCCCCGCTGAGCTCTCCCGCCTCAAGTCCTCCATCCGCAGCGCCGCCGCCACTCCGGACGCCCTCGCCTCCCTCTTCCTCTCCGCCCTCCCCCACCCCGCCTTCCTCGCCGACCGCTCCCTCTTCGCCCTCTCCGTCCACCGCCTCGCCTCCGCCGGCCGCCGCGACCTCGTCGCCTCCATCCTCTCCTCCTCCCTCACCTCCCTCCCCACGCCCCACCCCTCCGAAGGCTTCCTCATCCGCCTCATCTCCCTTTATGCCGCAGCCGGCATGCCCGACCACTCCCTCTCCACCTTCCGCCTCGTGAACCCCCCGTCCGACCGGTCCCTATCCGCCCTCCTCTCCGCATACCACGACAACCGCCAGTACGACCGCGTCGTCCACGCCTTCCGCACTCTCCCCGCGGAGCTCGGCATCAAGCCGGGGCTCGTCTCCCACAACATCCTCCTCAAGTCCCTAGCTGCCGGCGGCGACGTCGCCTCCGCCCGTGCCGTGTTTGATGAAATGCCTGACAAGGCCGACGTCGAACCGGACATTGTTTCGTGCAATGAGATCCTAAAGTGCTACCTCAACTCAGGTGATACCGCCGCATTTGACCAACTGCTTAAGGAGATCACCGGTGGTAAGAGGCGGCTCAAGCCCAATGTCGGCACATACAACCTCCGGATGGCCGCGCTGTGCGCAAAAGGAAGGAGCTTTGAGGCTGCCGAGTTGCTGGATGCTATGGGGGCGAAGGGCGTCGCACCCAACCGTGGAAGCTTTAACACGGTGATTAAGGGGCTCTGCAAGGAGGGGGAGGTGGGTGCTGCCATGGCGCTATTCAAGAGGATGCCAAATGTGCCGAGGCCGAATGGGACAGGGGTGTCGCCCAACTTTGAGACCTACATTATGCTGCTTGAGGCGTTGGTCAAGAAGGGCGTGTTTGATCCTGCACTGGAGGTGTGCAAGGAATGCTTGGACAACAAATGGGCGCCACCATTCCAAGCCGTCAGAGGGTTGGTTGAGGGATTGGTGAAGAGCAGGAAGGTGAAGCGCGCAAAGGAGGTTGTCATGGCAATGAGGAAGGCTGTGAAGGGCGATGCCAAAGAGGAGTGGAACAAGGTCGAGGCTGCGCTTTCACTGGGGCTTGCTGATAAGAAAGCTTAACCACTAGGAATGGCGCGTGGCATAATCGGATAAGTCATTGTTTTTCACTCCAAATCTAGTATCACATCCTTATGTCTTGATGTGCTTGTGGCCAACTTTAGCAGTTCTTTTGGTGTAGCACACAAGATATATTTTCTTTTTCGTATGAGGTATTTACATTTTGAACTAGTGGGAGGAGCACCGTCAGTGGTTTACACTCTAGGTCATGTAAGTTGAATTATCACATACTATCTCTTTCTCTCCGCGCTTTATACGCTGTGCTTTGTGAAACTCGCGGTGCGTTTCGATCTGGTAGACGTGAGCAATCCAGATGCTATATCCTAGCTGGTTGCCAATGCAGTCATTTGTTTTCATGGTTGCCAATGGAGCCACTGGTTATTCTGTATTGCAAGAAATGTCATTCCGTTTTGCACCTGTTTTGCATGGTCAGTTGAATTGTACTATTGAAATATTGCTAAGAAACTTACAGTATTCTTGCTGTAGAGAGTCACTGAAGCAAACCATCTCATTCCGAGAACATTGAAGAACCCAAAACAACACCCCCTTATTTGCTGAAGTTGCTTAATCTACTGTTTGGCTACTCGGAATCAATCTGCAATTGATATTTCTTGCCTGAACAAAGAGGCCACGTAATTTTTTGTTTCATGAAATACTTTTCCTCTCTTATGTATTAATCTGCTGTGTACAATTGCAAGTATTTATCCTCATTTGCAATTTAGTTTTACCAGTTAAGTCAGTTGAATCGCACGGTTTCTTTCATTTTTTTCCTGTAGGCACTATTGGGCAGTTTGTTTTATCCCCTAATTCGAAATTCTGATCGTTTTAGGGATGCCATGTTAGCGTCAGACTGTCAGCTGTATCATCATGGCTTTTCCAGATTTCCAAGCATGCTTCTTAGAACCAGCCACTTTGATCTTACTGCAGTAAAATGTGTTTTAGCTAACTGTATGAAGCAATTGTAATACAGAAAAACTAAAAAACGGTATACCGTTGCAACGGTATACCTCTGAAACTCATGAAACTTATGATTTTTTGCACCGAAACTCATGAAACTTAGCACTAAAAACTGATAAAACATGAAACTGATGAAACTAAACACTGAAACTCATGAAACCAGCACTGAAACTGATAAGTTTCATAAGTTTCATGGCTATACCGTTGCAACGGTATACCGTTCCCTAGTCACTCTCATTGTAATACCAGGCCTAATTTGTGAGCTTATTAATTTTCCCTTTGGCATCAGCAAATGCGCTGGTACATGCGCACCATGTTACTGGGTGAATACCCCCCAAATGGTAACTGGTTGAGCTTAGCACGAGACCATAAAGTTTTCGTTGAAGTTTATTGGTGATACATTGATGATTGATCATTAATTTGCAATTCCATGAACTATGAGCTGATTCACTTCTTCTGCAACCTTATAGGCTGCTCCTGGTGTCTGATGTTACCTGTCCGTCTTGCTAGCTGGGTTATCATCTTTTTTGTTCGTCTCGATGTTGTCAGCTGGGTTTCTTTATGTTGTGCAAGAGGACAAGGCATTGCCTCCTGGGAGTGTCATAATCACCTTCCAAGTCTTCAACCGGCAGGCACCCCTTGCCGACTTACCTGTTTCTGCAACTAATAATATCTGAGCCTCGAGTTGAGGACTGACACGTGATACTAAAGTTGCAGGCAAGCTAGAGATCAGCTGCGTCCACAGGTGCCGATTGGTTGTGTTGCGCACAAGTGTCTGCTACTGTTGGTGTTGGTGGGTGTCTTTGAGAGTGAGTGTTTGCCCTGCCTCTGCCTTGGCATGCAAATAAGACCTACTATGCATCTACATTTCCTTGATTGTTTTATTGGCAGTATACGATGGAGCTTAAAAATCCCTGTGCTTCTCATCGCCGGTCATAATTCAGTGCAAGTGTATTCATTTAAAGCAAACTTTTTCATGCTGCTTCTCCTCTCTCTCTCTCTCTTTCTTTCTTTTTTTTTTTTAAATTGGAAACTTTAATTTCCTGCTTCTTGCTGAAAGTTGTATCGTCCTGTCTTGACATAACTGGGTGGTTGTTTTGTACCACCAAGTATTTGTTGGCCATGGTTAGCATTTCGGCAACTTGTAGGTTTGCCCTATCTTTCACTTGGAGTGTTAGGTTGGTGTTTGCTACTGGTGACGACCATGTTCCATTCAATTGTTTTGTCGGATCGGTGACGCTCGTCGGCAACCTGCTCTGCTCCGCATTTTGCTTGCGACGACTTATCTCCTCCTCTCAAAGGGTGACAGACAGGGGCTCGTGCTACTTTGCATTTCTCCTGCCTGTGTAGTTTTCGGTGTCAAATCTTCTTTGCTGTTGCGTCGCTTCTTCTGGACCAGGGGCTTATCCTTCTCCTTGCTTGCGTTACTAATTCCTCTCATATCTGAGCTTCCACGCTAACTTGCACGTCGCATTAATAATTTAATACCGTGTTTTGTTTGCCCTCCCTCACCTCATGTATGCTGCTTCTGTGTGTCCTTGATGTTATTCGAATAATCTTTGTGCATGGTTTGTTAAGTTGCATAATTCATTCACGGTCTTCAAACTCCTCTTTCATTTTTTGTCGTGCTAAATGATTTTTTTAGTGCAATAACAATCGGTCCCCCCCTTTTTTTTGTGTGCGCGTTTGTGTATTGTTTTAGGCATCGGTATGCATGATGTCTAATACATATGTTTCACCATTGCTTTTTAAATTATATAGCTATTATATATTAAAAGCTCCTGATAATTGCCAAGAAAAAAGAGAAATAGGCTAAAAATTCTCGCAAAAAAACAAAACATATGGCCCTTAATTTGGGTGGATCCAGATTATAACGCCTTAGATTAAAAGAAAGAGTCCAAGGATTTCCACCATAGGATAGGATGTTATTATTTAAAAGAAAACATCTAACCGTCTATCTAGCGAATCCGGTTTATAATGGTTTAGATTAAAAGAAATAGTCCAAGGATCTCCACAACTTATTTTTGGTGGGACCAGATTATAACGGTGCATATTAATCTATATAGATATTAGAGTTATATAAAAAAATATACAATTATAGAAAATACAGTTATATATCAAAGATAATCGTATCATAATATCTAGCCGCGTAGTTGCGTGGATAAATTTGTTAGTTTGTAAAAAAATTTAAAATTATAATGACGAGGAAGTACTTTTAATGGCCGATAACGTTTGTGTACAAGCTGAAATATGTTTTGTGTATATTAGTGGTAATTTTTTTATAAAAAAAATCGATTACACGTATCTGAAAAGACATCTATGTAAGTAGGGGCATGAGGCAGATCAGGTCATCGAATTGATGTGCATCGTTGTTCTCTGTAATTAATCCTGCTAGCTTTCTTAATAGTAGATTGTAAAGCTTTCAATGACTGGTCGAAATGTTATCCTATAGCATGAAGCCATGTTTTATTACTGGATTTTGTTAAGAATTAGATGTACCTATATTGTTTCTCCTCAAAACCAGATCGACTAAGTTTGATCTGCCCTCGAATTTGCTTCAAGTTTTGTGCACGTCGGGGGTTCAGCCACTTGTCAACACTTGCTGAAACCTCACATGCAGCACAGCAGTGCAAGTGTTGTTTCTAGGCAATTGCGTGTATGTATCAATACTCAATACAACATATTACACATGGATTTGAAATTAGTAATACTAGCATTTTCAGAGGATGAGCTACAATTTTAGGATACACACACATACTAGCTATAAGGCCTGGGTACAAACTGTTAATTCGCACCCAACATCAATAATACAAGTAGCGGTTTTAGAGAATATTAATAATGCTGCTAGTGGTTGTAGATATATAAATATAGAGAGGTGTGTGTGTATACTCCCTACACAGATTGCATTAATTTTGTGAGTATATACTCCTCCTAGTACACAGTTATTTTCATTCATGATCGAGATGACTCGGTTGATGAGTAGCAAACCATAAAAACCTAGAGAATTAAGATGCATGCATGATGTAGTAACAACTAACATCAAGAAGCGAGAGGAGGGAGGTAGCTGCTAGCTGCGGCTACTTTGCCTTGTCCTCCTGCAGCTCGGCGGGGGCCTTGAGATCCTGGACAATGGACTGCACGGCGTGCCACAGCGCCTCTAGCCTGGGGGATGCGGCCGGCGCGGCGGGAGGCGAGTTGCCGGCGCTTGCGGCGACAGCGACGCGGCCCGCCGCCGTGCGGACGAGGTCCTCGGCGTGGTCGCAGGAGGCAGCGAAGACGTCGAGGCAGTGGTTGAGGTTGGCGAGCGCCCCCCTGCTGCTGGGGTCGCGGACGACGGCGGCGGCGGCGTTGAGGAGGGCGTCGTAGGCGGCGGTCATTGCGTCGACGGTGCTCTCCATCTCCATGTGGTCGCAGGCTGGTGTGGTTGTGTTACGATGGCTGGCTGGCTGGCTTAAGATGGACGGACATGCACAGATGCACTTGCACTTGCACTGCTGGTGGTCCTGGTGGACTGACTCGCCGCCCTAGACATACCCCAGCAGCAGCAGCAGCAGCAGCAGCGACACTAACGCTAGTATGTGTGTGTGTGTTGTTGCCTGCATTGCATGCATGCCTAGGCTCGTTCTTCGTTTGTCCTCCCACTAATTAAATCTGCAGCTAGCTGCCGCCCTTGTTGGGCCTACCCATTACATACTGGTATGATGCTAAGTTCATGTTCGTTTTAGTTTTTGTATAGCTTCTACTAAAAAAAAATAGATTATTTGTCGAACGAGAGGATTCTGAACAGCTTCTCTGAGAATTAGAAACTATCATCTATATAGAATCAGAATCTGGCTGAAACCTGATTCTCGTCGGTTCAGTCTGGAACCTAGAAGTCGCAGTCAACTCGATCCAACTCTCCTATAATCAGACACAGCTTCCTCTAAAATCCAAATTCCATAATTCAGAAACTGAAACGAGCTAGACCTAATAGTGTCCGTCCAAACAAGCTAGCCTGCCTTCAGCGGTATTACCTAATTACAAATCATACCAAAAATCTTCACATATTGATGTACTAATACGCACCCTTGGAAGTACTAATGTGCACCCTCGGTACTCCCTCCTATTGAGCTCGGCAAGTACCTATCACGGTATCCAAACTTGATCGACAGGAGGGAGGTACTGCCGAGCACAGGCAGTACGGCAGGTTTTGGCGA
This sequence comes from Rhipidocladum racemiflorum, assembly GCA_036346355.1. Classification (NCBI taxonomy): domain Eukaryota; kingdom Viridiplantae; phylum Streptophyta; class Magnoliopsida; order Poales; family Poaceae; genus Rhipidocladum; species Rhipidocladum racemiflorum. The sequence continues at coordinate 518,477 of CM070572.1, forward strand.
GTCCAGCATGTTTGGTAGGTAGTCTGTCGTGGTCCTACCTAACTGTCGAGCTAGGAGAGTGCCTACTTCCACAGTTAGGAGCGGTCCATTTTTATAATTTCGTCGACAAAATTTGAAAAAAAAAACGATTGGACCGCACAAACCAAAGCTTCAATGGTTATCGGTATTGGGTACCTAGCAGATGGAGGTTCAAGCTAGCCCTAGTGATCTAACGCCGCTGCTGACTGGAAGGGTCCTGAGTCATGTTACTGCTGGTCTTGGCCCCCAACATCTCAGAGCAGGACCGCTAATTGCTGGAAGGAATAGGTCAGAATTATGGACTGCTGGAAGGTTTCAACATCTCATCTCATTTTCAGTTTTTTTTTTCTTGGATATATTTCATTGGACTCCTGTACATAGGAATTGGTGTGTGGTTATTCTCTGATCGCAATTTCCTTTGCTCTTGTAGGGCATCACTCACCTTAATTAGGGCTGAAGAGCACGCTATATCGATCCAGTCACTTGGAAGCACCTTCTGTGAGTACACGTCTAGTGATTTCGTAGTGTGCATGTCATACATGTTCAGTTATAGTGGTACATGAGATCGAGCTAACAAACCTCTCAATGAATTCTCTTAGAACTGGAAAGTGCTACATTGAAAAAGAGATGGCTTCTGTGCATTCAGTTGTTTATTCGGATTGCAGGATTCTCAGGGAAACTTTGTTGGTGAACCGTCGCTCAGGAGTGTCCTCTCGGACCCTTTCTCGTCAGCTGTTCCTTCGTGGATCGATCCTTCTACATCTGCTATTTTCTGATGTGTTTTATCGCATTTTTTTTTTCAAAAAAGGGAGAGTCGCTTCTAAACTTAGTTGGATCAAAATCCGATTGCTGAAAATGACCAGACAAAAAGTTTTGTTACATGCGTCACAGTAGCCGCTGTACATGATGAATACAGTGATGAAATATGGTCTTCTTCTTCTTCTTCTTCTTTTCAGTTGGGCTTTCCTTGAAGATGCCATGGTTCTCTCATGCTGAAGAAAGTCATTTTCTTTTCAGTGTGGGTCCTCTTTTGGCTGTCTCGTGCTGAAGAAAGTCTTTGAGATGGTATATTTTTGAAACTTCATACTCAGGCTTTCTGATAGTTATCTACATTCTAGTCGTAAATTTGAGATTAATGTTCTTTGCTAGTATACTGTGAGAGCAGCGCTTCTGTGTTTTTCTTCTCAATACAAATTACATAAATCTTAAAACAAACAAATGGATAAGTAATCACCATGTACCCATGCTTTAATTGTTGCGCAGCTTTCAAAAAGAAAAAACATAAAAGCACCTCTCATATTGTAAATCGCCATACTTAGTGTTAATCTTTAGCTGCAATTGAAGTTAACCGTTATCCCTAATCCAGATGCTGGCACCATTCGTCTAATCTATGCAATCCTGATGCTGGCACTATTCGTCTAGTTTATGCTTTCGTTCGAAGTTGCCTCGGCCTCCGTGTTCCCTATGTTGGATCTAAGGATCTTGATGCCTAGATAGAACGCCTAGAAGAATGGTTTAGGGTTTACCTTCGGGAGTAGATGATGAAGACGAAGCCATTGCCGATGTCGATGATGTAGCAGTGACGCCGTAGATGAGGATGACGTCGGTGACGACAGTGGAGAAGACGATGGCGTGGTAATGGCCTTCCCGTTGCTCCCGTGCGCGTGGTAGATCGGGTGAGACTTAGTCTGTTGGGGAGAGGCAGTACTGTAGAACGTGGGTCCCTAGTTTGTCCTCACCCCTTCTTATATAGCACACGGAGTAACAGGGGGCCACAACCATTAGGTTGGTTACACCCCCGATTAGGGTGCCAGAGATTAACCCAACATTCTCCCTGTCAGATTAGGTTACCAAGTACCACGCAAATGGCATTAAGTCATCGCCAAGAGGGCGATGTATGCGTCAAAGCCACTCCTCGAGGCGACTTTCAGCCAAGGTGCTCGCCCGCAGGGCGTATGCTCAGCCACTCTCTGGCGACCAGCCAAGGTGCTCGCCCGAGGATTGTGTGCCTGTCAAAGGCCATTCCTGGCGACTCAAGGTGCTCGCCGAGGACAAAGTGGCGCTCGAGCCACTCTCGCGACCACCAAGGTGCTCGCCCAGGACAGTGGCACTCAGCCACTCCTCGAGGCGACTAGCCAAGTTGCTCGCCGGGATAATGCGTTCAGCCGCTCCTGGCGACTCAAGGTGCTCGCCCAAGGACAAAAGGTGGCGCCCAGCCACTCCTGAGGCGACTAGCCAAGTTGCTCGCCCCGGGACAGTGGCGTTCAGCCGCTCCTCGGGCTTACTCAAGGTGCTCGCCAGGATGTCTGGCGTCAGGTTTCCTGGCGACCAAAGCAAAGGTGCTCGCCAAGAGGACAGTGGCGCCAGGCCACACCTCGGGCGAGTTCCTGAAGAATCAACCCCGTAATCAGGCGACAGGAGTCAAGGATATTTAATGCGAGACGGCGCGACACTGCGTGGTGTGAAGGTCAGTGGTATGGCGGCCGTCTTCCTAGGCGCGCATTAATGATGCGGTGGCGCGACCGAATTGACATCCCTCTCCTCTGGCGGAGCATGCAGGGGTGACAGACAAAGCGGGGCCCAAGGCGAAGTCTAAGTCGATTAGACAAGACATTAAATGTGATGTAAGAGAGTATGACGGTGCATTAAATGCACCGTAGTAACATGTCGACGCTTGCTTTACGCATAAGCTTGTAAGCCATGCGCCAAACAAGCGGCCAGCCAGTATAAAAGGGAGCTAGGATGCATGGGAGAAGGTTGTTGATTATTGGGTTGGCGTAACCTCGAGAGGGTCTTCTTCCCTGCACCTTGTAAGAACCTTGAACTCGTGAGGAAACCACCAAGCGAGGACTAGGGTTATTACTCCTTTGGAGGGGCCCGAACACTGGGTAAACTCGATCAGTTTTCTTGCTTGCTTCCAAAGATCCCGTTCTTCCCTGCCTTTGGAGCGGTTGCCACAAAAGCCCTCGATCCGAATCTCTCAAGCACCGAGTCTTAGGGTGCCTGGTTAGTAAGCCAGCTGGCGGCGCTGTAGGGGCCGAGTGGTTAGATCGTTCCTTTCTTCCATTCCTTTTGAGGAGTTTGCAAGAATCCAAGATCATCCGGTATGGCGGAATCTCATCGCCCGGCCAGAAGCGCCCTCGAGAGCAAATACCGCGGCCGATCTCGGCCCTCAGGGAGTCGGGTCACCGGTCCTTCAATGGCGGGAGGGCGCGAGCCGCATCAAGCCCTGAGTTCACCGGTCCAATGGGCGCTTTGTTGGGGAAGATACCCCATGCGTAAAGCCTTCATGCGCGCCCGGTTGCTCCCGGATCATCCTCCGGTCCAACTGACGGGCGACACCCCGGCCACCCCTTGGCTCTGGGACATTGCCCGTCTAGTGGACTCGCCAAGAAGAGTTCTTTGTGGGCAATTCAGCCGGGGCTTCGCGCCCCTCCGCCAAGGAGTTCGTGATGGTGGATGCACAAGCTTCCGGCCGCCATGCATTTCTCCCGCAGAGCCGTGATAAAGGGAAGTGGAGTATCGCCGCAGCCCCTCCGCAGAGGGGACGTGCACAAGCTTCAGATCTTCCTCTGCGGTACTCCCATGCCGGAGGAGAACCGCTGGGATCTAAGGGCACGCTTCAATGAGGGGCGGCTCCGGGCCGACGATCTGCGTCAAGTTCTTCTGAGAAGGCTATCCGCGCAACAACGCCGAACCTCGCTGCCGGCCGGGTGAAGGGCTTCCCTTCCGACTGGGAGAGTGTAGACTCGCACTTCGACCCCATCTCGGTCGAGGGGCTGGTGGGCGACACTACTCCCCATATAATGTTGGGTGCCAGGCGTTTTCCTCCGTTTCGCCAATCGGCGTGGCCAAAGATTTCGTCCAGCGCCCATCGAAGTATGACGGCACCACTAACCCTCGGCGAATTCCCGCAGATTATACGACGGTGGTGCGTCTTTGCCGGGGTCGAGATAGAGTTATGGCCAACTACTTCCCGATGTCGCCGACAGTTCGCCTCGCCTCTGGCCGAACCTTCCTCGGGTTCGGTACACTCGTGGGAGGAATCAGGCGACATTTTTGTCGCTAACTTTCGTGGCTCCTTACGCCAACCGGGTGTGGAGGACGACCTTCACGCTTTGGAGCAGAAGGGGAGTCCTCGAGGGGTTCATTCGGCCAGCCATTGCCGCAACACGATCCCCGGATCTGAAAGCGCCGGTTATTATTGCGCCCGGAGGGTTAGGGATCGGAAGATGCGAGAAGATGGCTACCCGATCAGCCGTTCACTTCCGAAGCTTTTCTCTGGCTCACAAGTGTGCCCGGCAGGAGGCTCGGAAGGGTGCATCGTGGCCCTCAAACCTGGACGGCCGAGCGCCGGGTCCTCCGACCGTAAAGAAGAAAGCGCAAGGAGGCCGTCGCCGAGAGGTTTTGGTGGCCGATCCGGAAGCCAAGCCTCGGGGCGCGACGATCAGAGCGAAGGAGAGATCGCCGGGACCAACGAGATAATCGCAGGGACCGCTCTCCCTGCCGTGAAGACGACAAGCCATCTGCCTCATCCACCGCACAAATGGGCACGACTTGGAAGATTGCCAGGTTGTGTCCAAGTTGGTGGAAAAGCTGGCTCAAGCGCCGCGAAAAGGATCGCGAAGATAATGACGACGAAGATGACACCCCACCGCTTTCCAACAAGCGAGCACACGGTGGCATACATTCATGGGGTTCGCCACCTACTCTTCCAACTCGCGTACAAGATAAGAGTCGAGACAGTGTGTGCCACCATGCCGTGAGCCGGACGAAGTCGGTGCCGGGCGGTCGGATCAATCGATCACTTTTACCGGGCCGACCACCACGGCGAACACTTCAGGCCCAAACCATCTCCCGATCGTGGTCGCCTACGATCGAGAATCGCGGCTTGGGCGAGTACTAGTTGATGGAGGAAGTGACATCAACTCCTGGCGGCCGGCGATTCAAGCACTCCAAATACCTTATGAAGAATCACAGCGGTACCGCTTTTTTATGGAATTGCTCCCCGGGATGGGCCTAATGCCCTGGACAAGTCCGCCGCTGCCCGCTCGTTCGAGCCGAAACTTCCGGACGGAACTCATTAATCTCGAGGTCGCCGACTTCGACCTCCCTTCATAACGCCCGCTTGGCCGCCGCTAGTCAAATTCATGGCGCTACGCATCATGCTTATTTCTTGATGAAGATCCCTCGCCGGAGGGCCCAATTGTGGTAAAGGTGACAAGCTCAAGCTCATGCGCCAAGAAGTGCAAGACCGCTGGAACATGCTCGGTGCGTGTACGAAGACCCCTCGAGTGCTCTCGGCCAAGGCAGCGCTTCACCCAATTCCCTTGGGTGAGGTGAAGGTGGTCCCTCGGGTGAGGAAGGCTCGGCAAGGTCAGGAGAATCGGGGCGATCTCGGCGCCAAATAGAAGACGCTATTGCCACCTTCCTCCGGCCTAATCTAGATGTGTTCGCCTGGGAACCATCTCTGAAATGACCGGGTCCTAGGAGGTGATCGAGCACCGATTGGCAACGCTTACCGAGCGCACCGATCCAACCAGAAGATCCGAGGCAGCGCCAGAGCTGACAAGAAGCCATTCGGGGAAGAAGTGGAGAAGCTATTGTGGCCGGAGTTGTGCGGGAAGCCGCCTACCCCGAGTGGTCGCTAACCCCCAGACTCGTAAAGGAAAGAAGTCCAATGGAAGTGGCGAATGTGTATAGACTTTACCGACCTCAATAAAGCCTGCCCTAAGGACCCTTACCCTCTGTACGAGGATTGACCTCGTGTCGATTCTACTACAGATGTGAAGCTCTATGCTTCCTAGGACGCCTCTACTCGTGATATCATCGATTAGAATGGCGCAGAAGACGAAGAAAAGACGGCCTTTGTGACCTCCTTTTGGTGTGTACTGCTATGTTCGAATGCCCTTTGGGTTGAAGAATGCCGGATCTACTCTACCAAATGAGCCATGCATATTGTATTCAAGTCACAAATTGGGAAGAACACAGGTATATGTTGATGACTTGGTGATAAAAGCTAAGGCGTCAATGATGGGTTGGTTGAAGATCCGAGAAACTTTCTCCCATCTCCAGACTACCGCTTAAGTCGAATCTCGAAGTGCGTGTTCGGTGTCATCCGGGAAGTTGCTTGGCTTCCACGGTTCTCCGTACTGGATCGAAGCCAATCCGCATAAGATTGAAGCAATTGAACGAATGAAGCCACCGTCCGCTCAAGCAATTCTTAGGTAGTCGCTCGCTCTCTCGTAGGTTCATAGCTACATTGGGGAGAAAAGTCTCCCATTGTTCAAGCCGATGAAGAAGACTAATTCCTTCGAGTGGACTTTGGCCCGGAAGCCTGCCAGTGTATTTGAAGATCTGAAGAAGTATCTCTCTCGCCTCCTGGCTGGTCGCCTCGAGCCTGGTGGAGCCGCTTCTCCTTTATGTAGCGGCAAGCCCCTCGTGAGTGCAGCACTAGTAGCAGAGCGAGAGGGCGATGGCGGCCCGTCTATTATGTGAGCAAGGTGTCGCATGATGCTGAAACTAGGTATCCCAGGCCGAGAAAATGGTGTATCTTGTCTTTGGTGGCATCAAGAAAGCTGCGACATTATTTCCAAGGAAGGGAGATCACCGTGGTCTCCTCGTATCCTCTAGGGAGATCCTTCTTCACAATCGTGAAGCCGAAGGTCGACGCTCCAGTGGTCTGTCGAGCCGGGGAATTTGGCTTCAAATTTGCCCCCCGCATCATATCAAGAGTCAAAGATCGGCGGACTTCATTGTTGAATGGACTCCGCAGATGGGGAAGATAAGGAAGTCCCCGTGCACTCCACGCCTTGGGACGCTCTCTTCGATGGATCCTTCAGCTCGGCGCGGGGCCGGTTCCTCTGGTCTCCGACCGGGGACCCTCAAATATATAGTCGCCTGGACTTTAAAGCTACCAACAATGTTGCTGAATACGAAGGATTGGCTGGTCAGTTCCGAGCCGCCGCGCTATCGCATACTGCCGCCACAGATTAAAGGCGATTCTTGTCTTTGGTCATCAACTGCAAGGAAGGACTTCACTCGCTCGATCCCGTCATGGCAAATTTACTCGCGGAGGTTAGAAAGATGGAGAGACACTTCAAGGGCTAGGGTATACACACATACCCCGGCGACAATTATTTAGCCAGACGAGCTCGGCCTCACCGCCGACAAGAGCCCTGTTGGCCGAGTCTTTAGAAAGGCTTCCGCGCCCGGAGTCCATCTCACTCGTCGCTGGTGGGGAGGATGGTGATGCTCGCTCAGCCCTCACCTCCGGATGGGAAGGCGACGCCGGCTGCCTATTGCAACCCCGTTTCGGTGGGGACAATGGTGGCGCCGCCCACCACTGCAGGAGGAAAGGTGGCACCTGGTGGAAACGCTTGGCCAAGCGGAGTACCCGACGATCACTGCGTGGTCGCTGCTTGGACCGGAAGGCACATGGATGGACCCGATCCTGGCCTACTCGCGGGATCAAGTATGCCCCGACGATGATGCGCCACCGAAGATAGCGCCGAAGGCCAAGCGCTACACCCCCTGGTAGATGGGGACTCAGTACGCCGGTGGAAACGGAGTTCTTCAAGTGCATCACTCGGGAAGAGGGAAGCATTTTGCTTTCGATATCCATGGAGGCGTGTCGCGGAGCCATTTTTCCGATCGGAACCTGGTGGAAAAGCTTTCGCCACGGGTTCTATTGGCCAACCGCCCTCCAGATGCTTGCGAGCCGGTGAGAGATGCGAGGCGTGCGCCCACGCTAAGCAAATCCACCAACCAGCCCAAGCTCTCGCAAACCATCCCGCTTCTCATGGCCCTTCGCGGTCTCAAAGTGATATCTCCGGTCCGTTCGCTGGCTGCCACGGGAGGCTACACTCATCCTGCTCGCCATTGACAAGTTCACCAAGTGGGTGGAAGTCGGCCGTGAGAACCATTACGGCCGCAGCGGTCAAGTTCATGCGAGGGATCTTCGCCGGCCCGGGTCGCCAACCGACATCACCGACAATTTACGCTTCGGCCTACCAAGCGCCGCTTTTCGACTTTTGCGAAGAAATGGGCACGAAGGTCTGCTTTGGCCTCGCTCTGCCCATCCAAGAAGCAACGCCAAGTCGAGCGAGCCAATGCATCGCGCCGAAGGGCCTCAAGACTGGCGTTTGATCGACTTCACCGTGGCTCACGGTGGGTTGAAGAACTCCGGCATTTGCTGTGGTCACTCCGACCACTCACCAAGCACGGAGAGACTCCATTCTTTCTGGTTTACGAGCGGAGGTCGCCCTCCTTCGCACTGACATTTGGGTCGCCGCGCGTTGCTGTGCCAAGCGAAGAAGATCGTGAAGAGATGCGCCAAGACGATGTCAATCTCCGGAAAGAAGTCCGGATCGTCGGCGGCCTGCCGCTTCGCCGCACCAAGAAAGCCTCGGGAGGTACCACGCCTGGTCGGTGAGAGAACACCGGCGTGGGCGACACCCGGTTCTTGCGAAAGATTCATCGCCAGTCGGTTTGTACAACCGCCTCCCTCAGCCGTGAGGCCCTTTAAGGTGGTTTGGCCTCGACCGGGCGGTCGGGTTGGCCACCGAGGGCGGAGGAATCGGCGAACTCAGCATATAGAGAACTCGCAAGTTCTACCCTTGAACGGTTGTAAGTTTCAGTTTTGTTCTCACACGGCCGAATCATGTCTCGCCGCCGACTAGGGGAACACCGTTGTTCGTAAATTAAGTATTACGTTCCGCTGTTTTTTAGCAGCTTACTTCATGCCTTACAGTTCTGTGTTTTATGGCAAAGTGTTCGGCGATCACTCTAGTCCGCTTCGCCTGTGAGCTTCAAAGGCAAAGGCGGACCACTCAGAAGGCGTCGCGACAGTGATTGGGCAATTGGGCTACCGGTTTGAACTCACTTCCCGCACGGCCATGACACTCGGTGTCCCCAGTACGGGCGATTTAACATCTTGCTAAAAGCCTACATCCTCGTCACGCCTTACATCGCGTATCCGCCGCGAGGCCACAAGGGTAATGTCGTTCGGGTAGCGGATCAGAAGCAACGAAAAGAATCGCCCGACGAGGGTGTTTTACTCTTCTTTTTCCTTCTAAGCCTTAAGCCGAGCAAGAGCATTCAAGTTAACTTTGGCGATCGATGGTGGAAGGCTAAAAAGATAATTTAAACATTGGCCGAATAGGTCTAAAAAATGTCATGTCTATTCCATGAAAGTGCTTTACAAAAGTTGTTGCAGACATGCTAGTTAAAAAGAGAAAGAAAGAAAGGAGAAAGGGAAGAAGGGTCTAGCTGTCCTATCCTTCTTCCTCGCTGGCCATCGCGCAAGTATCTGCAGGTCTTCCGCAAGGTCCGACGTCCCACAACGCCACGTTTTATTCTGCTTCCGCTTCCAGCTAGGGTTGACCATCTCCACCGAGCAATGACGTGGTCGGCGGCAACTGACTCGCCGCTCCGCTTCACTTGATCTCCTTCAATCCCTGGACGGCACCGAGGGATCAAAGTTACGCTCTGACGCCAAGAAGACGCTAAAACGAACGTCGCAGCAGCGCCCGCCATCGCGTCCCTCTGGTGGACCGATCGGCGGCGGAAGCCGGGCGGTGAAGTCCGCGATCCGACCGGCGGCGTATGCGGCGAGTGCGCCGCTCGCCTCCGGCGCTTGCTGCACTAACCCCAGCAGCGAGGTCCGCCCTCCATCCGTCGGCGTACCTCAAAGATCCGCAGAGTATACGCCTCGGACCGGATCGCGCGCCCGCCGCGCCAGCTCTTCCATGAGCTTCGCGCGCGAGTGGCCTCGCTTTCCCGCTTCCCCACCAGGCTCCCGCCTTCCTTTCCACTCGGATCATGTAAATCACCCACTCTGCCGAGGCGCTGATCTCGTGAGCGGCGGCCACCGTTTCGCTGACGAAGCAGCGGTGGTACGTGTGGGAGAGATGTCCAAGGGCGGCCAAGTGCATCTCGCCACGAGGGAACGGAGTCCGCGGAGGATCCGAGCGGGCCGTGGCCTCAGCCTGGTCTGCAGCAAGCGGCTTGGCCGGCCAGATGTCGCCGGCTTCGTCTGGCGGATCACCGGCTAGCCTGCCCGCTACTTCCGCCGGTCAGCACCGCAGGAGTCGAAGCCGGGGTTCAAGTGCGGCGGAGTGCCCTGGAACAAGCAAAGCAAGCAAAGGTAAGGCTCCATTCGAAGGTTAAAAGTTTTACCGCCCTTTTTTTGTGTGTTTTGTGTTTCAAGGACTCGTACGGGCCGAGGCCTCGGAACCGAGGCACTCCGAGGGAGAGCCCCTCGAGGCACCAGCCGCCTCGGTGGCGCGTGAGCGGACCGCCTCACCTGGAAGCCCGGCGGAGTCAACTGGCCGGTGGATCTGGCCATTGGCGATGGCGGTGGCGTGGCGAGGAGGATGTCAAGCGGCCGGGTGGAGTCCGCCATCGCGCCAACGGGCGGTGTATGTGGCGACGAGGCTGCTGTCGGTCGGTCCTGGCCATCGCTAAGCGCCGGCGGTCACCGCCGGGCGGTGGTGTGCGAGGAAGCGCGTTGGCCGGCTGGTCAGCCGTTGGCGGCGCCGGCAAGAAACCGCTTGCAAAGCGGTGATGGCGGAGGCGAAGCGCCGCGATCCGTTGATGAAGAGCCCCGCACCGAGGAGGAAGTCCCCAGCCGGCGGGTCATTGCGGAGATCTGGCCGGCCACGAAGATGGCCTCGAGTAGCCGCGTGGTCTACCGACGCTCCGCCGGGACCGTGTCGCCGGCAGGGCGCTTTGTTCCTCCTTCGTCGCCTCGCCGTAGGAGTGCCGCGGATTATCGTGGGGCCCTTGATGGACGGCGATGGGCGCCCCCATGGCGTCCATCTTGGGCACGCCTTGACGATCTCCGCCCGATCCCGAGGTCATGTCGCAGAGTGGAAGCGCAAATGTGGAAGGGTGGAACGTCGCTTCAATCGCCTGATCGCTTCATCCAGAAGCGATCTCGGCAAGGCCCAGCTTTCCACGGTACCGACAAAAAAATGAATGATGAAAGAATGATGATGATGAAGAAGGAAGGTATAAAAGCTCACCTCCGTGAATCGCCCGAAGTCCCGTCATCCACGCCCAGATAGTGCCAGCCGACGGTGGCGGCGGCGCAAGTGACTAATCCTCCGGACACGGTCCTCGAGAACCATGCTCTCCGGCCACTTGCTGTCGCACCGATCAACCCGAGCCGACATTGCAAGTAGCTCGGCGTGTCGGCGACGGAGATCCTCGGGCCGATTTGCCGCCCACCGCTCGGTGGAAGCCCCTGAGCTTCAATGCCGCTTATCGTCTTCAACGTACAACCATCTGCGTGGCGCCACATCTTCCACCGGATCGGTTCTCCATTGGAATATAGCGAATGCGCCTGCCTCTAAGTCGCGGATGGCAGCACCGGAGATGCTTTGGAGCCTCGGCCGACGCGTGAGCGGAAGAAGTAGCGGAAAAGGAGGAGATTGGGCATTACCCCTATGAACATCTCTGCCGTATGGGCAAAGACGAGAGGAGCACAATGGAGTTAGGGGAAGGTGGATGTTGTGAATGTCATAGAAGTTGAGGACGGCGATGTAGAAGTTCGAGATGGAGCGGGACCAAGCCCGCCATCATCGCTGCACAAAGAAGATGACTTCCCGGAGCTGGCCATCGAGCGACACTACTCGGCAGCATGCGAGAGCGCCGCGGCGATCACCTTGGAGCATTTAGCGGCGCGTTCTCTTCCACAGTTGAAGGAGGGAGGACAGAGCCTGAGAGGCCATCGATCGCCAAAGGCAGCTAAGCGAAGGAGCGAGGCTGGCAGCTTAAAACGGAACATGCCTCCGTCGCCGCTTATTTATAAGAATTCAAGGAGAGCTCATGGCGGAAAAAGTCAAGAGACGCGCGGTTCTGGATGCGGAAAACCAAAGCATTTTTCAAGGAAGTGGGCACGCCCCACGGTCACGGAACGGGCCGATTCACCTCGGGACCGGAAAAAGAGGCAAGTTTTAAAGACCGGCATCGCGTGGCATTTATGGGCCCACCCGAGATTGAACCGACGAAGAAAAAGAAAGACTAAAGACATTCCTGCGGTGGGCCCGGCTCTTTCGTCAGATAAGTTACGCTGGTACCCACGCAGTCGCATTAAATGCATCGTCGCTAAGAGGACAGTGGCGTCGGCCACTCGAGGCGACCAGCCAAGGTGTCACTCGCCAGAGGCGTGTGGCTCAAAGCCACTCCTGGGCGACCACCAAGGTGTCGCCAGGGGACAGTGGCTCAGCCTCCTCTGGCGACCACCAAGGTGCTCGCCAGGGGCAGTGGCGCCAGCCACTCCTCGCGGCGACGGCCAAGGTGCTCGCCAGGCAGTGGCGCCAAAGCCACTCCTCGAGGCGACCAGCCTGCTGTCGCCCCGGGGGCAGTGGCGTTCAGGTCATTCGCTCCTCGACTCACAAGGTGCTCACAAGGATGTGGCGTCCAGCCATCCTCGAGGCGACCTGTACCCAAGTTGCTCGCCCGGGGACGTGGCGTTCAGGCCGCTCCTGAGGCGACAACAAGGTGCTCGCCAGGGGACAGTGGCGTCTGTGCCACTCCCTGGCACTGAAGAAAGGTGCTCGCCAAGAGGATGGTGGCGCCAGCCACACCTGGCGTAGTTCCCAAGAATCAACCGTAACTGTACTGCAGGCGAAGGGTCAAGGATATTTAATGCGACGCGTGCGCATTAATTGCGTGGTGTGAAGGTCAGTGGTATGGCTGCCTTCCCTAGGCGCGCATTAATGATGGGTGGCGCCGAACCGACATCCCCTCTCTCAAGCGGGCATGCGGGAGTGACAGACAGCGGGGCCCAAGGCGAAGTCTAAGTCAGCTTAGGACAAGACATTAAATGTGATGTAAGAGAGTATGACGGTGCATTAAATGCATCAGAGTAACGTGTCGACGCTTGCTTACTTAAGCTTGTAAGCCCTCATGCCCGGCCACCAAATTTTGAGTATAAAAGGGAGCTAGGATGCATGGAGAAGGTTGTTGATTATTGGGTTGGCGAGAACCAGAGGGTCTTCTTCCCACGACCTTGTAAGAACCTTGAACTCAGAGGAAACCACCAAGCAGGACTAGGGTTATTACTCCTTTGGAGGGCCCGAACCTGGGTAAACTCGACTGTCTTCTTGCTTGCTTCCAGCATCCCGTTCTTCCTGTCTTTGGAGCGGTTGCCACAAAAGCCCCCAGTCCGAATCTCTCAAGCACCCAGTCTTAGGGTGCCTGTTGGTTAGTAAGTTCTCCCCTTTGATCTCAAGGCTAAAATAGTTTGACTTAATATCAACTCCGCTTGTTAATAGATTAGTGCATTAAGACCAAAGTGTTCCGACAACCAGTTATGTGCTGTTGAACTCAATGACTATAATACACCTTTCTATCTCAAAACGGAAACTTAATCTTGTGAGAGATGGTTGCTTATTTGACCCCTCATATCCAGAATCATAGGCTTTCCAATAATCCCATGCCGGCTACGTGTTCTCTGAACACATATGGTGGTAAACCCTTAGTCAACGGATCCGCAAGCATTCGCTTGGTACTTATATGCTCAATTCTTATAGTTTGATCCTGGATTTTCTCCTTCACAACATAAAATTTAATGTCAATGTGTTTGGCAGCACCACTTGACTTGTTGTTATAGGAGTAAAATACTGCTGGTTCATTGTCACAGTATAACATGAGTGGTTTTTGCATGCTGTCTACCACTCTCAATCCCTGCATTTAATTTCTTAAGCCATAGTGCTCGCCGGTTGCCTCATAACAAGCTACAAACTCAGCGTGCATTGTCGATTTATGCAAAGGATCGCTTGTTTAGAGCTTTTCCACGAAATAGCTCCCCTTGCGAGGGTGAATACATAACTTGATGTGGATTTCTTAGTGTCTACACACCCCGCAAAATCTGCGTCAGAGTATCCCACAATCTCGAGGGTACTCGACTTTCTATACGTTAACATGAGGTTTTTAGTTCCTTGCAAATACCGCAAGGCTTTCTTAACTGCTTTCCAGTGATCTATTCCTGGATTTGACTGATATCTGCCAAGCATTTCGGTTACAAATGCTAATTCAGGGCGAGTGCATACTTGAGCATACATTATACTTCCGACAGCTGAAGTGTATGGAACCGACTTCATTTGATCGATCTCATATTGGTTCCTGGGACATTGAAAATTCCCAAACTTATCACCCTTGACTATTGGAGCAGGCGAAGCCTTACACGCATGCATACTGTATTTCTTAAGAACATTTTTTAAGTATGCCTTTTGCGATAGGCCTAATACCCCTTTTGTTCTATCTCGGTAAATTTCAATTCCTAAGACATAAGATGCCTCACCGAGATCTTTCATATCAAAATTTGAGGACAAGAAACTCTTAATTTCCAGAAGTAGATTTTTATCACTGCTTGCCAGCAGTATATCGTCTACATACAGGACTAGGAAAATGAATTTTCCATTCTTAAACTTAGCATAAATGCAATTGTCCTCCTCATTTTCCTTAAATTCAAACTTTCTTATAGTCTCATCAAAATTTAAGGTACCACTGTCTGGACGTTTGTTTTAGTCCATAAATGGATTTCTTCAATCGGCATCCCATGTTTTATTTCCTTTCCACGACAAAACCTTTGGGTTGAGCCATGTATACATTTTCATATAAATCTCCATTAAGGAATGCCGTCTTAACATCCATTTGATGTAATTCTAAATCATAATGTGCTACAAGCGCCATAATGAATCCTTTGTCGAAACAGGTGAGAAGGTTTCATTATAATCGATCCCTTCTCTCTGAGTGAACCCTTTTGCCACGAGTCTTGCTTTGAACCTTTCGAGATTCCCTATGGAGTCACGCTTAGTTTTGTAGACCCCATTTACAGCCTACTGCTTTGGCTCCTTTAGGAATTTCTTCTAGGTCCCATACCTTATTGGTATCCATGGACCTCATTTCATCTTCCATGGCTGCGAATCATTCAGATGAATAGGGACTTCTCATGGCTTGTTCAAACGAGGTGGGATCACCCTCTGTTTCTAAATCTTCACTTATATAAACTTCATAATCAGCAGAAATAGCTGATTTTCTGTTCCGTTGTGACCTCCTAAGAGGTTCTGGAGCAGGTTCGTTGTTCGATACAGGAGGCTGCTATGGCTCTTCAGGTGCAATTATAACAGGTTCATGGGGCTCCATGATAACATGAACCTCAGGAATGTCAATGGCTGCATTAGGAGAGACGACGGCAGATGTTGCAACCACTGGAGGTGCAACAACAACAGGTATCGAGGAAATGGGCTCTTGAATCATCGGAGTTGGGGCACAGACCCGCTTCTCCTCAAGGCTTATTTCTCGGGATACCATGCTCCTCCTGATCATATCTTCTTCTAAGAACACAGCGTGTCTCGTTTCTACAAACTTAGTCTGTCTGTCAGGACAGTAGAAACGGTACCCTTTTGATCTTTCAGGATAGCCAATAAAATGGCAACTGACTGTCTTAGCATCTAATTTCCCAATATTTGGATTAATACTTCGGCCTCAGCTGGACAGCCCCATACATGTAAATAATTTAAAGTGGGTGTCCTCCCAGTCCATAACTCATATGGTGTTTTAGGTACCGACTTACTAGGGACCCGATTAAGAATATGGGCAGCGGTATATAATGCCTCCATCCATAAATTAACCGGTAAAGTGGAGTAGCTTATCATACTACGTACCATATCCATTAAGGTACGATTACGCCTTTCAGCTACTCCATTTTGCTGAGGTTTGCCCGGTGCTGAATACTGGGCCACTATGCCATTTTCCTGTAAGTACCTTGCAAAAGGTCCAGGAACTTGGCCATAAGGGGTATGTCTACCGTAATACTCTCCTCCACGGTTTGATCTTACTACTTTGATCTTTAGATCATGCTGATTTTCAACTTCAGCTTTAAATATCTTAAACTTATCTAGTGCTTCCGATCGTTCTTTGATCGGATAGATGTAGCCATAACACGAAAAATCATCAGTGAATGTTATGAATGAATCAAAACCATCCACTGACTTCACAGGAAAAGGACCACAGATATCTGTGTAAATGATTTCTAAAATTCCTGTGCTTCGTTTGGCAGTCTTCTTAATTTGTTTAGCATATTTGCCCTTAATGCAATCAATGCAATGTTCTAAATCTGAGAAGTTTAACGAGTGGAGAATATCTTCTTTGATTAATCGCTCAATTCTCCCCCTCGAAATATGGCATAAACGACAATGCCATAATTTCGAAGACGTCTCATTTGATATTCTCTTACGCTTATTACATTCATTCACAGATGAAGAGGCATTCACAACATTCACATCATTGCTTTGGGAAACTAAATAAAGCTTGTCTTGCATGAAAGCAAGACGAACATCAATATTATTGAATTGAATCAAATATTTCTTATTCCCAAAAAGACATGAATAGCCATTATCATATAAACAGGATACTGAAACAAGCTTTGAGCTCTAAGCCTTTCTTGTTCTTGAGTACACATAGCTATCAATTTTTCTATACTTCATTTTTCACTCATGGAGTTGTAATTGACTGCAAAAGTCTCATATTCCTTTGGTAAGGAATTCATGATAAATTGCATCAAATACCCTTCTGATATTTCCATTTCCATGGTCTTAAGTCTGGCAGCTATGTTGCTCATTCTCAGAATGTGCTCTCTTATGTTGCTTTGTCCGTCAAACTTCTCATTTGAAAGCTTTTGCATGAGAGAGCTCGCGTACATCTTAGTAGAGCCAGTGAACTGGCTCTGAACTTTGCTAAGGTATTCCTTAGTACTTGCACATTCTGGGATGGCACCTCTTATTGCTTCCATGATGGAATTTTTAATCACCATCGTGCACTTACGGTTGGAATTTTCCCACTTTACACGCTCAAGGTCGTATGCGATTCTTATGGATGGATTATTCTCAGCACCCGATTGACCATCAGGGATTAGCTGAGGCTCGGTGGGACGATTATGCGTAATTGCATAATCAATATCCGAGAGAGCAAGTGCCATCTCAATCTTCTCCCTCCAAGAGGGATAATTTCCCCCATTCAGGGGCTCAATCGCAGAGATTAAACTCAGAACGTTCGAAGTGTTTGAACCTTCGGAAAGAAAATACAATTTAATCACAATACTAAATTAACTGCATGAATTAATTTAACGTTGGTTCAATTAATAACATGCTCTTAATCAAAATTGTTCTACTTCTAAATCACCGTTGGGCAGAATTAGAATAGAACACAAATTTAAACTTAATTTTGGCAAATTTTATCATCAACGTTGGTCAGAAGATAAAATTTCCATACTGACATAACAGACTTAATGCAATTTTCTAATTAAATTATCACGTTGGATCTAATTTAATCAGAAAATTAACTTAATCTTAGCAGCGGAAGAAAATAACTCAATTTAGCGCTTAAACTAAATATGAGTTAATAAACTTAATACAATTTTCCGATTTAAATTTTCACGTTGGATCCAATTTAATCAGAGAATTAAACTTAATCTTACAGCGAAAGAAATAACTTAATTTACTCAGTATCTAAACTAATTATGCATCGCAAACATAAACTTAAATTTTAAATATAATAGAAAAACAGTGCCTAATTTGTTTGGGCCGAAACGGCCCAAAACTATGCCCCAGCGCGCTTCTGGGCCTGGGCAGTACTAATCCTCGCCGGGTGGGCCTTTGAGTGATTTTCCTCTAGGCGTTCTATCTAGACATCAAGATCTTAGATCCAACGCCCTAATCTCGGCATGTCTCTTATCATTTCTGTTTCTTCCACGAAACTGGCGTAGATATATTTCATTTGCTCACTTACATCTTGTAATGCTGCTCTTGGGAAACGCAGG
Source organism: Rhipidocladum racemiflorum (assembly GCA_036346355.1). Lineage (NCBI taxonomy): Eukaryota > Viridiplantae > Streptophyta > Magnoliopsida > Poales > Poaceae > Rhipidocladum > Rhipidocladum racemiflorum. The sequence goes on from CM070572.1 coordinate 536,325, forward strand.
AAAGAAGTGACTGATGAGCATGTGGATGTGCTGAAGCGAATTAAGTGGAAAAGTACATACTGTTACATGCTGTTTGGATAATTATGTCATTCTGATTGGAATTCCTACAAGCGGCGTCTCGGGAGCGCTGCGCAGGTGAAGGCGGAGAGAGTGTACGGCTGCACTATCAGTCACGGAAGAGAGCGTCGGACCTGCAATTGCAGCAAGCAGATCAGACGATTCCGGTTTGGTTAACCCTGTGTCTAGGTACCAACTAGCATTCAACATGTCGTCGGTCGGGTTGAAGAGCTGGAAGAGGTAAGAACGAAGAATCTGATAGCTGATTATGGCAGAATCGGACGAGTCGGTTGCGATTTCTAGGTTTTAGATTGGGTCGGTGAGAATCAGCAATAATCAGGTTCCAGTTGGATTATGATTCTATATAGAGAGCAACTTCTAATTCTCAGAGAACCTGTCTAAAATCCTTCTGTTTGATAAATAATCTTCTTCTTTTTTAAATAGGAACAGTATAAAAACTGAAATAAACGTACGGGGCTAAGTAAATAGAGGTCCAGCTGAACTGGTGGGCCAAGCCAAAATGATTCCTAACCATTAAAGAAGAAGCGTGCTTGACTGCATTATTGACTCAAATAACCAAGAAGCCTTGTGCCGCAATTAATCGAGCAGGAAAATAATTTACAAATTACCAAAGCCACAATATATGCAACGTGGTTGTAGGAGACTTTTAACCGTTCCAAGGAGGCATTAAAATTTACATTAAATTAGTACTAAAATATACTAAAATTTTAAATAAGGGAGGTATCGTTTTTTTGTTCTTACTTAATATAAATTTTGGTACATTTTAAGTATAGTAAAAAAAATCTCATGATAGTAGTATCTATCTTGTACGTGTCGTCACACACACGTGGCTATTTAATTAAGGTCTTTGTTGGCGCTAAAATATATGAAGAGGGGTTAATCGGCAATCAGCACACGCAAACACCGGGTTTAATTCTGGGAGCGGACGTGCCAGCCGATTTGATCCTATAATTGGCAAAAGAAAATAATATATGATTCAATCAGCCGTTAAGCTGATTAATTCTTTCAATAGCGATCTGATCTAATCTAAACAGTTATTCAAGCCAATTAGATTAAAAGTAACTGATAGATCGAAACTGCCTGATTGAGTTGATTACATGGGATAAAAGGTCGCTTTTTCCGAAAAAAGCATGCGCAACAAGATCGGAGAACAAACAAATCTAGGTGGGTGCAAGTCGACAAAATTAATAATCGGCGATACGCAACTTTATTGATCAAAAGAATTATAGAGGAAAGATTACAAGTCTATAATGCTACTTCTAGTCGATGAAAAGTAAAAAGTAGAACGAATTGGTTAGTTGATTGTCTGTGTCCTTCTACGTTGCCCGTTATCTTCTTTTATTAGTCTGGAACGATCGTGTCCCCCTTAGACTCGTAAAACACAGTTCGTATTGGTTTCAACCTTTCCAAAATACTTTCCCTTGAAACCTATAAATTTTATTCGATGGGCTTTATTCCAATCTTAAACCTGTTGTAAGTTATATCGGTCGCAACTTTTCGGAACAACAACCCATTTGACCCGATACTGGCCTTAATCAAATATACCAAATTAACCATTACCAAATCGGCTATGCACCGGATTCTGTTGTCAACAGTCTTCTACAATTGTTTTTATACTCCATACGGTCACAAATAGTTATTGTTTTCGACATGACATAGTTTTCGAAGCATATCTTTGATCACTAATAACACTATAATTTATTTATAAAACTATAACATTATAAAAAATACTTTTCGAGGTAAATCTATACATATAATTTTTACGTACCTAATTTAAATATTTAAAAAGATATTGATTATTAAAGTTTTAAAAATTTAATGTGTATATGTTTAAAACATTAGCCACCTGTGACCGGAGGAAGCTGTACTCTTCTGGTGAGCCACGACTTCCCCTGATAATCCGTAATAATTAAGAAACGTACTCCAAAATCCAAATTAAGCATAGTGTAGTTGATTGGAGGGGCTCAGCTAAGCACCGCCATGGCTCTGAGCCTTCGTGCCGCCGCGTTCCCCGCCACAGCGCTGCCGCGCCGCGCCGCCTCGTTCCGAGCTACGGCCTCACCTCGGGCGTTTGACCGTCGCCGCCGGCCGCAGAACGTCTCCGGCGAGTTCTTCGTCGGTGAGCTAGCTCGTGCTCCTCAATCGTATACGAACTAGTAGTCCAAATCAACAGCTTGCTGGGATTAATTGTCATGTGCATGCAGATCACCGATGCATCGACTGCCAGACCTGTCGATGGATGGCGCCGGTGAGTGAGTCCTTATTAATCTCCTCCTCTCTAGTTCTCTTTTTCTTGTCCTCAAGTAGCTACTAGCTAGAGAGAGATGGATGCTGCTATATACAGCAGCCGGTTTCATCGTCGTTCAGCATCTGCATCGCATCGCATCGCAGGAGGTGTTCAAGAGGGTGGACGGGCAGGCCGCCGTGGCGGCGCAGCCAAGCTCAGAGGAGCAGAGGACCAAGGCCCTGCAGGTAGCATATAATAATATATGCAGCACCCTCCTCATCTCGACTAGCTAGTAGCTACTACATAACATTTGCGTTTGCAGGCTTTGCTTTCTTGCCCAACGGCGTCGATTCACACCGAGAGGCCTGCCAAGGACATTCTCCAAGTGCAAAACATGTTCCCTCTGCCCATCGACGACAGTCTTCCTGTATGCCTTGCCCTTGCCCTTGCCCTTGCCCTTGCCCTTGCCCTTGCCCTCCACAGCTTTCAATCCTCACATTATAAATCTTAGGAAACATACCCGAGTAAACATCTTAATTTCAGGGTGTTCATCTCTGCGGTTACCATTCTGCGGACTCGTATGGAGCAACGTCTTATCTTATAACTCACCCGCAAGGAAACATACTGGTTGACAGGTAATTTCCAACACAAAGGAACACAAGGAATCAATTCTTGCAAGTAGTATCTTCGACTTCACCCTTTGATTATAAATCGACTTAGATTTGGAATTAACCTTGACGGCCACATACACACAGTGATCGATGCTCTTTCTCGTTAGAATACTCCGACATCTTCGTAGATTCTCAATCAATTGTATTTTCCTGGTTTTTTAGCCCAAGGTATACACCGAAACTGGCGAACAGCATTGAAAAACTTGGTGGTGCGCGCTACATGTTTTTGACCCACAGGTATGTTTTTACTTCAGCTATACTACATGCATGATTCTGTACCTATTTATACATTCGGAGATTAATTAAAGAGCATCCATCTCACTGGTTACAATACAGGGATGATGTAGCGGATCATAGGAAATGGGCTGGGCGGCTAAAATGTGACAGAATCATCCATTCACGAGATGTAAGGCCCTCATGCAAAGGATTGCATCTTTCTCCATCCTTCCGTCTCACCCTAGAAAAATAGATCAATCAGCATTCATCTCCTGTAGCTGTATAAACTCCAGTCCAGATATTGATTAGCAAGGCGTGATCCATATATAGATGACACACGAGATGACAGTCCAGATATTGATTATGCCTAACTTATGATCATAGTTGCAGATTTCGCATTCTAGAAGCATTTAACAGCTAGTTTTTTTTAACAAGAATTGATTGATGATTTTGAAGATCCATGATGCTTCGATTGGATAAACTTCTAGAAAGAAACGTACAGTGTTGGAAGCCCTAACATTTTTTAACACAGAACGTTTTGGAATTGAGAGATAGCTAATTGAGTTTGTATTGCATTTATAGAATGTAGATTCCTATTTTTCCACCGAATGTTGCTCTCTGATACTTTCTGATATTCTTTACTGCAATAAACATGGTTATACAGGTACAGCATGTTACTGCAGATGTTGAGCGGAAACTTACCGGCAATGGCCCGTGGAGCATTGGAACTGATTTTGAAATTATCCATACCCCAGGCCATACCCAAGTAAGAAATTCAACTCAAGAGAGTGGATGAAGTTGTGTTGAAACATTCAGTAGCAGGGCTCCTGTCCTGTCCCAAAATTTATTGAAATAATTGATGATTTGCCCTCACTTACTTGTGCCATTAATTATTTACCCCGTGATGATATGCGGGCTATGGGCCACATGTCAGTAAGACATGTGGGATAAATGATCAATTGCACCAACTGAAACGGGGCAAATGGTCAATTCTCCCAAATTTATCCTACTTCAGAGATAATTAAACCGATTATTTTGTTAGAAACTGAGCTTTGAAAAAGCAAGATGGATCGAGTAATGGCATTACGACAGTAATCATCAATTTTAGCTACAAATATTTGGCACCACGCTAAACTTCTTCAACACATCTGCGATCCAATCATTAAAAGACAAATAATTTTTGTAGGGGTCGGTCTGCTTGTATTACAAACCGCTAAAGGCGTTATTCACTGGAGACCATGTTTCAAAATCAGAAGATTCTGATGATTTAACTCTGTTCCTAATGTACAACCAGCAATCAGGTAGAATCCTCTCTTCTCACGAGCCTTCCTATCCTGCTGAAGTTCACTGCTCAATTATACCACTAGTTCAAAATTGGATTAATCCGTCTGTTGCACAAACTTGCAGCGGATCTGCAACTGGACAGCATGAGGAAGTTATTGGAGTTAGACTTGGAGTGGTTTTTACCTGGTATGCACTCCTTCAAGTATTGCAGATAAAATATATGTTAGAATTGCTAAGGGCTAAGACTTTAATCTAGCCTGAGTCACGATCACAAGATAAATGCGGAAATTAAGCATTAGACACTAACCCGGTGATGTTCTTGCGCGATGAAGACAAGGGAGACGCCGAGATCCACTCGGCGGGGTTAGGGCCTTCGGTAACCTTGTGCTGGCTCCCTGATCGGATGGGTTTTAGGGAGAAGTTGAACTTGATGGCAAAACGTTTTTCCGCATAAGCTGCAGCTTCTCCCTTCTAATGTCAGCACTAGCAACCGGGACCAAAACCAATTTTTATATGGTGCTCCCGATCAGAGCGCATAGTGGTCATTAGATCCGAAAATTTCGGATTTAGTTAGGTTGACTGAGATCACCACTAACAATATAAATTACAAAAAAAAAAAAAAAAAACAATTGGATTTGCAGCCCATATATATTTCATATTACTTTTTGTTTGTGATTTAAGCATACATACCACTTGGCTGCTGTTGTTTTTCTTTTGGTGCAAAAGTTGGTACTTTGTTGTTTCTAGTTAACTTGCATTGGTTTTGAGTTGTCTCCAGGGCATGGGTATCGAATCCGGTATAAAGATGTACAGGCCAAGAATTCAGCTATTGAGTACCTCATAGCTAGCTACCCAAGCTAGGAGCATCTTGTGAATTATGATCTCGACCTTCAGTGTTCACAAATAAGGAATCCGGAATAAAGGGGCCAGGAGGATATGCAGTTTTTAGCTTCAGTGTTTGACGTCAACAAAAGCGATACTTCATGCCCGCAAAAATGCTATGGAATACTGATGCTACTGTTTTTAGCTTATCTATCCCAGTGACTTGTACTTATGTACTTGGCACCCCTCTCTCTCTCTCTCTCTCTGAAGTATATGGCTTGAATATGCTTGTCAGATAATGCAATGCTTCAGTATTCTTGTAATATATCAAGTTGAAAACGTTACTGCTGCAGATTTTACCTTGTTTACCACAACATCAAGTTAGTAAATCAGGCATGTTTAGTTTTGTCAGAAGAATGTTTTTAGTAGCTTTTCTTCAGACAAATTTGTTGCAAGAGGATTTGAGTTACCATATGTTGATCTTCCTTTACAAATCAACGCAAAAGAAAACCCCAACTTCACATTAGCTGGTGAGAGGGCCCAAAAGGCCAAACTGAAGGCAGTAACATATGCAATGGAAACTTAATTCACCGTATAATCGCGTATTCTTGATGATAACAATAAACAAAATTGCTCCCGGAAGTTACAGCTCCCAATTCCGAATCCACAAAAAGAATGATGCTCCAACCTCCATGGTACAGAAAAACACAAGGCCTCAAAAACGAAAACCCACAAGCTCCCACTGTATACTCTTTAGTGGTACATAAGGTACAAAACTGAGGAAAATTTGATGATTTGTCCTGAAGTTGAGTGTCATTTGATCATTTGCCTAAAGTTGATCGGCTTTTGATCATTTGCCCTATGATGTCTCATTGACATACGGGTCCTGGGACCACATGTCAGTAAGACATCATAGGGCAAATTAACAAAGACCGATCAACTTTGAGCAAATGCCGATCAACTTCGGGGCAAATGATCAAATCCCCCGCATGGCCAGTGATATGTCCTTATCCTGACCAATGTGGAGGCATAAGCCTACTTCCATCAAGAAGAGGAGGTGATACCTGGGCGGTAGGACCATCAGGACCTGCACAACGCCCATATCCCTCTTGCTTAGATGGGCATAACTCTCCACACCAATCTCAATTTCATTGTCATCGATGCGCTGAAGCCGGAGATTGGTGTACATTGAGTATGGAACCAATCATTGATGTTAAGACGTCGCCTAGGCGTTCAGGCGCTGGAGCCGGCACGCCATGGCCGCTCGCCTCGCCTGGCCTGTCCGGGGGGAAAGGAGGCGCAGCGGGTGGCGGTGCGACGTGAGAGGACAGGGGGAGTAGTGGGGCGGAGGCGCTCGTGGGAGGAGGAGAACCGGGTGCTGCGATGCCGCGTGGGAGGAGCAGTGGGCGGCGGCGCGACGCGAGAGGAGCGGCGGTGGCGCGGCGCAGGAGGAGCAGCGCGGTGGCATGAGAGGAGGCCAGCCGACGGGAGAGTGAGATGGAGTGAGGAAGAAGGAGGCCACTTAGCTCAGTCACTGGCGTCGGGAGCGTCTGATTTGGGGAAGAATCGCCAGATCTGGTCAGGGCAAGCCAGTCGGGGCCAGGGAACCAGGTCCGACCGGTAGCACGGCGGCGCCGTCAGGAGAACCGGAGGCACGGCGAGGGCCGGAGGCCAAGAACGGCGCAAGAGAAGAGGAGATTCAGGGGGACCGACGGCGAGGAGAGCTCTAGGGAGAGAAGGGAGGTGGCGGCGTTGTTGCGGGAGGGATAAGCAGAGGGAATCGGGCAGAAGGGAGGCGGCGGCTAGGCCGGGTCAGAAAAATGGGCCAGGAAAATAGGCTTAGGCCGAAAAAAAAGGAAAAAAATCCAGATTTATTCTTTCTCCTCTTATTTTTTCTCTTTTCTAACCTTCGTCTAATCCTCGCCTAGACGTCCAGGCGGTGGGCTGGCGCCAACCATGGAACTAATGCATCAGCACCAACAGTAACATCTGAGTCACTTTCTTCCCACACAATGTTATTCATGACTCCATTACCTCTTAGAATGGTAATTAGTGAATCTCCGGCAACACCGACAACAAAGGGAGCCAGGTATCTTTCAATTCTATCACTACAGAAGCACAGTAACTTGATTCTTCCTGGTGGCAGTTATCTAAGGGGACAATGTCCATACCAGAACCTGGAGGTTCACCCAGAATGAAGGGTACATGACATGAGAGAATTTCCCAAACTCTGTGCTCGACGAAAAGGTAATTGTCGCTGCATAAAGGGCAGGCAACTCATCAGCCCCTTCAGAACCTGAAACTGGCGAATCAGAGCCCCAAGCATGGTTAAATGGCTCTGAATCAAATCTAAATGTGCAAGGTATTCTTATTTTGAGACCAGATGAGTGAATGCACACAAAGCGCCTTCTAAGGAATTGCAAAGTTTCAGCACCCTTTGAATCCATCACACGCAGAGCTTCTTGTGTATAGCCAATTCTCTCCATGTTAGGTTGTGATCGCTTTTCTTGTTCCGGAGGAGTTGAGCTCACATCCTGGATACTTAGAACGTAACGAGATGCTCTGCTCTGGGTCAGGGAAGGACTCGATGGTGAGCACAAGTAGGTGCGAGAGGGGAAGAAAGATACGAGAGCTGTGATGGTGCCTCAGCATGATACGGCAAATGCCCACAACCTTGCGCTACCCTGAGACCGCGACTTCAGCTGTGTGTCTGGGTCATGCTTCTTGTTCTTGGAAAGATACGAGATGTGACTATCATTAGCTTTTCAGTAAAATTCTACCTGTAAATGGTGAAAGATACTAGAATTCAGGATCTCACCAGCCCCGGAGCAACCCGTGTCATCAGTTCTATGAAACCTAATGAAACTTATCCATGAAATATCATAAAACTTATCTATGAAATATCATGAAACTTATCCGTAAAACCTAATAAAATTTATCCGTGAAACCTAATGAAATGTATCTATGAAACTTATATGTGAAATATCGTGAAACTTATCCGTGGGTGCGCACCACCGGCAAAATCAATCAAGACGTCCACCAAGTTGTTCCATGTCTTGCTTCACCTTCACACCACACTAGCCACTGATTAGATCGGGAATTTTAGCTGTTTTCTGGTGTGATGGCCGCTGATTCCAGCATGGGGTACCGTCGTGTAGTTGCTCTCATTCCGTTATATCCTATTTAACGGGATACTGTTATATAGTTTTTCTCTTTTCTAAAAGAGTTTTTCACATGAAATCATTACCTCCTGTTTATTTGATCCTATATTTTGACCGTGCGTTTTATCACGCTAGTATTAAAGTCCATTTGCTTCAGGAAAGAAAGTGGTAGGAAACCTTAGCGGCAAGGACAAGAAAGAAAATGAGAAAAGGGCGGAGCGGAAGGCCCAAAGTGGAGTGAAACTGGTGGGAGAGACGAGTCCACCTCCTGCCTCCGCAGTCCGCGGCGCCCACCACTAGCGTACCTGCTGCCTCCTCTCCCTTCCCTATCTTCTCCGACGAGCCCCACTACCCACCGCCAGCCTCCTCGCCGCCGCCGCCGGATGTCGGTGTACCCCGATGCTTACCCCCTCTGCCGGCACCCCGCTGCCGCCTGCCTCTCTATCTGCCGCTAGCTCCTCCTCCTCCTCCACATCCTACCTCCTCCCCTCTATCCTCCCTATCAGCCGCCGCCGCCGCCGATGCCTTCCGATCCCCAAAGCAGCCGCCTTTCCTCCCAGGCGCCCAGCCCCCCTCTCCGCCAAGAACCTCCCTGCCGAGACGCCCGCCTCCTCGTCGGAGCCCGTGCAGCTCGCGCCCCCCTCCAGCACCGCGACGCCCTTCGCGGCGGGGGGCTACCGCGGGGAGGACCCCCTCGTGTCCAAGCTCCGCACCCAGCTTGGCGTCATCCACCCCCTCCCCGCGCCGACCGTCAGCCGCTCCGTCGTCGGCCTCTTCGCCGTCTTCTTCTTCGTCGGCGCCGCCTTCGACAAGCTCTGGACGCTACGCAAGCGCCGCCGCGCCGAGCGCGAGTTCAAGGTCAACGGCACATGGCCGCAGGTGCCCACCTCCAGCTTCTCGCTCTTCCTCGAGGAGAAGGACCTGCAGCGCAAGGAGTCAGTCGAGTGGGTCAACATGGTGCTCGGCAAGCTATGGAAGGTCTACCGCCCGGGCATCGAGAACTGGATCGTTGGCTTGCTGCAGCCAGTCATCGACAACCTCCAGAAGCCATATTACGTCAAACGGGTAGAGATCAGGCAGTTCTACCTAGGCGAGGAGCCGCTGTCAGTCAGGAACGTCGAGCGGTGCACGTCCCGGCGAGCCAACGACCTGCAGTGAGTTCTGGGGCATTCTTTTCGGTATCGGAGTGGGTAGGGTGCAGCAATTTTAGCAAGAGTCGGGAAAAGATTCCTTTTTTATATATATAACTTTAAGCTGTTATGGGACATTGCTCTTGCTAGTACATGTGAGTGCTCTGTATTTCAGGTACCAAATTGGCCTTCGTTATGCTGGTGGTGCACGCATGGCTTTGGCCCTCTCCTTAAAATTTAGTGCTGTACCGGTGGTTGTGCCTGTTTGGGTTCGAGATTTTGATGTCGATGGGGAGTTGTGGGTTAAACTGAGGCTAATACCAACAGAACCGTGGGTGGGAGCTGTATCTTGGGCATTTGTATCCCTTCCAAAGATTAAGTTTGAGCTATCATTGTTCCGGCTTTTCAATCTTATGGGTATGCAGCCGCTTATTCAATCTTTTCTGTTCCCATTGCAACTTATACTTCATTTCGTGATTTTAACTCATATGACTTGTTGGAAGCATTGTCGGCAGCAGAATTTCATAATTCAGAATTATTGATTTTCTTCTTAAGACAGGGGTGTAGACCATGTTAGACACAACAATGAATCGAAGATATGCCCTGTGTCATGTTATACAGCATTGCAAGTACCTCTCTTCTGCATATAGATCTAGAGTCCATTCCCGGTTCCATTGGGATCGTTCAAGTTTTAACACACTCTGTAAAACACTCAATTGCTCATGGAAATATTACATAGGTTCCATTTTGCATGTCACAAAGATCAGATGGTTTGTGACTGATAACTTGCAATTATAAACATGGGAGATGTTTGTTATATATAAATTAGAAGAAAAATGAGAGGAAAACTACTCTCATGAGACTGTAGATTTTCTAGGTCTACAACTTCTGAGTTGCTGCATGCCCAATGATGTCAGCATGTTACATTTTCTCGTGCTAGATATATTGTATCATGTTTCCTATTCATAAGCTCTTGTTCATACTCTTTCGGGTGATTGTGAGACTTTTATGTTTATTTTTCTATGTCCATTTTTTAACATTGCCTGGTATAAGTTTGATGCTTTGCTAACAGTATGCTCAAATCTTTGCATGGACATGGTGTTTGTCTCCACCAGCAATTCCTGTTCTGTCAATGTAAGCACTACCATCTCAAACATCAATGCAGAGTCATTATTCCATAGTATGTTGATGTTGCTACAATGAGCAATCACCCGCCCTTACCCCTCCTCCTCCATCCCTCCCTTGCTTCCTTGTTTACGCCAGTTCTATGTGGAATTCTGATCCCTGTGCACTTATTAGGTGATAAAGCATTCTTTGTGCTTGGTTGGTTACTATGATATCACCTAGGCTCCTTTATGAATATAACTCAGAGATTGAATGATCTGTTAGTGGTTTTCTTCCATATATCCAGAAGATAGAAGGTCTGTTGAATTAACTATTAAGTTGATGTACATACAGTGCAGGAAGTCTTGCAATACATTATTTGAATCCTGTTTCTGCAACCATTCTCTGATTCAAACGCCTTCAGGCCTTTTTTTTTTAAAGAGAACATTTCCCCCATGTTTCTATTTACTGGAAAGGTCTTGTGCAGCTTTAGCTGGTGATCTAATAAGTTATTTGTGATTGCCACCACTAGGTTCCTCACGAAACTCTTAACGGAGGATTTGCCACGGCTCTTTGTGCGGCCCAAAAAGATCGTCCTCGATTTTCAGAAGGGAAGAGCTATGGGACCTGTTGCAGGAGATGTTGCAAGTGATGTAATTCAAAATGTTGCAAGTGGCATAATTCAAGATGTGGCAAATGACGTAATTCAAGATGGGAATAAGGACTTTGTTGGAGAGCTATCAGTTACATTAGTTGATGCTAGGAAGCTTAGCTTTGTCTTATTCGGTAAAAATAACTCTTTCCTTTCCAAATGAAAATATTTGCTGATTTAACATCTGCTTTTTTGTTAATAGCTGGTATCAGGTATTCAGGTTCGTTTGTGTCAACAGTCTTGTACCTTGCCGAATCAAGCAAGCAAGTACTTGAATGAATTTCTGGTTTTAGTAAATAAGTCTCAAGGTAGACTATGATAGGGCTGGGCAAATGTTGAACTAGGCCCACAGTGGCTCACCCCTTCCAAGGCTGAAGTAGATTAGCTTTGGCCCAGTCCACAGTGTTCCTGGATTTTCTGGTTGGGCCCATGTCTCCATTGAAGCACTAGTATCTTGATGGAAAGAATTTTGTAATCGAGTAGTGTTTCTATTGAGTATGCTTGCTCTCAAAAGTCAGCCCCAATTAAACTAAATTGATAATTCAAGAACACTTGCATAAGCTGAAGAAATGGAATGAAAAATTACTTCCCTTTTTTCTTACAAACTTCTCTTTCATGTTGATGGAGGTTTTAGACATTTTATTGAACTTCAGGGAAGACTGATCCATACGTTGTCATGATTCTTGGTGATCAAGTCATCAAGAGCAAGAAGAATAGTCAAACAACTGTGATTGGGCCGCCAGGAGAACCAATTTGGAATCAAGTAAAGTTCTGAGACACCTCAGCTTTAAACCTGTGGGCATTTTTCTGAAATCTTATTTCTGTCTCTTCACGTCAAACAGGATTTTCATCTGCTAGTGGCAAACCCGCGCAAACAAAAGTTGTGCATTCAAGTAAAGGATTCGGTTGGTCTAACCGACATCACTATTGGCACTGGGGAGGTAGGGTTTGACCTTTGCAATCTTTACTTCAAGGGAAAGTTTACCTTAATCCTCTCTCCAAACTGATTTATGTGTTAGAGCATAGAATCTTGTGGCTTAGTGGATTATTTCATTGCATAGGCTACCCATTTATTTGTTAGCTCCAATAGATCAACGACAAGCAAGTGGAATGAGTTTCTGAGCTCATGTTTTTTTGTCAGGTTGAGCTAGGGTCACTTAAAGATACAGTACCTACCGACAAAATTATAACTTTATATGGAGGATGGGGCTTCTTTGGAAAACGATCGTCCGGGGAAGTGCTACTTCGTCTCACATACAAAGCATATGTTGAGGATGAAGAAGATGAAGGGGTAAAAACAGAGTATGCTGTGGGCTATGTTTCAGATGAGGATGTGCTAGATTATGTCCAAAGCGATGGGAATAAGCAAATTGATTTTAACGGTAAAGAGAGAGAAACTTTCATGGATCTTCTGGCTGCGCTGCTTGTCAGTGAGGAGTTCCAAGGCATAGTGTCGTCTGAAACCGGGAGCTCAAGGGATAGTGAGCAGGTTGATGATCCGCAGGCCGATAAATCAAAAGCTGGTGATAATGTCACCGCTGCTGCCGTCGATGCAGGGACTGTATCCAATAGCTCCACAGGTGAACAATTGTCTAACTCCATAAGCTTGTTTGTTGGGTATGTTTATGTTCTTCACTTAATTTGCTTCACTTTGGTTTGCTGCTTCAGATACCGCTCTAGTCTGGCTTGCTGTTATAACAAGCGTAATGGTGTTCGTCTCCTCCAACCTTGGTGGTTCAGGCTATTTCAACCCTTGAAGCAATCATCTGAATTGAAGATAACAACCCCTCCCTTTTCAAAACTCGTTGGATGTAGAGAAGTTTTTGCATCACCATTTTTTTTACCGATAACTGTACATTCAGTATAACAGAGGAATCTGCAATGGCTTGGCTTTTGGCGGCTATCCCTTTTCTTCTTCTTCTTCTTGTTTTTTTTTTTTGCCCACTCTACTTTACTTCACCGTTCCTCCTGATCACAAGCATGTAGCATATGTTTTTGTGGAGCCAACCATCCGTAATTCGTGATTGGAGGAACGGTACAGCATGTTCAATTGATCCATCAGTCAGGAATGCAGAGCATTAATTGTGCAGAAAGTTAAGCGGACTCTCGGTTCTGGATCATAGAAGTTGTCTTAGCCTTCATGTCTGACCGATTAGGCTCGAGCGATCGCTCAACGTTTGTGTTCTTTTTCAACTGTGCTTGACTGTGTGGTGATGCATGTTGTTTGACCTGTACTTATAAGAATTCCAAGGATTGCCAGCCTGAGCCAGCGTTGCGTTGGACTTGCCTGCCCATGGTTTCACAAGGAAGGATGGATCGATCGCGAGATGAAAAATATTCACACTTGATCTTAGTGGCTGAGGCTGATCAGATCAATGGATGCATCAATCAATTAGCTAGAAAGGCCCTGGAGGCTGGAGCTGCGAGAATAGAAATACACGCCTTCCATGTCCATGCAGCTCGATGCACAGTCACAGAACGACTATATACACTAGAAAGCTTTTGCCTTGCCTGGGGACAGAAATGGCGGGAAGGGATGGTTCATTTCCCGCGCCTCCCCCCCATCCATCCCCTCTCTTGCTCCCATGGGCTTAGGCCGCAGGGGAAGGCGGAAGAAAGAATCAGGGAGGAGGGAACCATGATGTCCTCGAGCCAGCCGGACACCTTCTCGCCGTCGCAGCTCACCTCCTCCCAGAATGCCGCCGATTCCACCACCCCTCCCAGGGTTCTCCTCTCCTCCCACACGCCACGCCCTCCTCCCCCAATTCCCCAACCTTTCTGATGCGTGTCCTGGATTGCAGATCATCGAACACTGTGCCGCTCGCCGTGAAGCAGATCGCCGACGCGCAGCAATCTGGCACCGGCGAGAAAGGCGCTCCTTTCGTCGTCGACGGCGTCGAGCGTATGCACCGTCTGCTTTTCCTCATTTTTCGTGTGTTCGCCGAGACACACTCCTCTGCCTTTGTTTCCCCCACTTCTTACTGTGTGCTTACGAGGTGTGGTGGTGGTGGTGAACGGCAAGGCGGAGCGGACAACGGATGCGTCCTTCACGCTTGATGACGGCACCGGCCGCCTTACTTGCATGTAAATTTAACGAGATACATCTCTTCTTTTTATATATCTATTTATTCTCTCTCAACTATATAGATTTATTCATTACTACCCACATAAAGTATATCTTTTGGAGTATCTTTCAAAACAATTAAATGAGGGTATTCTCTATTACCATCTCAATTTCAACGCAATCTTAATCCTTGTAAAAAATCAAAATAATGAACGGAGGCCCTATATTATAGGGGTATAGTTTTACCATTTGCGCTTCAACTGTTGTTACTGTATGTTATACTGTATATATAGACGCGGCGCCGTGCGAGGGTGATTTTACGGATTTCTTAGGATTTTTACTATTTAAAGAAAAGTTTTGTATTGGTCGAAATGAGGTATCTCAAATTTAAATTTTAAAACTAAATCAACATAAAATCTGAAGAAAATTTAATTAAATCCTAAATAACCCTCATATCATCTCCAAAAATTTTCAAGGAAATTTGAAATCATTTGATGCCTCTGGAAAACCAAAAATAGTGAAATTTAAATGCATTAATAGCATTATCAGAATTTTTAAAAATAGCACAGGTTTGATCATAACCTTAAATTTTTATGGTAGCTTAATAATGCTCACATGACATTTACAAGTTTGATCATGATATGAAATTTTTATGGTAGCTTTGATATACTCTCAGGACCCTTCTCAAAAAGTTTGAAATATCGAATTTATTTGATGCTTCTGGAAAACAAAAAACATTGAAATTTAAATTCATTAGTAGCATTGTCAGAATTTTTAAAAATCGTACAAGTTTTATCATAATCTGAAATTTTTATAGAAGCTTCCAACATCATTTAGTAGCTCAATTAAATTAGTGAAGCTGCTTTAATTGCATTAGCAGCATTGGCAGAATTTTTAAAAATTGCACGAGTTCGATCATGCTCTAAATTTTTTATGGTAGCTTAGCCATGCTCTCAAGACCCTTCTCAAAAAGTTTCAAAAATTTCCAACATGATTTAATAGCTCAATTAAATCTATGAAGTTGATGCAAAAAATTCGAAAAAATGTTTTTACCGGGATTCGAAGCCAAGATCTCACGCACGCACGCAAGGGCTTTACCAAAAGAGCTACATGCATTTGTTTTAATAAGCCAACCATTTGGGCTTGGGAAAAATCCCAAAAAAAGCGCTTTTGCCTGGACCTCACGCATGCAACGCAAGCGCTCTACCGTCTGAGCTACGCGCCGTTTGTGTCACACACACAATGTATCCTTGCTTGCTAATTTTCACCACTGCAGACGACGTAGGCGGCACCGCGTCATGGCCGTGGCCGAAGCCATAGACAGTGCAATCTGATCTGATTCTGATTTCTGAAGGTGCATGCATGGTCTTTCATTCACTCACTCACTCACTCACCGCAGGCAGACAGAAACATGCATGCATGGCGTGTCTGCCTAGCAGCTTGTCCACCCAGCTGCTGCTGCTGCTGCTGCTGCTGCTGCTGATTTTATTTTTACTAGTGTTGAGCACTCAGGCAGGTCAGGCAGCCATCATGCGTGTACGCACAATTAATTCAGTTGCAAATTGCAAGTCTCTAGTCTGTACTTACTGTACTGAACAATCAAGCAGGCAGAGCTGTCCGTGGAATGGCAGGCATGCTGCTGCCGCTTCATCATCTGAATTTCTTCAGATTAGGTTAGTACTAGGTTTCTGATCCCATCCATCAATTTGCTAGCTGTCGGCAGGCGGCAGGCCAATGCTGCCTCCAACTAATTAACTAGTTGCCCGTGCAGGCAGCAGGAGGAATCGCCGCCTCCTTCCTTATTCGGTCTGTGCAGCTGCGCGCATGCCCTTTAATTTTCGTCCATGGATGGATGTCCTTTCCTTCCCTTCCGTTGGCAGCAGTCTGTTTGGCTTTGAATGCAAGCAATGCCATGTACAGATGTACTAATGCAGATGGCCTCCTCCTCCCTACTCCTACGAGTGTCTTTGGTTGCCTCTACCGAGTGATACATGTATAAGATAGATTTAAAAAAATTATCTATGTGTTTAGCTGCTCGAATGGAATGGTGTGTTTGGTTGCCTCTACCAAGTGAACCATTTCATACATGTACCACTTAGTACAAGCAACCAAACACACCGTAATGGTACAGAATCATTCCATCCCATTCAACCTCATCCTATCAACCAAACACACCATACTTTGGATGAATAGAATGGTTCAGCATCTAGAGGAAATATTCCTCAAATTTGTATCACTTGGTCTAGAATGAGATGGTTCCATTCAAACAACTAAATACACATATGACTTTATTTTTGAACTATCTTATACATATACCACTTGGTACAAGGAATCAATCACACCCTAGAGACCCCCGGTATATGAGTAGTGCTGGGAGTTGGGCTGTGCCGTGCCGGCACGGCCCAAGCCCGTCGTGCCTCGGGCCTAAATGCATCGGGCCGACACGGCCCATTGTTTTATGCGTCTTGTCTTGGTGGCCCGATGTGCACAAACCTAGGCCCGGCCCGCCTGAGCACGTCGTGCCTCGATCGGCCGTCTTGCCAAGCACGGCACGGTCGATTGAGATCAAAAAATTCCTTCTCTTTTGGGGTTCTACCTTCCTTTTGTCCCATCAAGTAGATAATTAGTGCTAGTTGTTTAGTGCTACACTCATTATTATACTCTAGCACTTGCTAGTACTCCACTAATCAACAATAGGTATGATTTACCATATGTACATGTCGTCCAAGAGCTAGCTAGTGTTATAAGAATGGATCGGGCCATTTTTCGTGCCGGGCCGGCCCAAGCACGGCACGGCGCATCGGGCCGGGCAGGCGACGGCTGCGTGCCGTTTTGAGGCACTGCAAGACGGCACGGTGTCGGGCCGGGCTGGCACGGCCCATCTGCTATTCGTGCCAGGTCGGGCTTTGGGCCTGTTTTTTTGGGCCGTGCTCGTGCCAGCCCAACCGGCCCGGCCCATTCTCCCAGCACTATATATGAGTACCAAGGAAGGGTTGCTGCAACCGTACGAGCTCGTACTAGCCCAGCTGGTGTACGTTCTACTTACCTAGTAGCTACTCCAGCCCTTTCTTTAATTGCTTCAAGCACATTCATTCAATCATTAAAATCTAGATACCTAGCCTAGCCAGCACTTGAATTGTTCTGGCTACACACACACATACATACATATCACTGTATTGGGAATACGTGGCATTAAAAGCGGCAGTTTGCCAAAAAGCTATGACGTTTCGTGCGCTTACTCAGCTTTCCAACTGCTCCTCCGTTTGATGCGTCGTGCAACGGGGGACGGAACCGCCCACTACCAGCGGGGGAAGCTGTATATATTCCGTCTTCGAGAAAGTGGTCGCCACCTACGCTTTCGAAAACTCCGTCTTCTCTGCCATTTTCTTTGTCTTCTTTGCCAACAAGAAATCTTTAAAACTGTCTGTGATAAGGGTGGACATCACATACGGTTATAATTTAAAGCCGTCTATGATAGATACACTAACGGTTGCACTATATAACCGTCAGTAATGTTCCATATTATAGACAATTTTTAAAACTGTCTGTGATGGAGCGTCTAATATAAGTCTTTGTGTAATAGTGCAAGGTCCCGGGTTACCTGTGGCAACTCAAATTGCCAAATCCAAAGCAAACTCAAGCCTGAGCATCAAAGGCTCAAAACTTATTCAATTACTCATTACACAAAAGAATAGACATCTAAATGATCTTTCAATTTAAAAGTAACTTCATGCCAGAATAATCCAGCAGAGATATATAATCAATTTGTAGCTTGGCTGGCAACTCAATTAATTTGGTACGTAGATGGTCCAGTCCCAATCTGTGAATTAATAATTGAGATGGATTATGCATGAATCGTCGGTCGATCGATCACTGTGCTTGCCGTCGATCTATATATGCACCTAACATACATGAATATGCATGCATGATCGATCGACGGTCATGAGCTAGCCAGCCAGCCAGCTGGGCGGCCGGGGCTAACATACATATACTAGAAGCATGCAAAGGATCGATGCATGGAAGAAGACGACCGAGCTAGGGATCAGGATTAAAACTAAAACTGAGAGAGAGAGAGAGAGAGAGAGAGAGAGATGCCAATTCAATTCATGAAATCTTTATCTATTTACTTGGCAACCAAACCAAACCAACAAATACATGGGGCCGGGCAATCAAGTCAAAGACAAACAACAAATGAAAAGGAGAAACAAGCTTAATTAGCTAGCAACAAAATGCAACATGTTGTGAGCTAGCTAGCTGTACGTACTACAGTATCATCAGTTGGTGTGAGCTAGCTAGCTGTACGTACTACAGTATCATCAGTTGGTGTGAGCTAGCTAGCTGTACGTTATCTCCTGCGTATACGCTGCCGGCCGCCTCTACAGTACTGCACGCAGCATGTATCATCTATTTTTAATTCCTTCCTTCTCATGCACTATTATGCACCTGCATTACTACCTGCGATCTGTAAAAGTAAATTGAAGTCCTAGGCTATGCTGTATTAATAATAAATCAACCCAGATCAATCGTGCATGCTAGCAGTGAGACATTGTACGTACCTAGTGTGTGTACTACGCACTATTCAAGCGGCTTTTAACCTGTCACCTTCTCGTAGTATGATCAATTTGTTTGGAAATTGGTTATCAGGACTGGGAAAAAGTTCAGGGCTCACATTTTGGTTAGGGTTGTCATTTTGTGCTTATCAATTTAACTATGTCGAAATGATGTGTTTTTTTATAACAAAAAAAGGTCTAACCCATTGCAGGTTATCTATATTTGTAATAATTGGTTGCGATCGTGGTTTGTGTTGTATATAATTTTTTTCAAGAGACTCGGGATATGATGTCCGTGGGATGCTGGTTGCTTGGGATTGTGGTCATGGATCTCTTCATCATGCATGGTTGGAGATTTAGTTATAGGCTGGGTGTAGATTGAGACCTTCTGGTCCATTATTTTCTTCGGACTTGTTACAGTTTTATTACAAAACCTTGCTTTGTATTTTTCTTTCGATAGCACTTTGATTGTAACTGTGTAATAATTGATCGGCTGTGATGCAGAGATTCAAAGATGTAATCTTTCATTGTCAAAAAAATAGCTATAGTTGAAGTACGTGGCCAGAATGATTAATTATTAATTGAGAAACAAAAACCTAACCAGCGAGATCGAGCAGGCCGCAGGGTCCGCACGTGTGTGGAGGTTATATTGGAGCGTACATGCGTGTGCCAGCCAACTCAATCAATCTCGCAGGTTGCGGAGGTTTTAACGGCGGCCATCCGACTGGCACGTGCGGCGGCCCTCCTCCTCCCCTCCTCTAGCTCTCTTCCTCCTCCCCCTCCTCTAGCTCTCTTCCTCCTCCGGATCTCTCCTCCTCCTCCTCTACTTGCACAGGCCCTTCCCCTCCGACAAAATTCACCTGGCCGACACACTACATCTCTCTCTCTCTCCGAATTCTCATCACTTCTTCCGCACAAGATTGCTGCCATGCTCTCCACAGGCTTTCTTGAACTGTGAACTCGTGCTTAATTCTTTTGATTTCGGTCTCTTCGATAGCCGTCTTTGCTTGTCGCCCTGTTGATAGTTCAAGAAAGTCCTTGGAAAACATGACGCTTCTTCTTATTTCCACCGATCGATCTATATATCGACGGTATCAGCGACCGGAGATATCTGCAATTAATTGGATCTGCTTGTTTTAGGTATAAAAGAAATTATACCTGAGTGATCATATGACACTATGACATTGTAGCCAAGACCTACAGACAGTATGCAGTAACACACAGGCCACTCACTGGCTTGCCTGTGATTCCAAGAAAGATGAAGCCCGTGGAGATCGTCAACGCCTTCGATGCACAGGTCTAGCTAGACATGATGAGCCTCCATGCGGTGGGAGAGCGAAGAGGGCCGGCCTCCATTGCTCGCCGTAGGAGCTTCGGGAGGTTGCGGAGGTTTTAACGGCGGCTATCCGACTGGCACGTGCGGGTGGCGGCCCTCCTCCTCCCCCTCCTCTAGCTCTTCCTCCTCCGGATCTATTTATATATACAGCCCCTCGCCGTCTCCTCCTCCTCCTCCTCGTCTACTTGCACAGCCTCTTCCCCTCCGGCAAAATTCACCTGGCAGACACACTACACATCTCTCTCTCTCTCTCTCCGAATTCTCATCACTTCTTCCGCTCAAGATTGCTGCCATGCTCTCCACAGGCTTTCTTGAACTGTGAACTCGTGTTTAATTCTTTTGGATCTCTACGGAGATGGTAACGGTCTAAATTAAGTAGATCTAAACCTAAACGAATGTGTATGGTAGGTAAACTAGTACTGTCGGTGTTTCGTGCACCGGCAATACGAATTTATGGTCGGATGGGGTCGCGCGCTCCCTCTCCCCGAATGGTCGACTCAAGGAGTCAGAAGATGTATACTGGTTTGCCGAATGTCCCTACTCCAGTTCGTCAGTGTGAGTGTATTGATCTTTGGGAGACGGACAAGGGTGTATAAGCGAGGCGGACGGTCGGCTGTCCGATCCCTTGAGGTTTTCGCTTAGGGAGTCGAGGCTACCTAGGAGATCGCTTTCTTTTTCTCGCGCCTCCTTCTGGCCCCCGCCTCCTTATATAGACGAGGAGGCGGGTTACACGGGAGTTGGGAAGACTACGAGGAGAGGGGTCTCCACGCCTTGAGGTCTCAAGCTTCGTTTTGTCCTCCGGCCAACCCTGCCCGTCTCCGAGGTAGGGGTTGGTGGCTCAGGGCGCATCTTGCGTAGGTCGTCAGGGTGGCGTGTTGCGTGGTGCTCTTGTCACTTTCGGTGGCTTTAATGGCGCTTGACTTTGCTTTGGCTCTGAGTGGGCGTACTTTCCTCATGCCAGTGTCGAGCGGACGGACGGGGCTTGACTTCTTCTGCGGGCTCTTCTCGACTTTGGAAGGAGCCGCCACCCCTGGATGTCGGGGGACGCCGCGCACAAGGCGCTACCGAGACCGGCGCTGGCTCCCGCTGGCTCGTACAGTGGAGCTTGAGCTTCAATATTAGGCGGCCGGCGCATGCCGACAACGCCTCGAATCGAGTCCGCCGATCGCCGTGGTCGGCCCCCGACAAGTCGGCTCGTTCCTCGCGCCCAAGTACCTTTCGGTGGTGCCGCCTCCGCGTGATAGGTCACCTGCTCGTGCTTCCGGGCCTGATGGGGTACCCATGGTATGGGTACTCGTCCAAGAGCTCCCGAGCCCCGGGAGCGGGCCTGGAGCCGCCGGGGGTTTAACTCGCGCGGTAACCGCCGGCCCGGAGGTCGGTGATGCTTTGGTCGCCGTGGTCGCTCGGGAACCGTGCTACCTAGAAAAAGAGCTCCGGTGGCGGCGCACCTGGTGGTAGCTCAGCCCGAGCGGGTCGTGAGCCTGGCTTGGGGTTTACTGCCGGTCAGCGGCCAGGACTTCGGCGACGCTTTGGTCGGGCCGCCGCTTGGTCATGCCCGCTTAAGAGCCTCCGGTCTTGGCGAGCGCACCGCAGGTAGCTCCCGAGCCCCGAGTGGGTCGGAGAGCCTGGTCCTGGGGTTTAGCCCGGCCACAGTCGCCGATCGGAGGTCGGTGGCGTTTAGGTCGGTTCGACTGGGGAGTCGCGCCACCGGAAAGAGCCTGGTGTCTTGTGAGCCTTGGTGGTGGAACCAGCCCCGAGCGGTCAGGAGCCGGTCGGGTTTACCCTTGGCCGGTGGCCGCGGACTTCGAGTCGCGACGCTTTTTTCGGGTGCCGCTTGTTTGCCGTGTTCGCCTTAAAGAGCTCCGGGGCTTGAAGCGCGACCGGGTGGGTGTAGCTTCGAGCCCCCGAGCGGCCTGGGAGCCGGTCGGGTTTACCGGCCGACTCTGGCGTGCCACGGCAGACGTGGGTCCTCGTGAGTCGTGAGCTGACGCTGCCGCTTACCTTCGCTGGTTTGAACGTGCTCGTGCGAAAGCTACTATCGCGGGTAATCCGAAAGTGGAACCTTGGCGATCCCCTTGAGGGGGTTCGCGTTTCAGCCGACGTAGCTCCGGTGGGCGTCCGACTACCGGCGAAGCGTTCCATAAAAAACCTTTCCTTACTTCGATCCCGCGGTTCGGACCGGGTCGTCTCCGCCGACCCGAGCGGTGGCCGCTACTCATCGATGAGTTCAGCGGAGAGTGTGAGGTATGGTCTCTGACGAGTCACGATGATTGGGTCGTCGCCGACCCAACCGAGGTTCCCTCTGGGGCTCACCGCGACTCGCCCGCTTTTTACGTCTTGGCGGCTTTGCTCCACTGGCCGATTCGGCCTTTCGAATCTACGCGCACGGGCCTCGTGCGAGCCTATAGGCGTTTGCCTCGAGGCGGCGCCCAGCTGATGGCCGCTGCATACCTTTTCGCCGCTGGGCGCCGGCCCATCGTGAATCGGGCGAGGTTCGCGATGTCGCAGACGCGGCGCGCTGGCGCGAGGCGTGCCATCCTGTTTGAGCAGCACGCGCAGCTGGATTTAAATGGATCATGCACGTTATCACGGGAAACGGGCGAGTGGCGGCAGTGACGGCTTATGCATCACGTTGATTTGCGTGAGGAGGCGCGATTTGGCGCGAGGCGCTGCCTGTTTCCCGCCGCGCCTATAAAGGAAGGAGGGGTGTCGTGGTAGGCGCCTAAGCCCTCCGTTCGCGCCTCGCAAAAAAAAAAAGAAAAGGGAAGAAAAGAAAACGAGGAAGAAGAGGAGATTTCGCTTGCCGCGTCGCCTCGCTTCTTCAGATTTTGGAGATGTCGCTGACCCCGCACTCGGCTGCAGCGGGTCGCTATCTCTGTCTGGAGAGGAAGGAGGTCCTTCCTCCGCGGCCCGAGTCCGGCTGGCGAGTTCCGCCGGCCGTGACCGAGGTCCCCGAACGAGGATTCGCGAGATAGTCTGGCCGGCGTTCTTCTGAACTGGGCTTTGACTTCCGCTCCACCCGTCGGTCTCGGGTTGTCGCACTATTACGGGGAGAAGTTCATCACCTGAACCCGAATGGAGTCCTCCATATTGCGGTCTTCATGCGACGCTGTGAGGCCTTTCGGGATTGAACCTCATTTTGGGCTCTCGCGCCACTTCTTCTTCGCGAGGCCGCCACCGACACCGCCGGCCTCCTCGGGCTCGATGATCCAACTGCGCAACCACCGCAAACCGTTCTACGCCGATTTGAGGCTGAAGACGCCTAACCTGGGGTGGCATAGCGAAAGTGGTTCTATGTCCTAACTCTCGACAACAAAGGCGTCTCCCTTCAAGCGTGGGAATTTACCAACGCCGCATCCCTGTTGGGGCTGGGGTCCCGACACGGGACCTGAAGAAGGTGGACGCGATCCTTGAAAAGCTCGATCGGACTGGCCTCGAGGCTGCAAGGTGGTCCTCGATGACGTTTCATGGAGAGGCGATTCAACCCCTCAAGGGTGCTACGCCCCATGTTTGAGTACATTAGTGGGCCGACCGACCGCAAGGTCGCCGAGCGGAGCTCTCTCCGCCGGAGATCTCGCGCGTGTCCGCAGCCTCCATCGCGGAGACACCGAGCCCGGTAGGCGAGGCGCTCGCGCTGCTTCGGCGCTAATCCGCACCTGGTACGTCTGGACGGCTCTGCTCGCTTTGCTTTGCTTTCGCTTCCTTCGCCTCTTACCCGAAAGCGTGCCCCGCAGGGCTCGGTGGACTGATCTCGCCCCTTGCCGTAGGGAAAAGGAGTTGAGGCGCCGCGCTCGAAAAGGAGAAGCACGCCGCCCAGCCAGCGAAAAAGAGGCCGCCAAGACGCAGAGGGAGGAAAGAACGCCATGACCAGTCACACAGGCGAGGAGGTCTCGGAGGAGACCTCAAGAGACTCTCAGGTGACGAGCAACAAGGCTTCCGAGCGAGGAGGAAGTCGCCGGAGGCGACTCGGGCACCGCGACGCTGGTCCCTGGGCCGGGCTTGCCAGCGCTCCTCCGAAGAGACTGCGGCGCAGGGGTTTATCTCAGCGGAAGCGCGGTCCTCGTCGCCTCCTCGGGTCCGCAAAGAGTGGCACGCCAGTGCTTTGTTCATTCCTCCCAGAAGTGACTTGCGCACTCCTCTGGTCTTGACTTCTTTCTGCAATTCTCGACCGACCGCCGTGACGCAGGGGCCTCACTGGCCATTGAGGGCGCCGAGCCCTACTTCGGTGAGGAACCGCCCCTCGGCTCGCTGGGCGCGTGCGGTGGTTTCGGAGCGAGATCGTCCGGATCGCCTCGCGTAGGGCTCGCTTGCCGAGGACGCCGCCTGCGAGGGACGATCTGGCCGGATCGCGATGCTGCGCGGGCAAGCCCGCGGCGTGCTTCCGCCTGCGTCGACCGAGGCCGGCTGGAGTTCGCTGCTCCCCGCTTCGCCGGCCGTGGAGGTCGGCCGCGAGTCTGCCGGGAAGACTGATTCGCGCGCTTGGTAACGCCGGCGGACGAATCTACCACCCGCCGGGGCCGCGCCTTCGGGGCGGTCCGAGTGTCGCGATGCAAGATACCGATCACAAAGCGCCTGGCTTGGGCGGAATCAAGTCGTACGGATCGCGATCTGATCGCCGGTCTTGGCCCGACCTGACTCGGGTCCCGCTCGCTCGATTTGACGACGCAGAACGCGGATTGGGACGCCCGAGGAGGAGATGGAAGGATCCACGCCGACCTTCTTTGTTGTTGACGCCGTCCAAAGGCGCAGGGAAGTCCATTGCTCAGAGTCCCGCTTCGCCGGATCGGGTAAGTTTGATCGATTTCTCTTGTGCATCTTCTTGGCCAGAAATGGAGATCGATCGCGGGTACTTGCAGCGCTTTGACATCCCGGCGGTGGACAAGTCAATGTTCCTCGGCACTTGCACACCGGAGTGCCGTGAGAAAGAGCCGCTTGACGCCGGAGGCGCCACGAGCAAGGAAGGGTCGCCTCGTGGTCGTAGTGAGGGAGGTCGGAAGCCTGCTGAGGCTCAGGACGTGGTCGTTGGCCACCGAGGAGAGAGGGCCGGTCGTCACCCGGATCGGCCGGCCAAGACCTTCGCAGACGGGCAAGATCTCGCATCCGTGAGGTCGCGCCTCTATCTGGAGGAATGCGAGTCGGTCCTTACCAGGAGGCCGACTCACGGCCGAGGGATCTCGCTAGGGGAGCTCGTGACGATGAAGGAGCTTGAACGTGCTACGGCCGGACGAAGCGTGCCAAGGTCGAGAGGAACTTCGCGCTAAGGAGGCTTCCGTACGGTGAGTAGTTCGTTCTTCCGGAGTCACCACGGCGAGCATCCCTGACGTTGAGCTTTCGCCCCTCGCAGATCTGAAAAAGCCTTACCGACGCTATTTGAGTCGCGAAGGGCGGCGGTGGAGGCACGAGACGCCAGCGGTCGAGTCCGCGACTCGGCCCTTTTGAACAAACTACCAAGTGAGAGGGATGCGGCCGATACGACGACCACCGACGGTCCTCCACGTAGGCCCAGCACCGCGACCGGGTCGTTGGCTTATCCGGGCTCCCAGCGCCATCCTCCATGCTTGGGTGGATCCTGCGTCGAGGCGTCGCGAAGCGGCGGTGCTTACGCTTCGACTCGGCCCTGGTCAACACCGTTTCTTATTACGACGGCGTCGACCTTGAGGCTGCCGAGCGCGCCGCTGACCGGCCGGCGATGAAGAGGTCGACGCTGCTCATGGCCCGGCCGATCCGCAGGCGCCCCAAGAGATTGCCGGCCGATCTCGCCACAAATTCTCCTCGGAAGGGGAGGAAGATTAGTTTTCCTTCTGCTTGCTTTTTGGCAATGTATGTAATGAACAAGACTCGCCTCTAGTTGAGAGCTCAAACGCCGGCTGTTTTAAGTTACTGCCCGCCTACCCCGTGTTTCTTTTATGAATTTGGGCAATTTTTTCAACCAGTAGCTACGCGGCCACAGGTGCCCCTGAGCGTAGGGCGTTGCACCAGGTTCATGAAGAGGACACGGCAGAGCCGCTTTGAGCGATTGCTTGATGGAGGAGGTGTTGGGGTCGACCACCTCCTTCGCTGCTTACGGTTGAAATCTAACCTAAGTGGGGGTGCTCCACCGCTCATAGTGTTTCTTGCTCTGAGGGCTTGTTTCTCCGCAGAGTGCCATCAAGCCGTAGTCGCGAGGGCGAGGTCGTAGCACTTGGAGCCGAGGGAAGCAGCCGCGAGGTAGATAGCTCGATGGTCGGAATGCGGGCTTAGGTTAGCGACAGCGCTTTTAAATGATGGTCGGGTTGGGGGCCAAGGTTAGCAGTATTCACGATCTATATCGAAGGTTCGTCTGACCACCGCCGCCCTTCGCTCAGGTAGCCTCTTTATGCAAAGTGCTACTTCGTAACTCAGATGCCGCGGGCGTGGTCAGAGCATTTTGGTTTTGAGGAGGTTACTTAAGAGGAGCCTTGGCCGGAGTGGTAACCGGTTATCGATTTAGGTCGCCGACCTCGAGGTCATGCACGCCCCGAGTGGTGCGTGGGGATCGAGGGTGCACGCCACGCGCCGCTTGAGTTCGTGGGCGATTCTTTCAAAAGGAACTTTATGCTTTCTGGGGATAAGGGTGGATTAACTCGCTCTTGAGGACCGCTGGGCCGATTTGAGCCGACGCCTGGCGCCGTCTTCGTGACCGCTATGACTCCCAAGGCGCTTCGCCTTCCTCTCGTGACCGCCGCGATGCATTTGGGGCGCTGCCTTCGCCAACAGTTATAAAAGGAGAGGCGCTAAGGTGCTCGTTACTTCGCTAAGGCCGCTAAACGGTTGCTTCGCAGGCGCTATGGCGGACCGCTACACACAACTTCGAGAGGAGGTGGCGACGCAACAAGCCTGGCCGCGGGTGGCGGAGGTCGAGGCCGGTTGCAGCGTGGGGATGCGGCGAAGCCGGCATCCTTGTCGCGGGCATTCCCGTGGGAAAGGTGGCGGGCGTGATCCGGCTGGATCGAGCGACGCCACGCGGTCGGCTTGGGTGGCGCGACACCAGAGGGAGTATCGTGCCTTTGCCGAGTAAAGGGACCTTGGCGAGTGGTTCCTTTTTGGGTCGGGCTGTTCCTCCCGTGAATGAATAAAGTGTTGCTTAAGCTTCCTCGCTTCTTCCTTCTTCTTTGAGGACTTTTGCGCTTATGATTCGCCCATATTTGTAGTCTTTTGGGATCGCAATGTGATCCAAATGCGTAGGTTGGAGGTGGAATTTCGCATTTTTGCCGCCGAGATGACCCTTCCAACCGAGGTTGGTTGTTCTTGTGTCGCGGTAAGCTTGCGCGCAGTATCGCTTCGGGACCTTCGCCGGGCGAGGTCGCAGGTTTGCGCAGTGCAAAAAGATGAAGAAAGAGGAAAGCACTTGGTTGTTCGAGAGTCGCTGGCCGCTTTGCTCAAGTGTTTTTCGCGTGGTACAAAAAGAAGAGAGAGGCCGACTATGGATAGAACTTCTCGGCCTTCTCTATGTTCCAGGCGCTTGTCACGAGATTCCTTCTGTCCTTTGAGGCGAAAGTGCTTCTGCCTGAGGATTCCGCGATGGTGAAAGAGCCCTCCCAAGCGGAGAGTTTGTGCACTGGCCCTTCGCGGACCGACTTGGCGCAAAGACTAAGTCGCGACTGAACGAAAGGCCGCGGACTGGCTGGTCAGGGTAGCGATTAACGCTCGCTTGATATTTTGCCGATCAGAAGATCAAGCTGGGCGCCTCGAAAGCCTTTAGCCTACGAGGTCATCTTGTTCGCTCGATTGTCCCGCGTTGAAGTTCGCACCCTTGGTGCGCCAGATTCAAGGCTCGGTCGGGAGGACAGCCTCTCCGCCTCCAACACCAAGAAAAGGAGGAACCCGGCCGACCGGGTCGGGCGTGGTTCGCAGACTCCAAAGCACGGGCGGTGCTCTGCCGCCCATCGTCTCCGCCGAATTTCTTCAATGCGGTCAAGATTCGTGGCTTGAGTCCTGGAGGATCATGCCGCTTGGCTCGCTTACCGTCCGTTGGGGCTCCTAAAGCACGCCGCCCGCTTGACTCCTGATGTTGAAGTTGTCGCGGAACTCGAGAACTCCTTTCCCGTGAATCGCCCCGCTGTTTCCGTGATGATGGAGTTGGGCACCGGAACCGTAGACAATGTCGCGAAGAAACTTGCCGCCCAAGGCCGATGTGATCTTTTGCCAATGGCTTTGCTTCAATCCACTTTGTGAACTTGTCTCACGACAAGCAAGTGAGTGAAGCCCCCGGCGCCTTTTCAAGGGTCCGACTGTGTCGAGCCTCAAACCGCCGAAGGGCCATGTGATGGGGATCGCTCCACAGTGGCTTCGCAGAAGATGTCTGGTCACCGCTAAGAATTGGCATCCTTCGTGAGGTGCTGACAACTGGGTCGCATTCGCTACGGCTGCCGGGCCAAAGAGAAACCTTGTCGAAGGCCTTTCCTACCAGGGACCGGCGCGATGGTGCCCGTGACACCTGTCGTGGATGTCCTGCAGAAGGTGCTTCCTTGGTTTCGGTCGAACGCACTTGGCGATTCCTGACGGCTCCTTCTTGTAGAGGGCGCCGATCAGGATTTAAAGACTTAGCCCGCCGAGCGGCGCCGAGCCTCGGTGGAGTCGGCGAGGGAGCGACTGCTTTGTCAATCGACCGACAAATCCGGCCGCCTCGATCGGTTCGATGCTCAGACGCCAAGTCCGACCAGGTGTGGGCATCCGACCAAGATCATGGGGCCGCCGCCTTTGAAATGGCGGCGCCAAGACTGATCCAACCTATTGATGGGCTGAGGTCGAGACGAAGATTCCAGGGGAACCGCCCTTCCTCGAGGGGCGAGGTTGGCGAGAGCTCTGGCCACCGCTATAGCGCTTCGGTAGCTATGATGGAGCCTCGAAACCCTTGAACTTCTCCTCGAGCTTGCGGACCTCCGGTGCAAGAGGCGACCATCCGAGCGCCACGGGGCTCGCGGGCTTTATCACTTGGTCGGCGATTTACCGGCTTGGAGTCGCGCCGCGAACGTTGAGCCGCCGTGGCGCTTCTGTGCTGGCGATCCAAGGCCGCTGACGAGGGCTTCAGACGGCGACATTGTTGGTGGCGTCGAAGAGTAGTCGATGGCGTCTGGGAGTTTGTTGCCGAGTGGGGAGATGATGACCACCGCCGCCCGTTCTTGGTGTAAGACCCATCGGCACATCGTTCAAGATCGTCCTCGGATCCGCAGGACTTGCGCCGTCGGCCTCGGCGACAAAGTCCGCCAAGACTGGGAGACTTGATCGCCGCCCGGGACGACGATATGTCGAGGCCGTTGAGCTCGAGAGCCCATTTGGCGATCCTTCCCGTAGCGCCGCGGTTGTGGACGCATTTCTCCGAAAGCCATGAGGAGGTTACCACGAGATGGGGTGTCGATCGGGCTAATGGGCAAGCTTCTTGGTGATGAGCACCGAGTACAGAACTTCGTGATCTGAGGATATCGGACCTTTGTTTTGAGAGCACCTGGCCGACGGCGTAGACCGGCTCTTTGCACCTTGAGAACGCTGCCTTCCTCTCCGCCGCTTCCACAACAAGTGCCGCACTTTGACGACCGAGTCGTATGGCGGCGGATGTAGAGGAGCAAAGGCTCCCGCGTCGGCGACCAGATCGGAGGTG
Source organism: Rhipidocladum racemiflorum (assembly GCA_036346355.1). Classification (NCBI taxonomy): domain Eukaryota; kingdom Viridiplantae; phylum Streptophyta; class Magnoliopsida; order Poales; family Poaceae; genus Rhipidocladum; species Rhipidocladum racemiflorum. The sequence continues at coordinate 566,236 of CM070572.1, forward strand.
AGGTCGAAAGACCTTTAGTCGACTAAAGGCTTCGAGCCTGGGTTGGTCCAGAAAATGGCCTGACTTCTTCATCACCTTGTAGAGTGGCATCCTCGTTCACGAGGCGGATACGGCGACTTAGTGCCGCGAGGCATCCCATCAGCCTTTGAACTCCCTTCAGACGTTGATTGGCCCCATCCTTGCGATAGCGGAGATCTTATCTCGGTTGGCTTCGATGCCGCTGGAGACGATGAATCCCAAAGAACTTGCTCCTCGGGGACCCGAAGACGCACTTCTGGTTGAGCTTTATGCGTAAACCGCTCGAGGTTCGCAAAGTCTCCTCCAGTGTCGGTGATGAGGTCATCGGGCCTTCCTGGTTTTGACAACGATAAACAGCGACGAGGCTTCGATAAACGGCTAATTTGGTCTCAAAACATGCGCATACATCGGCTGCACGTGGCGCGCGTTGCACTAAAAGGCATCGTGGACGTAACAAAGATTTGAGCCATACGGGTGATGAAGGAGGTCGCGAGCTGATCGGACTCCTTCATCGCAACTGGGTGATAGTCCGAGTAGGCATCCAAAAGGAAAGGACTCACACTCCGGTGGAGTCCACGACTGCTCGATGCGAGGCAATGGGAATGGATCTTCGGACAGCCTTGTTGAGGCTCGTGTAGTCAACGCGACATTCTCCATTGCCCCGACTTTTTCTTTACAAGGATCGGGATTGGCGAAGACTGGCGGTGACGCCTCCTTACAAAACCGGCCAAAAAAGTTTGGCGATCTCTTCCCTAATGGCCCGTCGCTTTCTTCGGTTTAAACGGCCACAGCGCCGGGCGATCGGTCCGATCCCGGCCGAATGTTCAGGAGTGCTCGGCGACCTCCTTCGGGACTCCCTGCATGTCCGAGGGTCTCCAAGCCGAAGACGCCTCGGTTTGCTTGGAGGAAGTCGACGAGCGCGCTTTCCTATTTGGTGGTGAGGGGCGCCCCGATCCGCGACGTTCTTGGCGATCTCTGGATCAACAAATGACTTCCTTCGTGTCCTCTGCGGACTTGAAAGAGCTAGTCCCCGACTTCTTTGGAGTCGGGGCGGATCCGGGGCCTTCTCCTGGAGCCGGGCGAGCTCGGCAGGCTAGGACCGGCTTCAGGCCGGGCCACGCGGTTAGCTGTAGGCTTAGCCGAAAGATGTGGCCACGGTGATGACTCCTTGCGCCCTGGCATCTTCACCGAGGTAGGTGTAATTGGGGACCGCCATGAACTTCGTAGCATGGTCGTCCCGAATCGGCGCGTGGTAGGAGTCGGAAGTCCACAACCTCGAAAGTGAGGCTCGGTCGCGGTTGTCCCTGCTCCTGAAGGTGACGCGATCAGACCTGCCCGAGGGGTGGGCCTGTTGGCACGGGTACGACGCCATGGAAGGGCGCCTTGCTCACGGGGAGGGCGAGCCGAGGGACCCTCAGTGGCATCCAGGGTCTCAACATATGATGTTGAGATCGCTATCAGCGCCCATGAGCACCTTTGTCAGCGCCGTCCCCACGATGGGGCGACGTTTGACGACGAAGTGATAGCGCCCCGGTGCGGATGTGGTCGGGTGGTTTCGGTCGGTCGGCGACGGGCACTCAGACCACCTCAGTGGTAGGCGGGCACGGCGGGTAGCCGTGGTGGACCTCTCTGCGGGCGAAGCCGTCGCTTGTTTCGGCGAGCACTCCGCCCCTCCAAGATCATGACACCCGGCCGAGTTGTGGGAACTCGTCGGTGGCTCATCGCTTTGTCCCGGCTGCCGGGCGGGGTCGCGCTTCTTCCTTACCCCGCGACGCCTGGGGTTTCCGGAGAGAAACCGCTCAGGACTTCGCAGCCCCGGAGCACTTGTGCTTGACGGGATAGTCGTGGGTTCGGGCACGGACTATCCATCAACTTCTCGAATCGGTCGGGTGTGCCACGAGCCTCGCCGCTAAGGTTCTGGCCAAATGGGCGACCATTCGGCCTTTCGCGCCCTGCTTCCTTCCGCTTTCTTTTGTCCCAAGGTCGGGAGGGGGCGCCGCCGAGGTCGTTGTCTTGTGGGCCGCTTTCCTTTCGAAAGATGGCCCCCCACGGCCTCCCGCCGGAGGCGTGGTTGGTGGCGATGTCAAGGAGCTCCTTGGTGGTCCGGCTTCAAGACCCCAACTTGTGGACTCGTGAGCCGCATGACGTGGTGTCGTAGATGAACGCCTTGACAACGCTTCGGCGTCGCGAATGTCGGGAGCTCATTGCACTTGCTGGGAGAAGCGGCGGATGTAGTCCCGAGGGTCTCACGGCCGCCGCTGCACTTTTCAGGTCCCAGGAGCTGCCATGCGTTTGTATGTGCCCTGGAAATTTCCGGACTAAAAGGTTCGCCAGTGTCGGCCTACCGCGATGGTATCTGGGCGGGGTGCATCGAGCCATGCTCGAGCCGAGTCCGCATAAGATAGATGGGGAGGTATCGGATAACGAAGGAGTCGTCTGTCGCTCCCACCGACAGCAGCCGGAGGTCTTCAACTGCACACTCGGGGTTGGTAGCCCCGTACTTGGCTATGTTGGTCGGAGCCCTAATCCGACCGTGAAGTCGGCGCTGGCGGATGCGCGGTGAACGCTGCGCGCCCAGGACCGCTTAATCTCTGGGTCGGGGATGGTTGTCGCCGTGCTATCGGCGATTTTGCGGTGGTCGCACGGTAGCTCTTCTTCGCGCTCGAGGTGGTGCGGAGATCATACTTGTCCCCGTGCGATGGCGCCGACCGGGTGTATGATGCACAGGGAGTTCGTATGGGCCGTTTTGGCCGGCTCCGCCGCCCTGTGGAGGGGAGGGCCCAGCGCCTGGCGGCGCCCGTCACGAGTTGAACCTGGGCGCGGTTTAACGACAAAGACGCTCTACCGACCCCTGAGGTTCTCGTAGGTGGTTTAGCCAGTTCGTTGGCTCAGCAGCCTCGAGCAGCATTGCCGCTAAATGTTACGGATTCTCGTTGCGCGAGGAAGAACGGAAGGTCGTCAGCTTCCTCACCAATTGTCGATGCACCGACGCAGGCCGCTACTACGGGAGGCCGGTGGGCTAGGGCTAGACGGCGGCCGCTCTCGCTCGAGCTTATCGAGCTCGGCCTTTCGGCTTCTAACTCCTCGCGCTGTCACGAGGTCGGGTTAAGCGCTGTAGGTGTTGGCGTCAGTCTTCCCAGCGGGATTCTCCCGCCGCTTCGTCACGGAGGAGGGTCCCGATGGTAACGGGGTGGAGGATGGCTCCGCCGCACTGGCCATATTGCACTCGGGTGTAGGCTCCTTCGAGGGCACACTCTTTGTCGAAGCTAGAGCCGTGGTCGAGGAATCCGCCAAGAGGTCGTGGAGAAGCCGCGCATCGCCATGGCCACGAGTTGTGAGCTCGTGGAGGTGGTTCCGCCGCCGGCCAGCAGCGGCGAGGCGTGTCGCCAGGAGCAATGCCGGGCCGCCCGTCCGTGCGACGACCCATGCGGGGCCTCGAGGCCGAGGTTGCCGAGGATCGCAAAGAATCGCATCCAGGCTCGCGGAGGGCGCCCGCCGGCCTCGACGGCAGGGACGAGGACAAGCTCTCTGGCCAGAGTGATCGATGAAATCGAGGGCGCTAAGCGGATTCACCGACATCGGCGAATCGTAGGGAGGAAGCTACCGTGAGGAGAAATGGGAAACTCAAGATGAGGATGTCGGTGAAGACGCTGCGAGCCTCCCTACCGGGCGCGCTTAACTGCTTGTTTACGTGGCACCTAAGAATATTTAATTTATGGTCGGATGGGGTCGCGCCTCCCTCTCCCCGAATGGTCGACTCAAGGAGTCAAGATGTATAATTGTTCGGCCGAATGTCCCTACTCCACTGCAGTGTGAGTGTATTGATCTTTGGGAGACTGACAAGGGGTGTACAAGCGAGGCTGACTGGCCTACCGTCCGATCCCCTTGAGGTTTTCGCTAGAGTCGAGGCTACCTAGGAGATCTGCTTTTCTCTTTTCCTCCGCGCCCTCCTTCGGCCCTCGCTCCTTATATAGACGGAGGAGGCAAAAGTTACACGGAGTTGGGAAGACTACGAGGAGAGGGGTGCACTTGCGCTCTTGAGGTCTCGCTTCGTTTGTCCTGGCCAACCCCGCCCGTCCGAGGTAGGGTTGGTGGCTCTGCGGGCGCATACCTTGGCGTAGCCGCTGTCGGTGGCGTGTTGCGTGGTGCTCTTGTCACCCTCGGTGGCTTTAATGGCGCTTGACTTTGCTTTGGCCTCTGGCTGGGCGACCTCATGCAGGCGGTGTGCCACGGACGGCGGGGCTTGACTTCTTCATGGCTCTTCCGACACTTTGGGAAGGAGCCGCCACCCTGGTACGGATGTCAGGACGCCTGCGCTAAGGCGGCCGTACCGATAATCAAGGCCCCGCTGGCTCGTCGCAGTGGAGCTTGAGCTTCACATTAATGGCGCGGCGCATCTGATGCCGACCGCCCCGAACCAGTCCGGCCGACCGTCGGTCGGGCCCCGCATAAGTCGGGGCTCGTTCCTCGCGCCAAGTACCTTTCGCGGTGCCGGCTCCGCTGCGGATAGGCCACCGTGCTTCCGGGCTGATGGGGGTACCCATGGTATGGGTACTCGTCAAGTACTATTCCATCGCCCAAGTTTACAAGGTGTATTTTTGATGATCTTGTCTATAGATACAAGGCATACTTTATATTTCAATGCAAACCGGTGCGATATGATCCATACCTCTAATTAATATCCATATTTACTTTATATTCTCTACATGCATGCATGCATTGAATGTACGTAGTACTTAATTTTTAATATATTTTTTTTGGTCTACGTTTAAAAAAAATACATTTTATAAACTTGGACGGAGTTAACATATACAATTGCACATGTTGTATTTCGCGCAGGTTTGCTTCGCGTTACCTTACAACATTATCCCATGCATGTACTCGTGTATAGCGACATCTCATGACTAACATGCATACATGCTTGGAAATGTCAAGTATATATATACCATGAGGAAAAGGAAAGGAAAGGTGAGATGCAAGTTCCAATTTCTCATGAGAGAAGGGAAGAAGGGCCATGCATGCGGCGTCCCTGCTGGACCTGGACGCCTGCTGTGCTGTGCTGTGCTGATTGATCGTCTTGTTGGTTCAGAAAGACAGATAGCGTGCACGAGCGTGCAGCAGTAGAATGGCAGATCGGAGGAGCTGCAAGTGTACGATTCCAGCGAGCTTTTGTTCACGTCTCGTCCATCCACCCAGCGGTGTCGACCGACCCGACCTGACCTGAGCTTTTGCTCTGAATCTGAACGTATTGTACTCCATCGTGTACATCTTGTAGATAAAGCTGGCAACTTGCAGGCTTTACATTTCTAAACAGCTAGGGCGAATGAGAAGTCGAGGGACGGAGATAAAAGAAGCCGCCAGGCAGTACTCACACCCGTGTGCTGCCTAATTGATTTGGGGCATTGTACACCTGATAGTTTTTACACAGACCAATTATTCGAGGCATTGTACACCTGATGGTTGGCAATTAATGGCACAATTAATCAGCTAGCCCAGTACAGGTTGAAGTAAAAAGAGGGGCGTGGTTGGGTTTTGACACGACAATGTGCGATGAGAGACCGAGGAGACGGCGGTAAAGGGTGGTAATTAGCCTGCTATATCTATATAGCTAGGGTTTGGATTGGAGGGAGGTGGGGAGAGCACTCAGCTTTTTAGGTGCAGAGTGGCTTTCACTCAATCAGCAGAGAACAGCAGGCGCAGAGGTGCTGCCGGCCTCGCAAAAGGGAGGTCGAAAAGATTTGCAGAAAAGTTTATCAAAGGGGAGGAATGACGGTGATCATGATGAAACCCTAGCTCGTCCTCTTTTCACTCTTTGTTCAGTTGTTGTTGCCAACTGTGGCTCTGCCACTGCCGAGCGAGCTGTGACCTTCCCCAACCCAACCAACCAACCCACCCTAAAGCAAAGAAATGCAACGCAAAGCATGCAGCTTTAATTTGGCATGTACCTTTTTGGTTTTGTTTGTTTGCTGCGTTGCTGTCACCCCAGGCAACCAAACAAATCCATCCCATCCATCTCTCAGCAGTACTAGTTAGTGACGCGCATCATCATCATCATCATCATCTCTAGATCTCAACATACATACTCCCATCTAGTTAGTTGTGTTGTGCTTCACTGAAATGCTCATGGAAATTTTTTAATCAGCAGTGTAGTACTTGCTGCTGTATCATGCAGTGTAGTACCTCTCTCTCTCTCTCTCTCTCTCTCTCTCTCTCTCTTCCCCCCTCAGGTAACAGCAGTGTAGTACTTGCTGCTGTATCAGAAATTCAGAATTCAGACCAATAATATTCTTCTTATTGCGTATTACTGGCGCTCATGCATGGAATACTTTTAGCAGATGTAAGAGATCGATATCACTACCACAAGGTATTTTAGAAAATTTCACCGTGACTCACTATAGATTTTACACCCCAAGAAGGTCGTTGGGTGGACTAGCTAGCTAGTTCATGCTACATACATATTTGTGGGCAATTGATCGGATCTTCATCTGTCACGGTTATAGTGGGCCGGGCAGGCATGCGCTCTCTCATCAACAGAAGCCATTGCATAATTTCCCCGGCGAATTGACAGCACTCCAGATGTATCATGCACCTGTTGGGTCTGTCTTTAATTTGTTTGTTAGGATATAATTAACCCGATTTTGTTGTGCTTGGTGCGAAATGAAATGTTTTGATCAACTCCGAAATAATAATTTCGCGACGTGCAAGCAGAGAGTCCACAAGATGTTTTGATCAACTTCCAGAATGCAGGACGGACAGTCGAAGGCGATGGAGAGACTTGGTGGTCGATCAGCATCCATCACTAGAGTACTATGGTGTACTAGCTAGGCTAGCTAATTAGGGCTTTGGAACTGATAAGCCTGGCTGACCTGACATGAGGTCGGCACCAGCACAAGACCTCTATGCAGCTAGCTATCCATGACTGCCTACCCTCCCTGTATACGCACCAACCGTCCAACTTTATATATATATAAATACTTCCTACCTCTATTTGGTTAAAAACAACTTCTTAATCAGGAAGAATCAGCTAACAACTTTCACTTGTAGAATATGATTCCACTTGTATAAAATCAGTTAATATATAGAGAGTAGGGAGTACATACTCCTGGTAGCATGCTTTCATTTTCATATCAATTACATGGGACATCATGGTGCCTCGGCACCAAGATTCAAAACGGATATTTTTTCTATTTATTTGCATTCGAAATTTTTTGAAATTTTTAGTATATTGAGATTAACCAGTTTACTAACTAGTTCAAACAAGTTAGATTGAAATTCGAACTAGAGTTTTGTTTTTTTATGATAGTTTGATTGTAGGTATGTGCTGAGTATATATAAATCAGCAAAGCATGTAATATAAATTTGTTGAAATCTTTGAATTCGAGTATACTTTTTCAAAGGTACGTGTTTCATTTGAATTGTTATAGACGGGTATATAACCGAATTTGACTTGAATTCGTGCATTTAAAATCATGATGTCTGAGCACCATGGTGCCTCATTACGGCGTCATATATATATGAAAATAAAATCATGCTTCCAGAAGTATATACTTCCTATTTCTTGTATATTAACTGATGTTACGCAAATAGAAGTTATTAATTAGTTGCACGCGCGCGCGCGCTGACACAATAGTGAGGCAAGCGTGACTTCATGGCCAAGCTGTGTTGATTGGCTTCATTCTGAACCATGCACCTAGCTAGCTTCCGAGGTCGATTAGACATGTTCAGTACTCAATTGTATGCGCGCCGGAATCAATAAAATGGATACATTGATTGTTGCTATTACCAGTGGCGTAGTCAGGATTTTAAAGAAGGTTGGTCCAATTTAAAAAAAAATAGGTAACAAGGCAATATATAAACATAAAATGTATCAAAAGCTAAATATATACGAAGATACTAATAAGGTTTTAAATATTACCATTAGCATGGAGGATATGAAGAATACTCAGTGGGTCGGGCTGGCATTTTTTTCCTTCTGTTTTATACGCTGTACAGCTCTCAAGAAATAGGAGGATATGAAGAATACTCGGTAGGCCGGGTTGGCACTGGTTGGACCATGGCCCAACCGTGCCAACCCTTGGCTACGCCCCTGGCTATTACTCCCTTCGGTTTCATAATTGCTATCGTTAAAGCGTTCTGTAGTTTGGTCAAAAAATTCTATCGCTGGACCGTTTTGTAGCCAGTTTTAGACCAGATTAGTCCTGTTGCAATCAATAGCACCAGATTTTCAAAGTATACGTATGCATATTGATTGCTAACGCTTGAGCTATGCATGCACACGTGACGATTGGATATGCTTGCTTTGAGAATTAGGATCACACCATTCCCAAACAATTTTATATGGCCACAATAGAAAATTATCACTCTATTAATCACTCCTTGGTACGTGAGATTATGTCTAAAACGATAGAAAATATGAAACTGGAGGGAGTAATCGCTTAGTTTTATGCACCGAACCACCTCACATGCCAGAGCCAAGGTCGCGTGCTACGCTACATCGTATAAAATTTGACCTGACGGTTATTTTTGAAAAAAATATATATGAGAATATGAACGTAATTTCTGTTTTTCGGGTTCCCCCCCCCCAAAAAAAAAAATCTAGTGGCTAGGAGTCGTCGGTTAATTTGCGGAACCACAAGACATGTTTGTAAAAAACCAATGGAGGACCAGTTGGTGAATTTGCGGAACTACGGGTTCTTTTTTACAAAAGAGCCGGTGCAAGGACCTAAACCCAAATTCTTTTCTTTTTCAAAAAATGAGTGTCGGAGAATTTGTACAAAAAAGCCGGTGGGCGAACCTAAAGGATCTTGTGTTTCAAATTTTGATTTAACTCATTTTGATACCATCATGTAATTTGGTATAATGGTTTTATTACTTATGAAGTGTTGTGAGTAATTTATCGCTTCTCGCTTACGAAGGAACGTGAGTGAATTGTTGCATAATCATTCGATTACTTGTTAATTTAATTATTCATCAAATTGTCTTAATTTCATTCATGCTTTCAATTATCATTCAGTACTACAGTTCTGTCGATGATTGGAGAACGGGCTCCCGTCGAGCTTACTTGTTGAATGGGGGATCAACAGAGCCCCGTCGTATGAATCGGGAAGGTCGTCCGAGCGACGCCAGGTCGGGAGAAGAGGGACGCGGTGTTTATCCTGGTTCGGGCCTCTCACTACCGAGATAATAGCCCTACTCCAGTGTATTGAGTTCTGTATTGGGGCCCCCTTTGTTACAGATATCAGGGGGGTTAAATACTAGGCCTAGAGATACATAGAAGGTAACTACCCCCTGGATTTACGCAATGCAACTATGTCCGTAATCTGCTGCGCTTGATCTGCGCGTTATTTGAACTTCGGGTATGATTTCCCTTGATCTTCGGCTGATTGGTTGCGGCCTTCCTTCCCCGGGCATTGACCGAGTCCACCGACCAAGTACCCGAGTAGGACGCGATCTCCACGAGCATGCCTGCTCGTGGTCGTTTGGAATGGCCGTGAGTGAAGGGGCAGACGTGTATGCTCGAGAGGCGTGATGCTCATTTCGTATTCCCGAGCATCTTTTGTCGGCATTGTATGGTCGGCGAGCCTCAGAATCACCCGGGGGTACCGTGGTCTTTTACCAGATAGTCAATCCCCGACAGCTAGCCCCCGAGGTTCAAGCGGGGAACCATCTTTGCTCGGGCTTCCCCTTGAGCCTAAGAAGACCTGAAGGAGGGATTGAATTTACTTTGGTCGTGGCTTACGACCATTTTATGTCGGGAGGCGACCTTTTTGCCCGCCGCGTGTTCATTCTGTGTTGGCGCGACGTTTGGTTGTTTTTTTCTTGTTTTTTTGTTTTGTGGTTCCTTCTCCGAGAAGCCTTCCCGTAACGGTAAAGCAGTTTCTTGGAAAGTGCGCTTTTACTGGGCAGTTTTCCGCCGTACTGGACAGGTGTCGCTATGCGATAGGGGGTGGCTTTTAACGTGCCCCTTCGCAGCCTTTTTAACTCCGCTCGCTGGGAAAGGACGGGGCTATTGCGTACTTGCTCGTCCTCGGCCAGAATTTTTCAAGAGCCTCAGAGACCAAGAAAACTTCTTCACCCTTCTTCTTCCTCTGGCCATGGCACGTTTTGGGGTTAGCCAGATGACCCGGAGGAGGCTCCAGGTGCTCACGGACGAGGGGTTTGTCGACCCAAGCTCGGGTCGAGTGCCTGGAGGCGATGCGGCGCCGGCACCGCGGGAGGGAGAGATAGTCTCCTGCGAGCTGTACGCCGTCAACGGGCTTCGCTTGCCTGAGAGCGAGTTCCTTGTCTCTGTACTCGCCTTTTGCGGATGCGAGATCTCTCATTTCCACCCTAACTCCATTCTCGCCCTCGCGATCTTCTCCCACCTCTGCGAGGCGTTCGTGGGTGTGATCCCCACCGCCAGTCTTTTCTTCTACTTCTACTCTCCTTTCCGCACCGGCCGGGATGGTCCCGCCGGCTGTGTCTATCTTCGTCTTCGGCCCAACCGACCATACGAGTATCCTATCGTTTCTTTGAAGGACTCGGTGTCGGGTTGGGCCGACCTTTGGTTCTACCAGAAGAAGGCGGAGGGGTCCCAGTTGGTCTATACTGGGGAGGTCGCTCCGCCCTCGAGGCAGCGCGCCCACTTTGTGCGGCTTTGAGGAAGAAGAGCGTGCTCGGGGCGATCAATGGCTTCGCCCAAATGGGGCTCACTGGTCGGGACGTTGCCCGGGACTTTTCCTTCAACCGAGTGTCCCCCTGCGGCGCCGCGAGCATCCTTTCTTCGAGGTGACCGGGTGGCAGGACTTCACCCGCGAGGACAACGCAGGTACGTTCCTCGAGCACCTTTTCAAATATCATTGCTTCCTGGTGATTGGCGCTACTCTTTCTTCAAACACTTGGTCGTGTTGCGTACCAGGGCTGATCGTCGAGGAGAGGGTCACCGAGATGTTCGGCGCCCCGAAGGAGAAGGAGCTGACGCCCAATCATCAGATCCCCAAGAACGTCTTCGATCGCAGCGACGCGGTAAGTACTTCCGACTGCTTCCTGCCCGGGGGCATGTCTCCTGAGCTCATCTCTCCCTATTTCTGTTCGCAGGAGAAGGCCGCCCTCGAGCTCGCCGTGTCGAGCGCGGAGTCAGCCGCCGCAGCCGGCGCCCGACCGGGTGCCCGCAAGAGGTCGGCGGGTCGAGGCCGGCAAGCATCTGCCTCGCCTCCTCGTGCCAAGCGGTCGAAGCGCCGGGCTTCGACCAGGGCTCCCTCTACGCAAAGATCTCGAGTACGCCGACCGAGGTAAGAGAGCTTCGCACCGGTACGCCGACTTCAAGCGGAAGAAGCCGAGCTGATGGGCCGATTGGAACATCTTACCGAAAGCAGCGAAGAAGGCCGAGGAGGCGCCGTGTCCCCCCGAGCAAGGAGCAGCTGGAGAGGAAAATCAAGGCCCTCCAGGACCAGCTCGCTCAGGTGGTCGAGGACCCTGAGGAGGAGGAAGAGGAGGAAGACGCCTATGCTCTGGTTAGGAGGAGCAGGAGATCATCTTCTCGATCGACCTCGGCGCTGGAAGGGGTCGACATGGACGATGTCGACCCGGCAATGGCATGAGCTAGTGATGCTGCAGAAGAGCGCGTCGTGGCCGTTGCTGAGGCCTACGAAGCAAGGAAGCCGAGGGAGAGGACGCTACTCGCCGGGCGGAAGGTAAGTCTCGTGTGGTTCCTCTGCTAAGTTTCTTTGTTCCCCCGCTTTTTTTTGTTGCGGTTTCTCCGGGCTAACCCCACTCCTCTTGGTGTGGGCGTGATAGCTCGGATGTTATCCTTGGACTTCTGTCAGATGGCTGAGGAGATTCTCGACTCTGCAGTTGACGCCGAGCTCGACCGCGTCTTCGACCAAGTGATGGCCGAGGCCGAGGAGGAGTCGGTGCCGGCCGCACTTCCGGAGGAAGACGAGCTTCTCCTGGTGGATGTGGAGCCGACTCCGGTCGCGGAGGAGCGAGACCCGCAAGGGGCCGAGGACCAAGGAACTATGGCCTTGGTCCCTTGTGAAGGGGCAAGCGCGAGCGAGGCCCAGACGACGGGCTCCGAGGGCCAAGGGGAAGAAGCGGTCGTCGCCGACCAGCTGCCCCTGGCCGTGGACCACGGACGGGAGGTGGTCATCGTCAACCAGTCGCCTCCGGCCGCGGAGCAAGGAGAGGAGGTGTCGGCCGCTGCCGTCCAGCTGCCTCCAGCCGCGGGCCAAGGGGAAGAAGTGGTCGTCGTCGACCAGCTGCCCCTGGCCGTGGACCAAGGAGAGGAGGCGGTCGCCGTCGACCAGTCGCCTCCGGCCGCGGACCAAGGACAGGAGGTGGTCGTTGTCGACCAATCGTCTCCGGCCGTGGAGCAAGGAGAGGAGATGGTCGTCGACGACCAATCGCCTCCAGTCGCGGAGCAAGGGGCGGGTGCGCTTGTACTTGGCGTCCAGCCCCCGAGCGCAGCGGTCGAGCAGGAGGAAGGCGGCCATGAGCCGCTCTTCGCCGAGGAAGATCAACCTCGGGGCGACCTGAGGTTGGTCGAGGGCGGAGACACCATTGCCCTCCTGGGGGCACCGGGTGCCCAGGAGGGGCAAGATCTTGACGTGCCTGCTCGGGACCAGGACGATCCCGCGTGGGTCAATCCCTTCTTCCGAGCTGGCGCAACCGACCGACAGTGGCTTCAGGACAAGCTGGTCAGCCGGGCTCTTCTGATAAGTCCTTTGCTTCTTTCTTTTTTCATAAGGCGAGCAATCTTCTGGAGGCCTCTTTGACTCTTCTTCTTTTTCGCCTGAAGTTCGCTGCGAAGGCCATGGAGGACATTGACGCCTCCGCGGTTCCAGCAAAAGAGTATTGGGCGTACCACCGCGAGCAAGACGCCAAGATCGCTGATCTTGAGCGTCGGGTCTCCGAGGTGCATGAGGCCGACCTGAAGGAGCTGGAGTCGGCGAGGAGCCTCATCGTCGGGCTTCGAGACCAACTTTTCCAGAGCGAGACGACGAAAAGCACTTCAGCGCTGAAGTGTGCCGAGCTTGAGGAGGAGCTGGTGAAGCTACGACAGGAGGTCCCTGACCTGCGCCGCGACCTTCAGCGAGCTCGGGAGCGCGAGGAGGCCCAGCTTAAAGAGGCGCAGCGTCTCCGGGAAAGCGCGGCCGAAGGTCGCCCGGCCCGGCGGAAGGTTTTGGACCTGGAGGCAGAGGTCGACTCCCTTAAGGAGGAGCTTGCTGCCCTCCAGGCCGAGCATAGGACTTAGCTTTTCTTCTTTTTTCTTTAGCTCGTGAAAAACCTGTAAAAAACAATCTTTTGGTTTAGTGAGCAAAATTATGAATGTCGCACCTTGCCTACTTTGCTCCTGATGTGTGCCTGCTCGAAATCGGCCCTGTAGAGAAAAGATCAGGTTCCTGCACAGGGGCAGACAATACGAACATGAGCAACCAGGTAAAAAAGATAATACGAGCAAAGAGTCCCTAGTCAAAAAAACTCGGAGAAAAGGATGGAACGTCCCTATCGTACGGAGCCCCCGCCATGGATAAAGGTCGTGCCCCTAATGTTGCGAGCACGAGTTTGTTCATGGGAGAGCTGAGGGAATCTTTGAGCGTAACTTGTTTTTGAACGATCAAACAGGTCGTATGGTCGGTTGGGCCGAAAAAGAGATGCGCGCGAGCATTGTTACGCTCGTAGAGTAGACGGGCTTAGGCCGACAATACGTAGGGTCACCATAGCCGAGTAGGCGCTGTACCGGGCTTTAGGGGATGCTCGCGACCAACCATACATACAGCGAAGAGCTACCGTGGAAAGTGGTCGGATGGGCGAGTATCCGGCCGGTGCCCAAGGGGGATGGTGCGTACATATTTGTCGGTTAAGCTCGCCTGCGGTGCCGGTAGTCGACGATGCTTGTTTGATAAAGCGAGGACAAAGTCAGAAGTAAAAAGAAAAATATCTTATCGGAAGGAATGCAAAGGTCGTGAGATAGAGATATGCGTCTAAACGTAGAATTTACGTAGTTGGTCGATGTTCCAGGTGCTGGCGAGCTCCCGACCGTCTTCCATCGCGAGGCGAACAGCCCCCGGGCGTGCTGTGGACACGACCGTGTAGGGTCCCTCCCACCTTGGGGTCAGCTTATTGGCTTTTGACAGGTCTTGAACTCTTCGTAAGACCATGTCACCAACTTGCAGGGCCCTTGGTCGGACTGACTTGGCTGCGTGCCTACGAAGAGCTTGTAGGTAAACCGCAGACCGGAGCAGCGCCCGTTCGCGTGTTGCTTCGACGAGGTCCAGGTCGATGAGGCGCTCGACTTCCTGATCGATGGAATCGATCAGTTGCACCCTTGGGGAACCCAGCACAATTTCAGCAGGCAAAATGGCTTCCGCACCATAGACGAGTTGGAAAGGCGTTTCGCCTGTGGCCCGACTTGTCGTGGTGCGGACGGACCAAAGAACGGCGGGAAGCTCGTCCACCCACTGCTGTCTGTGCTGGTTGAGGCTCTCGAAAACCCTCTTTTTTATGCCCTGAACTAACTGCCCATTTGATCGTTCGGCTGCTCCGTTGCTCTGTGGATGTGCCACAGAGGCAAAACAGATATTGGTCCCGACCTCCTCGCAGTAACTTTGGAACAATTCACTGGTGAATTGGGTCCCATTGTCTGTGACGAGACGGTTAGGTATCCCGAACCGAGTTATCACATTGCTGCGGAGGAACCTCTTGGCCGCCTGGGCCGAGATGGTTGATACGGGCTCGGCCTCTATCCACTTGGTGAAAGTGTCGATGGCCACGAGCAAGTATTTGCAGCCTTTCTGACCCCGGGGGAAAGGTCCAAGGATGTCGAGTCCCCAGGTCGAGAACGGCCACGAGAGCGGTATGGTTTGCAGGGCATAGGCCGGCTGACGGACTTTCCGAGCATGAAACTGGCATGCTCGACAGGTCGTTACGATCGATCGTGCATCCGCCAAGGCCGTAGGCCAGTAGTATCCCAATCGGAAGGCCTTGCTTACAAGCGTTCTGAACGACGAGTGAGCTCCGCACATTCCTTCATGGATGTCACGAAGAAGGTACTGGCCTTCCTCCTGAGAGACGCACTTGGAAAGGATTCCTAATGCGCCTTTTCGGTATAGGTCGCCTTCGATCAGTTTGTACTGAGAAGATCACCTTGTTAGCCGGGAACGCTCGGCTTCTTCGTCGGGCAATGTCCCATGCGCAAGGTATTGGACGAATGGCGTCATCCAACTTGCACTTTGCTCGAGGAAGGAGACCCTACCGTCGGCCTCTGATGCCTCCTCTTCAGAGGGAATGGAGGGCTTGTATAGGTGCTCGACGAGCACCCCCGCCGGAGCGGTAGTTTGAGAGGAACCGACCTTAGACATTTGGTCGGCCAGGGGATTGTCCTTCCTGGGGATGTAGATTACTTCAAAATTCCTGAAGTATTTCTCCATCTTCCTTACTTCGGCCAGGTAAAGCGCCATTGAGGTATCGGAACGCTTATACTCCTTGTTGACCTAGTTCACGACCAACTGTGAATCGCCCATCACAGTGAGCCATTGGACTCCTAACGATTTACACGCTCGAAGTCCGGCCAAGAGACCTTCGTATTCCGTCGCGTTGTTGGTCGCGGCGAAATGTAGTTAGATGGCGTACTGGAGTTGTTCTCCATCCGGGGAGACCAAAACGACGCCAGCCCCCGAGCGCTCGTATGCTCGAGATCCGTCGAAATACAAGGTCCGACGGTTTTCCCTTGATCCGGTGGTTTCGCTGGCTGGTGGTGCTGGAGCTGACCATTCTGCCACGAAGTCAGCCAGAACTTGTGATTTGATTGCCGTGAGGGCTGAAAATATTATTTCGAATTCCGCGAGCTCCATGGCCCACTTGGCTATACGACTACTGGCGTCCTGGTTTTTCAGGATTTCTCTGAGCGGGAAATTGGTTGGTATCATGATCCTGTGGGCTTGAAAGTAGTGTCGTAACTTCCTGGAAGCCATCAGCAACGAATACAGGAGCTTTTGAACTTCAGGATAACGCTCCTTTGGTCCGTGCAGTACTTCGCTGACATAATAGATGGGTCGTTGGACACCATCTCTCTCCACCGTTAGTACTGCACTTACAGCTTGTGGGGTTGCCGCTAGGTATAGTAGCAATCCCTCCCCCGTTGCAGGTGTGACGAGGACGGGTGGTTTGGAAATGTACTGTTTCAGCTCTTTGAAAGAGTGATCAGCTTCCTCCGTCCATGTAAAGCCATCGTGCTTGCGGAGGGCTTTAAAGAAAGGTAGTCCTCGCTCTCCCAGCCGGGAAATGAACCGGCTTAAAGCAGCCATTCGCCCGGTCAGAGCTTGCACTTCCTTTACGCATGTGGGCGGCCTCATATTCTCAATAGCTTCGATTTTCTCTGGGTTTGCCCCAACGCCTTGTGGTCCGACCATGTAGCCGATCACCTTGCCAGCTTTCACACCGAACACGCATTTATCTGGATTTAACTTTATTTGATGCATATTGAGGTTACAAAACGTTTCTTCCAAATCGGCGATATGACCCGAGGCGCACTTGCTTTTTACCACTATGTCGTCAACATAGACCTCCAAGTTTCGACCCACTTGGTCTGCGAAGGTTTTCTGCATGAGGCGCTGAAAGGTTGCTCCCGCGTTTCTCAGACCGAAAGACATGGTCGCATAGCAGAAAGTACCGAATGGGGTGATGAAGGAGGTCTTTTCTTCGTCTTCACGCGACAGGCTGATCTGATGATAGCCCGAATAAGCGTCTAGGAAGCTCATGGTTTGTGATCCCGCCGTTGCGTCGACCAATTGGTCTATGCGAGGCAGCGGGTAGTTGTCCTTCGGGCATGCCGCGTTTAGACCCGTGTGATCGACGCACATGCGCCACTTTTCCCCTTTCTTTCTGACCAAGACCGGATTGGCTAGCCATTCAGAGTGTTCGACCTCCCTGATGAAGCCAGCCTTTAGGAGCTTGTCGAGCTCCTCCCGGATGATCGCCTGTTTTTCCGGGGAAAAGCGTCTAAGTTTTTGTCGCACTGGTTTTTTGTCAGGCTGAACCGCTAGCCTGTGCTCGATCACCCCCCTTGGGACCCCAGGCATGTCGGATGGTTCCCAGGCGAACGCATCCGAGCTTGCTCGGAGGAAGGTGATGAGCTCGAGTTCCAATTTGGGATCTAAGGAAGATCCCAAATGTACAACCTTGGCGGGTTCCGATTCGTTGAGCGGAACAGCCTTGGTCTCTCCTCCAGGTTGGAGGGCAAGTTTAGGCCGGGAGTGCTTCGGCTCTTGGTCGGAACCGCGAGTGGGTAACTGCCCGACCATATCCAACGCCCTTTCGTCGCAATTCAACGCGGACTTGTGGTTCCCCTTCACGGTTATGACCCCGCTTGGCCCGGAAACCTTCAGGCACTGATATGCGTGATGCGAGGCAGCCATGAACTTAGCCAGAGCCGGCCTGCCAAGGATGGCGTTGTAGGCCGATTCGAAGTCTACCACCTCGAAGGTGATTAGCTCCGTTCTGAAGTTACTCGGGCCGCCGAAGGTCACGGGCAGAACAACCTGGCCCAAAGGCTTGATCGAGGTGCCCGGGACTATCCCGAAGAAGGGTACAGCTATACTTTTGATCTTGGAGCGAGGAATCTGCATCTCGTCCAAAACCTTAGCCGAGATCAGGTCCAAGGAGCTCCCGGAGTCTATAAGGACCCGACCAATGACAGTGTTGCTGATAGTGGGGCTCACGACCATCGGAAGCTTCTGTGGTTTTATCATTCCAAGGGGACAGTCGTCCTTGGAGAAAGTGAGGGACAGCTCGGACCATTTGAGTTGCTGCACTGGAGGCTTACCTTGGGCGACATGGTGTACTTCCCTCGCAGCGTCCTTTAAATCCCGGCGGGATTTAAAGGCGGAGGAGCCCCCGAAGATAACCGCAATGTGCTTCTAGGGTTCTTGATATTCCATGTCATCTTCGTTTTCTTCGGCGGCCTGTTTGCCTTTGCTATTCTCGCCCTGCTCTGGGAGCGATGGCATGGGACCCCTGCCGTTGTAAAACTGCTCCAGGCGGTAGGCCCACGTTCGGCAATTCCGTAGGTCATGCCCGTGTGCCTAGTGGAGCGGACAGTAGAGGTCACCCCGTTGATCCACTTGGTCACCTCGATCGCGGGGCCTGTGTGGCTGGCCTCTTCCCCGAGCGTTAAACCCCCGGCGTTGCGGCTGGGTTGTTCGGGGCTGTTGTTGTTCTACTACGGCCACCATGCCCGGTGGGAGCTGTTTTTTCTTCTTTTTCTTGATCTTCTTATCCACGGAGTTCGAGCCCTTTTTGCTAGCAGAAGTTTCTAGCCCGGGCTGAGGCGGTAGCTTCCCTTCGTCTAGCATTTTCTTCCACTGGACGGCCTCATCTGCGTTGACGTATCGATCGGCCATTCGGAAGAGCTCGTTTGCCGTTAGATCCGGATGGATCTCTAGATCCTGCGTGAAGCGCACATCTCGCACCCCGAACTTGAAAGCCCGGACGACAGCCTCATCCGATATGTTTGGGATCGAGTTTCGGACTTGGATGAATCTCTGGACGAATTGTCGCAGGGTTTCCCCATCCGTCTGAATCAAGCTCTCAAGGTCGCACTCCTTTCCCGGGCGAATGTAACAGCTCTGGAAATTTGCTCGGAGCGCAGCGCTGAGCTACCCCCAAGATCGTATGGACCCTTCCTTTTGGTTGAACAGCCATGTACGAGCAGCTCCGTCTAAGACCGTTGGCAGATAATTCGCCATCACCCCTTCATCGCCCCCGGCGGCCAGGATGGCGGTGGTATATATCGAGAGGAATTCGTCCGGGTTCTGGGTCCCATTGAACCTCTCGATGTGGCCGGGCTTGAACCTGCTCGGCCAAGTGACATTCCGAAGAGAGCTCGTGAAAGCCTGGCAGCCGAAGCTGGGAGTTTCACGATGAAATCCCCGACCATAGTGGTCTCTGCGCGTGTCCCCCGCCCAATGTCCCGTGCGTGGGCCAAGTCGAGAGAAGACTTCGTGCGGAGGTCGTGCCGACGATCGTTCGGTCGTGGAGCGTTCGGAACGCTCGTAATCCGGACGGTTGTAGGTATGTCATCCCGAGGTTGCTCGGGAGCTATTCCGAGGCCTCTCCCGGACCAGGTTAGTGGCCTGGGGTGATCTCCGAGCATGGCTCCGAGATTCGCCCTTGTGCGAACGCTCGGGTGTGCGTTCGCGGCAGTCCCGGGAAACACTCCGGGTATCCTGGCCATGAGGGGGGTCCAGGACTTTCAGCTCGGCAGCCAGCCTCTCCAGATCTTCGACTACGACCTTGCCTACGGCATCCAGGTCCGCTTGTTCGGGGAAGCTGCGAAGGTCGCGTACGACCGCCGCTAAGGCCTGCAGCCGCTCTCGGTTCTAGCGAATAGGCGGCGGTGAGCTTCGGCGGCGTTCCGGGACGCGATCGGGGGTTTGATACCCTCGAGAGTTTCTTTCTCTGGACACCCGCCTCTCTTTCGCTTGGCGGCGTATGCTCGCAAGAGTCTTCCCCAAAGACGCCTCTAGGTGGAGTCTGGTCGCCTCATAGTGGTCGCGCTTAGCAGCGTCCGAGGATCGTACCTCGGGCTCGGCACGGCTCCCAGCCATGTTGACATGACGAGAGTGGGATGAATGCGATGGAGACATCATAGTATCCCCTTGAGATGCAGTCTCTCGGTCGGACTCCAGGTCGTCTGGTATATCCAGGCCATCGTAGAGTCCGCCATAGTCATCCTCGTGATCTCCGAGGGTAACATCTGGGGAACGGAGGACCTGTCCTCGCATCTCAGGGTCCGGGGAGGAGCTCCCGGACTCGGTGTGACCGATAGGATCGGTCACATTTGAGAGGAGCCGCCCAGATCGTCCTCGAGTGGTTGGATGAACAGTTGCTCCCATCGGATTTGGATCCTAGCAACCAATCACCGGAGGTGATCTTGATGCTAATACCCAAGCCCAATGGAGACAACCCTACGAACAACCAAACGACTTCGACAACAACCCATTCCCGGTGTCGCGATCCAAACTCGCCCGGGATCCCCACATACGGTTTCAAGTCATATCACAAGCAGGTTCCCACAAAGGGGCATCAACCCA
The DNA here is from genome assembly GCA_036346355.1 of Rhipidocladum racemiflorum. Lineage (NCBI taxonomy): Eukaryota > Viridiplantae > Streptophyta > Magnoliopsida > Poales > Poaceae > Rhipidocladum > Rhipidocladum racemiflorum. Next base: position 586,323 of record CM070572.1, read on the forward strand.
AACTTACTACCGAGAGGCCTTACGAGCCTTGGAAGCAACAAAACACACACGGCACACGGAGCCCAAAGATGACCAAACAAAAGCGAGCGAAGAGCCGTGATTCCAAACAGAACAAAAGTGCTTGAGTTTACAAAAGTAAAGCCAACTATCCTATACAACAAAAGTAAAAACACCGGAAGTGTCATGCCCTGAACACTCCCGACGAAAGGCCGACAGTCGGCGACCTCTACTCGGTGCCCGCCGGTCACCATGGCGATGAAGCGAGAACTCACACCTCGGGACCCTCACCGCAAAACCAGCGAAGCTGAGTACAAAAGGTACTCGCCAAGTCTTACCCATGGTCCATATCTGACCGACTCCAAAGGATATGCATTTGGATGTAGCAAGAAACAATTGAAGGTAAACTTGCGAGAAATGCTCAAATTTTGTGGTTTAGTTGCTAACTACTCAATTCACCCCAAGTCTTAAGCGGTTGTTCTGCACCTACTTCTAGCATGGTGTAATTAACATTAATTAAAGCAAACTCCACCTTTCAAATCAAGGCTCAAGCCCAGCGGCCAGAACCACATGTTCAAGTTATTTACTACTTGAAGAAGTTCAGATCAAGCTTGCTCATATCCGAGAGCACGGCAATTCGAATCGCTTAATTAACCTGCAGGGGAAGCATTGATCATGCGACACTTACCACAAGGGCCTAGTGTCAACCCTCTCCCAATCATACCCAATCGCTGAAGCGTCCTCCGTGGCCGAAAACCTAGCACCCCTGACGGCGGCCCAAGCCCCGGCTTGGCGCTCGAAAGTCGACAAGCCTCGCCTCAACCACGTCCAACCACAGGAGATTACGGTCCATCGATTCCATATGAAGAGAAAGAGTGGCTTACTGCGTGCCATAATCGGGCATGCACCAGCAGGGTGTGCTCAAAGCGATTCCACTTACGATTCGGTCCTTAACCGACACGAGCGGGAACTACATCGGGTCTCCTTACCCGATGTCCCAACCTTCCGCCCGGTCTCCAATTTAACCTTTCCTTACTTAACCGCATTACCCATTTCATTTCATCGTCAATTAATGTAATTGATCTCAAGCGGTGGACCAACCACCACTTGGCCCCAGCGACCTCTAAGCAATTCTAGCGGTGACTCATTTAATACCATTACTAGTTCCAAGCGGAAGTGTTCACAATCAAGGGCGAATGTGCAGCAAATAGGATCAATCCTAACCAATTCAATTCCTAATGCAGACTTATTTCACCAATTAATCAGTTTATTCACAAAATACAATTAATATGGTGTTCAAGATGCATGGTGCTTGCCTTAACTCTTACTGTGGTGGATCGCGATTTGCCCCTCGGCAACTCCCTCAACCACGCCACGCGTGATGGATCGTTCTCTACACGGATACAATGCATAATTAAAATGCATGCAATGCATATGAAGAAGTACAACGGAAAAACCCGAAGAAATAATGAATCAGGACAACTCGACTCAAGCTGGGCGAGACCGGCCTAACCGGACAGTCAGGCTAACGGACACTTTCCAGCCATATATCACAGGACACTTTCCGGTGGCGACACTCCGGATCGGGTCCGGACACTTTCGCCCAGCATCTCGCCTAACTAACACGAGGACCGGTACCACCAAGCTCTGGCACCACGAGACCCGATCTCGACTTTCCTACACGGGCTAAGCCAGGAGAAGCTCCTTACTAGCTTATTCCACGCAAAAGACACTAATCCAAAGAACCACTAATCAACCCTAATCAACCCTTGGATCGGCATCACTACTACCCGATCTACCACACTAACACCCACATTTGCCAAGCTCACACTAACCTAGAATCACTATAACCAAAAACCCTAAAGCTCAAGATCTAACTCCAAAACCCCAAATCTAAACCTAGCTCTAACTCCCACCATTGATGACCCTAGAACCCAAGAAACCTACGAATCAACCCCCAGAGAAAAGCCTACCTCAAGGAAGATGGGAGGAACAACGGGGTAGAGAGGGAAAGAGGCGCCGGCTTGAGGACCGAGCTAGAGGATGGGGGAGGAGCCACGCGGAGGGTCGCACGGCAGGTGGGGCTCGCCGGAGAGGCTAGGGTGGGTGGAGAGTGCATACACGGTGGAGGAGCAAAGGGAGTAGAGTGAAATGAGGTGGGGGCCAAGGAAACAGATTTTTATACAAAACCCCGAGATCTGGACTCTCCGGACGCTCAACCCGGAGACTCAGGGTTGGGGTCTTTGAGTGGAATCAACGGACACTCAGGACATTGATCCGGACACTCCGGGTTGGGGGTGTTCGATCAGCCCAATCGGATACTCGGACTTTTATCGGACATTCGGGTTGGATCCGGACACTGATGTTTATCCGGATACTCGGATGTCGGGAGTTCTTGAAGTTTGGGGCCTTGACAAACCCTCCCTTAAGGGAATCTCACTGAGATTCGAGAACAAAACACGGATCGAAGAAAGCGTTGGGAGATGGTACAACCGCATCTTGTTCGATGCGTTTCAACTTGTGAAAAACAACACCACGAGTACTTGTACATGGTGCAGAAGAATTCAGGATACTCGGTCTTGGCGACCTTGGGTTCCCAAGTAGCCTCATCCTCGGTATGATTACTCCGAACTTTGTAGAACTTAAGCGTCCTTCTCTAGTCTTGCGTTCGCTTCTTCCACCCGAATCGGACGCCTTGATAGGAAAGATCCGGTTCGGCGCAACCGAGATCATCCACTTCAAGTGACTCGAAGAGTCTGGAGACACTTCTTTAATTGGGAGACATGAAAGGCGTTGTGGACCATCTCGGCGAGGAGGTAGCTGCAGGTATCGCCACTTGGCCTCGCTTTGATCGAATGGCCCCACATATCGGCGCCAATTTTCCCTTAACTCCAAAGCGGCGGGTGCCCACGAAGAGGGACACCTTAAGATAAACAGAGTCACCAATATCGAAGGAGAGGGTCTCCTACGACAATCGGCATAAGCTCTTTGCCGTGTTTGTGCTATCCTCAGTTTTCTTGAATGGTCCTCACTTTCTTCGGCCTCCATGACCAGGTTAGGCCCAGAAATGATCGTTCTCCGCTTCCAGGCCAATTAAGAGGTGCGCGACTACGACCATACAAAGGCCTCAAAAGGAGACATCTCGGATCTTTGGTTTGGTAGCTATTATTGTATGCAAACTCGGCATCGAGAGGCATTCTTCCCACTTTTCCCATAGACTAGGACACATGCCTCAACATGTCCTCGAGGATCCGATTGACCCTCTCGGTCCGCATCCATCGATGCGGGGGTGATATCTTTGAATCGTGAAGTAAGCTTGGTGCCCAACGCCCGCGTCTGAACTCTTCAGGCCCGGGAGACAAATTGTGAGCCCGAGTGAAACTATCCGCTTTGGCACTCCATGGAGGCCGCGAATCGAAATATACAACTCCGCATACTTTACGGATTTATAGGTGGTAACGACGGCTGGAAGTGTCGGACTTGGTCAACCGATCGACAATCACCCGGATCGAGTCATTGGCTCGAAGAGGTCGAGGCAAGCCCGGTAATAAAGTCCATCTTTGATGTCTTCCCATTTCGGTGGGTATGGGTGAAATTTGAAAAGTACGGTGGCTTAAAGTGTTCAAATTTTCACACGTTCTGAGACATCGCACTTCGCCACGTAACGAGCAATCTCGCGTTTCATGCGAGTCCACCAGAATTGCCGCTTCAGGTCTTGGTACATTTTGTTGCTGCCCGGATGGATCGTGAACAACGAGTTATGGGCTTCATCAAGGATTGCCCGCTTCAACCCTTGGGTATCCGGAACAACTATGCGCTGGCCGAACCACAAGGTTCCTTGCTCATCGAGCGAAACCAGGGCACTCGAACTCAAACTATTGCGAATGTTGGTGACACCTGCATCGCCCGACTTGTGCTTCCGAATCTCGATCAAGCAGCGTGGACTTCAACTCCATTAGTGAAACCTTCTCCTACCATTTCCGGTTGAGCACGAGCTTCGGCACAAAGGGTGGCACTCAGGTGGTGGAAGAGTGAGGCAATGGCATTGTACCTTGCGACTCAAAGCATCCGCCACCACATTAGCCCTCCCGGGGGTGGTAATGGACCTCCAGATTGTAATCTTTGATCAGCTCAAGCCATCTCCTGCCTCATATTGAGATCCGCTGGTGAAGATGTACTTGAGACTTTTATGATCGGTATAAATATTGCACTTGTTCCCCAGAGATAGTGGCGCCCGAGATCTTCAAGGCATGCACCATTCTTTGCAAGCTCCAAATCGTGGGTGAGGGTAGTGCTCCTCATGATGCTTCAAGCTGCCGAGATGCGTGAAAGCGACTTCGACCTTCTTGCATAAGCACACAACCAAGCCCGATGCTGACGCGCCGCAATATACATCAAAAGGCACTGTGTATATCCGGCGCGTAAGGGCGAGCCGTAGTCGACGTTGCTTCGGTGTCGAAAGCGCTCTCACGGTTCGACCATCCGAACTCAACTCCTTCTTGAGTAGCTCGGTCATCGGCCGCCAATCTTTGAGAAGTCCTGGATGAAAGCTTGGCGGTAATACCAGCCAATCCAAGAAAAAGCTGCGGATGTCCGTGACAGTCCGGGCTGCTCCCATTTCGGTACATCCTGTACCTTTCGGTCAGCGCCACGCCCTCGCTTTCGGAAAGGACGTGTCCCAAGAATGACACTTCCTTCAGCGAACTTCGCATTTGCTAAACTTTGCATACAAAGCGATGCTCAGAAGTCTTCGAGAACAACACGAAGGTGCACGGCATGATCTTCCTCGCTGGCCGAATAAATGAGGATGTCATCAATGAAGATGACGACAAAGGAATCGGCTCCTCCATGAAGATGGAGTTCATGAGGTACATGAAGTATGCCGTGGCGTTTGTCGGACCCGAAGCGACATGGCGATTGCACTCGTACAGCCCATACAGAGTGGAGAAGGTCGTCTTGGGATGTCTTCGGCATCTTAACTGATGGTACCCAAGCCTCAAGTCAATCTTAGAGAATACCCGCACCAGCAAGCGATCTACGAGGATATCAATCAGGCGGTACTTGTTCTTGATAGTAACCGCATTCAAGGGGCGGTAATCACGCTAGCGTGAGAGAACCATCCTTCTTGGTCACAAATAGAGCGAAACGACCCCAAGGCGAGGAGCTCGGTCGGATGAACCCTTGTCCATCAATCCTTTCAGGCGGGTCTTTAGCTCGGCCAGACTCGTCGGGTGGCATTCGATGCGTCGCTTGGACCTTTGGAGCGATCCTGGTGAAGCTCAACGACAAACTCGATATCCGATTAGGTGGCATCCCCGGTAGTTCGTGGAACACATCGGGAAACTCGGACACCACAGGAATCGAGTCAGCTCTTCAACTTCTGTCCCATTTAGCGAACACAAGGTGGCCTTGTTCTCGTTAAGAAGTAGGGTGAGTCGGCCGCCCTTGGTTCGGTGACAGTGCGACTACAGCAATCTAAAACACCTGTCGTGTCGACCAACTCATCCCTAGGATGACATCTATCCCGAAGATCTAGAAGTAGCAAACTAACGTTGAACGGAATCCACGAATCTGAACTCACGCCTTCCGAACCATCTGCTACTTAACCGTGACCCGACCACTGGTGCCTCAATTAGGAAAGAGGTGACAGCACTTCTGACCCTCATCGTCTTTGCTAAACCCCGTGCGAACAAAGGAATGGGAAGCCCCGAATCAAACAATACCCTAGCCTCATGCCCCTCAACGAGGCCGGCTAGCACCCGGCGGAGCCCTAAAGAACCGCCTCGTCGACGAAGGTAGCGCTCGCTCGGCGAGGCAACGCGGCGGTGGTGCCGTCGCGCCTGGCCGTGGAGCGCAGCGATGCTGCCCGCGTGGGAATGGGCAGTCCCGGATGAAGTGGCCCGCCCGTCCAATGTAGCACGGGCCAGGGACCAGCTATTGCTCTGTTGCCGCGGCCAGTGGTGGTAAGTGGCCAGCGGCAAGCGACGCATCGGCCAAGTATCGAGCCGAGAGGCTGGAAGCAGACGGCCTCGGACGGTGTCACGAGATCGCCACGAGCCGATCGGCGCTTGCCCGGCCAAGTCGGCGTCGCCCGCTTCCTCTTCTTCTCCTCTGATGAGCCCGCATCTTGAAGCTCAGCACGGTGATCGCTGCGGCTCACCAGTCGTTTAATCGGCGAAGTCGCGAACACGACAGCTTGTCACTGCATCTTCGCTGTCAACCCACTCACGAACCGACCACGCTTCTTACGTCGTGTCGACCCCTCCTCCGGCGTCTTGCGCCAGGTAGTTGAACTCTGCGAGTAGTCAACCAGCGACTTGCCGTGTCTGGGAGGGCAAGAAGCTGCTGCTTCTTCATGTCCATGAGAGGCCCTTCGGGATGTGGTACGCCGGAGCGCCTCACGGAACTCAGCCAGGTAAAGCGTGCCGGCAGTTGCATCACCCCTCAAATTGGCCCACCAAGCACCCGGCGGGTCTGAGCTCGTCTGTGAAGTGAGCCTTCGAGCTCCCTGCGATCGATAAGAGCAAACCACGCTCTATCGTGCGCGCAAATCGTCGGCCTCACGGATCGGCGGCCGTGAAGGCCGGTGGCTGCAGTGTGAAGTCGAGATAGCTGGTGGGCCGACCCGCCGCCCATCACCGCGGCCACCACTCTGGACCCGATCTCTGGACCCGGCATCTCTGAGATCCGGGATTTGTCGTCCTGGTGCTGCTCGGTCGCTGCGAGAATATCCGGCACATTGGGAGGAGGCGGCGAATAGCACCCTCTCGGCTGGCATCCGCACTCTCCATCACCCCCAGTGAAGCCAGCGAGTCCGCGTCTGTCATCGAGAGCAGTCGGCGGCAAAGTTAGGACCCCTGCGGGAAGACAAGCCCTAAATCTGAAAAACCCGAACTAACTCCCACACTCATTGCGGCAAGACTTTGGGGTCCACAAGTCTGCCACACCTGTGAACACAACCTCGATGCAAGGCGGCATGACACATGCGGCATGAGATGAGATGACATGCACGACTTCAACGCAATTTACTCTCACCTCTACAATCTAAAGGCGGGGATAAGTATGACTTTCTATCTAATGCGGTATGACAATCCTAAGCAATCTCCTAGCGGTGTCGAGTTAGTCCGTCTTTGTGCGCCTTGCTCGATACTCAACCACGAGGAGCCGCCCGAGATCGTCCTCAGTGGTTGGATGAGCAGTTGCTCCCCATCGGATTTGGATCCTAGCAACCAATCACCGGAGGTGATCTTGATGCTAATACCCAAGCCCAATGGAGACAACCTACGAACATCCAAGCGACTCGACAACAACCCCGTATTCCCGATATGCGATCCGAAAACTCGCCCGGAGATCCCCACCCGGTTTCCAAGTCATATCACAACAGTTCCCACAAGGGCATCGAACCCAAACTTACTACGAGAGGCGCTAACGCAGAAGCAACAAACACACACGGCACACGGAAGCCCAAAGCGACCAAACAAAAGCAGAAGCCGGCCGGCGATTCCAAAGCAGGAACAAAAGTGCAACGGTTTACAAAAGTAAAGCCAACTATCTATACAACAAAGTAAAAACACCCGGAAGTGTCATGCCCTGAACACTCCTCACGGGCGCCGCACAGACCTCTACTCGGTGCCCTTGCGGTCACCGATAAGCGAGGGGCAGAACTCACACCCCTCGGGACCCTCACGCTGCAAAACCACAAAGCGAGAAGCGAGTACAAAAGGTACTATAAGTCTTACCCATGGTCCATATACGACCCGACTCAAAGGATATGCATTTGGATGTAGCAAGAAACAAGTCTTGAAGGTAAACTTGCGAGAAATGCTCAAATTTTGTGGTTTAGTTGCTTAACTACTCAATTCACCCAAGTCTTAAGCGGTTGTTACTGCACCTACTTCTAGCATAGAATTGTAATTAACATTAATTAAAGCAAACTCACCTTTCAAATCAAGGCTCAAGCCCAGCGTGAACCACATGTTCAAGTTATTTACTACGAAGAAGTTGAGATCAAGCTTGCTCATATCGAGCACGGCAATTCGAATCGCTTAATTAACCCTGTGGGGAAGCATTGATCGCCACGACACTTACCACAAGGGCCTAGTGTCAACCCCTCTCCCAATCATACCCAATCAGGCGTCCTCACGTGGCCGAAAACCTAGCACCCTCGGCAGCGGCCCAAGCCCGGCCATGGCGCTCGAGAGTCGCCTAAGCCTGCGCCCTCAACCACGTCCAACCACCAGGAAGTTACGGTCCATCGATTCCATATGAAGAAAAGTGGCTTTACCATAATCAGACATCACGACCACCTGGTGTGCTCAAACTGATTCCACTACGATTCGGTCCTTAGCGACACAGACGGGAACTACCACCGGGTCTCCTTACCCGATGTCCCAACCTTCCCGCCCGGTCTCAATTTAACCTTTCCTTATACTTAGTACCCATTTCATTTCATCGTAATTAATGTAATTGATCTCAAGCGGTGGACCAACCACCACTTGGCCCAACCCCGACCTCTACAATTCTAGCAAGTGACTCATTTAATACCATTACTAGTTCCAAGCGGAAGTGTTCACAATCAAGGGCGAATGTGCGACAAATAGGATCTAATCTAACCCAATTCAATTCCTAATGCAGACTTATTTCACCAAGTGTCGGTTTATTCACAAAATACAACAGTGTCTGAGTTCAAGATGCATAGGTGCTTGCCTTGCTCTTCTGGCTGGTGGATCGGCGGATTTGCCCTCGGCAACTCCCTCAACCACGGCACGTCGTTGCGCGGGATCGTCTCTACACGGATACAATGCATAATTAAAATGCATGCAATGCATATGAAAGAAGTACAACGGGAAAAACCCGAAGAAATAACGTGCTTAGGACCTTCGACTCAAATGGACAGACCAGCCTAACACCGGACAGTCGGCTAACCGGACACTCCGGCCATATATCTAGGACACTCCGGACTCAAGGCGGACACTCCGGTGGTCCGGTTTCACGGCCCAGCGCATCTCGCTAACTAACACGCCAGGACGAGTACCTCAAGCTCTCGGCACCACGAGACCCGATCTACGACTTTCCTACACGTGGCTAAGCGGAGAAGCTCCTTACTAGCTTATTCCACGCAGACACTAATCCAAGAACCACTAATCAACCCTAATCAACCCTTGGATCGGCATCACTACTACCCGATCTACCACACTAGCACCCACATTTGCCAACCCAAGCTCCACACTAACTCCTAGAATCACTATAACCAAAACCCTAAAGCTCAAGATCTAACTCCAAAACCCCCAAATCTAAACCTAAGCTCTAACTCCCACCATTGATGACCCTAGAACCCAAGAAACCTACGAATCAACCCCCAAGAGAAAAGCCACCTGCCAAGGAAGATGGGAGGAACAACGCCGGGGTAGAGGAAAGAGACGCCCGGCTTGAGGACGAGCTAGAGGATGCCTGGGGGAGGAGCCACGGAGGTCGCGGCCGGTGGGAGCTCGCCGGAGAGAGCTAGGGTGGGTGGAGAGTGCATACCGGTGGAGGAGCAAAGGAGAGAGTGAAATGAGGTGGGGGCCAAGGAAACAGGATTTTATACAAAACCCCGCGAGATGCGGACTCTCCGGACGCTCAACCCGGGACTCGGGTTGCAGGGTCTTTCGTGGAATCAACGGACACTCGGACATTCAGTCCTGACACTCCGGGTTGGGTGTTCGATCGGCCAATCCGGATACTCCGGACTTTTATCCGGACATTCCGGGTTGGATCCGGACACTCCGGATGTTTATCCGGATACTCCGGATGTCCCAGGAGTTCTTGAAGTTTGGGGCCTTGACAACATTGGCCATGCCGTCGCCGGCGTAGTACATGTCGTCGTCTTCAACGTCGTCGAAAGCGCAGAGATTCCTAGTATCCCCCGAGTTCGGCATCCTCGAGGATCCTGATCCGTACGGGAATCAAGCTGTCGTCCCCACAGACGGCGCCAGCTGTCGACGATTGGAGAACGGGCTCCCGTCGAGCTTACTTGTTGAATGGGGGATCAACAGAGCCCCGTCGTACGAACCGGGAAGGTCGTCCGAGCGACGCCAGGTCGGGAGAAGAGGGACGCGGTGTTTATCCTGGTTCGGGCCTCTCACTACCGAGATAATAGCCCTACTCCAGTGTATTGAGTTCTGTATTGGGGTCCCCCTTGTTACAGATATCAGGGGGGTTTAAATACTAGGCCTAGAGATACATAGAAGGTAACTACCCCCTGGATTTACGCAATGCAACTATGTCCGTAATCTGCTGCGCTTGATCTGCGCGTTATTTGAACTTCGGGTATGATTTCCCTTGATCTTCGGCTGATTGGTTGCCGCCTTCCTTCCCCGGGCATTGACCGAGTCCACCGACCAAGTACGCGAGTAGGACGCGATCTCCACGAGCATGCCTGCTCGTGGTCGTTTGGAATGGCCGTGAGTGAAGGGGCGGACGTGTATGCATGCTCGTGGTCGTTTGGAATGGCCGTGAGTGAAGGGGCGGACGTGTATGCTCGAGAGGCGTGATGCTCGTTTCGTATTCCCGAGCATCTTCTGTCGGCATTGTATGGTCGGCGAGCCTCAGAATCACCCGGGGGTACCGTGGTCTTTTACCAGATAGTCAATCCCCGACAAGTTCAAATTTTGCTCTATGCAAATTAACCGTAGAAACCCACTTTTCATACATCATGCATATAGTTAGGGTTTGTAAAAGTTTTGCGAGTACATTTTTGTACTCAACTTGCTCAAATGTGTTTTTTTTAGGTGAAGAATCAGAATACCCCGTCGACGATAACACTAACGATGAACTCATATTGTATGGCGACGACTGTTTCTAAGGTTCATCTTGTCAGTTGCCTGTACAGTTATGGGCTTAGCCCGGCACATTGCAAGATGCAGTTTTGCTACTATTATGCTCCTAGTACTTTTGTTTAATGTTATGTAAATTAAGAACTTCTGCTGCAATAAAACTTGTAAACTTTTGTATAGTTGTGATCTCAAATTGTGTTGGTGCGTGCTCGCTACTGATAATGGGACTAGCACAGAGTGCACTAAAGAACATGTCTTTTATGTTACACCGTAGCATAAAAGGGAGGGTCTTACAGTTATGGAATGGAGGGAGTATACTACTAGGAGATATCACAGACGGTTATATTCATAAACCGTCAGTGATATAACAGAATCCCATAAAACTATCTGTGATGAATCCCATGTCTATCACAGACGGTTTTAAATTATAAAACCGTTTTAAAACCGTCTGTGATAAGGGTGGACATGATAGATACACTAACGGTTGCACTATAGAATCGTCAGTGATATTTCATATTACAGATAGTTTTTAAAACTGTCTGTGATGAGCGTCTAATATAAGTCTTTGTGTAATAGTGCAAAGTCCCGGATTACCCGTGGCAACTCAAATTGCCAAATCCAAGGCAAACTCGAACCTGAGCACCACAGGCTCAAAACTTATTCAATTACTCATTACACAAAAGAAATGACATCTAAATGATCTTTCAATTTAAAAGTAACTTCATGCCAGAATAATCCAGCAGAGATATATAATCAATTTGTAGCTTGGCTGGCAACTCAATTAATTTGGTACGTAGATGGTCCAGTCCCAATCTGTGAACTAATAATTGAGATGGATTATGCATGAATCGTCGGTCGATCGATCATTGTGCTTGCCGTCGATCTATATATGCACCTAACATACATGAATATGCATGCATGATCGATCGACGGTCATGAGCTAGCTAGCCAGCCAGCTGGGCGGGGCTAACATACATACATATACTAGAACTAGCATGCAAAGGATCGATGCATGGAAGAAGACGAGAGAGAGAGAGAGAGAGAGAGAGAGAGAGGTTATATTGGAGCATACGCGTACGTGTGCCATGCCAGCCAACTCGATCGATCTCGCAGGTTGCGGAGGTTTTAACGGCGGCTATCCGACTGGCACGTGCGGGTGGCGGCCCTCCTCCTCCCCCTCCTCTAGCTCTTCCTCCTCCGGATCTATTTATATATACAGCCCCTCGCCGTCTCCTCCTCCTCCTCCTCCTCGTCTACTTGCACAGCCTCTTCCCCTCCGGCAAAATTCACCTGGCAGACACACTACACATCTCTCTCTCTCTCTCTCTCTCTCCGAATTCTCATCACTTCTTCCGCTCAAGATTGCTGCCATGCTCTCCACAGGCTTTCTTGAACTGTGAACTTGTGCTTAATTCTTTTGATTTCGATCTCTTCGATAGCCGTTTTTGCTTGTCGCCCTGTTGATAGTTCAAGAAAGTCCTTGGAAAACATGACGCTTCTTCTTATTTCCACCGATCGATCTGTCGACGGTATCAGCGACCGGAGATATCCGCGCTCGTGCAAATAATTGGATCTGCTTGGTTTAGGTACGAAACGTCCTCATTCTTAATTCTGGTTGAATTAATTTTAATGAATTTGTGGCCACAATTTGCGGTTAATTTCAATGTGTGGTGAGATCTACAGCATTATCCAAGGTTACGATGTCTTTTGGCGAGCAAGTTATACTGCAGATCTTGCTGTGTTTAATTCTTATCGTGTGCAGATCTACCTTGAGGTGTACATCCAACAGCCATGCACCCTAACATCAGGTTATCGTTTCTTTTGGCCAAATTGCATGTGGTTTAAGTTGATCTAATTTTTGGAATTTTCATTATGATCTTGTACTTTGATCATTCCTAAAGTATTGGTTATACATCTTTTTTTGTGAATTTTATATTCTTGTATATAGACTAAATTGCTTTTTAAGTCAAATTAGTCGTAAATTATGCTTCTTATAATCTTCCATGCAACTGTCTTTCCTTCTTATAATCTTCTTTTTTTTCACATAATCTTCTCTCTCTTTTTGGTAGCACTGCATAAATTATGCTTAACCATGTCGTGAGAATATATGTACAGCTACGGCCTAGATGAGCATTAATTTCTAAAATTTCCTGTGTTGCAATTTTGCACTTCTCTCCCTTTTTTTAATCCGGGGATTCTTTCGTTTTGTGAATTTGGATGGTAGTCGACAAAAAAAATGACAATGTTCAGTAATCGCAAACTGGATGGCATGGATCACTGTATATGTTTTGCTTATAATTTTTTACCTAAATTTCTACCTAATCATTTTCTAAAGTTTTATCCAACCCTTGTTTTTCATGATGACATTCTTATAAATTTTTGGAACACTTCAAGATAAAGAGTACGTGCGAATCAAGGTAGAGCTAGCTGATTATTCATGGTTCATCATACATAAAGAGTTTGTGATTTTTCTATGTAACAGATGTTACATACAAAGTGAATATTTCTCTCTCTTTTTTACTTGTACGGAGATGGTAAAGGTCTAAATTAAGTAGATCTAAACCTAAACGAATGCGTATGGTAAGATCTAAACCTGAACAAATGCGTATGGTAGGTAAATTAGTATTCCATCGTTAGGGTGTATTTTTGATGATTTTGTCTATAGATATAAAGCACGTTTCATATTTCAATGCAAACCGGTGCGATGTTCCCTCCATACCTCTAATTAATATCCATGTTTACTTTATATTCTTTACATGCATGCGTTAAATGTACGTAGTACTTAATTTTCAGTTTTCAAATACAAGATAAACGAAATTTCAGTTTTCAAATACAAGTTAAATGAAATTTCGATTTTCGGGAAAGAA